>CM028700.1:46567315-47767315 GCA_016771965.1 Brassica carinata
CTATTGCACGCATACACCAGACAAAACATGCACACAGAAGAGTATAATGAAGACTATGAGGATGAACGAGCTACTGAGTAAAAAGCGATCCTTGATGAGGAAGATACACTTCTACATCATTCCTCTTGGAAAACGAATGCACCATCGATCGACATAACAGGCTCACCATCGATCGATACTCAACCTCATCAGAGAAACCGGAAACGAGCAACGACTGACATTGCCAACTACTCATCGATCGACGGAGAAGTCAACCGACTGCGAGAGGGAGACTACTCGATTGGCAGTTGGGCAGATGATCACCATCACGAAAGCTATGCAGTAGAAACAACAATATATGAGCCAGGAGCAGATGAACTACATGAAGGTTTCACATATGAGGAACTTCTCAACATGCAAAGATGCGATGAAACAGATCAACATCGATCGAAACTGCTTGGGGAAGAACACGATACAGCCATCCGATCGACTGAGCACGCCGTCAATCGATCGACATAAATCCATCAACATTGATCGAACTTTCTCATACAACATCGATCGACATCCGCTTTAAACCAAAAACCACTGTAAGCGAAAAAGATAAACTTGATAACGAGTATCTAACTCCAGATGAATTTGGTATTTTCAGGGACCCAGATGGCCACGCAAGAGCAATAGACGGACGTATACTGAATGTATCTCGAAAAGATATTGCACACATCATTCAGACAGCCAATGGAGCAGAAAATTTGTTCGTACATCAACGCAACATTCCAGAATACCAATAAAAGGATACAAAAGAGTTCTATAACGCAGCTGGTGGCATAGACAAAAGCTTCAAACTAAGGTCTCGCCATCCCACTCGACCATCGATCGACATTGACATCCCAACATCGGTCGACAAACGTCCAGAATTCAGCAGAAGGGCCTTTGATTCCCACGGTACCAGGAAATTCTACTTGGAGGAGAAAAATAAGTATGGCGTCAACAGAGATGAACAGGGATACGCCAGAGATCTAGAGGGATACACCATTCGTGTTCACAACAGAGACATCAGAAGACTTCTGGAAAGAGTTTCGAGAGATGAGCCAAGCTACATATGTTTTCCTGAACATGCTAACTTATTCACACGGACCAAGCTGGTACCAGAGATCTACACCAAGGACGAGATAAATGAGATGTTCTATGGAGTCTAAGGAACCCAAGAGAAGTATGACGATGATTTCCAGATGAAGCTTGATGTTGTCTACCATCCACTGAATGATAGCATCGGATGGTTAACTACATGCACGGAAGAGATGAGATATGACATAGCCAGAATTCAGCAAGCGACCGACTGTTCTCGCCATAAATCGATCAACAGAAGACAACATGCATCGATCGACAGTCGCTTACCAACATCGATCGACCAACGCTTACCAGCATCAGTCGACAACAGTCCACCACACTCACATCCGATGAAGTCTCCACAAAACTTTCACACCAGGGAAGAGATAGATCAGTTGGTAGAAGAGATCTATAGAGCTCTGGACACTACAGACGAAAGGCTTGATGGGAGATGTGATGACATCTATTTCCCAATGGATCTTAGCATAAGTGCTTTGACTTCCAAGATTGAAGCTATGCAAGGGGAATTGGTGGAGATTCATAATTACATTGCCTGCCGACCAGAAGCATCCGCATCGATCGACGGACGCAACAACATATCGATCGACATTGGACTACAAACATTGGTCGACGACACTAAAACCCGATGCCGGCTAGTACCAAAGGTGACATCAGACATTTTTGGCACACAGCACCATGGAGAGGAGATCTCAGCTGACACTTACGCCACACTTACAAGACATCAGTTCAACCTTGACAGTCTTGAAAATAGATTGCAGAGAATAGAAAACACAACTGCAACAATAAAGGAAAATTGGCGCAAAGGGGATGAAGCAATGAGAGACTTCACTGGTACATGGTTCAACAAGCGCAGAGAAGAGATGGACACTTGTTTTCCAACAAGTTCCAGCTTTCAACACTACTAGCCCAATCACCTCCAAAGTCAAGCTAAATGACTATAACAAAGCGCTAAGTGGGAGGCAACCCACTATTAGGTACTTTTTATTTACTTCTTATTGATATACTATTAATGTTGGTTTTAATTATTGCAGGTCATAAAAAAACAAAAAGAGATCCGAGTAGACGATTGCCGTGAGTGTCGACCGACGAGAAGCTGTCGACATCGATCAACATTGCCTAACCTGCCGCGACCGATATCAACATCCTTACATCGGTCGACATCCATTCTGGTATGGTATATCGTTCTAACTTGTTACATTGAGTCCTTATGATTTTGTTATCACCATAACTCCGACTGAATTTACACTGGGGACAGTGTAGTTTAAGTCAGGGAGGAGGTTTACTGATAATAATTTATTTATGAGTTTTATTAAAACGTTTTTCAAAAAGTTTTATTGAGTCAAGAAGGAGATAATGAACTTATAGATTTTTGCTTGTTATCTAACCACTCTTTAACACCATTCAGGACTTACTGATTGCAGATAGTACTAAAGATACTAAAGTGGATCAACCTGTCAACTATTCCCACTTGCTGAGATTGTTTGAAGGAACCAAAGCTGACCTCCAACACTAAACTTGACACAACTACTTGTCTTGGAGCTTGGTATGCATGGGATTGGATTCTTCAAAAAAGTCTGAAAAGTAAAGCCTTGTGTAGATAGATTAATCATCATTTCTCTCTCTATTTTTGAATTATAGATAAAAAAAAGTAAAAAAAAAAATAAAAAATTCTATTATATATATAAATATTAGAGATTTATTAGGAAAGAATTTGAACATGACTTGGTGGCTACAACCATTAAGGCTTACTTCATAAGAATTCTATAGGTAAAGGATTAAAACAGGACTTGGTGGCTACAACCATTAAGACTTGCTTCACAAATAATCCAAGGATATATAGGTCAAAAAGAAGTGAACAGGACTTGGTGGCAACCACCATTAAGGCTTGATTCATGGAAGCCTGTCCAATCTTGGTCAATGATCTTGCTAATATAAGCAGATTTTGACTAAGAGAGAAAATTAGTAGAGAAAGAGGATAGGAACTAATGTTTACCTGCAGGTCCAGAAACTTGTTTGAAAGTCGTTGCATCCTGTGATCGATACCCCCAAGGTAAAGCCTACACTTTTATTTATGCTAAGAAATGAGGTTGGTAGAGGGGAATGTCAAACAAGATTTGCTAAGTTGTTGGCTAGATAAATTTGGTTGCTAAGCTAGGATATGATATAATGTGCTTTTGTGATTAGGACTTTTTAAGTGTGGATTGCAATATTGTATTGGTTATGATTCTAAGTTTTAAATCATGTGAGTCCCTGCTGTTTTCAAACCTCTTTCAGAGAGACTGCCTGTTTGTTTTGCTTGAGGACAAGTAAAAGGGTAAGTCTGGGAGAGTTGATAGACCATGGATTTGACCCACTTTTATCCATGGCTTATAAGTGTTTTAACTACTAATTATTATATTATAAGTGTTTGACCCACTTTTTAGGTGTGGATTGCAATATTGTAGAGGTTATTATTCTAAGTTTTAAATCATGTGAGTCCCTGCTGTTTTCAAACCTCTTTAAGAGAGACTGCATGTTTGTTTTGCATGAGGACAAGCAAAATGGTAAGTCTGGGGAGTTGATAGACCATGGATTTGACCCACTTTTATCAATGGTATTAAAGTGTTTGAACTACTAATTATTATATTATAGAGTCTATTTAGAATATTTATAGGATCATGAGTGATTTTAAGATAAGTGATGATTTTAGAGCATTTTGGAAATATTTGGAGCAAGCACCCAAGATGACCATCGAACTCGACCATCGGTCGATAATGAAGAGGAATAATCGATCGATGTTCATATCTTGACATCGATCGACAGCGAAGCAAGCAGAAAGCCTGTTTGGTCACAGCCGACTTGAAGCCCAAGTCTTCACCAATTTACAAGATTACCCCTGACCTAATTATATAAGCTTTGCCACCATGTTAGAGGCAAAGTGTGCTTTTTTGTTTTATTATTTTCACAGCAAGGTTTTCTAGGATTTTGATAGATTGGAGAGAAGATCCAAAGTTATAATTTGTGATTGGAACTCCATTAATATCTGTTTACTATTCTAATGAAGTTTTCTTACTTAACTGATGTTATGAATTGCTTAGCCATGTCTGAGTAGTTCCATTTTTAGATTTTAGGGTTTAAATATGTTAGGAGGGATTATCCCCAACTATAGATTGCTGAGCTGTGGTAATTGTCATTAAGATTGTTCATTAAAGCATGTCTCTAGATTAGCTACCTAGAACTTGCCCTAGGATTAATAGATAAAAGCGAGAGCTTCATTTTCATCCTGAAAACATTCTAACTGAGCTAAGTTTCTTGCTATGAGGAAGGCGAGAGCTGATCTAGTGAGCTTAGTAAGCTATCATTCAGCCCCCGCATAAAGCTTAACTAGAAGCGCGTCGATCGATATCATTATTGAATAATCGATCGACGGAGCGAAAGGTGAATCGATCGATATCCCTATAGGATCATCGATCGACACTTTGTAATTGATCGACATACGATAGTTGAGATCATTAGATATAGTTAATAGACATGTCCAAACATGCGAAAGCTGATAGACTTGTTGACTAAGTAGTTGACTAAGTAGTTGAGCTTTACATTATCATGCATACAACTCATTAGGCATCTGTAGGATTATAATCCTAATTTTCCTGAATAAAAACCCTTAGTCAATCTATTTCCTTATAAGCACCAAAACATCAACCAATCAATTGAGCAAACACTTGCTTGATAAAAACTGCAATTTACATTTAAACCATTAAAACATCCTACTTAACAAATCATATTAGATTTCTTAGGTCCCCTAGCTCCCTGTAAATTCGATCCATAAGTACTACAACTCGACCTCTTATTTGAGAGAGTATAAATCACTCCTCAGGGTAATTTGAGTGGTATCAAACAAGAGAAGAACAAAAAAGACTTCCAGATGAAGCTTGATGGAGTCTACTATCCATTTAATGATAGTATCAGTTGGCTAACTACTTGCATGGAAGAGATGAGGCAAGACATAGCTAGAATTCAGCGTGTGAACGACGTATCTCGCTCTACATCGATCGACAGACATCGACAGGCATCGATCGATAGTCGCTTACACGCATCGATCGATAATCGCTTTCCAGCAATGGTCGACAACAACCCACCACACTCACATACTATGAAGTCTCAACCAGATTTTCACACCAGGGGAGAGATAGATTAGTTGGTATAAGGGATCTACCGAGCTCTGGAAACTACAGAAGAGAGGCTTGATAGGAGATGTGATGACATCTATTTCCCAATGGATCTTAGCATTAGTGCTTTGACTTCCAAGATTGAAGCTATTCAAGGGGAATTAGTGGAGATTCAGAGTTACATTTCTCGTCGACCAGAAGCATCAGCATCAATCGACAGACGCAACAACAAATCGACCGACATTCACCGACAGACATCGGTCGAAAACGCTACAAACCGAGGGAGGCTAGTACATAAGGTGACATCAGATATGTCTAATACACACAACCGTGAAGAGGAGATCTCAGCTGACACATACGCCACACTTATGAGACATCTGTTCAATCTTGAGAGTATTGGAGATAGATTGTAGAAGATAGAAGATGCAACTACAATAATGAAGGACAAATGGCGCAGAGGAGATGAAGCAATGCGAAACTTCACTGGTACATGGTTCAACAAGCGCAGAGAAGAGATGGAGACTTGTTTCCCAACAAGTGCCAGCTTTCAACATTACTAGCCCAATCACCTCCAAAGTCAAGCTAAATGACTATAATAAAGCGCTGAGTGGGAGGCAACCCTCTATTAGGTACTATTTAATTGGTTTTTATTTATCTAGTATTGATAATGGTTTTTATTTATTACCGATCATAAAAAAAAAAGATCCGAGTAGACAATTGCCGTGAGTATCGACCGACGAGACACTGTCGACATCGATCGACATAGCATCACCTGCCGCGACCGATATCAACATCCTTACATCGGTCGACATACATTCTGGTCTGGTATATCGTTCTAACTTGTTACATTACGTACTTATGATTTAATTATCACCATAACTCCAACTGAGTTTACACTGGGGACAGTGTAGTTTAAGTCTGGGGGGAGGTTTACTGATATTAGTTTATTCATGAATTTTAAAAATATTTTCAAACATAAAGTTTTTATTGAGTCAAGAAGGGGATAATGAACTTATTAGATTTTTGTTTGTTATCTAACCACTTTTTAGCACCATTCTAAACTTACTGATTGCAGATAGTACTAAAGATACTAAAGTGGATCAACCTGTCAACTATGTTACACTTGCTGAGATTGTTTGAAGGAACCAAACCTGACCTCCAACACTAAACTTGACACAACTGCTTGTCTTGGGGCTTGGTATACATGGGATTGGATTCTTAAAACAAGTTTGAAAGGTAAAGCCTTGTGTATATAGATTTATCACCCTCTCTCTCTCTATTTTCAAAATATATATATAAAAAATATATATATATATATATATTATTACTATATATATATATATATCTATTAGAGATTTATTAGGAAAGAATTTGAACATGACTTGGTGGCTACAACCATTAAGGCTTGTTTCATAAGAATTCTATAGGTAAAGGATTAGAACAGGACTTGGTGGCTACAACCATTAAGACTTGCTTCACAAATAATCCTAGGATATATAGGTCAAAAAGACGTGAACAGGACTTGGTGGCAACCACCATTAAGGCTTGATTCATGGAAGCCTGTCCAATCTTCGTCAATGATCTTGCTAATATAAGCAGATTTTGACTAAGAGAGAAAATTAGTAGAGAAAGAGGATAGGAACTAATGTTTACCTGCAGGTCCAGAAACTTGTTTGAAAGTCCTTGCATCCTGTGATCGATACCCCCAAGGTAAAGCCTACACTTTTATTTATGCTAAGAAATGAGGTTGGTAGAGGGAATGTCAGACAAGATTTGCTAAGTTGTTGGCTAGGTGAATTTGGTTGCTAGGCTAGGATAGGGTATAATGTGATTTTGTGATTAGGATTTCTTAGATGTGGATTGCAATATTGTAGAGGTGATGATTCTAAGTTTAAAATTGTGTGAGTCCCTGCTGTTTTCAAACTTCTTTCAGAGAGACTGCATGTTTGTTTTGCTTGAGGACAAGCAAAAGGGTAAGTTTGGGGGAGTTGATAGACCATGGATTTGACCCACTTTCACCCATGGTTTATAGGTGTTTTTACTGCTAACTATTATATTATAGAGTCTATTTATTATATTTATAAGAACAGAGGTGAATTGGAGATAAGTGATGATTTTGGAGCATTTTGGAGATATTTGGAGCAAGCACCTGAGATGACCATCGAGCTCGACCATCGGTCACTATTGAGGGACAAATATCGATCGATGTTCACATCAGAACATCGATCGACAGCGAAGTGCTCAAAAAGCTCGTTTGGTCACAGCCGACTTGAAGCCCAAGTCTTCACCAATTTACAAGATTACCCCTGACGAGTTTTAATCTAATTATATAAGCTTTGCCACCATGTTAGAGGCAAAGTGTGATTTCTTGTGTTTCTAGTTTTACTATTATCAGCAAAAGGTTTTTTGGATTTTGATAGATTGGAGAGAAGATCTAAAGTTATATTTGTGATTGGAACTCAATTAATATCTATTTAATATTCTAATGAAGTTTTCTTACCTAATTGATGTTTTGGCCATGTCTGAGTAGTTCCATTGATAGATTTTAGGGTTTAAATAGGTTATGAGGGATTAGCCTCAACTATAGATTGCTGAGTTATGATAATAATCATTAGGATTGTCATTAATACCTGATTCTGGATTAGCTACCTAGAACTCGCCTTAGGATTGTTAGATAAAAGCGATAACTTCATTCTCATCCTGAAATCATTCTAATTGAGCTAAGTTTCTTGCTAAGAGTAAGGCGAGAGCTGATCTAGTCAGCTTAGTGAGAATCATTCAACCCACGCATAAAGCTTAACTAGAAGCGCGTCGATCGATATACATATTGGATAATCGATCGACGGAGTGAAATGTGTATCGATCGATATCCCTATAGGATAATTGATCAATGCTGCTATTGATCAAACACAGTTGTTTGGGTCATTAGATCTAGTTAATAGACAAGTCTAGAAACGCGAGAGCTGATTGACTTGTTGCTTAGTAGTTGAGCTCTACATTATCATGCATGCAACTCATTAGGCATCTGTAGGATTATAATTCCAAGTTTCCTGAATAAAAACCCTAAGTCTAGCTATTTCCTTTTAAGCACCAAAACTTCAATCAATCAATCGAGCAATTACTTGCTCAAACAAAGCTGCAAATTTACATTTTAATCATTAAACCATCCAACTTAACAAAACCCATTAGATTTATGAGATTCCCTAGCTCCTTGTGGATTCGATCCCTAAATACTGCAATTTAACCTCTCATTTGAGAGAGTAAATTCACTCTTTAGGGTAATTTTAGTGATATCACCTATTTTACGACGAATTAACTACGAAAACGGTCGTCATTATAATTGCGTTTTCTTGTAATGTATGCAACTTCTTTGATGAGGCGCGTGCTGAAGACTTGAGGAGCAAGATCGCTACATTCACTCAGGAGCCTGCAGAATCATTCAGAATCTCCTGGATCAGATTCAAGTCTTATCAGAGAGATTGTCCACACCATGGATTTAATGAAGTACAGTTGCCCATGGTTTATAAGTGTTTTAATTACTAATTATTATATTATAGAGTCTATTTAGTATAGTTATAGGATCATGAGTGATTTGGAGGAAAGTGATGATTTTGGAGCATTTTGGAGATATTTGGAGTAAACACCTGAGATGACCATCGAGCTCGACCATCGGTCGACATTTAGGAAGAATAATCGATTGATTTTCACATCGTGACATCGATCGACAGCGAAGCGCGCAGAAAGCTCATTTGGTCTCAGCCGACTTAGAGCCCAAGTCTTCACCAATTTATAAGATTACCCCTGACGAGTTTTGATCTAATTATATAAGCTTTGCCAACATGTTAGAGGCAAAGTGTGCTTTCTTGTTTTACTGATTTTACAGCAAAGGTTTTCTAGGATTTTTAGTAGATTGGAGAGAAGATCCAAAGAGATTTTTGATTGGAACTCCATTCATATCTATCTATTTATCTATGCAGTTTTTATACATTGTTGTTGTTATGAATTGCTTGGCCATGTCTGAGTAGTTCTCTTGTTAGATTTTAGGGTTTAAATAGGTTACGAGGGATTAGCCCCAACTATAGATTGCTAAGTTGTGATATTCATCATTAAGATTGTCATTAATGCATGTTTCCAGATTAGCTACCTAAAACTTACCCTAGGAGTTGTAGACATATGCGATAGCTTGCATCTCACCCTGAATCCATCCTAACTGAGCTAAGATTGCTAGAATAAGCGAGAGCTGATCTAGGAAGCTTAGTGAGCATATTCAATTCACGCATTAACACTTAACAAAGAGCGTCGATCGATATTCCAATCGAATAATCGGTCGATGTTTCAACAAGTGTATCGATCGATATTCATATAGAATAATCGATCGACACTGGTAAATACCGAAAGCCTAAGGGTTTGTTATTAAGTGTTGAGCTTAATAATATCATGCATACAACTTATTAGGCATATGTAAGATTATAATTCTGATTACCTGAATAAAAACCCTAAGTCTAGTTATTTCCATTTAAGTACCAAAACCCCAATCAATCAATCGAGCAATTACTTGCTCACAAACCTGCAACTTTACATTTAAATCATTAAACAACCTAGCTTAACTAATCTGATTAGATTTATTAGGTTCCCTAGCTCTATGTGGATTCGATCCCTAAGTACTACAACTGGACCACTTATTTGAGAGAGTAATTCACTCCTTAGGGTAATTTGAGTGATATCATCATTCAATGGGTAGTAGACACCATCAAGCTTCAGCTGGAAGTCATCTTCATTCTTTCCCTGAGCTCCACAGATTCCATAAAGCATCTCATTGATCTCATCTTTGGTGTAGATTTCTGGTACCAGCTTGGTCTGTGTGAATGATCTTTCATGTTCTGGAAGACATATGTAGTTGTGCTCATCCTTTCAGGCTCTTTTCAGAAGATTTATGATATCATCCTTGCACACATGGATGATGTGTCCATCTACACTTTGTGCATGTCCATGCTCATCTCTGCAGACTTCATACTCATCTTTCTGTTCCCAGTGGAATCTCCTTACTCCAGCACGGTCGTAGGCTCTTTTTTCAAACTCTGGGCGTTTGTCGATCGATGTTGGGAAGTCAATGTTGATCGACGGTCGAGTATGTTGTCGATACTTTGGCTTGATATGATCATCTACTCCACCAGCTGTGTTGTAGGATTTGTTTGTAACTCTCCTCTGGTGCTCTGGGGTGTTGCGTTGTTGCACGAAGAGATTCTCTGCTCCATTAGCCATCTTAAGAATTTCTGCAATGTCCTCTCTGGATACTTGCAGTGCATGTCCATATATTTTTCTTGCATATAATTCTTAGGTATGAATTGAGCTATGACACTTCCAACTAATGTACTATGTTATGCTTCAGCTTTTTGTCGTTTTATATCATTTAGCGCGGAGGTGACAGTGAAAATAGCTATGGCGATCCCTAGACCGATGAGATGGGTTTCCTTTTTTGTGAATCGGGAGACCTTTGCGTCACAGTTGCATCTAGGGTAATTCTTGAATGTCAGATGCAGATTAAGACTTAGCTTTTGATTTTCCCCATTTATTTTTGACGTATTTTTCAGGAAATAACCTGGAGATCTCAGTGGCGGCTGTCTACGATGAGTATCACAGGGAAAAAACGTGGAAGAGGCGCACTTTCTCCTATTTTGTACCGGCTGTGGATGTACCTACTTTTCTGATCACAGATGCCTATAATTTTCTGGTTGCCAATCTAGAGGAATATAACCAATGAGAAGTGATGAGCTCCTGCTTTTGCGAGTTAAAAGGATTTGGTTAGGATCCGAGCGGGGCATTTACAAGGTGAAATATTTTTTCTCCACGCCAAGATCCATACTATGATGTTTTAGCAGTAATTGACAGTTTAAAAGGCTAGAGTTTCCGTTCACTAGGAACTCATGAAGAAATGGTTGAAGAAACGGGTCGAGCGAGTACCTATTGGTGGGGAACGAGGGTCATACATGGGTTTTTTCTCCTGTAGTTGATTAAGGGCTACCCACGCCCGCTCATTCGGCCTATGGGCCCATTCAATCCGACGGACGGTGCGTTAGTTTTTCAGAAGCTCAATAATCATGTATACAGATCATGCAATTAACACATGACATTTCTTCGTGCTGGCCTCACTCGCATGATATAGCTCACCCATTTTTCCACTACTTTAGATCAAGCACTGTTAGCCCTAGAGTTTTGAATGGATGTGTGACTGAAAATGTAAGTGCACATTAGTGAAATATATAGTCAAATCAATTCTTCTAAACTTTCCACTAACATGAATTACATAGAAGTTTGGCTATTAAATGTGCTGGTTGTAAATAGTTAGGTAATAAAATATGATTCTTTTATTTGGATACAACCATACGGTATCATTCGAATAAATTATATGACTCGAGACTCTCTTTGTGTGTGTTCAGAGCTGTAGATAATCATTTACAGATTTCGTCAATCTCTGAGACTCAGGCGAGTCATCCTCTCTTTGCCGATTCTGCTAGCCAATCTGCTTCGCCTCGCTATTCTCTCACCGATTCTCCAAAGGTACTGCGTTTCCTTTTTCTCCCCTGTGTTTCGTTTCGAATTAGAGAACCTTGAATCTACTTTTCCTGAGATGGGTCCTCTGTTCGGATTCTTGAAACCAAAAAGATGTTTGATTTTTGATTTTGATTGTTATGTGTTTTGAATTGTGTAGGCCATGTGTAGGCCAGGCTAAATTCAAATTCTGGGAAAACATTTTCTTCCTATTTCTCATTTGGTGTTCGTCAATCTGGAAATGAGAATGAGGAGGAGGAGTCTGAATCATGTCCTCCCAAACATGGAAATGGGAAAAACAAAGCTGCGACAATGATCTCGAGTGGACAAGACAAGGACAGTGAGTTACATGTTTCTGCCAAAGTAGAAGGCGATTACGATGAAGGGGTGAAGCAGATAGCAGAGTTATATAGGTGACTTGTTTGAGTTCTTGCACGCGTGTCTTCCAAACATCGTAAGAGGTTGCAAATGGATCTTGTTATATAGGTGAAAAAAAAAAGAATGAATTCTTATTAGATATTTTGAGACTTGTTTGTTTTGATTTTAACTTTTAACTGGTTTGAAGCGCAGTACGTTGAAACATGGTATATCATCGTACGCTTCTGCGTAGAAGCGCAGACCTTCCTGCTCCTTGTTTATTGATTTGTTTGCTTCCCTCTTTGATACATTTTGAAGAAGAAAGTTTTGATGAATGAGAGATATCTTACTTTTGTGACGATTGGGTTTGGTGGTCCTTTTTTGGAATTATACTTATTTCTTTTCTCTAAAGCATAAACTTGATCCCTAAGTTTATTTATTTGTCTTATCTCCACGGTATAAACTTATTCCTAAAGTTTAACCTACTCCAACTCAGCTTCTTGCATCCACGTGGTCCCCACCACTCTGCATGCTTCATGGAACACTGTCTGACGCCATCTGCATCAGCGACTACGTCAAGGCATAAACCACCTATTTATCCTTCTCCAGCTCAGTATCTTGCATCCACATTGTACTCCCACTCCGCATGCCTTCTGTATTAACGACTGATGTAATCCTACATCCTGCATCAGTGACTGCGTCCCCAATTTCGTCAAGCCAGACTATTGACTTCTACAAGCTCCGGCTTGCATCTTCAATTACGATTGTAGTTCACACATATATAGTTAAATAAGATATTAATACACATAATCCACTCATGATATATTTTCTTCTTCGTAAAATGGACCCTGATATATATATATATAAATTGATCATTAGTCCTATTTTAAATTTCAACTTTTGGTAATGTTTCTTTAATATTGTCATGTTATAAAAAACATTTTCGTCTGACCGAGAACGCGTTCGGTTATATATGGTGATCACCGAACGACTTAACATTTGCAAATTATATAATACATGTATAAAAATTGACATATTTTAGAATTTTGTATATACAATCATATATTATCTAAAATTAATAAACGTAAAAAATATTGCTAAAAAGAAATTCAACTTTGAAGATCGGCGGGTCAGAATTGAGCATAAATTTAATACAAAATAATTTTCAGATATATTATTTCATGCATATATTAATTTTTCAATAACTAAATGCATATACAATAAGATAAATATATAATAAGAAGTGACATATACATGTGACAGTTTTAAACAACTGATTAATTACAACATGTAAACTATAAATTTATTGTATTTGAAACAGTTATATAAACATTTAAATATATGATTAATGCTATATATATATATATATATATATATATATATATTTGTGTGTGTGTATAAATCTGAAAACAAATACCCGCGCAGTTGCACATATCAAGATTTTGTCTAAGTATTGTTTACGCAAAATTATTTTTGAAATAGTTGTTGACTGCACACAAATGGGTTAGAAATATCAACCATTAACAAATAAATGGAAAATAATGATTTCCTTCAAGTTTTGACGGCAGGCTATTTTTATCTCATTTTTGCGTAGTCAACAATTAGTTGGAGAAATTTTTTGCAAATAATATTTGGATATTGAATGTCCTGATTCCAGATATTGTGGAATAAAAAGGTATATTTTTATTATGATTTATATAAGTATCCAAGTCAAAATATCAATCAAGTTTTTTTTTTTAAATCCGAGTTAAGAAAATTTATCAAAATTGGCTGAAACCAATATACCCTTTTAAGATTCTTTTTGGATACACCTTTGTAATCTTTACTTGGGAAATCTAGATTTAAGAACCTATTAACATGTTTTTAATCTTTGCAAATTTATTACAAGCCAAATATATATGTACTGTATAACTTTTGTACAACATATATTTATCTAAAACAAAGATGCAAAACCATCTATCAGTGATCTTACATACGCAAAATCACGGATGTTATATATAACGTTGATAATATTAGATGTTTTGCATTACTTATATATAACATAAATGTGATTAAACTTTCACCTATATAGATTTGTTGTGGATCTCTACAGTAGACAATTTGTGTTGTATATTGGCAAAAAATACATATACACTTGTTTTATAAATAATTTATACGTTCTCACAAAATTCCGGGTAGATATTTCTAACTGATTTCATTAACTTGATAAAAATATCATTTCAAATTTTAAGAAATTAATAGATATTTTGATTTGGAAACTTACACAGATAATATAAAAATATAATCTTTTTTTTCTAATTATTTACAATTATCATATTATATATTTAAATGTTACTTGCACAAAACTATTTTTAAACTAATTATTGACTACATAAAATTGGGATAGAAATACAAAATTGTTAAAAATTAAATGGAAATCATTAGTTTGCAAACTGAATTTTACATAGTCAAAAATTAATTATGAATATTTTTCCCCAAGACATAAGTAGATATTAAATGTGATAATTGTAAATACTGGGTGTTAGGATTTTAACCTACCTTGTGCTATAGAATTTGGAATAAACTTGATACCAAAACTTATCTCTTATTCTCTCTTAAAGAAATAATGTTTCACGAGAATAAAATAAAATCACAAGATAATAACCAAAGCAAAACTTCTGTTATTTGCTAATCTCTCTTGATATCTCTTTATCTCTCTTATTGCTCTCGTCTCTCTTTTTAATCGGGTGATCTGAATCTTTACCTAAGACCTCCTTTTATAATGATCACGCATTTGTTTTTCCCTTTGACTTGCATCATATAATTTTCTAATCCCAACACTTTCCATTTTCGTTGGAGCATATAACCGACATTGCTTGTGTTTGGTCTTATGGGCTTTCAAGTGGGCTGGAGCTAATTGACTTTGGTATTGGACTTATAGTATGACTGGGCCCATATCATCACAATCTCCACCTTGGGCCCAAATCCACACTTCTCCTTTTGCATTCTTCATTAAGCAACACCACCATCTCCATACACGTCACCTTCATCGTAACTTCCATCAATTTGAATTTCAGAATATGCCTATCACGCTGAACCTTCACAACTTCTCATTCCTTGCTTCAGTTTAAAACTTAATCCCTTTTGTCTTCAACATCAATGAAGATTCCCATCACCAACCTCACAAAAACCAGAATTTCCCCACACAAGTCCATATGCAATTTTGAATTGCCCATCAAGCATCTTTTACGCCGTTGAGATCGTCAAGAAAAAATCTCCTTGTATGACTTCATCTCCACTGATGATATATCGTTGTTCGAAAAAGATCTCTACTCTCTTGCTCCCAATCCCATTGACTGAAATCTTGTGAAATCATTACTTTGATTTCGTTTCTACAGCAACTCCAATGAACCACCATGGTTCTTCTGCTGCTTCGGTGATTTCAGATACACCCTTTACCACTATCATTTTTTTCTGTCAAATGCTTTTCAGAATCATAACTTTGATTTCCTAATACTTCTCGCAGTAGCTCTAATCTGTGAGATTCAACCACTGATGTGCATCCTCTAGTGATTTCTCATTCTTTACGAACTGCCGTTACCAAGAGATGACCCTTCCTTTGAGGATGATTAGATGAACTAGTTTCACCGGAGTTCTGCAGTTTTCAGGTAAGACCTTTGTAACGGCCTGGTTCCTAGCCAAAACATTTCTTAAGGAGAGCCCGTTAGGACTGCAGCCCATTAGGGTAAATGACCTAGGGTTCCCTCCTTTTCCTATAAATGAAGCTGCCTCCTCTCACTATTTCAATCATTCTGAAACTTGAGCGAAGCTCTGCAGAGATTTAGAGAGACTAGGAAACCCTAGCCGTCAAGCTTCTCTTTTCCTTTTCTCTCTTCTTCTCTCACGCCTCTTTCTCTCTCTCCCTCTCCTTTCTCTCCCCGTTGGGTCTCTTCCTCTCTCCTCACCGCGAGTCCCCCGAGAGCAAGCCGAGCCGCCGGTGGTGGTGGTGGTGGTCGTCTAAGTGGTGGTGGGGTGATCATCCGAGTGTGGTGATGGTGGTGGCTGTGTGGTGTTGTGGTGGTGACCAGATCCCGTCTCTCTCTTGTTTACTTGTTCCAGATCTGTTCAGATCTCATCCCCTTTGTCTCTTGTTCCCGATCCAGATCCAGATCTAGGCTAAGGTGGAGTGTCTTGAACCCACTTTCTCTCATGATTCTGTATACTCCTTTATGTTGGAGTTGGGATTAATTAGACCCTGTTTGAGAGTTAGGTTGATAGATCATGTCTACTGCTAGGATGTTAGATGAATGGATCATGAAGCATAAGAACCTTCATACTGTTAAATGGGACCTAATGGACTGTCTTGTGTTGCTATGATGATTGGTTGATGTTTGATGCTTGTATGATTGGTTGTGTAGTCTCATGTGTTGTTTGTGAATAAATCTAGGATGCAAGAAAGAAGTGAATGCTAAGATGATAAATGAGTATTGATTACTAATGTTATTGCAAGAAGTACGTGAATGAGATGTTTTTTTGCATCAGCTGTTGTGTTTGAGAATGCGATGTGTATTGTGTGAGACACCGATAACGGGTGGCGTCTAGTGAACGTGTATGAGTACGAGTCTAAGTGTAAATGAACGAGAATGAGAATGAGAATAAGAATGTGAGTGTGTCAATGAACCTGTTTGAAGTCCTGTTTGGACCACCGAGAACGGGTGGGCGTCTAGAGTCTAGGTTATGTAAGCCGTGGGTAGTAGCTCTACGCTACGCACCTATGGGAGCTGTGGGGTAGTGTCCAACGGGGCACCCACATGAACATGGGGTAGTGGTCTAGCGAGAGCTACCCACGGGAGGATGATAAGATGTGTAAGCCGTGGGATAGTAGCTCTACGCTAGGCACCTATGGGAGCTGTGGGGGTAGTGTCCAACGGGGCACCCACAGGAACATGGGGTAGTGGTCTAGCGAGAGCTACCCACGGGGATGATAAGACGAGCCAACCGCGAGAGGCGGGATATAAAAATGTGCCTATCGCGAGAGGCGGGATATAAAAAGCGTATTGGTGTTAGAGGTGTCATAGGATCGAGTCGGTCGTGTATGTTGAGTCGGTTAGGGTCTATGGATTGATGTGTGTGACAATGAGTGAGATCATTGTATTGGGTGATCGCTAAGTTGTTAGAAATGTAGAGAACTATGATTGCTTGGAAATGATGATGATAGAATGTTCTAGAATGCATTTGAATTGATTGTAGTGGCTAGTCAGCCCTAGTTCTCGCATAGAGTAGTATAGAGTGTCATGCGGGCAGGCTTGACTAGAGTCACTTCACTGAGTAACCCATTTACTCAGGCCCTCCCTTTCCATTTTCATGTGCGCAGGGCTGTAAGTAGAAGTATATGGATATGGGTGTGACGGTATTTCAAAGAAGGTTATGCGTCCGTTGACTCTTGGGACCAGTAACGGGACACTTAGGGTTGTCTAAATGAGTAGACACGTGTCCTTAACCCCCTTTTCGATAACCCGGTCAGACGCCGGGGAATCAGGGCGTTACAACCTTCTTCTAGTCATCTTCTTTAATTCATAGTTATGAACTGATTATCACTAAATTTTTCTTCTTCTTTGTCATGATCCTGATAGTGAAATCTTTGACGACTCTTGTCGTTCTTCCTATAGTTAATCCGGCATCCTTCATCTTGGGACATATGTGACATATCACCCTTCAGCTTCTCAGACAAAGTTCTCCTATGCTTAATCAACCTTCTAAGACGATTCATTTCCCTTGTTCGACGATCCCATTGTGCTTCTCATGAAATCCAAGATACTCGTCACCCTTCACAATTGCTGGATTTTAAGACATTCTCTCATGTAACGCGTCAATCTTCCGTTTTTCTCCATGTTTGGTAACCCGTCTTGATTCTTTTCTAGCCTGAGATACTTGTCTCCCTTCACCATCCTTGATGTTTAAGACGTTATCTCAGGTAGCACTTCAACAACCTTTCCTACCTTCCATCCAATTTACTTGCGACCTATTAGCAATTTTCCCATGTTTCAGCTGCTCCACCCTGTGCTAAAACATCCACCTCGTCTTATCTGTAACAGGTAACGTTTCTTGCTCCTTACTAGCTCTTTATTATCGATAAGAAATAACAGTACTTCCTTACTCATTATTTCTTCTTGTGCGAGGTCTCTCAATAATAAAGTTACATGTGACGCTTTTCTCCAATTAGTGAACATGAGGAAGTTCACAGCAGCGCCGCAACTTCTCGCCAAGTGCCTTTTCACTAAACCGCTCTTCATGAATACTCGTAGTATATATCTTGTTTGATACATCTTCCTTCCTTGCTGTTGTAATGACAGAATTGACTTCTGCATCACTAACTTTGAACTCAAACCCTATAGTTGATGCATCCTCATCTAGTCTTGTTGCATAATCTGAGTTTGAAAAACTTTCAATGCAAAACTCTGAATCCTTCTTGAATGCATCAAGTTTTTATTTCAACTTTGATGATATTTATCATTACTCTTTTCTTCATCCTTTGAAAGACAATAACCATCTAGAGCAAAGACAATAACCATCTAGAGCCTGCCCATTCTCATCTTCTTTACTTGACTTGTATTTCTCTATTGACAACGAATCTCCACCACCTTCTGATATCCTTTATGTCCCAAAACCATACGGACTTGGTCCCTGAATCAAATTTCCACTGAAAGACACCTTCTTTAATCTCTTACGTCTAGCTTCTGTCTCAGCTTTTGGAGTATCCACTTTACTCTTCACAACCGTTCCTTAAACAAAGTATAACCCGTCTTTGTATTTTCCTGAAATTACTTTCTTCCTGTCTTTGTAGAACTGAATCTTGAAGTTGTGTCCTAGGTATATTCGGCCTGATTTTTCTAACATCCCATAATATATCAGATTCCTACTCACGTCCGACATGTATTTAAAATCCTTGAGTATCACTTTAGAACCATCTGGATTCTGAATCTGAATCTTTCCCATTCCTTTGATGTTACCTTTAGTGTTATTAGCCATCAATACACTTCCTCCTTCGTACTCCTTGAAATCAAACAAGACTTTTTTGTCATGTGTACTATGGAATGAACAACCCAAATCCATGATCCATTCCTTGAATGTATCGTGATTGCTAACGGTTAACACCAATGGCTGCTCAGGCTCCTTTGTAAAATTTTCAGAATTCGGAGGCCTCCTTCTATAAGGACATTCCCGCTTCCAATGGCCTTCCTTTCCACAAATAAAACAACTCGTGTTGTTTTCATCAAACCCCTGATTTGACTGAAACTTTCCCCTGTTTTTATATCTTCCTCTCCTGTTTTTGGAATTTCCATTACTGTTCCCCTGCCTCTTTTGAGTTCTTTTGCGTGACTCAACATACAAACCATTCGAAGCCGATTTACTTATGTTAAGTAATCCTTTCTGGTTAAGTTCTGCTTCTTTGGAATAAGCTGAAGTTACAACTTTGTTTACAGTAAGCGTTTCTTTCCCAATTCCGTATTGGAGGGTGTGAACCAACTGTTCATATGCTTCTGGAAGTCCCGACAATAGTTGAATTTCTTGATTTTCATCTGCTATGGTAACTTTTAGACTCTCCAAGTCTGAATTAACTTCAGAAAGATATCTACGTTTTTTTCTATCGTCTTGTCCTCTTCCATCTTGTAGCAAGAGAATTGTTTCTTCGAGTAGATTATATTGGGAAGAGACTTCGTTTGATAATTCTTTTCAAGGGCCTTCCACATCCCCAATACTATTGTTTCATTCATAATCATCCTTAGAATAGAATCACTCAAACACGTTCCCAAGAGACTTTTTACTCTGAGATCCTTATCAGCCTTCTTTTGATCAACCTTTACATCCGATCCTGCTACTGCTTTTTCAGATTCTAACAAAAGCAAAATCTCTCTTAACTGCTAATCTCTCTTGATCTCTCTTATTGCTCTCATCTCTCTTTTTAAACGGATGATCTAAATCTTTACCTAAGACCTCCTTTTATAATGATCACTCATTTCTTTTTTCCTTTGACTTGCATCATATCTATCTATATATATAAAGTAGACTTTTCTCTCTTCTTATGACATGTGGAATGGGGGGTTAGTTGACATGTGTCCTTTTTTTGTCTTTTTATATTTTTGATCCTTTTTCTTTTAGATTATTTCAATTTGGTTCACTATTTTCTAATTATGCACTATCTAATCCTTCTCACACTAACCATCATCATTTGAAGTTTGATAATCTATTTTATTGTTCAAAAAATTGTAAAACGAATAAAGAAATAAGTAAATAAAATATAAATATATTTTAAATATTTAATTTATTCACAACTAAAAATAACATAAACTTTCCCTACTTTATTATTTTTTACTATTTTCTATTATTTCATTTAAAACTATATATTTATCTTAGTATTAAGCAAACTAAAGCAGAACACATAATCTAAACATAAAACCTCCATAATTACAGAAAAAAATGCTAAAGTAACACTAACTCAATAAAGGTCCAGAGCTCAAAGGCGATCAAGAACGAAAACTAACTTACTCCACTTTATCATAGAGTGTCTTGGCCAGAACAATCAAAAGTCAGAAAAATGTAGAAAGATAATCTTGAGATAAAACGATCCCTCGAACACAAAGGAGCATGATCAAGGACCAATGCAAAGAACCAAGAAAACGGGTTAGAGGAAGAATAATCAACATAAAGCCAAAATCATCACGAAGCAGGAAGAGACATACATAACAAACGATAAGCACAACCACCAGCTAAGGGGTAAGAAACAACTCACATACTAAACAAGCACAAACAAGACGCCTATGCCGATGAAGAACCACAAAGCTCTGGATAGAAGGGACCAAAGCTCCAAGAAACTAATACCGCACACTTATACTAAGGGAAGCATGGGAAGAAGAGAACAACCTGAATGAGGGAGAACGGAAGCTAACCCCAGAGAAACCAGAGCCCAGACTTGAGATCCGAAACAATCTTCCAAATCTACAAAGCATACTCAGAGGAGAACACTATCCAAACCTGGAGTGGCAAACATGGCGAAAGAGAGAGTCACACAGACGCAAGCAGCGATGAAAGTTGCAACGAGATGGGGGAACATAGATGGAAGGGTAGACAAAGCAAAATCATCAAATCGTGTAGCCGTCCTCGAGCTATAGAAGTCATATCACCAAAACCCATATCTTGAAAACCAAGACGAGAAGGGACTATCGATGGTAAGCCAGCGACGAGGAAAACAACTTTAAAGATGACTTAACTCGACCCAACCCAAGGAGATGTAGTTCCTAACAAGAGCCGAAATCTAAGGAGAAAGAGGAGAAAAAGGTGAGGAAGAACAAGAGCACATATGTGAGTCTTTTTCGGTGATGGTGAGAATCACAACACACCAGAAATGTAACGGCCCGATCCCCCGGCATCCGACCGGGGTTATCGAAAGGGCGTTATGGACACGTGTCTACTTATTTAGACAACCCTACGTGTCCCGTTACTGGTCCCGAGAGTCGACGGGCGCATAACCTTCTTTGAAATACCGTCACACCCACATCCATATACTTCTACTTACAGTCTGGCATGCGGAAATGGAAATGGAGGTGAGCAACAAGTTACTCAGTGAAGTGGCTCTAGACCAGCCTGCCCGCATGACACTCTATACTACTCTATGCGGGAACTAGGACTGACTAGCCACTACAATCAGGTAATGTATTTTTATCATTTCATACTGTCATCACTAACTGTCCACATTCAATTCCATACATTTCTAGCAACCTAGTGATCAATCATTACAATGAACTCACTCATTGCCACACACGTTAAACCCTAGACTTAACTGATTCATCATACCAGACCGACTCGATCCTATGACACCTTTAACTCCCCGTTACCCGACCATGATGCACGCTTATATCCCGCCATGGGTTGGCACTTCGTTCTTATCATCAGTGGGTAGCTCCCACTAGGCTTCTACCTCATATTCATGTGGATTCGCCACATCTCCTATGGGTGCTTCCATATTCTTGTGGATTCGCCACATCTCCTATGGATACCTAGCGTGAACTACTGCCACACATACTTTCCTTAGACTCTATATGCTTTCCCCACCCATGCTTAACCGTAACCTTATTCTTTCATACTTTCACTTATCCTTTCACATCCTTATCATTTTCACTTATCCCTTCCCACACTCATTCACTTTCCTTTTCATTTAGACTTGTACTTGGACTCATTCACTAGACGCCACCCATTATCAGTTCCACACACAATACACATTGCACTCAAGTTCTACTTCAATAACATTAACAATCATTACTCATCTATCAGCTTAGCATTCATTTCTCTCTAGCATCCTAGCTTTAATCACAAACCACTCATGGGACTACACATCCAAACATACAAGCATAAATTACCAATCAATCATCGCTACCACAACTCCATTTCAGTTTACTAAGTCCCATTTAACAATATGAGGGTTCTTATGCATCGTGTTCCATTCATCTAACATCCTAGCAATAATCATGATCTATCATCCTAGCTTTCAAACAGGTCTAATCAACCCTAACTCCAACATAAAGGAGTATACAGACATGAGAACAAGATGGGTTCAAGACACTCCACCTTAGCCTAGATCCGATCCGGATCTGGAAACAAGAGACAAGGGAGAGGAGATTGAGATCCGGTCACCACCACCACCACACGGCCGGGCGAGGAGAGAGAGAGAGAAGAGAGAGAGAGAGAGAGAGAGAGAGAGAAGAGAGAGAGAGAGAAGAGAGAGAGAGAGAGAGAGAAGAGAGAGAGAGAGAGAGAAGAGAGAGAGAGAGAGAAGAGAGAGAGAGAAAGGGAGAGCTCGACGGCTGTGGTTTCTGGTCTCCTGAATTCTCTGCAGAGCTTAGCTTTAGTTTCTGTATGAGGCAAAAGGGAGGCTGCATCTCTTTTTATAGGAAAGGAGAAGGGAAACCCTAGGTCTTTGCCAAATGGGCCGTAGAGAAGCCCATTTTCTTAGGGAAATTTTTGGGCCAGGAACCAGCCGTTACAAGAAAGGTAAACGAAATGCATAGATGGTGAGGCTCAATGTAAAAATATAGGGAGAGAGCACAAAACATCTTTAAAAAGTAATGTTCAAATAATTGGAAAAATATTAATTTTTACTCTGAAATTATTAGCCTTAGAATCAACAGATGCCTAAATGTAAAATTATTGAAATTCAATATGCATTACATCACAAACTCACTCCACCACTAATAAGTATTATTATACACACAACAGCACACTATTAGAGAACAAACACATAATATATTAGCATATCACCTATTACTACATAGCATAATAAAAATACCAAATAATGTTTTTAGCAAATAAAAACGATCACATAATTAGTTAAATATATCATCCGAAAAATAATAATTAAGCGCGGACATGCCCCTAATAATTTTATAATTCCAGCACTTTTCATATTGGTTGGAGCATATAACCGATATTGCTTTTGTGTTTGGTCCTACGAGTTTTCAAATAGGGCGGAGCTAATTGACTTTCGTATTGGACTTACAGTATGATTGGCCCATATTATCACATTGGGGGAATAAAATACATTTCCTCTATTTGGATATACCATATGGTATCATTCTAATACATTACTAGATTTTTGACCCGCGCTTAAAAAGCGCGGGTTCTATTTTTGTTGTTTTATCAACAAATAGATCGATAAATCTTTTATTTTGATTATATAAAATGTCACATGATCAATTTTCAATTATGCGGGTCAGTTATTTGTTACTTAGTTATATAAAAATGGTGGATATATGAATAGTTGAATATTTCTATAAATTAAATATAAGTCATATGATTTGATTATATAGAATAAGAAACTTTATAGTTTGTACAAGATGAAGAAATTGTGTTTTTAAAATGTCTCACACAACCGCTTTTATGTTTGTAAATAAGTTAAAGAATGGTTGTATTTTTAGACATATAAAGCTGTCCAATTTTTTTAGTTTTATGATAAAGTCTTAAAATCATTTAGTTAGAAAATTTCAATATCTAATATTACTTTTAAATTATTGGAGATTTTAATTTATTTGTTATTATCAAAAATGTTTATAGGCTATGAAATGGATTATAAATAAACATAACCCATTTGATTAATTAAGATTTGGCTATCAAAAGTTTATAGGCTACGCTTCTCGATTACCAAAACAGCTTTGATATCGCAAATATTGTGGAGTTAAGAATATTCTCGATTATAAATTTGGAATAATATCCCGGTGTACCTTCGCTTTTAGATTATAAACGGTATTAATAATGGGGTATATTCGCTGCTTAAATCAAAGGTGCGTGTAAATCAAGGTAACATCATAATCCTTAAGCATGAATTTAGGTTTTATCTAAGTATATTGTTGTAGTTATATAAGCCCAAAGAAGTTAATTATTTAAGCCCGATTGTAGATTTCATTTAAGTATATAATTCTCTTGTTTTAAAAGTGGCGGTGAAACTAATACGTCCAAATCAAAGTCCATTTAAATTTAATGATAAGCCCAAATTTCGAATGACAATAATGCCATTAATGATAATTTTAATTTGTTCATAAAAGTAAGGTCAAAATTGGAAAACTTAAGTATTTCATTAAGGGTAAAAAATGGGAATGATCCCCTTTTAATGGTATTGATGATTCGAGTCCCTCTCTGTGTGTGTTCAGAGCTGTCTGATAATCATTTGCAGATTTCGTCCATCTCCGAGACTCAGGCGAGTCAGCCTCTTCTGTCTGTCGGTTTCACCATCATCTCATCCCCTTTATTCTCCACCGACAATCCGAATCTGGGCACAATCTTCGTCTCCTACAAAAAAAAAAAATCGGTTTCGTCTGATCGCGATGCATGCTCTCAAGGACAAGGTCTCGCAGAAGCTTTCGAATCTCTTCGCCGATTCCGCTAGTTCTCCTGGCTATTCTCTCACCGATTCTCCAAAGGTATTTCTTTTCCTTTTTCTCCCCTGTGCTTCGTCGCGAATTAGAGAACCTTTAATCTACTTTTCCTGAGATGGGTCCTCTGTTTTGTTCTCCAAACGGATTCTTTTTGCGTGAGAAACGATAAAGATGTTTCATTTTGATCTTGAATTTTGAATTGTGTAGGCCAGGCTAGATTCAAATTCTGGGAAAACATTTTCTTCCTATTTCCCATTTGGTGTTCGTCAGTCTGGAAATGAGAATGAGGAGGAGGAGTCTGAATCATGTCCTCCCAAACATGGAAATGGGAAACACCAAGCTGCGACAATGATCTCGAGTGGCCAAGACAAGGACAGTGAGTTACATGTTTCTGCCAAAGTAGAAAGCGATTACAATGAAGGGGTGAAGCAGATAGCAGAGTTAACAGGAAGCTCTGCTTTTATCTCTGCTGACTTGTTTGAGTTCTTGCACTCGTGTCTTCCAAACATCGTAAGAGGTTGCAAATGGATCTTGTTATATAGGTGAAAAAAAAAAGAGAATCAATTCTTATTGGATATTTTTGAGACTTGTTTGTTTTGGTTTTTAACTTTGAACTGGTTCAAGGGCAGTACGTTGAAACATGGCATATCACTTCGTACGCTTCTGCGTAGAAGCGCAGACCTTCCTGGTCCTTGTTTATTGGTTTGTTTGCTTGCTCGCCTCTCTGATACATTTTTGAGGAAGAAAGTTTTGTTGAATGGGAGAGATCTTAGTTTTGTGATGATTGGGTTTAGTGGCGTAGGTTGCTGGAGACAAACAAGGTGCGGTTTTTGGCGCTATGTTGGAATGTCCGTTGAGAACCACTCCTAAGAGGAAATATCAGGCATGTAGTATTCTAATCATTATAACATGGAAACGAAAAGCATAGAAACAACAATCAGGGCTGGCCTAATTAGTTTACATAATGCTGATTCTCTCACGTTTTTGTTTTGATTATGATAGGGTACAAACCAAACATTCATGTTCACAACTATCTATGGTCAACCACGCATATTTAGACCTACAGGTAACCATTTGGGCTGTCTCGTTTTCTTTTCTTCTCGAGCAATCGTATGGGTAGATGATGGATGGATATATGGGAGGAAAAAAAAAAAAAAAGAAGTGAAATTCTGAGGAGAATGCTCAAGTCTCTCCTAATATCAGATTTTAAGAATATAGATTCCAACTGATTCTCATAAGAAACTTGATCTACACTTGTTCTAGGCAGTTGAATTGTTGCTACAAACCAAAGAAAGATAGGGTTAGTTTAGTAGATGATGGAAAAGGCCAAGTAACTTGATGTGGAATGTTAACTTTTGCTGTTATTTAGAAGCTCTCCATGTACTTTCTTTATGATCCCTAAACAATGTGAACCAAGGACTAGAAAACGGAGCCCCTAAATTATGTGTACTCAGTGAACCTTTTTATAAATTTGGGTGCAGGTGCCAACCGATATTACTAAATGTGTATGAATGAATTATTGGCGTTTGGAGGTGGGGGAAGCTTTGCTCTATGTTTAGACGAAGATTTGTAAGGCACACACAATCTGGCTTCATCCCCTTTTAAAAAAAAAAACCTTCTGTACTCGTTTTGATGATACTCAAACCGAATGTTTCTACTTAAACAAGGTTGAAAGCAACAAGTGGGCCTTCTGAAACATTTGGGAACGAATGCTTGGCTAGCAGCACTGAATTTGAGTTAAAGAATGTCGAGGTAATATATCAAAAGCTTCCACTGTAACAGCCTTATTCCACATCACTATAATCAATTCAAGTTCATCTTGATTGATATTTGCAGCTCTGGGGATTTGCACATGCGTCTCAATACCTCTTCTCATGAACTTGAAGATCCCTTTCTTGGTCGAGAATCGATATACCTCAATAGAAAGCTTATCCATCTTTTTAATTCCGTTAATTGTTTCAAAAGTTATGAATAGGTTTTGTACCTGTGTTACTGAGACTACTAATTCAGCTGTGATATTTTTTACTTCCTAAACTGTAACTCAACAATAGTGTTATTGTTTGTTATATAAGATTGATACAACTTTCGGAATGAGAATGGGAGTTCTTGTATTAAGAGAGGTTTGAACAAAATATATCTAGACAGGAACAAGAAGAAGATACTCAAATCAAGCGAGGAAGCCAAGCCTCTCTCCATTCTTCTTAGCAAGCCTAATCAATCCTTGTCTCTGTTTCGCATCAGCTCCTATCGATTTACAGAACTCTGTAATCACCTAAAAGAAAAAGAAAAACACAAAACTTATTGATTCCGCTTTCTTTTGCACTAAGCTTCTCAAGGGTCTAACCAGAGAAGAATGATGACAAACCTGCGAGTGTAAAGCAATGGCTTTGCCTCTAAGCTGATTAAACCTCTTCTTGCCTACTATGTCCCTAGTAACAACGACAAGTGGAGCGAATAAACCTTTGCCTTCGTTGACATTCTTCATCATTGGTTGTACTCTGATGAGTTTCCGTGAGACTTTAGCTTGCTGCCTTGGCGCAGTTGTTTTGGCGAGCATGGTGTGGTAATCATCGCCTGAGATTGAATTTCCCCAAGCACCATAGAAGGATGTTCCGAGTAAACCTTGATGTGCAGAAAGTGAAGCAGCGGCAGCCATAGGAACCGGCTCGGGCTTCAATCTCTCTCTCCCTGGGTGATGCTAAAGGTGGAGAGAAAGAGAAAGTAAGTGTTTGTGGTTCGTTTTCTGTGTAGACGAGGTTTTGGTGGTGTGTTGTTTGGATGAAGAAACGAGAGCCACAAATATGATTCTTTGTGTTGATGAATCAAGTTTTTCTACATCATTCTTTCTCCACCGTTCGATCATTTTCTCTCTAGTTGCTTATGTGATCTTAATTTACGCGTAAATTTTTTTTCTTTTCGTTTACGATTTTTTTTTCCTATAAAAGTTGACATATATAGTATCAAAAAATTCAAAAGAAATAATCTAATCCGTTAAAAATATAACCCGACAAATACGACTAAAAGATAAGTCAATGATAAAATCAATATCAAAATTTGGTTGGATGTTACCAATACATTGATATTAGAATGATCTTATTCCATGCTTTTTAACAATTGAAGTGGTTTTCCGCATTACCACGGGTTATAGTCACGTTTGTTACTTGCACGATAAAAAAATTATTCAGATAATTTTTTTCTTCGATCAAAGCTGTTTTAGAAGAGATTTCTTCCAAAAAATTTGCTTTAGATATTGTCGAACAACCTGGAATAACCATTAAAACTAAAATCGGAACAAAACAAGTATATCTCTAATTACAAAAGCGGGCGGAAAATAAAAATATCACCGGAAACTTAGAAAAAACAACAAAAATAAAACCATAATAGTACAAAACAAAGAAAAAATACTATTAGAAAAGAAATCTTAGTGTTGGTGCTACAAAAACCACTCGTGCAAACGTACAAAAAGTCTTTTTTTTCTCTGCTAACTGCTGCAAACCCTAGGGTTTTTGGATATTAACTTGTGAATGCACTAACTTGTTATGATCATCTTAGTGTTGGTTCTACAAAAACCACTTGTGCAAACGTACAAAAAGTCTTTTTTTTTTCTCCGCTAACTGCTGCAAACCCTAGGGTTTTTGGATATTAACTTGTGAATGCACTAACTTGTTATGATCATCTTTTTGCAGCCGACATTTTCTTTGTAAAAAGTAAGAACTTCGTAGTTTATGCATTATTGTTGGCAAAAAATGTATATATACTTACCAATATGCAATAATGATATTGAGAAATTGACTTAAATAGAGATTGCAAATGATAAATGTATCATTAAAGCAAACAGGACCATGGAAACATAGATTAGAAGAGTACGCAATTTTCAAAGCTCAGGAAAACTAGAGAGAATGTACGTAGGATGCATTCACATTCAGATATGGCAGAGCCTCCAAGCGCATCAGAAGATCCCAAATGTGTTCTCCCCACTATAACTCATGTACAGAAATTTGTCTTCGTTTTATGCTCTTCATAAATCCCAGACATGATTGCAGCTGCAATAAAAGATAACAACCATTAGCTCCACTTTGACCAAAAAAGGTAGTTGAAATGGATAAGAAGATGATTTTGTAATCTGACCAGTCGGTGGTACTTTTATTGTAGCAACTGGCCCAGGATGGCCTTACAGGGCACCGACCCTAGCCCTTCACATGTGCGCTCTTACTGACTCTCCCATGTAGGTTATTGGTGCGTTTGGCGTTCCTTGAACCCAAAACCTCACCCTTTAATAACTCTCCCACAGAACAAGCTGTCACCAATCGCTCCATGGATCATTGAGTTGTATGTTCGGCTTGTTCTTTTTGGAACTGCTGCTCCAACTGTACTGCTCTGATTGCTCTCGTCTTTCTCCCCCAGACTTAGATAAGCGACTAGCTTTTCCATACTTTTGGCACAGTCAAGCATCTTGTTGTAGCCATCTGCGTCCACGCTCGTGATGTTGTGCTCATGCTCAGCTCGAACCAAGGCTAGTTCGAGTGGGTCACCGGTTAAGATTTCCTAGATCATTCCCTCTTGAGGGGACAGTGCCTGATCTTCGTCTTCAACTGAGTAAGTATGTGCATCTATCATCGGCTTCTTCAGCAACTTGTCCATCTCGAACTTCATCACAATGTATCCGAGGTGAAGATCAATCCGTCCTTGTCGAACATCAATAATAGCACCAGCTGTGCATAAGAAAGGATGGCCCACGATGAGTGGATCTCTTGGTTCTTCGTCAAGCTCTAGAACCACGAAGTCTCCTGGGACAAAAGTGTTGCCTACTCGGACATGGAGATCTTCCTGAATACCCACCGGTGACTTAACTGATCTATCCGCGAACACCAGAGAAATTCTTGTAGGTTTGAAGTCTGTGAATCCCAGTCGCTTTGCCACAGAGTAAGGCATGAGGTTGACACTGGAGCCCATATCGCAAAGAGAACAAGCGAACACTGTTTTCCCAATCTGTATCGAAAGAACAAATTTGCCTAGATCACTCAATTTCTTAATCGGCATGTTCTGAAGCACTGAACTGCACTCCTTTGAAACCAACATAAACTCACTGTCTCCAGTTATCTTTCCTAAGACCATCAGACTGCGCATATGAGGTATCATCTGGATCGCATCAATCAGAGGTAATAGTTGGATCCTCTAGCATCTTCTTACACTTCGTCTCCTCACGATCCTTCTGAGACTTCTTTGAGGGAACAGGGTATGGAACCTTAGGAGTGTATTCACGTGTAGGAACAGGCTCGAAATTTGTAGCGGCAGGGGCTGGATCAATCTCAGCAGATTGTTCCGTTTCTGCGTCAGAGAGAGGAGCAGCTTCGGATCACGGTTGCTCGCCCTCCTTTTGCTTGCCCTTTTCTGCCGATGTTAGCTTCTTAAGGACCGCATCTGGTAGTTTCCTTCCACTCCTCAATTTAACTGCACTGCATTCATTAGGATTCTTATAGGTCTTTCCATGGGGTGTACATTGCTGCCTCTTGACGCTCTCTACTGTCTGAGCGATCTGAACGTCCATCTGCCGCATATGGCAAGCGACATTGTCATATTTGGTGCTCAGGTCATTAAACATATGGTTCATTCTAGAGTTAATGTCTGTGGTGACCTGATTCATCGTTTTCCCTTGAATTTGCTGACCCTAGAGCTGTTGCTGCATCATCGTCGCTTGACCCTTCATCTCGTCTTGCGGAGCAATCGTAGGTGCAGGAGCAGCCTGTTGAGCAGTCTGCTGCTTTTGGTTCTGGAACTAGTTGTGCTGCGCCTGGCTCAGAACATAGGTTCTTCCTTTGTAACCCTTCTTATACCCCGTGTTCTGTCATTGACTATTCTGCGTGTTGTCAACCGTTTTGTCTAGCTTAGGGTACGCAAAGAGATGAGCGTTGTTCCTCACGTTAGGGTTTGGGTTGTAGTTCTTGTACTGCCATCCTTGTCCATTGACATAGCTCACCTCTTATTGATTGTCCATAGTGTTGTCTGCTTCAGGTGTAACATCTAAAGCACTGTTCTCTGGTGCGGCTTCTTCCATGATGAACACTTGGATCTGATTGCCCTTTATCAGTTTGTCAACCTTTGCCGCTAGATCGTCTATGTTGTTTACGTTCTTTGAGCGATCTTTCTCCTTGTTCTTGCTGAGTGAGCTTGACGCCATGTTCTTGATCAGTGCGAATGCACCTGGTGTTGATTGAGTCATGAAATCTCTATTACTATAGGAATCTAGAGCATTACGAAACTCATAGATCACTCCATCATAGAACACTTCCAGTATGTAATCGTCCTCAAACCCATGGTGAGGGCATTCCCTTCGGTACTCCTTGTAACGCTCCCCAGCATCATAGAAAGGCTCGTCAGTCTTTTGCCTATAATTGGAGATCCTATGCCTCAGAGCCGCTGTTTTGGACTTCGTGTAGAAGTGACTTAAGAATGCTGCTCGGACCTGTTCCCATGTAGTGAGGGGACCGGTTGGGAGAGATTCTAGCCAGCGAGCTGCTTTCCCATCAAGAGAGAGTGAGAACAGGGTGCATTTGATGTAGTCTGGTGGCACTCCATTTGCGCGAGAGAAGTTGCGTACTCTATCAAAGTTCTCGATGTGGTCCATCGGAATCTCTGCTGCGAGGCCATTGAACATCTTTTTCTGCACCAGGCCGATCAAGGCTGGCTTGATCTCATAATCATGCCGAGTGCAAGGAGGGGGGTTGATGGCGGAGCGAGTGGTAGGGAAGTTCCGCGGGAGATTCCGCTCTCCGATGGGAGCGCCCTGTTGATCAGCTTGCTGTGCAGCGAGTTCAGCCGTTGCTTGCTGAGCAGCTTTTTGTGCATTGATGGTCTTGTTGCATGAGCGCCATTGTAGCAGTGAGATCATCCTGGCCTCTATTATCACCCATTGTAGTGTTAGTAGGCCGCAGTTGTTGACGGTTCTGTCGTTCTAATCTTCTGAGCTCTTTGTTTCTTAGCGTGAATAATGGTCCTTGTGCGTTGCTTTGAGTATGTCTACTGGTCATGCACCTGGATCATTGGCTGCAACAAAGAGAGGAAAGTAAGTTAGATGAGACTAAATATAGAACTGAGAAATAAAGGTAAAAATATATGGTCCCCGTCGCAACGGCGCCAAAACTTGACACACTAAAACTGAACATTTCCTACTGTCAAGTTAACAGTGGTAATTGTAGTATTTAAGATTCAATCCAGAGGACCAATCTACACTTTATTATTATGAGTTTTCAACTTAGCTACAACTAATGGTGGGGTTTTGATTTTAGTAGTGATGTGCAAGTAAAGTAAATGATTATAAAGATTAAATTAAAATTAAAGAGAAGCCAGCCTAGGGTTTCTCATCGGGCGTTGATGCTAAACCAAACATTTATTCAAGCGCAATGCAGCACAATCTAGAACACGGATCCCTCGAGTAGAACATCCCACTTTAGTGATGCTGCTCCCTTTGCGGGTCGACCTTGACAACTAAACTCTCGTTTGGATCAGGGATCAACTGCAAGCAATAGAGATCAAGTCCGATAGGTTCATCGAGCACCCTAATATCTACTTTCGCTGACTAGTGATGCTTGTCTCATTTACCCAATATCAAGTTATCTACTACACGGTTAATGAGCATATTAAACCTAAGATCTAGCAGTAAGTGATCAGGTTAAAGCTAACGTTAAGAACAGAGATGAACAAAGACACAATATGATTGCTTAATTATGTTTAGCTTTTACGCCCAACACCCTAAAACCCTAGACAAGCTAGCCGACTACTCAGCCATTAAAAAAGATGAACAAGACATAATAACTGAATGATACTGCATATAATTCCAGAGATAAATCAATAGGGTTCAGGATGATCTGCTTGGTGAGAAGAGGAGCTGTCTCCCTTACAATTGCAAAAATCCAATAATGATTCTCAGTCTTCTTGCAAAAACTAGCGTTAAAAAGAAAATAAAGATAGAGGCCGCTTTTTATATGGAGGCGCCATCGGCTTTAGAGGAAGGAAAAAGTAGTTAGGGCAAATCTTTGAAAGATATGGAAACTTCCATAAATGTTGGGAACAATCGCCTGGCTATTCCTAGTGGGATCCACCGTCAGACTGCTCCGCATGATTGTTCCGCGGGGAAAGTCTCCAATTCTTGCTCATTCTTTCAACCCTTTAGTTTACTCCAAACCTGAAATGACTCGAAAAGAACTGGATTAACTCGATAAAACACTGAAAACAAGTTAGAAAGCATATGTACAACGGTGCTAAAAACACCATATATCATCAGGCTTATTTTTATGAGCATTTACTTTTGAAGCCTTTTGGCAACGAACTTTCATCTTCTGTGTTTCTTGGATGTATAAATTATCTCTCTTTTGATAATGAGGTTATTGATGATGCTTTTTTTAATTGACCTTTCTGTGCGTAGGATTTCAGTTGGTTCAGTGAGTCCACGATATTTCATTTTAAAAGTCTACCAAGGTACTACAACTGCTTTGGCAAATTCTTAACATTTATTTTTGGAACATAAATAATTAGAAAGTCTTCGTGTGCTTATTTATTTTTCACTTATATTTACATAATCTTCTTATTTTATCTCTCTGTTTTTCAACTTCGTGTGTTTATTTTTTTCTTTTGACTCTATGAATGTTTAAAATTTTAATCAAATGTATATATAACATTAGTTGGTCTGTAGGCAACTTGAAGAGTGACTTACAAAGGCTGATACCACTCAAATTACTCTAAAAGGGATTTATACTCTCTCAGATAAGAGGTCAAGTTGTAGTACTTAGGGATCGAATTCACAAGGAGCTAGGGAACCTAAGAAATCTAATATGATTTGTTAAGCTAGATGGTTTTAGAGATTTAAATGTAAATTTCAGTTTTATATTGAACAAGTGTTTGTTCAATTGATTGGTTGAGGTTTTGGTGCTCAAAAAAAGAAATAGTTAGACTTAGGGTTTTTATTCAGGAAACTTGGGATTATAATCCTACAGATGCCTAATGAGTTGCATGCATGATAATGTAAAGCTCAACTACTTAGTCAACAAGTCTATCAGCTTTTGCATGTTTAGACTTGTCTATTAACTAGATCTAATGATCTCAACTATCGTATGTCGATCCATTAGAAAGTGTCGATCGATGATCCTATAGGGATATCGATCTATACATTTTTAGCTCCGTCGATCGATTATTCAATAATGATATCGATCGACGCGCTTCTAGTTAAGCTTTATGCGCGAGTTGAATGATAGCTTAATAAGCTCACTAGATCAACTCTCGTCTTACTCATAGCAAAAAACTTAGCTCAGTTACAATGTTTTCAGGATGAGAATGAAGCTCTCGCTTTTATCTATCAATCCTAGGGCAGGTTCTAGGTAGCTAATCTAGAGACAGGCATTAATGAACAATTCTAATGGCAATTACCACAACTCAACAATCTATAGTTGGAGCAAATCCTTCCTAACCTATTTAAACCCTAAATTCTAACAATGGAACTACTCAGACATTGCTAAGCAATTCATAACAGCAGTTAGGTAAGAAAACTTCATTAGAATAGTAAATTGATATTAATAGAGTTCCAATCACAAATTATAACTTTGGATCTTCTCTCCAATCTATCAAAATCCTAGAAAACCTTGCTGTGAAAATAATAAAACAAGAAAAGCACACTTTGCCTCTAACATGGTGCCAAAGCTTATATAATTAGGTTAAAACTCGTCAGGGGCAATCTTGTAAATTGGTGAAGACTTGGGCTTCAAGTCGGCTTTGACCAAACGGGCTTTCTGGGCGCTTCGCTGTCGATCGATGTCAAGATATGAACATTGATCGATTATTTCTCTCCAATATCTACCGATGGTCGAGCTTGATGGTCATCCCGGGTGCTTGCTCCAAATATCTCCAAAATGGTCATAAATCATCACTTATCTCCAAATCACTCCTGATCTTATAAATATAATAAATAGACTCTATAATATAATAATTATTAGTAAAAAGGCCTATAAACCATGGATAAAAATAGGTCAAATCCATGGTCTATCAACTCCCCCAGACTTACCTTTTTGCTTGTCCTCAAGCAAAACAAACAAGCAGTCTCTCAGAAAGAGGTTTTAAAACAGCAGAGACTCAAATGATTTAAAACTTAGAATCTTAACCTCTGCAATATTTCAATCCACATCTAAGAAGTTCTAATCACAAAAGCACATTATACCATATCCTAGCTTAGCAACCAAATTCATCTAGCCAACAACTTAGCAAATCTTGTCTGACATTCCCCTCTACTAACCTCATTTCTTAGCATAAATAAAAGTGTAGGTTTTACCTTGGGGGTATCGATCACAGGATGCAAGGATTTTCAAACAAGTATCTGGACCTGCAGGTAAACATTAGTTCATATCCTTTCTCTCTACTAATTTTCTCTCTTAGTCAAAGTCTGCTTATATTAGCAAGATCATTGACCAAGATTGGACAGGCTTCCATGAATCAAGCCTTAATGGTGGTTGCCACCAAGTCTTGTTCACTTCTTTTTGACCTATATCCTAGGATTATTTGTGAAGCAAGCCTTAATGGTTGTAGCCACCAAGTCCTGTTCTAATCATTTACCTATAGAATTCTTATGAAGCAAGCCTTAATGGATGTAGCCACCAAGTCCTGTTCGAATTCCTTCCTAATAAATCTTTAATAGATATACATTATATATATATATATATATCTATATCTATATGTTTTTTTAATCTATTTCAAAAATAGAGAGAGAAAGGGTGATTAATCTATCTACACAAGGCTTTACCTTCCAGACTTGTTTGAAGAATCCGATCTCATGCATACCAAGCCCCAAGATAAGCAGTTGTGTCAAGTTTAGTGTTGGGGGTCCGCTTTGGTTCCTTCAAACATTCTCAACAAGTGTGAATAGTTGACAGGTTGATCCGATTAGTATCTTTAGTACAATCTCCAATCAGTAAGTCTAGAATGGTGCTAAAGAGTGGTTAGATAACAAACAAAAATCTATTAGTTCATTATCCCATTCTTGACTCAATAATTTTTTTTTTTTTTTAAAACGTTTTAATAAGACTCATAAATAAAATACTATCAGTAAACCTCCCCCCAGACTTAAACTACACTGCCCCCAGTGTAAATTCAGTCGGAGTAATGGTGAGAACTAAATCATAAGGACTCAATGTAACAAGTTAGAACGATATACCAGACCGGAATGGATGTCGACAGATGTAAGGATGTTGATATCGGTCGCGGCAGGTTAGATAATGTCGATCGATGTCGACAGCTTCTCGTCGGTCGATACTCACGACAATTGTCTACTCGGATCTCTTTTTGTGTTTTTTTTTATTTTTATGACCTGCAATAATTAAAAACAAACATAAATAGTATATCAATAAAAATTAAATCAATATTACCTAATAGTGGGTTGCCTCCCACTCAGCGGTTTGTTATAGTCATTAAGCTTGACTTTGGAGGTGATTGGACTAGTAATTTTGAGCACTGGGACTTGTTGGAAAATAAGTATCCATCTCTTCTTTGCGCTTCTTGAACCATGTACCAGTGAAGTCTCTCATAGCTTCATCCCCTCGACGCCATTTTTCTTTCATTGTTGCAGTTGTGTTTTCCATCCTCTGCAATCTTTCTTCAAGACTCTCAAGGTTGAACTGATGTCTTCTAAGTGTGGCGTAAGTGTCAGCTGAGATCTCCTCTCCATCGTGATGTGTATCGGACATGTTTGATGTCATCTTTGGTACTTGCCGGCCTCGGTTTGTAGCGTCGTCGACCGATGTTCGATGTTGAATGTCGGTCGCTTTGTTGTTGCGTCTGTCGATCGATGACGATGCTACTGGTTGACGGGCAATGTAACTATGAATCTCCACCAATTCCCCTTGCATAGCTTCAATCTTGGAAGTTAAAGCACTAATGTTTAGATCCATTGGGAAATAGATGTCATCACATCTCCCATCAAGCCTCTCTTCTTTAGTTTCCAGATCTCTATAGATCCCTTCTACCAACTGATCTACCTCTTCCCTGGTGTGAAAATTTTCTTGAGACTTCATCATATGTGGGCGTGGTGGATTGTCGTCGACCGATGTTGGCATCTGATTGTCGATCGATGTGCGTTGGCGAACGTTGATCGATGTATGTTGATCTCTGTCGATCGATGACGATCGAGCAACGTCTGTAGCATGTTGAATTCTGGCTATGTCTTGCTTCATCTCCTCCATGCAAGTAGTTAGCCAACTGATACTATCATTCAATGGATAGTAGACACCATCAAGCTTCATCTGGAAAGCTTCTTTGTTCTTCTCTTGTTCGCCATAGACTCCATAGAACATCTCATTGATCTCGTCATTGGTGTAGATCTCTGGTAACAGCTTCGTCTGTGTGAATAAGTTAGCATGTTCAGGAAGACATATGTAGCTTGGCTCATCCCTCGAAGCTCTTTCCAGAACTCTTCTGATATCCATGTTGTGAAGACGAATGGTGTTTCCATCTAGATCTCTGGCGTTTCCCTGTTCATCTTTGCAGACGCCATACTCATCTTTCTCCTCCCAGTAGAATTTCCTGGAACCGTGGGAATCAAAGGCTCTTCTGCCGAATTCTGGCTGTCTGTCGATCGATGCTGGGACGTCAGCGTCGATCAATGGTCGAGTGGGATTGCGAGACCTTGGTTTGAAGATTTTGTCTATGCCACCAGCTGCGTCATAGAACTCTTTTGTATCCTTCTGTTGGTATTCTACAATGTTGCGTTGATGTACGAATAAATTTTCTGCTCCATTGGGTGTCTGAAGGATGTCTGCAATATCTTTTCGAGATACATTCAGTATATGTCCGTCTATTGCTCTTGCGTGGCCATCTGGGTCCCTGAAAATACCAAATTCGTCTGGAGTTAGATACTCGTTATTAAATTTATCTTTTTCGCTTAGAGTGTTTTTTTGTTTAGAGCGGATGTCGATCGATGTTGTATGTGCAAGGTCGATCGATGTTGAAGGAGTTATGTCAATCGATGGATGGCACGCTCTGTCGATCGGATGCATGTATCGTGTTCTTCCCCAAGCAGTTTCTGATCGATGTTAAGCTGTTTCATCTCGTCTTTGCATGTTGAGAAGTTCCTCATATGTGAAACCTTCATGTAGTTCATCTGCTCCTGGCTCATATATTATTTTTCTACTGTATAGCTTTCGTGATGGTGATCATCTTCCCAACTGCCAATCGAGTAGTCTCCCTCTCACACTCGGTTAACTTCTGCGTCGATCGATGAGTAGTTGGTGATGTCGGTCGATGCTCGTTTCTGGTTTCTCTGATGAGGTTGAGTATTGATCGATGGTGAGACAGTTATGTCGATCGATGGTGCATTCCTTTTCCAAGAGGAATGATGTAGAAGTGTATCTTCCTCATCAAGGATGGCTTTGTACTCAGTACCTCGTTCATCCTCATAGTCTTCATCATACTCTTCTGTAAGCATGTTTTGTCTGGTGTATGCGGCAATAGTGGGGTTGTAGTAGTCGTTTTCCCAATCATCTGGACGACTATCGACCGATTCTTCATGTGGTGTGTCGGTTGATTTCTGATGGACACTGTTGATCGATGTTGTTGTGTGAGTCTCGATCGACGCTGAGTATTCCGTCTCGCACTCAGCTCCACAGTGGCAAGCTGCAATGATTCCTGGATCATTGATTCTTCTGGAGGACATTTGTGGCTTCATGACTGGAATGGTTTCATAGTGGGCATTAGGATCTATGTGTGTTAGACACAACTGGTTGGTTTACAAGTTGCACACTGCTCCCACTGTTGACAAGAAAGCTCTCCTAAGTAGTAGAGATGAGTTCCAGTTTTGCTTGATGTCCAGGACATGGAAATCAACTGGAACTAGGGCATTATCAATCTTCACCTCTAGGTCTCTCACAATTCCTCCTGAGTTCCTCTGGGAACAATCCACAAAAGTGAACAATTCCTGCGAAGGCTCCACCTGCAGACCCAGATGGTCTGCCATAACCCTAGGTAGGATGCTGACTGGTGCTCCTGTGTCGCACAAGGCATGTGGAAATTCAATACCCTTCACTATGCATGGTATTGCAAATTGCCCAGGATCATTCTGCTTCTTCAATGTAATCCTCATCCTCATCCTTTCTCAAGCTTCACAGAACATTCTCTTGATGTCTTCTTCTTTCTCTCTAGTTTCTATCCACAATTTGTGGGTATAATAAGCCTCTTCGAATGGCTTATCTAAAGGAATCATGCAAACTCTCTTTCGGAAATTTTCTTTTTCCTTTTCATTAGCCCCCCTCTTCAGATGTTTCGCCACTTTTCCCTTTCTTCTCCTTAGGGTTCTTCCAGTAGGAACCCTATCCTCTTCCATAGGATCTTCTCCATCATCTGAAAGTGTCCTGACAGTCTCCGGTGGGCTTTCTGAAGGTTTGGGTTTGGGCATGAGTGCATTAAGACGTGCAACATCTATCTTTGGCATCTGCACTCGGTAGGTAATAGGTGCTCGTCGATCAATATGCGCTGAAGGTTTTTCGATTGATGTTGGCATCTTTTCTCGATCGATGGGGGTGTCATCGCGTCGAGCGATTCTGACGTTATCAGGGTTGGGCGGATGTGGATGTTTTGCTGCGAACTCCTCGTGAGTCAGAATCCTCACGGTATTGCAAGATGCGGCTGACTCCGTTGGTGTCATCGGTCGATGCTCGCTTCTGGTTTCTCGATGAGGTTGAGTATTGATCGATGGTGAGACAGTTATGTCGATCGATGGTGCATTCCTTTTCCAAGAGGAATGATGTAGAAGTGTATCTTCCTCATCAAGGATGGCTTTGTACTCAGTACCTCGTTCATCCTCATAGTCTTCATCATACTCTTCGTAAGCATGTTTTGTCCGGTGTATGCAATAGTGGGGTTGTAGTAGTCGCTTTTCCCAATCATCCGGACGACTATCGACCGATTCTTCATGTGGTGTCGGTTGATTTCTGATGGACACTGTTGATCGATGTTGTTGTGTGAGTCTCGACGACGCTGAGTATTCCGCCTCGCACTCAGCTCCACAGTGGCAAGCTGCAATGATTCCTGGATCATTGATTCTTCCGAGGACATTTGTGGCTTCATGACTGGAATGGTTTCATAGTGGGCATTAGGATCTATGTGTGTTAGACACAACTGGTTGGTTTACAAGTTGCACACTGCTCCCACTGTTGACAAGAAAGCTCTCCTAAGTAGTAGAGATGAGTTCCAGTTTTGCTTGATGTCCGTGACATGGAAATCAACCGAACTAGGGCATTATCAATCTTCACCTCTAGGTCTCTCACAATTCCTCCCGAAGTTCCTCCGGGAACAATCCACAAAAGTGAACAATTCCTGAAGGCTCCACTGCAGACCCGGATGGTCTGCCATAACCCTAGGTAGATGTTGACTGGTGCTCTGTGTCGCACAAGGCATGTGGAAATTCAATACCCTTCACTATGCATGGTATTGCAAATTGCCCGTGATCATTCTCGCTTCTTCAATGTAATCCTCATCCTCATCCTTTCTCAAGCTTCACGAACATTCTCTTGATGTCTTCTTCTTTCTCTCTAGTTTCTATCCACAATTTGTGGGTATAATAAGCCTCTTCGAATGGCTTATCTAAAGGAATCATGCAAACTCTCTTTCGGAAATTTTCTTTTTCCTTTTCATTAGCCCCCCTCTTCAGATGTTTCGCCACTTTTCCCTTTCTTCTCCTTAGGGTTCTTCCAGTAGGAACCCTATCCTCTTCCATAGGATCTTCTCCATCATCTGAAAGTGTCCTGACAGTCTCCGGTGGGCTTTCTGAAGGTTTGGGTTTGGGCATGAGTGCATTAAGACGCGGCAACATCTATCTTTGGCATCTGCACTCGGTAGGTAATAGGTGCTCACGATCAATATGCTGAAGGTTTTTCGATTGATGTTGGCATCTTTTCTCGATCGATGGGGGTGTCATCGCGTCGAGCGATTCTGACGTTATCAGGGTTGGGCGGATGTGGATGTTTTGCTGCGAACTCCTCGTGAGTCAGAATCCTCACGGTATTGCAAGATGCGGCTGACTCCGTTGGTGTCATCGGTCGATGCTCTGGAGATCCTATCGATTGATTTGGACTGGGCGACGTCTCTCGATGTTCAAAGTCTGGCATCGATCGACACCAATGCAATCCGCCGAAACTCATCAAACTTTCTACTTTGAAATCTCCTTCTTGCAGCTTCTCTTCCTTCACAACCTGCCAAAAATCATCCTCAATGATGACATTCACATGGTGTTTCATCACATCATCCCCTACCCCTCTTGTCGAGGCTTTCTGCCTCTTGACAACATCTCCTGTCTGCATAACCTGCATCTCCAGCTTCTTCACATGAGTGCTCAAAGTCTCAAACTTTGTGTTCAGGTTGGTGTAGACAGAATCAATCTTCCCATTGAAGTCAACTGTCATTCGCTGCTGAGTCTCAAGAACCCTATCAAGCATCTCTTCAATCTTGCTCTCTTGAGTCGGCGGCGGTGGCTTCTGGTAGTAGGAACTTCCATAGCTTCTGTTGTTGTTGTAGTTGCTGTTGTAGGGTTTCTGGTACTGTGAACTTTGGTTGAAATTTCACATATTTCCATAGGAATTTCTGTTTCCACCCTGGTTTCCAGAACCTTGGAATCCAGTTCCACCAATGAAGTTCACTTCTTCATCTTCCTCTACAGCTTATGCATCTTCAACCAAGCATACCTACTTCCTAAGAAGTTTGTGAACACTATCCAGCTTTGCCTTCACCTCATCCATCTGATCATTCCCAAGGATGGTTGCAGACTTTTTCCTCTAAAAATCAGTGTTCTTGGTGATGTTGCTAGATGCTAGATTTTCAATCACCTTCACTGCCTCTTCTGGATTCCTGGTGTTGAAATTCCCATTGCTGGAAGCATCAAGAGCCATCTGGTACTGCACCACGATGCCTCTGTAAAAAGTACTGAGCAATTGTACTTCATTGAATCCATGGTGTGGACAGTCTCTCTGATAAGACTTGAATCTTATCCAAAAGCCTCTGAATGATTCTGCAGGCCCCTGAGAGAAGGTAGCGATTTTGCTCCTCAAGTCTTCAGCACGTGCTTCATCAAAGAAATTGCATAAGAATGCTTTCTTGATGTCGCTCCAGGATGTGAGAGATCCGGTGGTAGCTGCTTAAGCCAATTTAAAGCTTCCAAAGAAGAGAGAACTCAAGAGCTTGCATAGAGATAATCCTCGGGACTCCCTTGACTTTAATAGCATATAGCAGATCCTCGAACCTCTCCAGGTGGTCCATAGGATGCTCGTGAGATAATCCATGGTAGGGTATCTGTCCCACGAGTGTGTAGTACTGTGCTTTCAACTCGAAATCCCTCTAAATAGTGGGAGGACGAATGGCTGATCTGTTGGTGTAGAACTGATCTGGACAGTTGTAGTCAGCCAACGTCTTGGGTCGCACAGCCTCATCTACAGGTAAAGTAGTTCCTGTAGCGTTAGCATCAGACTCAGGGATTGCAGCCCCCTAAGAATTTATCCGCTGACCTTCTGCATTACGCAGATGACCCTCCTGGTCATGCAGGTCACTATTATTATCTCGTACAAGTATCAAAGTCGCAACCATATCTCGCGGCTTAGTATCGATCGATGTCTGGGATGGAGTATCGATCGATGTCGGATGGACGATGTCGGTCGATGGAAGATGAGTGTCTTCGGTCGACGGTGGTGAGCGAGTATCGGTCGACGGGACTAGTGTCTTGGTCGACAGTGGTTGAACGAAATCGAGCGACGAACAGGTGTTGTTGTCGATCGATGAGGAGCGCGCTTCTTTGCGGATTGAACGCTCCAAACTTGCAGGATCTGGTGAGAATAGTAGTTGGGTTTCCTTGTTGCTTCTAGTACTGTTGGGCATGTACCTGAAAATCCAAGAAAAATTTTGTGTCAGATACTTAACAAAAATTAGATCGAATAGGCGATCAAAGCTCCCCGGCAACGGCGCCAAATTTGATACCACTCAAATTATCCTAAGGAGTAATTTATACTCTCCAAAATAAGAGGTCGAGTTGTAGTACTTAGGGATCGAATTCACAGGGAGCTACAGAACCTAAGAAATCTAATTTGATTTGTTAAGCTAGATGGTTTTAGAGATTTAAATGTAAATTACAGTTTTATATTGAACAAGTGTTTGTTCAATTAATTGGTTGAGGTTTTGGTGCTTAAAAAGGAAATAGTTAGACTTAGGGTTTTTATTCAGGAAACTTGGGATTATAATCCTACAGATGCCTAATGAGTTGCATGCATGATAATGTAAAGCTCAACTACTTAGTCAACAAGTCTATTAGCTTTCGCATGTTTAGACTTGTCTATTAACTAGATCTAATGATCTCAACTATCGTATGTCGATCAATTAGAAAGTGTCGATCAATGATCCTATAGGGATATCGATCTATACATTCCGCCCGCCGATCGATTATTCAATAATGATATCGACGACGCCGCTTCTAGTTAAGCTTTATGCTGGTTGAATGATAGCTTAGTAAGCTCACTAGATCAGCTCTCGCCTTACTCATAGTAAGAAACTTAGCTCAGTTAGAATGTTTTCAGGATGAGAAAGAAGCTCTCGCTTTTATCTATCAATCTTAGGGCAAGTTCTAGGTAGCTAATCTAGAGACAGACATTAATGAATAATCCTAATGACAATTACCACAACTCAGCAATCTAAAATTGGGGCTAATCCTTCCTAACCTATTTAAGCCCTAAAATCTAACAATGGAACTACTCAGACATGGCTAAGCAATTCATAACAGCAGTTAGGTAAGAAAACTTCATTAGAATAGTAAATTGATATTAAGGGAGTTCCAATCACAAATTATAACTTTGGATCTTCTCTCCAATCTATCAAAATCCTAGAAAACCTTGTTGTGAAAATAATAAAACAAGAAAAGCACACTTTGCCTCTAACATGGTGGCAAAGCTTATATAATTAGGTTAAAACTCGTCAGGGGCAATCTTGTAAATTGGTGAAGACTTAGGCTTCAAGTCGGCTTTGACCAAACGGGCTTTCGCGCGCTTCGCTGTCGATCGATATCAAGATATGAAATCGATCGATTATTCCTCTCCAATATCGACCTATGATCGAGCTCGATGGTCATCTCGGGTGCTTGCTCCAAATATCTCCAAAATGCTCCAAAATCATCATTTATCTCCAAATCACTCCTGATCTTATAAATATAATAAATAGACTATATAATATTATAATTATTAGTAAAAACACCTATAAACTATGGATGAAAATAGGTCAAATCCATAGTCTATCAATGGCCATGGAGTAAACAATTTTGTGCCACGAAGAGCAGCTCCATATATTGGTAAAAATGTTCTTATTGAGAAAATGATTGTATATGAGACCTTTGCTTATGCATCTCCCTTCCAAGGCATGCATTAACGTGATGGTGGATTTTAGTGTTTAGCATTTTCTGATATTCAGTTTTCTCAAAACACTCGCGTTGGTTTATGTTGTTTTTGCTGATCCTTAATGTTTTGGTAGACAAAGAGATGTTGACCGAATTGGCAAGACGGGATAAGGAAGAAAACATCAAACCTGACCCTGATGTTAATGTTGTCGTCATGAAGGTTTGCTACATTTACTTCCCAAAAAATTTCAACTTTTTTAACTAACACTCTCATGTGTATGACACAAATTTGATGACAGATTATACCCTTAAGGTATTTTTTTTTTTGTTAATATGGATATAATCTGTTTTTATTTACTTCATGTTTGTATGTTATAAAGTAAGGAGAAGAATGCATAATTCTATGTGTATACAATTTTTTTTTTAAAATGTTGTTAATATGTGCAGGTATGACCCTTCTTCATGGTCAGAGTTATGCCTAAACGTAATGAGTTTAATGTTACATGTTTATTTCAAGAAAATCGCTAAGATGGAGAAGACATGGCCGCCTATCATGTATTGAACTGTGAAAAGCTGCAGTGCCATGAAAAAACGTTCAAGGTAACAATGCACAAAATACAAAATGATACTAATGTTCTGAAAGAGTTGCCGGTTGTATTGATAATGTTTAAAATATATGCAGCAGACCCTTATGAAATTTGTTACCCTACTTGATCGGTTATGATGTATGGTAAATACAAAAAAATGGTTGTATGATATGTGTGGTTCACACCGAACTTATTAGTCAAGTATACACAATTATTTGAATGGTCTTCTTTTTCCTAAGTCAAGTGTGGTTATTAGTCAACCATGAGTTTACCAAGCAAACAACATAGTTAACGCTTTTTGCCACCGTTTCTTATATGGTCTCTAATAAACTAATAGAAACAAAAGTTCAGTAATCCATTCTGGTCTCTAATATGTATTTTCAAGTTCTAAAAATGATTTTGTGGTGGTATCTTTTTCTTCATTATTGTTTCTCATCAATATCACTCTGGTGCATTTAGAACTTTAGGTTAAGTTTATTTGTTCTATATTGACTAATTCTCTGTTCAGTTCATTCTTTGGCAAGCTTTTGTGTTTTCTGTGATATCATTGCATTGATTATGGCAGAGTCATATACATACTGGATCTATATAAAAGTTGTTTATCTTAAGTCATTTAGTGCAGTTCGTAAGACTTCTAATGTGTTTGTGTTTGCCATTAATATAATTGTGCATCTATATAGCTATCCTTCACACGCATAAACGTGATGCATATAAGACTTCTATTGAAGTTTATATAAAAATTCAAAACTCTCTAAATACAAGTATTTATCGTGATTTTGAGTAAATAATGTTTCTACGTATGTTAAAAAATACTTTTATATAAAAAAAGTAAAAAAAGTAAGCCCCTAAAAAGTATAGTAGAAATATATAAGACATAAGGTTACAATGTCAAGTGTAATAACAATATTAAAGTTCCAGAAAATTTGCATCTTCAACTTTTGTTGTAAGATTTATGGCTCATGTGTTTCTTTTTTCTTCGCAAAGTAAATTTTCATCAAGTCAAATCTTATAAATAGCCTTATAATATGTCTGATAGAGATGAAACTGTATCGCTTTCCAATTAAGATATTTATCAATTGTTTTAACTTTTTTTTATTTATAATAATTTTGGTACTTATAAATTGCCATGTGAACTACATGTTGGAGATGACGTGAAATGGTGGAAAAGAGTCTCCTATGCATCACATGAAGTTAAGTATTATATTGTTGGGATAGTTTAATTTGTTTATATGATATTTTGATACTTTGAAAAGTATTTTAACTGAATATATGAATAAAATATGTTGTAAAAAAAAAGAAACCACTATTTTACAACATATGAAAATGGGCAATTCTCCTAAATAGATTTTCTAAGTATGGACAATTCTCCTAAATAGATTTTTTAAGTTTTCATCCCAAAACTAGCACCTCAAGCTGAAAATCAGAAATATAACCTTCATTGATAGATTAAATGACCTTAGTGTCCTTGTTTTATGTTTAGAAAAAAAGAACAAACAAAGAAAGAAAAAATCAGAGAAAACACTAGTTCTCTTTCACGATGGCGAAGACAGACGAGAAGTTGAATCTGATTTCGTTCCATCATCTCCGGCGAAGACGTCTCCAGCAAAGAACATTGTTATCCTCTCCAGCGAGTAACACGAAGCTTTGATAATCCATTGACGACATTTTGGTATTATTCCAAAGTCTAGGGTTTTGAGATTCAAAAATGGAGCTTCTATCTTCTATGATAATTGTTTGCGTTTTAGAGATACTTGAGAACTAAAATAAATTTGTTTTGTTAAATTGAACAGATAAAGCAATTAGATTGGCTGTCTCCTAAGAAATTTATGATTCACTTTGAGCATTGAATATCTAAGGTAATCCATCTTTTATTCTCCCTACATTGTTTCCAATTAATGTTGAATTTTAGTTATTGATTGGATTTGTACCTTGGTGTTAAACATTCATTGTGAATATGAACCATGAGATCTATATGCATGTTTAAAATTTGACTTGTTATACTCTATGAATGTTTAATGAGTCTGTTTTTGAATTACAAAACATAATGTGTTTGTGTTGTTAAACTCTTGTTCTATAGCTTAGCTTCTTTATATATTCCATTGATTTGGTGTGCTTTTCTTCAATCCTTTTGTTGTCCCGAAAGTGTCTGTCTTGCTGGGACTTTGTTATGCCATTAACATGTCCAATAGAATGCCTCTTAGGTTGAGTCTAAAATAGCACGAAAGTTAATTGTTGCTATTCTGATCAGTAGAAACTGTTCTTCACTGTTTGTTTCCATATCTTCCAGTTTAATAAGTTACTTTTTGTTAGGTAATGTGATTACTTGTGTTTAGTTATTTACTCCAACTCGATTCTTTTCTTTGTTTATGTTTTCACTTTCTGTGCAATTTATGCATAGTTAGTGTCCATGCTCTCATTTCTTTACTTTTTTTTTTTTTTTTTTTGATTAACCTGGGGGTATCCCAGGCCCATGGAGAGGCCCAGACTAATCCCCAAGGGGAGGTGCAGCCCACGGATAGACTCTCTCTCCGGGTATTCAAATGGGCCCTAAAGCATAGGTCCATATCCGTGTTAGGTGACCAGGATAATTGTGACTTAGTTTCGCGCAGCAGGTGGATCGAACCTGAAACGTGTTGGCGTCTCAGTCCCATCTCCTTACCACTCGACCACAATCACCCGGTCTTTGTTTGCTTGTTGCTCTTATGATTTTGATATGCATTATAAATGTTTGTGTTTTTCTTTTGTAATATTTGTTTTCCAATTGTCTTGTATATTGTGTAATTTTATCCATGAGATTTTTCGTGGTATCCATGTTGTCCTCTCATGTCTTATTTGTTATTATGTGTGTCTAAATAGTCATTTTCAAGGAAAATTAATTGGGTATTTGAAAATCAATAAGTACAATTTTGTTGATGCGATTTAGAACTAATTGAGCATCAATATTGGTTGCATTGTATACATGATTATTTCTACTTTTGTATATTTTATTGTGTTTAGGAAGGTAGTCCAAAAAGATTTATGCATTGTTCGCTATGTTTTACTAAGTTAAAGAACATCTAACATATATGTTTTACTCTATGCATTGTATAAAAGCATATAACATGCATCTATATATTTTATAAGACTTATGCATTGTATAAGAACATCTAACAATGTACAAAGACTCTTGCATTGTATAAGAACATCTAACATTGTAGAAGAACATCTAACATGTAATGTCTATGTTTTAGGAAGACTTTGTAAATATATAGGAAGGTTATCCAAAAATACTTTGTTGTCTTTTTGAGATTTCTTTGTCATAGGCTCACGATTTCTATGTCTTTAAATGATATTAACAAGAAGTGTCTTTTGCTTTGTTTCACAGAATATGTTAAAATATTCATTAGATACAATGGGAGGTTATTTCCCCTTGAGACTGCCACTACCTTCGTTGAGATATCCCATTCAGCCAGAACAGAATCAATCGATATCGATTAACCAACACTCAAACAAACAATTTATAAATGAAGATTTCAAAGAAAGAGTTAGAGTCAGATGAAGATGAAGATGCTTGTATCAATTTCTGTTTTGGAAAACACTGTTTTATGTTCTAAACTTCTTTTGTTATGACCGATTACTTGAGCATGTAATACAGTGTTAAGATTGTTCAAAGAATGAAGAATGAAGAAAAAATGGAATTTTTTAGATGTGTATGTATAATTTGTGAAAACCGGTAACTTTTTCAGGAAGGAAGGATATCAAGAAAACTGTAACTAATTGCTTTCAATTTAACCATAAATAAGAAAGAAAATTTGGGTTTCTATGGGAATAGAACTAGGAGCAGTAGTCGTTTAGCCGCTAGACTAAAGGTGGATCTTTGTTGTTAAGAAAAAAAAAAGTATATATTAACAAACAATGTAGATAATTTTGGATAACTTATATAATATTTAGGATGTGTTTCCTAAAATCATATCCTAAGTGTGTTTTATCAAAAGTATCAACGAAATAAGCCAAAAATTTAAGATTTCATCTCCATAATGGTAAGATTAAAAATGAATACATACATGGGCTCTCAATAAATCATTTTTGGATAGCATGCAACATATGTTGGATGGGTTTCCAAATCAATATATTAGTATGTTTCTCAACAACAAAAATGAAACTGGTAATGAAAATGTCAGAATCTCAAGGGTTCTCGGTGGTTCTCGGTGTGTGTTTCAAGAAGCATCTACTACAAAAAGCATTCCATAGACTTTGGAAAAGTGATGATTTTAACAAAAAGTTTGGATTTACTCGCTAGGATTTCACATATTGTTCATGAAAATGTGTGGTTTTCGATTTCAGGAAAGATTTGTAAAATTTTTGGAAAGCATTCCAGAAGATTTGATATTAACAATTTTTTTGCTTGGTTACGCATGATATGAATACGATGGGAGATTCATTCCTACAAGGCTAGCACTGCCTAAGTTGAAATAGCTTATTGAACATTTTCAGGTTTCTGAATGTAATAGGAAAGCATATTACTTATTGTGGATGAGTGTGGGAACCGAAATTCACACCGTCGATTTCCGTAATCGGAGGAAAGTCAGGAAACCCTAACTTTCCCTGAGGTCCCGGATTCTCTGCGAGAGCCAACGACAAGTGACCAAATAAATGCGGAAAATATGAAAAGATAACAAAATAAATTTATAGAAAAGGTAGATCTTATTTCAAATCCGCGTAAGAGCGTTGCATTCATTACAAGAGACTATAAAAGCTTCGGCCGTAAGAGCTGTCAGCGAATTACCTAGCTCTAGCAACCTAAAACCTTAAACCTAGTTGAGTCGCAGCTCGATAACAGAAGACGGAAAAGATATGAAAATGGTTTTGATTGATTTCAGACTGATCCTTATGAAAGGCTGCCTACGTACCCCTTTCGAGGATCAAGCCGAACGTAGTTCAAGAGTGAACCAAGAGATCGAACTGCTTGTGCGCGTTCGTCTGGTAATCGGGTGCCAGTCATAGAAACAGAGAATGTCGAGAATCATGCCTCAAAGTTTCTAAATGCCGAGAGTTCTCCTTGCCTCTCGCCTACGACTCCTTATATACTTGCTCCTAGGTCGGTTTGCACTTTTCCCCTTCTGCCCTTAAGCCTTCATAGCTCAAAAATGGAGATATTCCAATTTTCCCAATCTTCGTGATTATCTTCGGAAACTTCACATTTATCCGCGGAAACTTGACATTTATCTTGCCTTACAAACCAAGCATAAACTGCATAAGGCTTATGGGTTTTCGGTTAAGAAATCGTAAGTGGGCTTCGAGTTGCGTTTTAGGCCTCTTTGGGCCGTCTTTGACTTGAAACGTTTATTACGGTTTCTTCGATAAAAACAAACTTCCCGCGGTTTTTATCATAAAGTTTGACTGATGACTTCGAGTGATGAGAAACAAAGAATGGTTTAGCCATGGCCTACGGGAGATAGCATTAAAGAGTAGACTAGAATGCATGGATTCGTGTCGTATCGACGTTTTGGGAAAGTTCGGTCGTAACGTAGCGACCGAGCCGTGTCGTCTTTCGGTCACTACGTAGTGACCGAAGCCATGAAGCGACCGAGCCGCGGTAGCGCAGAGCGACCGAGCCGTGTGAGTGCTTGATGTTAGGAGTTTTCAAGGCTCCTAAGACAAATGCTGTAGTATAAATGATTGTCGAACCAGTTCTGAGAGATATCAAAGCACCGAGAATGCAAGTATCACTTAATCTAAGTGCAACCAATGATTTAGATGAGTTTTTAAACTATGACTAATTAAAAGAAATAACTAAATGATACTTTCTTAACTATTGGAAAAGAGAACTCATGGATATAGGGATTAGACCTCGGGTGATCAAGTTTCGAACTAAAGATGGCAAACGATCAATCAATCTATTAACCTTAAGCTTGGACACAATCCTAAACAAACTCTATGTCTAGATGAATGTTCATTTACTTAACACAATTCAAACATCAAATGTCTTTGGTTGAATAATATGAAAGCAATCATAACTAACAAGTCCAATGGCTATCTTAGCACCTCTAACAACAAATGTCTTTGGCAAAGTATGCTAAAAGCTAAGAAGAGTTGTCTCGGCATTTCCTCAACACCTTCGGGGAAATGCCTAAGGTTCAACTACTCAGTGGCCAACTCAGAAGATGCTTTATGCTCACTCTACTAGCAAGGAAATATGAATGATCTACACTAAAACATCCTAGTTCTAACCTAATCACTCTCAATCTCCCTAACCCATGAATTCAAAAGGTGATTACTCACTAATCTCCATGATTCCTCTTAAATCCATGTTGGATTTCAGATTAATCATGTAGAGAAACACAGGAAATAGATAAGAACACAGAATTCTCAATAATAAACTGATCAATTGATTCAAAGAGATGACTTTCCAAAGGTTTTGGTGGTTTTTCTAAGAACAAAGATGATCCCCTCTTGGTGGCTCCTAGAGTATTAAAACATAGGTTTAGAAAATAAAACGCGGCATAATGAAATGACCAAAAGGCCCTTGAGAAATCACAAGTTTGAGTAGAAATAAACGCGCAGCGACCTCAGCCCGCCGCCCGACAAGTCGCCTAGGCTTCGAGCGACTCGCTGTGTCGCTATGTAGAGGTCGCCCGGTTCGCTCGCAGATCCAGGTGATGAAACCATGGCGACTTCTCCTGTCGCTCCCATAACGCCGCTCCCAGTTGGGCGACCTCGCTATGTCGCCCGAGAGGTCGCCCGGCTCGCTCTCGCCTCCGGTAATGAAACCGCGAAGCGACTTCTCCCTGTCGCTCTGGTTAGGTCGCCCAGTAGGGTGATCAGGCGACTTGGTGGTGTCGCCCGGACTGGTCGCTCCCATGCCTTGCTCGCCCAATGACCACTCTAAACACTCTTTTTGAGCTCCAAATGCCTCCAAGTGTCTCCAAGAACTCCATGTTGTACTCCAATACCTGATAAGGACTCATGTATGCAAAATGCAACCTAAACATGGCTAAATCCTAATCTATATGATCAAAATACACATGGATGAATGGATAAAACAATAGAAATATGCAAGATATCAACTCCCCCAAACTTGTTCTTTACTTGTCCAAAAGTGAACTTTCTAGAACTCATAGGGAAAGAGGTTGAACGTGGGAGCTCATAGCCAAAAGAAACACCACTAGCAAACACAATTAGCACACTCTCTTATTACACTCTAGCTTCTCTAGGCCTATCTCAACTCCTTTTGTCCCTACACTCATCATCAAGCATCCACACATTCAAATCTGCCAACTCTCACATTCATTAAGCATAAGATATCCAGTGAACTCTTGCAAATGGTCAGTTGGTCCAAGTCATTTGGTTGGGTAAGGGAAGGCTTTTATTCAAGTGATTCAAGAGGTTCAAAACATATGATCTTTAAGGTGGTTTACTCTCAAAACAAGTAGCCTTGACATTGCACATAATATATCTAAGAAAGGGACCAACTCATGCATACAATGCTCAATCTCCATTGTTCTACCCTTTTCCCAAACATATAAGTTACACATTCACTCTCAAATGTCAAACCCAACTCACACCTCTCACCAAAAGATTCTAAAAACATCAGCTCTTTTTCCTTGAAATCTATAAGGGATTTTTCACAACCTCAAAATGTCTCTCAGCTCCTAACAACTTTGCTAGCCCCCTTTTTTTTTTTTTTATTATTCCCTTTTCTTTTTTTTTTTTTTTTTTTTTAGGTTGGGGGCCAAGACTTTTCAAAACTAGAGCTGGAGGTTCTCTACTTATCCCAATAAATCAATTCACTTGAGCACAAGAATCTATCCTTTTTATTTCTCCCAAATCATGATTACAACGCCACCCTCCCACCTATAGCTAGACAATAGAGTGTCCAATCCAGCAAAATGAAGATCAAGCATTGTCGCTCCCGATACTCTCAACATTATGCACATGTAAAACTTTCCGAAGAAGGCCTCACTCATCAAACAATGAAAGCTTAAAAGGAAGGAAAGGTTTTGGGAGTGGTCTACCACTAGAGTTTGTCAAAAAGAATGGCATAAAAGATGTGACAACTCAAGTGTGTATAGCCATGACTCAGTACACAAGAGACCCCAAGCAAGAAGCATTAAGTTCATTCAGTTCAAATAAGGTTGTAGCTGGCTTCAAAGACTGAGTTTCTACAATCAACAAGTTTCAAGAAGAGTTTTCAAGGCTCGAAACATACAAGTCTTTTCGAGAGGTGCATGGCTACTCAGTGCAACGTAGTGTTCTTTACAAGGCATTTAAAATCATTGCTCCCAATGCAAGTGAATGCAACCTATATGCTCTAGACTCTCCTAATGGTGCAAATGATGCAAACTAAATGAATTTTTTTTTTGCAAATAGGTGTGCAATGCATGACTCAAATGAAACACAATCAAAGCAAACATGATCAAATGCTTGGTACCTCCCCCAAACTTGAGATACATAGTCTCTGTGTGGTCAAGGAAAGAGAGAGATACCGAGAAGAAAACTAATATGCAAAAATGAAATGGTATATACAATTGAGAGAAAGAAGTACCTCCTATGGATAGTAGGTGGGGGCAGATGCCCCATCATCGTCGTCGTCAGGAGGGAAAGTGGTGTAGTAACCACCGGATGCTGAACCGGAGCCTCCATACCATGGTTGGCTCTCAACCTCGTCAATCTCGTCCTTACTGTCTGAAGCGAGGGATGGGGATTTGTTGCGGAAGTGGAAGGTTGAGTGGGTGGGTTCCTCCACTTACGCTGAAGCTGCGCAGCAGTGAGGGGAAGCCAAGAGCATCGAGGGGTGGAGGCTGGGGTTTGAGGTGTTCGCAAAGCTAAATCGACTGAGCTACATCCAGCTATTCCTCCCTAGTTAAGACATCAGCTACTTTCTTCATGAACTTGGCTGAAGTCTTTGCCTCGCTTCTTCACAGCCTTGCCGAAATTTTGCACTTATCCTTCAGCTTTTCTATCGTTCGTCCTGAGCTTTGTTCCACCTCTCGAGACGCACCAATGTGGTCATGAGCATCACGGAGAGCTCCAGGGGAAGGACTCCGTCATGGGGCTTGAAGTAGTAGCGGAGGTCCATAGATATGCTCAGATGTGTGGCAGGCGAGTCGGGTTGCGTAGGGACACTCCTTTTCCTTGATGGAGCTGCTTGAATTGGATCGAGAGGCCCGTGTTCTCCGAGAAAGTATTCTGGGGAATGTTGAAGCTGACAGCTCAGGTATCTCTAAACTCGTCGGTTTCGGTTTGGAAGAACCACCTCGGCCGCTTGCCGCAAGTAGTAGTGGTAGACGTAGTCCTTCCCATACATCCCACTGAAATAGGTGGCAATCCTCAAGTAGGTGCCATCAATGAACCTAGGCCCTGCTGCGTCCTTTCCCAAGGGAACATTCAGAAATTGGAGCAGTGGTGTGATCATTCCGCCTATCCCCATCTTTGGGCGCGAATCAGTGGTGTACCACGCCCAGTCTCTGTAGTGCTCGAGACGGCCCACAAAGAAACTGACCATCCCAAAGGTAGCATAGATGTCAGTGCTGGGAAGGGGTAACACTCCAGGTTGAGCGTAGGGACGGATAGCCGGACAGAGCAGTCGCGATGTCTTCCTCAAGAACCGCACCAGCTTGCTTCCGTGGGTAAAAAGCATGGACTAGCAATCTGTGGAGGTAGCGTACAGACGGGTGTCGGATGTGTGAGTTCTTGTCCGCCCCGGTAGAGTGCTTGTTTCCAGTGATCAACTTCCAGAGCTCTGTGGGGAGGTTCTCACACTTGGGAAGTGAGTGGTCTTCTAGGTCCTGGAACCCCATGACCCTCCCAATGTCCTTGAAGTTCATGTTGTATTCTCTTCCATTAACCTTGAACCTGATTTTTCCCCATCCTTGTCTTACATGCGCCGTGTCGTGGTAAGTGACCACAAGAGAGGATAGGAACTGACAAGTAACATCCATGTAGAAAGGATAAGCCATGGTGAGGAGTTTTGACATCTTCAAACGTCCCAGCATCGCCTCAATATCAGGCTCTAGACCCAACTCCTTCAGCAAATCGAGGTCGGCAAACCTGGTTGGAGCCCAAGTGACTCCATTCTTCAAATGATCATATAGCTCCTCCACAGATGGAGTTTTCGCTCTGTCTCGATCAACAGCAACCCCTTTGCCCTTTGACATCTTGGCTTTCTTCGTAGGTGTCGGCTCATCTTCACTCTCAGTTTCACCTTCCTCATGGGTGGGAACTGGTACACTTTTCCCTGCCCTCTTCTCGTGTTCTTTCGATTTCCTTGCAGCCAACGTCGCTGTCGCGACAGTCCTTCAAGGCCCCTGAGCCAGTTGGCTCGCTGGTTAAAGCTTTTCCTCTTAGGGCAAACTCTTGACTTTCGCTTGCCTCTCAGCTTCCAACCTTCCCTTTGTCTTCTTAACCATTTTCACCTGAAAAATTACAAACTTGGAAAGGGATAAGTAGATGGAAGTAAAGAAAAGCAAGACTTTGCAAGTGAAAATTTTGCAAAAGTGAACTTAACAGTGAATTTTTAGTTTAAACTCAAGTTCAACACAATGCAACAATGTAACATCTTAGCATCTAGTCCACCCACAAACACACCCAATTAAGATCAAATTCGAAAAAACCCCAAATCCATGAACCCTAATTTTGCCAAAGTGCAATTTAAACTCAATTTCACCATTAATTCAACAACCCAATTTTATAGATAAACTTTCCCTAGTCTATTTCACCACAATCTAGCAAGAAAATGACCAAATTCGACTTTCAAATTCTAGGGTTCATGGACCTACGAATTTGAATTTAAACTCAATACCTTGCTCTGGATGAAAGGAAATGGTGAATGGGTAGTGAAGAATAGACTACAGGGGCGAAAGCTTGGATTTAGAAACAAGAACTAGTTGATTTGGGTGAGAATTGAGAAGGTTTTGGGAATTTTGGTGTGGGTGAGTTTGAGAGAGTTTGTGAGTTTGTGAGAGGAGGGAGAGTGATAGAGATGGAGTCGCTGGGGTTGGGGTAGGTTTAGGGTCGTCGGTTCGGTCTAGGGTGGTTAGGGTCGGTTTACTTGAATTAAACCGGGTTTAGAGTTAGGAAACTTACCTGGACCGTTCGAGTGACGGAGGGTGTCGCTGGGAGAGGTCGCCCCGAAGTCGTTTCCTCGCGTCGTGTTTTAAAGCAGCGGCGACAGAGTGTCGCTCTAGAAACCTCGCTCTGAGCTGGAGCGACTTCAAGGTGTCGCTCTAGGACGCCGCCCGGTCAGTTTTGAGCTCCGCTTGCCGAAACCGCGAGCGACTTCTCCCTGTCGCTCCCATAACGCCGCCCCAGCTGGAGCGACTTTCGACTCGCCCGGTGACCTCGCCTGAGGCGATTTTTCTTGATCCGGCGACGAAAACGCTGAAGCGACCTTGGAGTGTCACTCTCGAAACCTCGCTCCCAGCTGGAGCGACCTTGAGGTGTCGCTGTGAGACCTCGCTCCCACGCACGACTCCTGCTCAAAACTGAACCGATCAAGCACCTGCACACAACTTCTCTTTTTTTATGCAATAAGATGAAAAATGAAAATACCAATGCAATATATACAAGGATACGCATGGGACTTCCTCCCAAGTGAGCTTGTTTTAAGTCCCGAGCTTGACTTTGCCTCCTTTTAGATTAGGCCAGGGTAGGATCAGACAGTGGAGTTGAAACCCCATCTTCCTCTGGTGCAGTAGCCATGTAGAGCTTAACCCTTTGTCCATTGACTGTGAAGTCTCTTCCATCAGTGCTCCACAAAACTATTGCTCCATATGGCCTAACCTCCTTGACTTTGAAAGGACCGGACCACCTTGACTTAAGCTTTCCTGGAAACAACTTCAGCCTAGAGTTGTAGAGAAGAACTTGATCTCCTTCTTTAAACTCTCTCTTCAGGATATTCTTGTCATGGAAAGCCTTAGTCTTCTCCTTGTAGATTCGTGAGTTCTCAAAAGCATCCATTCTTATCTCATCAAGCTCGTGTAGCTGAAAGAGCCTTTTCTCCTTGGCACTCTTGATGTCAAAGTTCAGCAACTTTATTGCCCATAGTGCCTTGTACTCAAGCTCCACTGGCAGATGGCAAGCTTTCCCATACACTAGGTTGAAAGGTGTGGTGCCTAGTGGTGTCTTGTACGCTGTCCTATAAGCCCAAAGTGCATCGTCAAGCTTATTGGACCAATCCTTGTAATCCCCACAATCTTCTCCAGAATAGATTTGATCTCCTTGTTAGAAATCTCAACTTGGCCACTTGTTTGGGGATGATAAGGAGTTGCCACCTTGTGCTTCACACCGTTCTTCTTGAGAAGTCCCTCAAGCAGTTTGTTAATGAAGTGGGAACCTCCATCACTGATTACAACTCTTGGAACTCCAAACCTTGGGAAGATGATGCTCTTGAACATCTTGATTACAACTCTAGCATCATTGGTGGGGCTTGCAATGGCTTCCACCCATTTGGAGACATAATCAACAGCCACAAGGATATATTTGTTGCCAAAGATGATGGAAATGGTCCCATGAAGTCAATACCCGGACATCAAACACTTCAACTTCAAGGATTGGATTTTGAGGCATCTCATTCCTCTTGGTGATGTTTCCTCTTCTTTGGCAAGAATCACACTTCGAAACAAAGTCTTGTGTATCCTTGAACATATGTGGCCACCAGAATCCAGCTTGTAATACTTTTGCAACTGTTTTGAAGGTGACAAAGTGACCTCCATAGGATGATCCATGACACTGTGCAAGGATCCCATCAATCTCCTCATTTGCAACCACTCTCCTATAAAGCTGATCCTTGCAGGGAATGTAGAGGTAGAGCTCATCCCAGTAGTATCTTTTCACATCCTTATAGAACTTCTTCTTGGCATAGCCCACAAGATTCAGAGGTTCTCTTCACGTGGCTAGGTAGTTCACTAAATCGGCATACCAAGGTTCTTTCTCCTCTGTTGCTTGGACTTCTTCCAGCTTCCTACCAGTCTCACAGACTGCTATCACCGCTCGATAGCCATGATCTGCTCCTCAGAAGTCCTTCGTCAATAGGGATACCAGACTCTACCCTCAACCTGGACAAATGATCAGCTACTCCATTCTCAACTCCGGGTTTGTCTTTGATTTCCATATCAAACTCTTGGAGCAAAAGGATCCACCTCAAAAGCCTGGGTTTTGCATCCTTCTTGGCCAAAAGGTGTCTCAATGCAGCATGATCGGTGTAGACAATGACTTTAGACCCAACCAAGTAGCTCCTGAACTTCTCAAAGGCAAAAACAATTGCCAGCATCTCTTTCTCTGTTGTGGCATACCTCATCTGAGCATCATTGAGGGTTTGGCTGGCATAGTAGATCACATGGGTTTTGCCATCTTTCTTCTGCCCCAAAACAGCTCCCACAGCATAGTCACTGGCGTCACACATGATCTCAAAAGGAAGATCCCAATCAGGTGGCTGGACAATTGGGGCACTAACGAGTTCACCTTTTAGCTTCTTGAAAGCTTGTAGGCATTCCACATCAAAACTGAAGGTAGCTTCCTTGCACAGTAGCCTGGTCAAAGGTCTAGTTATCAAGGAGAAATCCTTGATGAACCTCCTGTAGAATCCAGCATGGCCAAGAAAACTCCGGATGTCTTTCACTGTCTTTGGTGGAGGCAGACCAACCATAACATCGATTTTGGCTTTATCCACCTCAATCCCCTTCTCTGAAATCTTGTGTCCTAGCACAATCCCTTCCTTGACCATGAAGTGACACTTCTCCCAATTCAACACAAGGTTGGTGTCTTCACATCTCTGTAGGACCACGCACAAATTTGACAAACAAGCTGAAAGCGAAGATCCATAGACGAGAAATCATCCATAAATACCTCCACAACATCCTCAATCAGATCAGAGAAAATTGACATCATGCACCTTTGAAGGTGGCTGGAGCATTACATAGACCAAATGGCATCCTTCGATATGCAAAGGTACCATAGGGACATGTGAATGTCGTTTTCTCTTGATCATTGGGATGTATGGGGATTGGAAAAATCCTGAATACCCATCAAGGAAACAATAGAATGGGTGATTTGCAAGTCTCTCAAGCATCTGATCAATAAATGGTAATGGAAAATGATCCTTTCTAGATGCAGAGTTTAGTTTTCGGTAATCAATGCACATTCTATGACCTGTGATGGTTCTTGTTGGTATCAATTCATCCTTGTCATTCTTAATCACAGTGATACCACCTTTCTTTGGTACAGCATGCACAGGTGATACCCATTTAGAATCTGAGATAGGGTAAATAACACCAGCATCTAGGAGTTTAAGAATCTCTTTCTTTACAACATCCTTCGTGTTAGATTTAACCTTCTTTGATGCTCGATAGAAGTCATTGATTCATCCTCAAGATGTATCCTATGCATGCACAGAGGGTGATATCCCTTGATGTCATTTAGTGAGTAACCTATTGCCTTTCTAAATCTTTTAAGTGTTCTCAAAAGTTCAGATAGCTCACTTTCGGTAAGTTCACTACTCACAATGACAGGGTAAGTTTCATTAGGACCAAGAAATGCATACCTTACACCTTGGGGAAGAAGTTTAAGCTCCACTTTAGGTGCCTTAAGTTCACTCCAGCCATCTTGCTGGTTGTCCTCTTGTTGAGTGACTGAGACTTCTTTGTGAACCATCTGGGGAAGCTCCTCGTACTGATCCTCACTGAAAAACCTCTGGTGTGAATCCAGCATCATCCCATAGGCAGTACTCTCCAGGTTCTCAACCACCTCAGCCTCTTTCTCTACAGTCAAAGCATGCTGTAGAGGGTCCTCTAGTGACAACTCTTCAAGGATTTCATCAGCAAGGGCGTCCATATCTTCAATGTAGAACACCTGCCCTTGAACTGTTGGCCTCCTCATTACCTCCTTGATGTCGAAATGGAGAACGTGCCCTTTACCCAGATGGAGATCAATCTTGCCTTCTTTCACATTAACAATGGCTCCAGTGTGGCTAAGAAAGGCCTTCCAAGGATTAAAGGGTCTTGAGCTTCTTCACCCATTTCAAGCACTACAAAGTCAGGGATCTCATAATTTCCAACCATTACTGGGAGGTCCTCTAAGATACCCACAGGTTACTTAACTGAGCGATCAGCCAATACCGAGAAAGTCTACACTTCTTGTACTGAGTGAAACCGAGCTTCTTAGCAATGATAGGCATCAAGCTGACACTAGCCCCCAAATCGCAGAGACACCTATCGAATACCATAGGCCCAAGAGCACAAGGTAATGTGAAGCATCCTGGATCTTCTAGCTTCTTTGGTATGACCAGCCTCTGAATGATAGCACTGCACTCATGAGTGAGAATCACCATGCCCTCCATCTCTTTCTTCTTTGCAGCTACAGATCTTTTAGGAACTTACTGTACTGAGGAATCAGCATGAAAGCATCAATAATGGGCATTGTGACCTGGACTTCACTCATTTGCTTGTCAAACAGAGCTTTGTACTTCTCTAGCAACTGCCTCTTGAATCGACCTGGGAATGGAAGCTTAGGTTCATAGGCAGGAGGAACAAAAGAACTTTCACTTGCGGAGTGACAACTTCACCATCTTTAAGCTGTTTTCTTCTCTTCTCCAACCTTTCCTTTTCCTTTGGCTTCCACTATCTTTTCCAAGATCTCGTCATTGATCTTCTCATCAACAATCACCACTTCATCATCTATGGTGATGGCAACCCCCTCACTTGGTTTCTCAGCATCCTTGGTGAGAGCTCTCTGAGGTAACTCCTTACCACCGAGAGTGATAGCTTTCATGGTTTCCTTGGGGTTTTGCTCAGACTTTCCAGGTAGAGAACCTTGTTGGCGATTTTGTTGAGTGTTCATGGCAGTAAACTGGTTCTCCAAAGCTCTGAACTTGTTGTTGAGCTCATTGTAGCTCCCATCAATCTTTGAGTGAAGATTCTTCAACTCAAAGCCAACATGCTTTTCACTTCTTGTTTGAAATTCCGGATTTGTTTCAGTAGAGCATCGCTGCTGACTTGAGGGGTGGAGGTAGAGGATTAGATTGTTGTTGGGAAGAATTGTTGCCTTTGTTGTTGAAACCAGGAGGAGGGTTTTGCTGTGGTTGATAGCTGCCTTGCTGATTGTTTGAGGCTGGTAACCACTCTGTTGGTTGTTGAAATAGGATTTCTGTTGGTAGTTGTTGTACTGAAAGTTGGGCTCTTTCTTGTACCAGCTACCATTGTTGTTGATGAAACACAGCTCTTCGACCTTCCAAACCTTCAACTTCATGGACAACAGCTGGTGTCTCTTGGGTTGGGTTGCCAACAAAGTGCAGCTGCTCTTGGGTAGCTTTATCAGCAAGGAGGATGTCTATCTTATCTTGTAGAGCTTTCAACTCCTTCCTCGTTTGCTTATCATCAGATCTACTGCCTCGCCGTGGTCTCCATCAGACTGCATCACTCTTAACCATGTTGTCAACCAGCTCCTCTGCATCCTCCTCAGTTCTCCCCAAGAAGAATCCATTACTAGCTGTATCCAGTCTGGCCCTGTACTTAGGAAGAGCACCACGGTAGAATGTGCTCAGCAAGCTCTCTTTAGAAAACCATGGTGTGGGCATTGAGCTTGGTACCCCTTGAATCTTTCCTGTGCTTCACTGAAACCTTCCAAGCCCTTCTCGCTGAAAGTCGGAGATCTCGCTTTCAGCTTAGCAGTTCTTGAAGTAGAGAACTTCTCCAAGAATGCTTTCTTGCAGTCATCCCAAGTGGTGATGGAGTCGCTTGGTAGAGACTTCTCCCACGGCGTGCTTTATCCCCAAAGAAAGGGAATAGCTTGAGTTTTAAGGCATCTTCGAGACACCATTGGTTTTTGACAACCCACAGTAGCTGTCGAACCTGTCCAAGTGATCAAATGGATCCTCTAGAGCCAAGCCATGATACTTGTTGTTCTCGATCACGTTGAGGAGTCCTGACTTGATCTCAAAGTTGTTGGCTGCCACAGCGGGTGCTCGGATTCCCAATCGATGACCATGAATGTTTGGACGGTCGTAAGTGCCAATGGGTCGAGCTGCTCGCTGTTGGTTAGGTGGACCATTGTTGTTAGCCATTGACGCCTGCATCTTCTTGATGAACGCCTCCCATGTCGTGTTCAGTCTCTGCAATTGAGCCTGATGTTCTTCTTCTCTTCTCTTTCTAGCACACTCTCTCTCTAAAGCTCTGATGTCTGCTGCTCTTGGAACTAGGTTTGATGTACCCCTGCTCCGCAAGTTCATACACCTGTAGATTAAAGGGAGGTGAAGAAGAGTCAGTAACAAAAGATAATAAAAATGACTTAGTCTCAAGCAATTGACTAAATCTCAATGTTTAAATCTACTCAGAATTTGGCAACGGCGCCAATTTGATGTTATGAGTTTTCAAGGCTCCTAAGACAAATGCTGTAGTATAAATGATTGTCGAACCAGTTCTGAGAGATATCAAAGCACCGAGAATGCAAGTATCACTTAATCTAAGTGCAACCAATGATTTAGATGAGTTTTAAACTATGACTAATTAAAAAATAACTAAATGATACTTTCTTAACTATTGGAAAAGAGAACTCATGGATATAGGGCTTAGACCTCGGGTGATCAAGTTTCGAACTAAAGATGGCAAACGATCAATCAATCTATTAACCTTAAGCTTGGACACAATCCTAAACAAACTCTATGTCTAGATGAATGTTCATTTACTTAACACAATTCAAACATCAAATGTCTTTGGTTGAATAATATGAAAGCAATCATAACTAGCAAGTCCAATGGCTATCTTAGCACCTCTAACAACAAATGTCTTTGGCAAAGTATGCTAAAAGCTAAGAAGAGTTGTCTCGGGCATTTCCTCGAACACCTTTCGGGGGGGAAATGCCTAAGGTTCAACTACTCAGTGGCCAACTCAGAAGATGCTTTATGCTCACTCTACTAGCAAGGAAATATGAATGATCTACACTAAAACATCCTAGTTCTAACCTAATCACCCTCAATCTCCCTAACCCATGAATTCAAAAGGTGATTACTCACTAATCTCCATGATTCCTCTTAAATCCATGTTGGATTTCAGATTAATCATGTAGAGAAACACAGGAAATAGATAAGAACACAGAATTCTCAATAATAAACTGATCAATTGATTCAAAGAGATGACTTTCCAAAGGTTTTTGGTGGTTTTTTCTAAGAACAAAGATGATACCCCCTTTGGTGGCTCCTAGAGTATTAAAACATAGGTTTAGAAAATAAAAACGTGCATAATGAAATGACCAAAAGGCCCTTGAGAAATCACAAGTTCGAGTAGAAATAAAACGCGCAGCGACCTCAGCCCGCCGCCCGACAAGTCGCCTAGGCTTCGGAGCGACCGCCAGTCAAGCGAGAGGTCGCCCGGTTCGCTCGCATCCGGTGATGAAACCGCGGCGACTTCTCCCTGTCGCTCCCATAACGCCGCTCCCAGCTGGAGCGACCTCGCTATGTCGCCCGAGGTCGCCCGGCTCGCTCGCTCCGAGTAATGAAACCGCGGCGACTTCTCCCTGTCGCTCTGGTTAGGTCGCCCAGAGGGTGATCAGAGCGACTTGGTGGTGTCGCCCGACTGGTCGCTCCCATGCCTTGCTCGCCCAATGACCACTCTAAACACTCCTTTTTGAGCTCCAAATGCCTCCAAGTGTCTCCAAGAACTCCATGTTGTACTCCAATACCTGATAAGGACTCATGTATGCAAAATGCAACCTAAACATGGCTAAATCCTAATCTATATGATCAAAATACACATGGATGAATGGATAAAACAATAGAAATATGCAAGATATCAGTGCTCGATCGCTACGTAGCGACCGAACTTGGTGGGAGCTCGGTCGCTACGTAGCGACCGAGCTTGGCTGGAGCTTGCTCGCTACGTAGCGACCGAGCTTGGCTTGTGTGTGGTCCGATGGCCATACTTGAGCTTGTCCGTGGCCGATTTGGATACGTGTATGTTGCCTTCGGATAATCGGTATTTAGTGATTCGATTGAGATTAGAACAAGATTTTACCGCAAGGCTCTTCGTAAAGATTTCTTTATGAAGATTACTTTTCGCAAAAAAATGTAATCTTTACGAAGATTACTTTTCGTAAAAAATTTTCATGCCGATTTTTACGGACTTTCAGACATTGATTCCGCCGTGACCGATTTTGACCCCAACAGTTAGCCCCCCAGCTCGTTAGAACCATGAGCTTCTAGCGTCAGGTTCTAGCGAGTTGCTTGGCAAGTTAGGCAAGTTAGGTGAGTTAGGCGGAATTAATGGTTGAAAAGGTCTGTGGTAAGTGGTCTTCTCGCTCTTCAAAAAGTAGAACGCGATAAGATTGGGGCTGCGCCTTATGACGGCTGCCTACGTACCCTTGTTGAAGGGATCAAGCCTTTCGTAGTTCGTCTTGGAGTTAAGGTTCTTATGACTGGTTTTCCAGCGAGACCTTTACGGTCTAGTTTATATGTAGAGGTTATCAGGCGTGTTGCTGCCGATGGCATTTTATATGGGTGTAGAGGGAAGACTACGAGTTGTCATCTCGTAATCTAACTCTGTGTGAATTGCTATATCTGTGATCTGTTTCGAGAGTTTTCCGCAGTGTGTAAACTTGCGGGATTTCTGAAGATGCTCGAATATTGGCCAAGAGACAAATTTTGGGATCTCGTATCAGGGTGTTTGATACTATGCCTAGAGATGTTAGAGACCAGTGTGCTGGGTTTAGGGCAAGACCTAGGTCTACTCACGGCTTTAGGGGGTGCGATGACTACTTCGACTTACGTTTCCCGTATCGTTTTCGACCTGATTTCATCCCGCTTTAAAGTCCGCGATATGTTCTCGGGTTACGTGACTTGTATGGTAGGAATCGAGCATCTCTTCGAGGATAATTTTGAAGTCTCCCGAAAGTGCTGACCAAAATTTTGGATTTTTATATAGCGCTATTACCCTTGTGTCGGGTGTACGAGAGCTATCTCTACGAGATGGCTAAGTCTGTTTAGGACGTTAAGAGGTTATTATGATCAGCAACAAACTTATCGGTAGATATTACCCTTTTTGAGTATTCACGAAGAATACGTGTTTAAGAAGATGTTAGTATATATGACTGTTTGGTCTTCCAAGAAGGTGCATTTATCGAGGAAGGTAATTTTGTCGAAAATTGGTTCTTCAGGTGTCAGCGACGTCTCGCAATGCTGAAGATTGATTTTTTCTTTCGTGTTCCACGTTTCGTGCTTGAAATGTTCGCGGGCTTGAAGATGCTTCACGATATTGTAAGGGTTTAGTCTTAGCCCTACGTTTGAGAAACATTCTGGTCTGTTTACGGATGTTCGCAGCCAAAATTGTTGTTCCTGTTTGGATGCTAATAATTTGATTTGCGATCGAGGAATTAGGACTGAGGAGTCGCGTAAATTTTTCCATGGGAAGAAGCGTTTTCCTTCATAGTTCTTTGTGAAGTGTTGGCCTTTCGAGATCTATTTCATGCATTTTTGAGGATGTTTCGTATAGCTCTAGAAGCTTTGTTCCGAATTTTTTCTTACATGCCGCGTATTATGGGTAACATATAGCGGGCTTAAAGTGAATTGTGGAATGTATCAAACTTGGTCGAATGTCGAAAAGTTTTGGTTTTCCGTTAACCGTTTGGTTGTTAGGACTGAGTTTCGTTACGAAGAATTTATCATATGATTTCCGACCGTGGGTTATACGATAATTATTCTCTTAATATTCTCACGACGTTTATAGACAAATCGTAGATTGTCGTTTAGCCGTTAAGTGATGGAGCGATGGTTTCTCAAATAGTTTGGCTTGACGTGAAGGATGTGTTCACTCAGATAGCCAAGGATGTTGTAGGTCGAGAATTAGACCATGGTACTTTGACATTTAAGGTCATGTTAGCTTACGATCGTCCTTAAAGGGGATGGCAAATTCTTGTTTGGACCTTTACTGGAAGGCGTAATTGACCGAGGGCCAAAGAGCACTTGTCGAGATTGATAGGCCAAGTTTGCCAGAGTTATCTGTCTTAAGATGGCGGATAGTCATAGAAAAGGTAGATCTTATTTCGAATCTGCGTAAGAGCGTTGCGATCATTACAAGAGACTATAAAAGCTTCGGACGCAAGAGCTGTCAGCGAATTACCTGGCTCTAGCAACCTAAAACCTAAAACCTAGTTGAGTCGCAGCTCGATAACAGAAGACAGAAAAGATATGAAAATGGTTTTGATTGATTTCGGACTGAACCTTATGAAAGGCTGCCTATGTACCCCTTTCGAGGATCAAGCCGAACGTAGTTCAAGAGTAAACCAAGAGATCGAACTGCTTGTGCGCGTTCGCCTAGTAATCGGGTGTCAGTCATAGAAACAGAGCATGTCGAGAATCATGCCTCAAAGTTTCTAAATGCCGAGAGTTCTCCTTTTGCCTCTCACCTAGGACTCCTTATATACTTGCTCCTAGGTAGGTTTGCTCATTTACCCTTCTGCCCTTAAACCGTCATAGCTCAAAAATGGAGATATTCAAATTTTCCCAATCTTCGTGATTATCTTCGGAAACTTCACATTTATCCGCGAAAATTTGACATTTATCTTGCCTTACGAACCAAGCATAAACCGTCATGTCATAAGGCTTATGGGTTTTCGGTTAAGTAATCGTAAGTGGGCTTCGAGTTGCGTTTTAGGCCTCTTTGGGCCATCTTTGACTCGAAACTTTTATTACAGTTTCTTCGATAAAAACAAATTTCCCGCGGTTTTTATCATAAAGTTTGACTGATGACTTCGAGTGATGAGAAAAAAAGAATGGTTTAGCCATGGCCTACGGGAGATACCATTAAAGAGTAGACGAGAATGCATGGATTCGTGTCGTATCGACGTTTTGGGAAAGTTCGGTTGCAGCGCGCGCAGCGGCCGAGCGATATCGTGTTCGGTGGCTACGTAGCGACCGAGCCGTGTACGTGTTCGGTGGCTACGTAGCGACCGAGCTTGGCTGGAGCTCGTTCGCTACGTAGCGATCGAGCCGTGTGCGTGCTCGGTCGCTACGTGGCTTGTGCGTGGTCCGATGGAAAAACTTGAGCTTGTCCGTGGCCGATTTGGATACGTGTCTGTTGCCTTTGGACAGTCGGTATTTAGTGGTTCGATTGAGATTAGAACAAGATTTTACCGCAAGGCTCTTCGTAAAGATTTCTTTACGAAGATTACTTTTCGTAAAAAATGTTCATGCCGATTTTTACGGACTTTCAGACATTGATTCCATCGTGACCGATTTTCACCCCAACAATGAGTTTTCAAAACAAAATAGAAAAATATGATGTATGTTGGAAAGGATGTGATATGTTTTTGATGGGTTTCCAAAATAATATTACTGTGTTTCTATGCAGTTAAAAAAAACAAAAACCTTTCTGATACCGAGGGGATCAAACACGAGTGCAAGTGCCAAGCAAGAATAGAAAGAATAGTGGTTTAGCCGCTAGGCTACGGTGAATCGTCGGTTATAGTCAAACCATAAATTTATTTGAACCTAAATTATATATGATGAATGTTGGAAAGGATGATATGTTTTGGATGGGTTTACAAAACAATATATTAATGTGTTTCTTGCAAAGTCCTAAGTAAAAAATGAAATGAGATTATAAAAACTAAGGATTTGATATTTAAATTGGTGGTAAGTTTAAAAATTTTGATGTACAGTTTTGATAGAATTTTTTTTTTAGGAAAATGCAAGTCCTAAGAGTCAAACCCAACAACTCTAAGAAAGGGGGTCATAGTGTATACTAGGACAATGGTGTTATATCTATCTGTTGTTGTACGTAAAACAATATAAGAAACAACTTTCTATTCAATTAAAAACAAAAATTTAAATGATTCCGAGGGGAATCAAGCCAGGTGCAAGTGCCAAGCAAGTTTAGTAAGAGTTGGGGTTTAGCCACTAGGCTACGGTGATTCGTCTACAATAATCAAAACATATATTTATTTAAACCTAAATTATATATGATGCAGGGGCGGAGGCAATGAAGGAGAAGTGGGGTCAGCTGAACCTATTACTTTTTAAAAAAATATTTGCATTTATTTTAAATAAAAATGTATTGATCCCAATAAAAAATTAAATTTTATCCCACTAAAAAATAGAACCCCACAAAAACAATTAAAACATTAAAATTTAAATACAAATAACTAATACATTTATATCATTTATTTGTTAAAATTTGGATTTGTGTTAAATTTTTGTCTCCATTTTTACTATTGCGAAAAACCATGAAATCAATAATACGTTTTTATTTTAAACTCAGTTACTTATTAGTTTTAACTCCATATTATATTATGCCCAAATAGTATAGTAATTTATATCAGAAATATTAAAACAAATTAATAAACAAACTCCTCTTCTTCGACAAATGCGAGAGCTCGGGTTCGAAATGCATGTTTTGGATTAATTTCAAGTTGGGTTCTTTTTTTATCTTATACTTTGTTGTTTTGATTATTTATTTATCAAACTATGGATGATTATGACTCAGAGATTCAAATTCAATAAAAATAATAGGGTTTATGTTTATAATCTGAATATTTTTAACAGCTAGTTTCATATTTAGAAATGGACTAATTTTTTTATTAATTAGATAAATAATGGACCAATTTATCTAGATGATCCTGGTGGAAAAAAATTGTAACATCACCATAATCAAAGAGACAAGGTAAAACACAAATATTTAACTTGAAAACTTTGTCAATCTCGTGGTCAAAAATTTAAAGCAAGACTCATAAAAATACACCAAAGCGGTTTAATCATTCTTAGTTTGATCAATATGGTAATTGTTTGGAATAATTATTTTTCTATTATTTTAACGAAACAAATATTTAAATATGTAGTCAATGAAACTGTAATAAGAAAGTGTCAAATTATGAAGGTCGTAGAATATAGATTTTTATAGAGTTTAGTAATTATGTTTAAAAATATTTTTTGACCCCGGTCTAAAAAATTTCTGGCTCCGCCACTGGTATGATGTATGTTGGAAAGGATTATGTTTTGGATGAGTTTCCATAACAATATATTAGTGTGTTTCTCGAAAAGGTTTAAATAAAATATGAAATGAGATTAAAAACTAAGGATTTGATATCTACATTAGTGGTAAGTTTCAAAATTGTGATCTAGAATTTTGAAATAAAAAAATTAGAAATTTTTTGCAAGTAACGGTAATCGAACATGTGAACTCTCAGATAGGGAATCATAGTATGCAGCCACAAGACCAAAGTTGTTATATCTTTTAGGTGATGTAATTAAACATATATACGCAACATATTTATATTTAATATTTTGATAATTATGGGAATCGAATGTCGGTGCATGTGTCACTTGAGTTTAGTAAGAGTAGTGGTTTAGCCCTTAGGCCAAGGTGGATCCTCGTTTTTGAAACGTGAAATTATTTATTAGCAAAGATTAATATATCTTATCTGTGATAGCATATGTGATATTTAGGATGGGTTTCCAAAACAGAATATGAAAATGAGATTAGCCCAAAAAAATTAAGGATTTGATCTCAAGAATTGGCAAGTTTCAAATTATGTCGTAGATTCTGAGAAAATAAACAATAAAAATGTTATGCATGTACCAGGAATCGAACACGAAAAAACCTAGTATTTTCAAAATCTAGTGCTATATAGTAAAAATATAAAGAATTTACATGGGTAGGTTCGTAGATGGGTAGGTTTTTATTACATGGATTCTTTAAATCTTGTGAATAAACATAATATTTTCAAAATCTAGAGCTATGAGTAAAAATATAAAGAATTTACATCCCAATAACTAAAGAATTTAATGGAATCACAAAATCAATGATAACTAAATTTTTTGAATAACAAAGGATTTGGATTAAATTTAAAAATCCCAAACCAATAACAATGGATTTAGTTAGATTTATAAAATTCATAAACCAATAACCACTGAATCTTAAAATTCTACGACTCATCTAGGATTTGTCTACCGATTATAATTCTTACGGCTAATATTTAGCTGGTGTTTCAAAAACAATAATCACTATTTAGCCAATAAGGCATTAATGACTTTTGTTAATCCTAAAGCCCCTATAAACCATTTTTATTATTTTATTTTTGTTAAGTAAATGGTTTTAAAAAACCAATAATTTATGGCTTTAAGTTTTTTCTAAAGCGACCATCAGTTTTATATTTTTTGTAAAGCCAAAACAACCACAGTTGTAAACAATTGGAGCCATGAATTTTAAAACCCTCATTTGATCAGACTGGTGTGTTATCAACAACTATATATGAATACGAGACTCATACTATTTTCACAGAAAACCAACTAATCAACCAAAAATATCAAAAATTAACATTTCAATTTTTATTATATTTTTTAAATAAATAAACTTAACCCATGTATTAACGCGGATAGTATCCTACCTAGTATTAACCTGTCGAAATGATTATAATGTATTCTGATATATTATATTTAATATGTTACTATTTATTAACATTGGAATTTTTTGACATCTGCAAATCATTCCATTTCTCAAACTAGAGTTGATCTGACACTACAAGAAAACAGCGGTATTCTGACGGACATTCCGACGGAAAATGAAATCCTCGGAATTTCCCGAAGATATTCCGAGGAAACCCAAAATTTGTTTTACTCGGAATTCCGTCGGTATATTCCGAGGAAATTCCGAGGAACACTTGATATACTCGATCAATCGATGCGTTTTTGAACATATATCCATCGATCGATCCGTTTATTAAAAAACGTTCGAGATTTTGTTCATTCGATCTATTGGATATCCACATCGATCGATGTCATAATCTAATCGATCGATCACATTGTTACGCTTTGGTCCATCTTAGTGATCGATCGATCCATTTTGGGATCGATCGATCACATTGTTACCCCAAACCCTGTTTCCTCGGAAAAACCTCGGAATATTCCGAGGAAATTCCGAGGAACACTTGATATACTCGATCGATCGATGCGTTTTTGAACATATATCCATCGATCAATCCGTTTATAAAAAAACGTTCGAGATTTTGTTCATTCGATCTATTGGATATCCACATCGATCGATGGGATAATCTAATCGATCGATTACATTGTTACTCTTTGGTCCATCTTAGTGATCGATCGATCCATTTTGAGATCGATCGATCACATTGTTACCCCAAACCCTGTTTCCTCGGAAAAGCCTCAGAATATTCCGAGGAAATTCCGAGGAACACTTGATATACTTGATCGATCGATGCATTTTTGAACATATAGCCATCGATCGATCCGTTTATAAAAAAACGTTCGCGTTTTGAAACCCCAAACACTAGTTCTTCGGTATTTCCTCGGAATATTCCGACGAAATTCCGAGGAAGATAAGGGTTTCCTCGGAATTCCCTCGGAATATTCCGAGGAAATTCCAAGGAAATAGGGTTTTTAAACCGAAAATAACGTTTTGCGGTTTGAATAACACTTATATAACCCTTATTAAGTGTCTTAGACTGATTATGAAGTCAAAAATTTGTTCTTTACCCTATAATAAACACTTTTCCGATTGTATGAACGAAATCCCCACAACATAAGAGAAACACTTATACATTTTAATGAACGGTAAAGGGAATACTTTCAATTCGTTTTGAAATTTGTTATTTCATCGTTTATGCTCATCTATACAAAGAATCCTCAATGGTATGCATTACAATTGTATAAGAAATGAAATACGGCAAAAAAAATTGATGTTTTGAAACCCCAAACACTAGTTTCGGTATTTCCTCGAATATTCAAGAAATTCGAGGAACAATATAAATTAATAGAAATACATGCACATGATATTCTTTTCCTCGAATTAATGAAAATATTCGAGGAAATTCGACGGATATTTAAGTGGCGTCGAATTTCTTCGAATATTTTCATTTAACCGCAAACAAGCCAAATATTTCGCGAAAATTGAAATTGAAAATACTGAGGGAATTCCGGCGGAAAATATCCGCCGGACCCAAGGTTTTATAAACTCGAAGCGCATCTTCTTCCCCATTTCTCTCTTCTTCCCTCCGGTGATCTCTCTCCTTCGGCGTTCTCCACCTTCTCTCATGACGATCTCTCCGGCGAATCCTTTCCATTCCCTTACAAATCATGTAAGGATCCTATCCTACTCTCTCAGGTCCTATTTGTTAGGTTTTTAAGTAGATTTGATGATTTTAGAAGTTTTTTGATAGATTTTCGTTAGGGTGATTGGGTAGGATTGTGATTTGTTGTGTAATAGGTTTAGAATTGTGATTTGGTTGTGTAGAATTGATTTAGAACTTTTTTTATAAATTGTTTATTATTTTTGTATTTACAAAATGTTTTTTCTATATAAATTCGATTTTACAAAACGTTTTTGTATATAAATTCGATTTTTGGATTTATAAAAGATGATTTCATATTTATAAAAATATTTATTTTTATTAAAACTAATTTTGTATTTATAAAACATTTTTTTGATTTATAAACACTATTTTTTTTATTTTGTATTTATAAAAGCTATTTTTAAATATACAAACCGTTCTTTGTATATAAATTCGATTTTTGGATTTATAAAAGATGATTTCATATTTTAAAATTAATTTTGTATTTATAAAATATTTTTTTGATTTACAAACACTATTTTATTATTTTTTGTATTTATAAAAACTATTTTGTATTTATAAAAAGATGATTTCATATCTATAAAAATATTTATATTTATAAAACTAATTTTGTATTTATAAAACATTTTTTGATTAATAAACACTATTTTATTATTTTTTTGTATTTATAAAAACTATTTTGTATTTATAAAAAGATGATTTCGTATCTATAAAAATATTTATATTTATTAAAACCAATTTTGTATTTATAAAACATTTTTTTGATTTATAAAAACTATTTTGTATTTATAAAAAGATGATTTCATATTTATAAAAATATTTATATTTATTAAAACTAATTTTGTATTTATAAAGAATTTTTTTTATTTATAAAAACTATTTTATTATTTTTTGTATTTTAAATATGTTTTCTATTTCAATTTTAATTTTATATTTTCGAATTTCAATTTAAAAAAATAAATTTATAATTTTTTTTTTAATTTTGGAAATATTTCGAGGAAGTTTATCCCTCGGGATATTTCGACGACATCTTCCTCGGAATATTCCAATGAACTTCCGACGAACTTGTGGTCCTCGGAATTTCCTCGGAAATTCATTTCCTCGGAATTTCCTCGGAATTCCGTCGGAAATTTCCGAGGGATTTCCGAGGAAAGATGAATTTTCGAGGAGTTATTTCCGAGGACTTTTTTCGTCGGTATGTCGTCGGAATAGTGTTATTCCGACGACATACAGACGATTTTTTCCCTCAGTATGCCACTGTTTTCTTGTAGTGTGAGAATCCAGGTCAAAATAAAATAACCAACAAACCATAAGTTTCTATGAAAATCAAGTGCAATTATAGATAAAGAATCTGATATTCGGTTTTGCGCCCTCGGATAAAATATATTGAGGTCATTTAAATGTAAATTATAATTTATAAATTGAGATATATATATATATATATATATCATTATATATTTTTAACCTATATAAATTTTATTTATAGTATATTTTCATATTACAAAATTTGGTTATTGTTTACCGTACATGATAAAATGTTATCTTTTATAAAATATTTCTACTACAATTATTATAATTAAAAAAAATATCCTGACAATCTTAAAATTTTATAAAATATATGTGGCGATAGATATCAATAAGTTTTTAAAATTCTATCTAAAACGATAAAGTCAAAATTAAGAAACTTGAAAAAGTTATGTTAACCATTTATTAAAAATATTTATGGAGACGTTATAATATTTTTTCTCTATTTATGAAAATATATCCCTTTATTATCAAATTCAAATTGTTTTTTTCGTGATAGACATAATGCTCATCGTAATTTGTACAATGATTATTGTTTCTGATAATCTTATTGATGCGATCCAAATCATCAGCTATGTCTGAACGAGGAGCTTAAGATACGAACCAGCTAAGCAACTGATCATAGCTTGGCTTAATGGGCATTTTATGGGCCTTATCAGTTTGATCCATGAAGTTCTAAACCGAGAGAAACTAATGGGCTTGATGCAGAACGTGGAAGGCTTTATGCTCAATAAGAAATCAGTGTTTGGATTTGTCCAAGAAAGACCCATCAAGAAAATACAAGCCATGGTCGCATAATATATCAATCTGACGGCAATTCCGAGATCTTCAACCATGCAAAAGGACGGAACCAGTCGAAGAGTTCTGCGACCAAAACTTTCAATATTCGGTCAATAGTCTTGGTCTTTGGTCAAGTCAATATTCCTAGTCAAGTCTTTATGGTTTTAAGAGCTTTATAGTTTCTAGGATTGACTAGAATATTTATTTCTTCCACAGCCTATTATATAAAGGTTTGCTATTGTATTGTTTTAATCATTCAACTTTTTAATAAAAATCTTTCCTTTTAACTTGTTGAATCATTTGTTCTTCATCGAACATCTTATCTTATGAGTCGTGGAGTGTGTCATATCTTCGGGCTTAGAAGTTGATAGTATCAAGAGACTTTCCGCACCTCTTGTGTAACCATTTGATCCACATCCCTTGATCGTTTGTGTTTTCTAGCTCATTCGGTGCAAGGCTTATCCAATCCACCAACCTTAGAGTGATCCTTCAATTTAGGGCGTATCACTTGTGTATGGTGAAAGAGACTTTCATCGGTGATTTAGAATGTCGCAAACGTTATTTCTTCACATTGTTGATGTTGTTAAACAACATGAAATCTACTTCAACCAACGACGTGATGCATCTTGTAAACTTGGACAACATGACAACTACTTCAACCAACGACGTGATGCATCATCTCGTAAACTTGGATTGTCAACTTTACAAAAGGTAATGACTTCTATTCGAATCTTGGCATATGGCATGCCTGCTAATGAGACCGATAAATACATTAAAATAGGGGAGTCCACATCAATTGAATAAATGAAAAGATTTTGTCGCGCAATTGTAGATGTGTTTTCATAGTGGTATCTCAGGTCACCAACAACGCAAGACGTTTCCAAACTTCTCAGAATCAGCCATCAACGTGGATTTCTTGGAATGTTAGGCAGTCTTGATTGTATGCATTAGAAGCGAAAAAATTGTCCAACAGCATGGATATGACCATATTGATGTGTTAAAATGTTTTAACTTATTTTCAAAATTCCGCAAGGTACCGCTCCTACAGCCAATTACACAATTCAATAGAAAGAACATAACATGGGTTATTATTTAGCATATGGTATATATCCTAAATGATTAACAATTGTCCAAAAATTAGCGTTCCCCGAGGTACAAAAAAATTGTTTGCACCAAGACAATAATCATGTTGAAAAGATGTTGAACGAGCTTTCAGAGTTCTACAATCCAAATTTTGATATCATCCCATGATCCTCACGTTATTGGAAGAAAGAGATATTGCATGATATATGACATCATGTATTATAAATGCATAACATGCATGATTATTGAAGATGAACGAGATATCAATGCCCCGATTATGCAAGGCCAACACCACCAACAAACGTTGAAATGATGATAAATGAAAATATGCAGTTTCAACAATTTTTAGCGCGTAATCTTCAGATAAAAAATAAAGATGTTCACTTATCACTTAGAAATGCATTGATTGATCATATATGAGCATTACGGAAATAATCCTATTGATTAGTTTTGTATTTTATCTGAACCTATGTTATTTGGGTTGTATGTGTTATTATTATCTATAATTTTATGTTTTTATTATTATAAGTAATTTGGTGTTGTTGTTTATTTACGAGAGTATGTTTTTTGATTATCTATTTAATATGTATGTTTATTGTTTTTTAATAAAAAATTAGTGATTGTAGTTAACTATTAATAATATTGAGGACTAAAATGTAATATGTAAAATTTTTGAAAAAAAATTATTTAAGGGCTACCATTGAAGAACCATCTCTTTATCTTTTTATTTTAGTTGGGTCCCTCTTTTAAAATAAAGAAGAATTGTAGAGATGCTCTAAATACACAAATTTATAAATGCTTAAATTAGTTACGAGTGAAATGGTATTTGTCAAAAACAAAGAAAAAGAAGTTTGAAATTTGGAGCCATGAAAAAGATATGAACTATTGCAGACGAGAAAAACAAGAAACACCGAAAACAAAATACAAACTGAAAAATTGGAGAGATAATGTGCAACATCAAAATATTTTACAGTATCTAAAGATAAACCTTGCAAAAGTTTATGATTATCTCTGGTTAAAAAATTTAATAATATACACAAATCTTTAATAAAATTTTAAGAAAATCTAGAAGTCATCTAAACTTTTTTAAAATTGAACAACTATTTAATTTTAAAAATCATCAAAACTTTTTTAAAATCAAAAATTAATAACAGCCCATAAATGATGATTTTAGTATAGGAGACTGCTGTAAGAGCATCTCCAACCCACCTTTATATTTGCCTCTATATGCTATAATAGAGGAAAATCTACTCCAATCCACCTCTATTTCTTCCCCTACAATAGAGATTGCTATTTTTTCCTCTATATTTAGGGGAAAAAATAGCATTCCTCTATAATAGAGATGTACTTTTTTATTTACAAAATAGTCTTTTAACTTTTGTGATTATAACTAAAATACATGTTTATGAAGAAATACAATTTTTACATATAAATGTGCAGATTTTTGCTTACATACTAATTTTTAATTTTTATAATTATAAATAAAATAAATCAAAAGATATCTAATTATTTTATTTTAAAGTCAGACTTTTTATTTAATGAATGATATCTAAAATTTTGTATTGATAATTAAAACTATTAATTAAAATTTGATTATTAAAAGTTTAACATAATTTTACATATTGATAACATATTAAAATTAAACTTAAATATTGAAACAACTTAATACTTAAATATTAATCAGTACAACATGTTGAAACAATTTAATACTCCGGTAAATTACTTCCGGATCCACAAAAATTGTTAAAATATTGTCCAAACGACGTGGGTGGAGGGGGAGTTTGCTGATTTTATTGCTAGTGACTGCGCTTTTGTAAAATATGTGCTTTCTTTATTTGGAAATGTTCACGGACATTTGGATCTTCTATGGAATTTACGTCACAAAATAAATTTCTTTTTTCTTTCATCTGTTTTAAAGCAAAATTTTATCTTTGAATCTCCAACTGATGTTTGTCTTTGTTCACTTGATTTCTTTAGGTTCGCTAAGAATTGTTTATTTCCTTCTTCTAGTGTATTGGAAGAGGAGCTCTACCACCAGAAGTCCAAATACCAGATGATGAAGATAATCGGTTCTAAAAGTTTCTAAGTTGATTCAGAAAAATCAAAGATAAAGAAGCTCATTTCTCACTTCGGAATGTATTAATTGACCATTTATGGGAAAAATATAGTAATGAGATGTTTAGATAATGTCTATTTTTTATTATTATTTTCTAATGTTATTTGTAATAAAATGTTTAATTTAAATAATATTGCAATTTTATGGAAAAAAATTAAAAGTTATAATAAATGGGTTAATTTGCAACATTTATAAGTTCAATGTGTTATTTATAAAATAAAAATAGAATCTTTTAAGAATATTCCTTTATAGAAAAAAAAATAGAAAAATACTTTGGAGAGAAATCCACCTCTATTATAAAGTTTTTCTATAGAGGAAAAAATAGAAGAATACATACTGATCATGGAAGAACTGCCGTATTTCTCTCGATAAACTTTGCTTTAAATTTGACCTCTTATGGTATGTTATTTTATTCGCATCTTTTTGACGTATCATATTAAACCTTAAAAAAAAAAAAAAAAAAAATATTAAACCTAATCATTATTACAGAAGGGATGATTTGTTAGATGGTCGGGGCCCATAGCGAGATTATCGCACATTAAAATATTATCTGAGCTCATAAATGGCACGCAGCCCTAGGCTTCATTTCGTCTCCACACGCCTCTCTTGTCTTCAGTCGTCAGATTCGTCTCCTCCATGATCGTCTTCATCTGATTCATCACCCCATCATATCATTATCCTTATCTTCCTCAACCATCTGCATCGGAAAGTGTGATTTGATTTTTTCGTCATGTATAAAAACGCATCTTCCTCAATCCTTCGAGCTGCTTCCTCTCGCTCCTTACGATCCTCTTTGACTTCTTCCTCCTCCGCCTCTGCCGCCGCATCTCCTTGTTCTCTTGTCGGTCAGAGATCTTTTGCCACTTCCTCCCCCGCTTTCCGTTCACTTGCTCGCTGGAGCCATTGCCTTCACTCCAGACCTTCTCCCTTTCGCCTTAGCTCTCAGATCAGAACTGCTTCCCCCGTTTTAGACCGACTCGAGAAGAACTTCTCATCCATGGGTAATTTCTTTCTTCATCTCGAAAGTGATCGGATCTAGCTTCGATTTTGCGATCTTAAAGAGTTTCGATCTGTCATTTTTTCAGCGTCAGAGCATCCATTTAAGGGTATCCTCACGACTCTTCCTAAGCCTGGTGGTGGCGAATTCGGAAAGTTCTACAGCTTGCCTGCTCTCAACGATTCAAGGATTGGTAAAATATTAATCTCTATCAACGATTTGATTGATCCACTTGCTCTAATTTCATTTCGTTGTGTTGCAGATAAACTGCCTTACTCTATCAGGATTCTTCTTGAATCTGCGATTCGTAATTGTGATAACTTCCAAGTGACCAAGGAAGATGTTGAGAAGATTATCGACTGGGAAAAGACTGCTCCTAAACAAGTCGAGATTCCGTTCAAGCCAGCTCGTGTTCTTCTCCAGGACTTTACTGGAGTACCAGCTGTTGTTGACCTTGCTTGTATGCGTGATGCTATGAACAAACTGGGCAGTGATTCCAACAAAATCAACCCCTTGGTACCTTGTTTTTCTTATGCTTTGCTTTGTGTTTTAGCTTAGGCTTCTGGATTTCTTACGTGGGCCATGTCTCCCAGGTTCCGGTGGATCTTGTGATTGACCATTCTGTTCAAGTTGACGTTTCTCGTTCTGAGAATGCAGTGCAAGCAAACATGGAGCTTGAATTCCAGAGAAACAAGGAGAGGTTTGCTTTCCTTAAATGGGGTTCTGCTGCCTTCCACAACATGCTTGTTGTGCCTCCTGGCTCTGGTATTGTGCATCAGGTAATTAATTTTGCATTGTGCAACTCCATGTTTTTCGTTCTTAACCTCCTCTTTGTATATATCATTTTCAACCTCACGTTTCCTGTGTATTGAAATGTTTCATTTTGCCTTGAGGTTAATTTGGAATATCTTGGAAGAGTTGTTTTCAACACCCAAGGCGTTCTCTACCCAGACAGCGTGGTTGGAACTGATTCACATACTACTATGATCGATGGCTTGGGAGTTGCTGGATGGGGAGTTGGAGGCATTGAAGCTGAGGCGACAATGCTTGGCCAGGTAGATTTTCGAATATTAACATCAGCCATAGCCACATCTTATGTTGGTGGATCTGGAGCTACTTTACTGAATATAGATTAGATAACAAAATTTTATGACTCTTTTACTCGAATTTACTGATGTTTGTGTACTGTATAACTTTCCTTCTACTTATCACTCTTTTTGCTTTGACAGCCCATGAGTATGGTATTGCCTGGTGTTGTTGGATTTAAACTGTCCGGGAAAATGCGAAATGGTGTTACAGCTACTGATTTGGTTCTAACAGTAACTCAAATACTGAGGAAGCATGGCGTTGTTGGAAAGTTTGTTGAGTTTTATGGTATTCTATGGCCTTATGAACTCAATTCCTTAGCCCCTTTTTGATAAACATGTTTGTTGGAGAATCTGAGTCTTTTTTCTTCTTAGGTGATGGTATGAGTGGGCTGTCCCTAGCTGACAGGGCTACAATTGCCAATATGTCTCCTGAGTATGGTGCAACCATGGGCTTCTTCCCTGTGGATCATGTGACTCTACAGTATCTCAAATTGACTGGAAGAAGTGATGAGACCGTGAGTCTTTTGGCTTTAATCGTCGTGGGTATATTCATTCATTTTTCTTGGCTGATATAATGCTTTTATTTCAGGTGGCCATGATTGAAGCATATCTTCGGGCAAACAATATGTTTGTTGATTACAATGAGGTAAATAAGCGTTATCCTTTACATGCTTGGAGTTTTACAGGTTTTCAACTGCTTTCTGGGTCTTATATGACTTCTTTTACTTTGTGCAAAAACTCAGCCTCAGCAAGAGCGGGCTTACTCGTCATATCTAGAACTGAACCTGGACAATGTTGAACCTTGCATTTCTGGACCAAAGCGGTACGTCTTTTGTTGGTTTTTGTAATCGCCAAGTTTATTGCTTGATTACTTGATCAAACCATCTTATTGATATCTACTTTGCAGGCCACATGATCGTGTTCCTTTGAAGGAAATGAAAGCTGACTGGAATTCATGTCTCGACAATAAAGTTGGATTCAAGGTATGCAACTAGAAGCTTCGTTATGTGGAGGTCTTATTTCTTTAGCACCTACTTGGCTGCTGTTCCACATTGTGGGTGCCACTATTTATTTATGCATTGTGCTTCACATTTTCTGCAGGGTTTTGCAATCCCTAAAAAGGCACAAGAAAAAGTGGCGAACTTTTCTTTCAACGGAAAACCAGCAGAGATAAAACATGGAAGTGTGGTGATTGCTGCGATCACAAGCTGTACTAATACATCAAACCCCAGTGTCATGCTTGGTGCTGGTCTTGTTGCCAAAAAGGCTTGTGACCTTGGCCTACAGGTTGGTTTCAGTCACTAAATCAAATTAGACATCTATCTGATGGCTTGACTTTTGTAATCCTTTGTAAAAAAATGCCTCTCTAGGTTAAGCCTTGGATAAAGACAAGTCTTGCGCCAGGCTCAGGAGTTGTTACAAAATACTTATTAAAGAGGTACGTCGTAGTGTTTTCAAGTTTTTGTTGTTGTTAAGCTTGATTCTTGCTTTGGTGTGGGAAACCTGATGTTGACATTACACTCTATGCAGTGGACTGCAAGAATATCTGAATCAGCAGGGTTTCAATATTGTCGGCTATGGCTGCACTACATGCATTGGTAACTCTGGAGAAATTAATGAATCAGTGGGAGTTGCTATCACAGAAAATGGTATTCAGAACTAAGACTTTCTTTGGACTTCTTACCTTTTTATATCTAATTTGGGTGGCTAATTTCTTATTTGCTTATTGTTAGACATTGTGGCGGCTGCTGTGCTTTCCGGAAACAGGAACTTTGAGGGTCGTGTTCATCCACTAACAAGAGCCAACTACCTTGCATCTCCTCCTTTGGTTGTTGCGTACGCTCTTGCTGGAACGGTAATAAATCGCATGAACTTGTCAAAATTCAACCTACACTTCTGTATGTTATAATGAATGACACATGTTCCATCATCACATTGCTAATTTAACTTCTTCGTTTTTTCTTATTTCCCAGGTTAACATTGACTTTGAAACGGAGCCCATTGGCACTGGAAAGAATGGCAAGGAGGTCTTCTTAAGGGACATCTGGCCAACCACGGAAGAAATTGCTGAGGTATGTACTCAACTCACAACCAGAGAACAAAACTTCCCTCTGATACAGGATTATAAATTGAGTCTTTCCACATATGGATCAGGTGGTTCAATCGAGTGTTTTGCCAGACATGTTCCGAGCAACATATGAGTCGATCACCAAGGGTAACCCGATGTGGAATGAGCTGTCTGTTCCTGAAAATACCCTCTATTCATGGGATCCTAAGTCAACTTACATTCACGAGCCACCATACTTTAAGGACATGACCATGGATCCTCCAGGTCCACACAGTGTGAAAGATGCTTACTGTCTGCTCAACTTTGGTGACAGTATCACCACTGATCACATCTCGCCAGCTGGGAACATCCAGAAGGACAGTCCCGCTGCAAAGTATCTCATGGAGCGTGGCGTTGATCGCAAGGACTTCAACTCATATGGAAGTCGCCGTGGAAATGATGAAATAATGGCCAGAGGCACATTTGCTAACATCCGTATCGTTAATAAGCTCATGAATGGGGAAGTTGGCCCTAAGACCGTTCACATTCCTTCTGGAGAGAAGCTCTCAGTTTTCGACGCAGCCATGGTTTGTCTTTTGTTTCATCTAACCAAAATTTTTATTACTTAGTGTCTCCTTATCATAATGTCTACTGTATTATCAGAGGTATAAGTCATCTGGTGAAGACACAATTATTCTAGCTGGAGCCGAGTATGGAAGTGGTAGCTCACGTGATTGGGCTGCTAAGGGACCTATGCTACAGGTTTGTGTAGAACCCGTCCGCTTGTCTTTAGATTTTACAGCCACTAACTAAGACAAACTAAGTTTGGATTTTCCAGGGTGTTAAAGCGGTGATAGCAAAGAGTTTTGAGAGGATTCACCGAAGCAACTTAGTGGGAATGGGAATCATTCCGTTGTGTTTTAAGTCCGGTGAAGATGCAGACTCACTGGGATTGACGGGTCACGAACGCTACACGATCCATCTCCCGACAGATATATCAGAGATAAGACCTGGACAAGATGTTACCGTTACTACCGACAACGGAAAGTCTTTCACTTGCACAGTCCGCTTTGACACTGAGGTAAGTAAAATTGAAAACTCAGTTTTCAAAACCTTTTATGAGATGTGAACTAATTAATGGTGTATATGTGTAGGTGGAACTGGCATACTTCAACCATGGAGGCATTCTTCCATATGTCATCAGAAACTTGAGCAAGCAGTAGTGAGCGGTGAAAGGAACTGACACAAATCTTTTTTTAAATAAAGAGAAGAGGATCTTTACGATCTGTTTTTCAAATGTCATTTTAAAAAAAGGCAGATAAGTCTGTCGAGGATAGGTGAAAAGGTGGAATGATCTATCTCCTGCAATATGTGGGTTTTTTCTACAGTTTCAGTTGTTATTTTACTCGTATTGCTCCCTTAAGTTTGTGCAGCTTGCAAGGGCTGAGTATATTATTTTGGGAAAGAATAAAAAACGAGCGTCTTGAATACGATCTTCTTATACTTTATTAGTGGAAAATGTTGCAAAGATTTTACCTTGTTATGTTTAGTGTACTCACTTTTTTTTCGGTCAACAACTTCATTTTCTAAACAAAAGTACAATGGCCTTGTGATTGAGCCAGGATAGCAGGGGTGGTCGTTCGGGTTCGTCGGGTATTTCGGATGTTCGGGTATTTTGGTATAGAAGTATAAAATCCGTTCGGGTATTTCTACACTTCAGGTTGGGTTCGGATCTTTATATAAAAATTTAAAACCACATAATTTTTGCAAAAAAAATGTTAATTATCTTGCTTTCATTACGTAACACGATCGAGAGTAACAAGGAAAACTCCATGGATGGAAACTACCTCTCCGTTTGAAAAACGACAAGATGGTTCGAGGTGGCTCCGGTTGTTACAGTGACGTTTGTAGTGGTTATCGTTGATGACGGCAACAACTAATATCTCCGAAAAACCTTACATGGATCGCGAGAAGAATAATAATTTAGGAAAAAAGATTTTGTAGGGAGAGAAGATGAGAGACGTGAGATGCATATGGTGCCTTAATTTCTCATGTTTAAGAAAGATATAAGTATATATATATATATATATATATATATATATATTATATGTGTACACGTTTAGGTTATGAAAAATAGTGATTTGATATTGATTTTATATAATTTTTTTTTTTTTGATCAAACGATTTTATATAATATTAATTAGACCAAATTAAGAGAAACAACTCATTACATATTGGATGAAATATGTAGATATGGGTTAAGTATATATATGTTCGGATGGCTTTGGGTATTACTTCGGGTTTCGGATATACCCGGTCGGATTTGGGTATCCAAACTTGTTCAATACAAAACTCTTTCGAGTATTTTGCTACTTCGGCTCAGATTCGGGTTCTTGTTTTTAACAATGAGGCAGACCACCAAATACTTGACAATGGGGTATATACCACCGAATGCTCAACAATGAAAAACATTACCGAATATTTAACAATAGAACACCGCCAAATATTCAAACAGTGAGGTATACCACCAAATGGTCAACAATGAAGCACACCACCAAATGCTAAACAATGAAGCAAACCACCAAATACTTCATAGCGGAGGCTTACACCAAACTTTCACCAAGAACGCTATCCACAAAATTATGAACAAGACAGTCCATTAGGAAAAAGTCCAACTAAAGCCCAACATGGATTTTATATTGGAACTCAATAAGAAAGTGTGAGAAATTCGCAACAAAAAAATTCTGATGGTGAACTAGTACAAGGTTCACCAACTATTGAACAAACTTCATCACTCGGTCTCGATTTCACGAATTATTTTGAAACTGGTCAGATTTACATACACCTAAAACAAGGAACTTATACAAATTTAAATGAATACCATCGAAACTACTCAGATAAAGAAGATTAATTTATGCTAGTTGTTTAATTCTATTAAATATAATATAATAATTTATATTTTGGTTAACTTGTTAAATATTTAATTAAATGTTTAACATAAGTTTATATTTATTTATGATTTATTTTTCTCTTGTTTAAAATTTTAAGCTTTTCGTTTATGTCAGTTGCAGTCACAAGGCGTCAACACCTAAGTTACGAAGAATGAATAGAAATGTGGAATTTGGTAAATGAGCAGTTTACGAAGTTAACAATCAACCAACATTGACTTACTATTATTGATATTTTGATAGAACACCTGTCCAAACCGATAAAGATTTGGGATGGATCAATATTTGGCGCCGATTACAACAAGATGTTCCTACTTGTCTTTAGTTGATACAGATGTCACTACCATGTTACAGAACATTGTTGATGCACTATAAACAAATCATGATCTACAACCAGCATTAAATGTAAGCATTGAAGAAAGTGGGGCCATGTTTGACCCTATGACATTTTGTACCAAAAAAACACCCTTTATATGAATACTCATGTATATATAAATATGTAGACAAAATGAAGTTCAAAGAGATTTATTTGAGATTTGGCCGAGTTTAGAGAAAATTTATCGAAGTTCTTACACTAACTGAACAATTAACTATGATTATACTAGGTTACTAATAAGATAAGATTTATACTGAATTTATAAAAAACTTCAAGCAAATCAAACATATTATTCATTTTTGTTGGATCCGTTAGAGCTATGGATGAGGTTCATGTATGCGTAAAAATGAACATGAGTTACAATACAAATGGTGCACTGAGATCTTGTCACGATACAAATGTTTTGGCTATGATACAACAAAGCTATTATGAACTTCCTTTTCCTATACCAGAAAAGTATTATCTCGTTAATTATGGCTATCCAAACCAACAAAGATTGTAAGTTTCTTATAGATCATCACACAATGGAGCTGTGAGATAGCATATGTCCTAGTTAAGCTATGGTCTTGCTTTGAGGGATAAAAAAAATGGTACACTTAATATTTACATCTTTGCAATTTGTAGAGAACAATTGGAGTTTGGAAGAAAAAATAGAGGATTTATTTCATATTTTCTGGTATATAGCACACATACAAAAATGGTATTAACCACAAAGGAATTACATAATTTTACCAAAATCTCAAAATTCTCAAATTTGTATTTTGCGAATACAGTGGCAGACACATGAATGAGCAACTAAGATTTAAAATCTGAATTTCATAACAAGACAAACTCGAGAAAGCACATAGAAAACATATGTTACAAACACGGGATAATATTGCAAATGATGTTATGGAAAAATAAAGTACTCGATAGTATTTTTCTTATGAATTATTTTATATTTTGTTATTTAACATTTAGTTTAAATACATGAAAAAAATTAAAAGTTTATTTCTAATAGATTTGTGTTTAAATTTAATAAAATAATAAAAAAAATAATTACGACATTATTACTAACATCTAGTTTTAATTTATAATTATATTATTTAGTTAAGTTTATATATTTTGTATTATTTAACTATATTATATTATTCGTACTTCTTATTGTTTTTTACCAATCAAACAATTATTCAATGCCGCATAATATAGTTTAAGTGTTTAACCTTTCAAACACTATTTTGCCTCTTAATCAATAAGAATGTACTTATTTCATTTAATATATACATGGACTGTACTTGCTTCGTACTTTAATTCAGTACCGTTTATATTACTAAATTCGTTGTTACATTTGAACTCTTATGCTTTGATGACAATAATTAAAACTGCAATGCACCACATTGTAATTATTCTACATATTATATCATACTATTGAAATTAATTTTAAAAGCTCATTATATATATATGTCTTTTTGTAAACTTCAGATTTTATAAAATCCAGCTGGGCCACAAAGAGTACAAGTTCAGTCCATGTTGCAAACACATGTAGGCTAGGTAAAGAAAATAGGGAGAATTTCATGTTTACCACTTTCATGGTAGCATTATTCACTTTTACTATCACTAAAAGGACATTTTCAAAAATATATTCTTTATTAAGTGGTAAAAGACTCTTCTACCTTTGTTCTCTATATATATAATAAATAATTATTTAAATAAATAAAAAATATAATATATATATATATATATTTATATATATATGTTTTCGAATTATATTTTTTCAAATTGAAACTTCTTTATAAATTTTTTTTTTTTTTAATTTTTTTTTCAAAATTTGTTTTTGAAAATCGAAAATTATGTTTGAAACTATTTTTGTAAGTATTTATTTATATATTTATTAGAATCCTAAATTTTACATTCCAATAACCCTACCCCACCCCTCAACTCTAAACCCTAAGTCTAGATTAATTAACCATAGGAGTATAAAGTCTTTTACCCTTCATTAAAAGTGAGGGTAAAAGTGGTTAATGTAAACATAAAAAATGATATTATGAATGTGGTATTTGTGACAATTTACCAAGAAAATACATATAAAATGGTAAAACAATAAATGACAATCGTGAAAGTTAATGGATCCATATTATTTAAAAAAAGATTCCTAAATAAATATAAATAAATCTTTTACAAATTTAAATTATTTCTGAAATGTTGAAATTGATAACTTTGGAATTTTAAACATTAAAATAATAACTAATAAAATTTTGAATGTTAGAAAACAAAAAGGTTTATTTAAATAAACAAGTATTTGACAAATATTACAGAAAATATATTTTTATGTGTCCAAATCAAATGAACCAATTTTCTAATTATAGAACATAAAAATAATGAATTTTGGTATAATTTATATTTTCTATAAAGTTAGTTATTTTATTAAAAAATTGATTTAAAATAACAAGGTTGAAATAAAAAAAAAGAATTTCATGTCTAACACTTTCATTGTACCATTATTCATCTTTACTACCATTAAAGAAACATTTTCAAAAATGTCTTGTTCATTAAGTGGCAAAAGACTCTTATAACCTTGTTATATATATTATATAATTATTTAAATAAAAATAATATTTTTTTATGTTTTCGTATTATACTTTTTCAAACTATAACTTTTTTATAAATTTTTTAATTGGTTTTTTCAAAAAAAAAAAATTCAAAATTTCTTTTTGAAAATCAAAAATTACGTTTGAAACTATCTTTTTAAAATTTTTTATAAAAAAATTTAAGTATATATTTATTAGAATCCTAAATTTCACATTCCAAAAACCTTACCCAACCTCTCAACTATAAATGGTAAGTCTAGATTAGTTAACTCTAGGGGTACAAATCTCTTTTACTCTTTATTAAAAGTGAAGGTAAAAGTGGTTACTATAAACATGAAAAGTGGTACTATAAATGTGGTATTTGTAGCAATTTCCTTAAAAAAAATTATTATATTTCATCAACCAATAACATACTTACAATCATCCATCTCATCAAATATGGTTCCCATTTTTTTTTTTCAACCCGTTGAAACAATTCAACACAATGTAAGCCGCATCATTTTTTTTCTTTCAACGACCTCATTGCACTTCATTCAACTATTGAATAATTTTTTCAACTCCCTCATTGCACATGTTCTAAAAAGAAAATATCTAATGTAAAGTTAGACAGGAGATAATAATATGTTGCCAGATGAAAACAAAAATAAAACAGATCCAGATTAATTAGAGAAAATTTTTTTACAACTTAAACCGAAAAAACACTGAGATTAGTGATAAGAAACAAACTTGAATAACTATACATTACAAAGAAAATAAGATCGGCCATGGCCTAAGAGTTTTTCTCTCTCTAAAAGATTGATGTGAGAAAAGAGACAGAGAGAGACTTTTTCTTTCTTTTGGACTTATATGTACCTTGATAATATAGAAAATTTAACATTTTTTGTAATTTTTTCTTTAAGTCATGTTTTGACTTTACACAGGCAGGAAAAAATCATCACCATGGGTTAAAGTCGTCTCTAAGCCTAATAGTACCCATTTTCTTTTTCTAAACGCTCTAGCCTCTCTCTAAGTTCTCAAAAATAAAAATTGTGCTCGGTGGCCCGCGAGCACTTTCGCCGCCGTTCGCCACCCCTTTTGTTTGATTTTGTTTTTATTGTAATATATAGATCCGTGTCTCTTCGGGTTAACCAAATTTATCTTCTTTTGTGAATCTTATGTTTTCCAACTTTAGCCGACGTTTTTCTTCGCTGCAGCGATGTTTTTGTTGTGTTTCCTTGTTCTTCGTTGAAGCGGATCTGCTATCAATAATTTTTTCTTTGATGAAGAACAATCAAATTACCTTTCACTAGGTTTTATTTGAATCATGACGGCCAAGATCAGATATCTCTTTCGTTTACCATTTCACTTTAGTCAACTTTTAAGAGAATCAGTCTTTCTTTATTGATTCAACTGTATATGGTGAAATCATCTATATTTGGAAATTGGTTGGGTTTGATAGAGTTATGGGAATTGGTTGGTTTTGAAAGAGTTATGCAGTCACTTCGGAGGAGATCAAAGAAGATTTTGCGCTTATAGCGGTCCAACAAATGTTCTCTCTAAGGAAGAGATGAGTGGCGAAATAATAACAACAAATGCAACAACTATAAAAACGATAGGAGGAGGCGGATCTTCTATACAATGTCCTATGCTTAGTGCAACAAATTACACCGTGTAGGCAATAAGAATGAAGATTGCTTTGAAGATAAACAAAGTTTAGGAAGCTATTGAAGAAGAAACCCTAGAGGGAGATAAAAACGACATGGCCATAGCCCTTCTGTTTCAGTCCATACCGGAGTTGTTGCTCCTGCAAGTCGGCGAACTTACTACATCAAAGAAGGTATGGGATGCAATAAAGGCTAGGCATGTTGGAGCTGAGAGAGTCAAGGAAGAAAGATTGCAGACATTGATGAATGAGTTTGAGAGATTAAAGATGAAATATACAGAGAAAATTGATGACTTTAGTGGCAAGTTAGCTGAAAGACTTGTTCCGATCTTTGAAGAACATTCAGACCTTGATCTATAACCGGCCTTTGATGAGACACTTGAGCCGATCTATGATGATGAGGATGGACATATCGACTACCCAGCTTACGGTCCACTTCTTGTTACCAGAAGAACATTAAGTGTTCAAGCCAAACAAATGAACGAGAAAAAAGGGAGAATCTTTTTCATTCTCGATGCTTAGTTTCAGAAAAAATTTGTTCTTTGATTATTGATGGTGGTAGTTGCACTAATGTTGCTAGTGAGTCTCTTATCAGGAAGTTAGAACTCGTGTCCAAACCACTTCCTCGACCTTTCAGATTGGAATGGTTAAACGACACTGGAGAACAGTACGTCCGGGAACAGGTCGCGGTCCCTCTCACTATTGGACGATATGAGGACGAGGTCCTTTGCAACGTTCTGCCCATGGACGCATGCCATATTCTGTTAGGACGACCATGGCGGTTTGACAAAAAGACTATACATGACGGATACACCAACCGCCACTCCTTTGATCATAAGGGAAAGAAGATCACCTTGGTTCCCCTCTCACCGGCCGAAGTCCATCAAGATCAGCTCCAGCTGAAGAAGAGCCGAGACAAAGAGCCAAAGCCATCCGAACCTGAGGTATATCCTAGGAACTCTAACTTCTTTATCAAAGGAAGCCAGGTAAAGAAATCCTTATGCTCAGAACAACCGTTTCTTTTGCTCGTTTATAAAGAAACTCAAATGGCTTCCTCCTCTAACATTGCACCGGAAATTCGGAGTGATCTTACAGATGTGTTGCAGGAATACTCTGATGTGTTTCCAGGAATCCTAAGGGATTGCCACCAGTCTGAGGCATTGAACATCATATTGATTTTGTTCCAGGTGCGTCTCTTCCAAACCGGCCAGCTTACCGAAACAATCCAGTGGAGACGAAAGAACTTCAAAGACAGAATGGAGAGCTTATTGAGAAGGGATACATCAGGGAGAGCCTCAGCCCTTGTGCCGTTCCTGTTCTCCTTGTGCCCAAAAAGGACGGTTCTTGGCACATGTGCGTGGACTGCCGAGTCATCAACAACATAACGGTAAAGTATAGGCATCCAATCCCTAGGCTTGATGACATGCTTGATGAGTTGCATGGTTCCTCTGTGTTTTCTAAAATTGATTTGAAAAGTGGTTATCACCAAATTCGCATGAAGGAAGGTGATGAATGGAAAACTGCATTCAAAACTAAACTAGGATTGTATGAATGGCTTGTCACGCCATTTGGCCTTACCAATGCACCTAGTACATTCATGCGTTTGATGAATCATATCTTGCGGTCCTTTATTGGTCATTTTTTTGTTGTCTACTTTGATGACATTCTCATTTACAGCAAGAATCTTGATGATCATAAATTGCATTTGAAATCTGTTCTTGAAGTTCTTAGAAAAGAACGTTTGTTTGCTAATCTTGGTAAGTATTCTTTTGGGACATATCATAGGCTTTATTGTAGGTGTAGATGGACTCAGAGTGGACGAGGAAAAGATCAAGGCCATTCGAGACTGGCCTAGTCCAACGACCATGGGCGAGGCGAGAAGCTTTCACGGCCTGACCGGGTTCTCTCAAAGGTTCATCCAGAACTTCAGCTCTATAGCCGCCCCTCTTACCGAAGTAATCAAGAAGAACGTTGGGTTCAAGTGGGAACAAGCCCAGGAAGAGGCATTCCAGATCCTTAAGAAAATCAGTGACAATGCGTATCAATTGGATCTGAAAGGTAAGTATGATATTTCTCCAAGTTTCAATGTTTCTGAATTATCTCCTTTCTTTGCAGATGATCCACATTTGTGGAAAAATGCTTTTCAAGAGAGAGGGAATAATGCGCCTCAGTCCATGGATCAGTACATGGAACCGTACCAGAATGGAGATCAGACCGTTCAGGACAGCTCAGCCGAGGTTTGCCTTCCTAGCCGTACCGCCCAGGACAATCGAGCCGTGTACCGCCTCGACCCACTTACATCCGGAATGAAGCTTCGACCAAGTCCACGTCCTGAAGACCGATCTGACCGAACCAGTACGCGTCCTTCCCAACCATCTCGACAAGCCAAAGTTAACAGCCGAGCCAGACTTGACTTGGATCATGCCAGACTTGACGTGGATCATGCCAGACTTGATGAGGATCATGTCAGACTTGACTTGGATCATGCCAGACTTGACTTGGATCGTGAGGTTTCCCAAAGTGATCGAGACTTCTCTCTCTTGGTCCTTCTGGCACGATCGACTGTTCCAATGATCGAGCCAATGGACTAACCCTCATGTCCGACTCTCTCTTGGACTTCTATCATTCAGATTTCTCTAAGGCACGAATCACCCAACTATCTGAAGACTTAGGCCGCATCAGTACCCTGATTGATAAGGCCACAGACTGTCCAGACTGTCTCGCGTTCGTCCAGCTCCTTACCGCGGCGACTTCAACTTGATCGAATGAATCTAGACATCAGCCGAAGAGTCACATCGACCAGATCTGAAGCTGAAGAGTTTCTTGACTGACCTTCCACATTCTCAGTCAATTTTGTTATTTCCTAAGTGTTTTTATTAATGTCTTTCATTTACCACAAGTACTATAAATATGTAAACTCTTCTTCATTATCAAGAAATCAATTTTCCCCTTAAAGTTTATGAGTTTATCTCTTTGTTCTTTGCTTAGAACAGTTCCTGTTTCTTGTCGAGTGATTCTCCAAGTAAACAAATCTTCGCTTGTTGGTCTTGACGTAACATTCCAAACCACAATCGAAGCCGGTAGTATCATAAGGTCTTTCCGCAACCTTGTGTGTCGCCTTTCAAACCACACAGTTCTCCCATCTTTAGCGAGTTCATATCCAAAATCTTGTTGAGTGATCCTTGTCCGAATCTAGGACGTATCAGAAGTTGTGGAGACGATGATCAGCAGTGGCAAGTCGACAACTGTGCTCAGAGTTTTGCATGTCGAATCCGATGATTCAACTTGCTAAAGTATCACCACCCTTCTTCAAAACTGCTCTTACAAAGGTCATTGCTTTACTCTGTTTTTTTAACTGATGTTTTAAAGTTTCTTTCTTCGTTTTGATTTTGAAGTTTGAGTTGACTATGCTGATAATATATAGGAATCTTCATCAGTCGCTGCTGAAAATGGGTGTGAAGTTAGCGGCTGAAGAGACACTTCCTCTTCTTCTTTGAGCAATTCGATCGAGTCTTTGAGGACCATATTGTCTGATCCTATAACATATGTTCTTAGACAAACAGCTTTTAGTGATACCTCACCATTAATCTATAGCCTTTTGTTTTATCTCTTTGCAGAGGGGCTTTGATGTCTGATGCTATGATTTTGCCTTGCGGACACACTTTTGGAGCTGGTGGAATAGAACAAGTTAAACAAATGGTACGGAGTTTTATCATCACAATCTCTTATTTTACTCTCTGCTTATGGAACCTGTTTTTTGGTTGTGTTCTCTTAGAAGGATTTGATCAAGTAACTCACTACTACTCACTGAATCAAATTGACCTGTCTCATGTTTAATCACAAGAGATTTGTATTTCCGTAAATGCAGGAGAGACGATCATTTGGTGACACGGCTTATACAAATCGTTCAAGGAACATAACTAATCATTTCCCTTTTGTTGTGGCAGATCGAGTTATAATAAAGGTCAATCCTTTCTCTCTTCTTCCTGTATATTTCTCTAGCAGATCTAGTTAACAATGGTCTTGCAGGGTGCAGGAAGGATCAAACTTCATCAAAGCCGTTCTAAACATGTCAAAGCATCTCTCGTTAAATTCACTTGGCAAGAGGTAAGTAGACAATCCTTTAATGCTTGTTAGACATTGATTAGGTTCTCCCATTAGACATTGATTAGGTTCTCCCATTAGGTAAGTAGACAATCCTTAAATTTTTCTGTTATGAAATGCAATGATTTAACTTCTAAAAAAAAAAAAAATTTAAGAACCTCTAAGAGGTTTTCCCATTAGACCGACAAAAAAATTAATAACAATAACAAAGTTTCTAAACATTTCAAATCACCAAATTAACTATTAAATTAATCATTAGAACTCTTAATGGGCTCTTACCATTGGAGTTGCTCCGAGTCTACTTCACCCTATGCGTAGTTTTCCCATGCGTAGTTTTCCCCCTCTATTTCTTACAAATTCATTTGAATATTTAGTGTATGCTAGTACCTTATTCTTGTTAATGTTTCACGTGTTTTCTCTTCTCTTTTTACTTCGTAAACGTATTTGTTTTATTTACCTTCGAATTAACATCCATATGTTCATGTGTTTCAAGGATAACCTCAGTCTCCATCTTTAAATGTGATAATCGTACCAAAAAAAAGGACGAAGAGAAGAGAAGTATGATTCTTGAAGTCTCTATATTCAAATTAAAGAGAAGAACAAGTCTTCATAAGGGACCAAAATCTCTTATAGACCAAATGGTCAAAAAAATCTACGACCACCTAAAAAAATCTACATAGACCAATTAAAATAAAATGATAATTTTGACATTAATGAAAGGGCAACATAAGCCATTGGATCATCTCATCTATGCTTTAATCTTGACCATACGATTTCATATATCTCGCATTCTCTCTCCTTCAATCTCATTCTTTTATTTAATTTCAACCACTCACGGCCACACAATTTTCATTATCCTATTTTCTCATTCGACTGAGTACAACTAGTATAACTCGTACAACTAAACATGTTCAAAATTGTATAACTAATATATAAATGTTATAATTTACACATAAAATAAATAAGTAAATATTCTAATTGGTATATGATGACAAAATTTCATCTATTTTATTTGAGATTTTTCAATTTGTTTTTAAATTATTACATTACACTCTTAATTTTACATTATATACTTTATATTTTTAAGGTTTATTAACTATATTGGCCATATTATTAGGATAAACAAACATCAAATATATTTTTATAAATCTATAGTGTGAAAATATAAGTACAACCCCTATAACTAGACATATAAACAATTGATATAAATTTTTTATTATATACTAAACGAGTATTACTGGTACAACTGATACAACTTTGACATTTCAGAAATTGACAAAACTAATTTGGTATTTTATATGAGAAAACAACCAATTATCCCAACTAGTATGTACTCAGAAAGTTTTTCTTAATTTAGTTTGAAGTTTTGGAAAAAAAACTTAAAAATTATTAAACATCTCCATAAGTGTACATGATCTACTTTATACTTTTAAAGTTTGTTAGCTTGTTTGTCCACATAACTTTTGAAAAACTTACACGAAATGTATTTTAACAAAATTGATGATTTCATTTTATTAGGGCAAAGGAATATACACATAAAGAAGTGGTACAACTGAGGTAGGTTTAAATTTTATGTGGTTCAACTAGTTTTTTCAATTTCACTGCCAAAGTACAAACCGGTACAACTCAAAAACTAGTACAACTATGTACAAACCGATACAACCCGAATACTAGTACAACTATGTTAAATCATTTTGTATTGTGCATCACATATTAAACGTGTATCATGTTTTAAACATTATGGTTGAATATTAAATCAAGTAGTTGTACTAGTTGTAACATTCCTAAATATTTTTATTTAAATTGATGATTCTAAAATATGTTAGACATAGATTGATACAATTCTAAAATATCATCATCATCATTCATTGCTTATTTATCAAAATATATCTTCTTTAATCAAATATTCATGTATTTTGACATATGCATGCGAGGAAAGATTAGAGTACCATGTTTATTTGTTATATATAATTCTCTTTTCTGCATCACTCATACGCCGAAAAAAACCCAATATATAACCATATTAGTTACAGAGTTATATTGATATACACGTTTTTAGTTTTAATAATTATAAAGATTATACTCATTCTAGTTGTATTATTGGGTATTACAATATATATCTGAACCTACAATAACATTTTTTGGCTTTGCATCTGCCTTTTTTTGGTTACGAGAGCAAAAAGAATGAAGATGATTTTTTTTCCTAAATAGTACAACTAGTATAACTAGTAAAACAAACTTATTATCCAAATTAAATATTATAGAAAACAAACTATTAACATATTTTGACACATAGGCAGGAGGATTATACCAACATTTTTATTGGTTCGGCATCATCATCTTCAATAGCATTATTAATATGCTTAAAACAAAAACCAAATATCATCATATTAATTGCAAAGTTGTACTAGTTATACGCATTGTACTTGTGCAAGTTATATTAGTTATACTCAATCTATTTGTAATAGTTATACTTGTTTTAGTTGTACGAGTTCTACTAGTAATACTCTTCTTAATCTTGAATCTAGTACGTAAAAGATGAAATTTGATTTTGGGTAAGTTATAATTGATTAAATATGACTTTGGGTTGATCGATTTGGGATAAGAAAGAGAAAATTGGCGGATAGTTGAAGAATTTTTTTTATTTTGTTTCAAAGAGTAAGAACTATATTGATGGAGAAGAAAGGGGGAAGAAGAAGAAGAATTAGGTTAATTTTTTGGGTGGGTCGGATTATGGGTTGATAATAATGGCATGGGTTAGTAAATATGTTTAAGTCTTTAGGTTTTTTAGTTATTTTACTTAGATTTCTATTTAAATTTAAATGTAAAATGAAAAGGAAAAGGGATGGGTCTAATTGATATTTTTTGGACCCAAGTGGTCTATACTAGCATTTGATCCTTCATAAGTGCCAAAACCATAATTATATATCTATGTACGAGCAAACAAAAATTCATCTTGTTCTTTTTTATTACATAAATTTGAAATTACAGATATAGTAAATAAAGTAAGAATAAAATATCACTAGAGTTTGATCTGTGCACTAGTACATATTTTTTTAAAAATAGAATAGACATATAAAATTAATGTAATGGTCCATATAGATGTTTCTCAACCAATTAAAATGATAAGTTACTATAAAATATCCGTTAATTAATATTTTTAATTAGAGTAACCATTTTTATGTATTTATTTATAAATGAAAACATCAATTAATATATTATGTATATTAATAGATATATTTATCCAAAATAAAATGTATTTATGTTTTAATAAGGTAGATAGATAGATATGTCTTCAAGTTTTTATATGCCAAATAAACTCTACTTCTATATTCATTATTGAGGAAAATATTAAACTGAAATTTATTTGTTGTGTTCTTATAATTCAAGTATATATATGTGTGAATTATTTAATCATGAAATTATTTAACATATATTTGAAAAAAAAAACTTTACATTTTTAACAAAATCATTTATAGTTTATATTTTGTATGTGAAATGAAATAATAATATACATGAATATATAACATTTAAAGTTTGTAGATACATTTTAAATAATTTTTTAATTTATTGTAAAATTTGGTTAGATAATAATCCAATAATAATAATTTTTGTAAGTTTGATTCGAGAATAATCAAATAAAATAAATTGTTTTTGGTTAATTAATTAAGTTTTGTAAGTTTGGATAGAGAAAAATCTAGGAAAATTTTGGAAAATACCTTCAAATAAGATTATATTTTGAAATCTACCTCAATTTTTAGATTTTTGGAACAATACACTTATATATAGATGAAATGTCGAAATTATCCAATTAAAATGTTTATAAAAACAGAAATTGTTTTTAAATACAATTCAGAAAATTGTAAAAACAAATTCAACAACAACAAATGAACAATAATATCTATCCAAATAATTAATTAATTAATAATTATTGATCTTATAGATACTTTCAAATTGACAAAAACATAGTCATTACTTTGGGCTGAGGCACGGATTTCACTTACACAGTAATCGATCAATCTCGTTTACCAATAGAAGCAATAGTAACAACTATCCCAGTAAGATGGTGTTTTACGGATGGATCATGGAAAAATCAGGAAACTTATTCAGGACAAGGGTGGTGTAACACACAGGAAGGTTTTGGTAGCTTAATGGGAGCGAGGAATACAAGAGCGAGTCATTCGCCACTTCACTTGGAGATAGAGGCTCTCATTTGGGCAATGGAATGCATGAGGAATCTAAGACGGTTTACTTTTACATTTGCAACAGATTGTTCTCACTTGGTGAAGATGATTTCGGAACCGGAAGAATGATCAGCATTTGCAAGTTATTTGGTAGACATAAAAATCTTGTAGATAACTTTCAACAGCTCGGAGTTTATTCATATACCACGGACGCAGAATTCAAGGGCAGACAGTCCTGCACGCAGTGTAAGGAAGCAACTGTAGTTTGTTGTGCATATGTATGCGGAGCTACCAGGTCGTCCACCTGAAAACCACCAAGTCACAATCCTAGCGTCGTCTTTAAACCGACCAGATTGTCGATCATCCCAATCCTCGAAAGAAAAAATGTACACAACCCTTCAAAAAATTGGTTCAGCCGTTTTCTTTCGTTAAAAAAAGGGAGTATGTACATATACTATACTCGTATACTCCCATACTTCAAATTTTTTTTGGATCGGAATCAAGAAACGCTTTTGACAAAGCAAACTCTCGCAGCAACAGGATGAAAAACACTTAGGCAATGTGATGCTTCATTAAAATCATCAAGAAAAGGAAAACGACAATCTAAGATTCGTCTAAATGCTAGCAACGTATCCAAACTAACACGAGCGTAATCTCGAGGACGGTACAACATTTCTTGTCGCAATCATGCGTTTAGAAAACCTATACCAATATCAAACTGAAACTCAACGATTAGCCAAAGTCTTGAAGACCTTTTCGACTTAATAGAGCAAGTTTCATATAAGATTCAAAAATTATACGATAAATCTTCAAGCATCAAAGCATTGCTCTCAGTTTCCGTTGAACTAAGCGAGTCGCAGAAAAGCATCAAGAAACATTTGTGAAAAAAGTAAAATTGATAACACAAGTAGCAGCGAGCACAACAAAGGGACCTCTTTCTCCCTACTCGTTGACTAGATCTACCGCTGATGGACCGATTTATCCGCTCGAGGAATGAATATTTCGTGAGAATCCTCCCGAAAACCTAGGAAAAACGTTATGCGACTACATCGTAACAAATAGACTTCGGTAAAATTCAAAGAGTAACTCCAAGCAATTTTCACAAAAGATCAAAATTAAAGAAGAAACGTTTCTCGTAAAATCTGCGGAAACATCGCTACTCTGACATGTTCGTACATAGTGCTGATTTACTTCTTTCAAAAAACCGGACACCCATTACTTTTTTATAAATAAAATATTTTATATGAACTAGTCTACGGAAAAAAACAAGATTGGTATCATACAAAACGACTTCACAATATAAAAACGCGGACGAGGAAAACCTTATCCTCGCTCGTAATCATCATGAGTAATCTGCGAAAAGCGCTCTCCGTTCACTTCGACGAGAAGCCCTTCTTGTAAACCTTCGGCATCCCCTTTAAGACAATTCTAAACTAACATGACCTTAATGTTAACAAGAAAGTGCCATCTTCTAACCCTTGACCAGCAACGTCCTCGGCTATGCGGGTGAACACATCCTTCATGCCAAAATATTTGAGCAACCACCGCTTCATCCAATCACTTAATGGCCAAACGACAATCCGCGATTTGTCTAAAAATATCAAGTGGCGATTTACGCAAATAATTATCTTATAGCCGAGAAAGAGAAATCATACGATAAAGTCTTCACAACGAGACTCACTCCTAACAACCAAATGGTTAACAAAGAGCTTGAACTTGTCAAAAATCGATCAAGTTCTATATACTCTACAATTCACTTTAAGCCCGCAACGTTTTACCCGTAAAACGCAGCATGTAAGGAAAATAATTGTAACAAGCCTCTTGGAGCTATACGAAACATCCTTAAAAATAAACGAAACAAATCTTGGAGAGACGACTCTTCACAAACACAGTGACGGAAAACACTTCTTCCCAGGGACAAATCTACGTGACCCCTTGGTCCTAATTCCTCTATCATAAATAAAACTACTTAACATCCAAATAGGAACAACCGTTTTGGTTGCGAACATCCGCAGACAAACCAAAATGTTTCTCAATCGCAGGGTTAAGACTAAACCCTTGCAACATCGTGAAACATCTTTATGCCCGTGAACATTTCAAGCGCGAATCCCGGCATACGAAAGAAGTACCAATCTTCAGCATTGCGAGACGTCACAGACGCCTGGAGAACCGTTTTTTCGACAAAATTACCTTCCTCGATAAAAACACCTTCTTGGAAGACCAAGCAGACATACGCACTAACATCTTCTCAAACATGTATCTTTCGCGAAGACTCAAAAACGGTAATATCTACCATTATGTTTGTTTCTGATCACAACAAACTCATAACATCCTAAACAGACTCAGCCATCCCAAAGAGATAGCTCTCATACATCTGACACAAGGATAATAGCGCTATAAAAGAAAACCAAAATTTTGGTCAGCACTTCCAGACTATTTAAAATTATCTTTGAAGAGATGCTCGGTTCCCGACCAATGCAAGTCATATAAACAGAGAACCTATCGCAGACTTCAATATCAGAACGAAATCAGGTTGAAATCGCAACATGTAATCTAAAACCCGAGTAGTTATCGCAAACCTTAAACTGATAGTAAACCTAGGTAGTTCCCTAAACCCAACACATTGGTCTCACACATCTCAAGGCATAGTATCAACGAACCCGATACGAGATTCCAAAACATGTCTCTTCGTCGATATTTGCGCGTTTATGAGATTTCTCGAACACGAGTCATCGGATATTCTCATCTTATGCAACAACAAGTATCACGATCCGCAGAGTCAGAAATGAGATGACAACTCACACTCTTTCTCTCTCTCTGCGTATGGCTACTCTGTACGTTTTTGAAAGGAGATAACCCACAAAAAACAGCCTATGAGGCCAGTCTCGAGGCCGACAAAGGTCCTATATAAAATTCCATCGGCAGCAACATGCTCGATGGCACCAACACGACACATAACTAGACCGTAAAGATCTCAGTGGAAAACAGGTCGTAAAACGCCATGACGAACTAAGAATGGCTTGATCCCTTCGACAAGGGTACATAGGCAGACTTTACAAGGCGTAGCCCCAATCTTATCGCATTCAACTTTTATTAGAGTGAACATACCACTTTCAACCATTAATTCCGTGTAACTTGCCTGACCTGCCTAACTGTTGGGGTCACAATCAGTCACGGCGAAATCAATGCTGGAAACTTCCAGAAAAACAGTTCTTCTCTAAAAATTAAATAAAAATGCGGAAAACTAAAACTTCGTATAAAAAACTACACGACAAGTTCTCGGGAAATATTATCCAATCTCTTGAAGCAGAAGATTCCCAAGATGAAAAACACGAGCCAGCTTCGTCCAACCCGCCGACCAATCCAACTCGCAATCGGGCGAGTTGGACAAACCACATCCAACTCGCCCGATGGCGAGTTGGATCAACCAAGTCCAACTCGCCTGAGTTGGCTCAGTCCCACGCCATGCACTCTCGTCTCCAGAACTCTCTCTTTCGGGTCTCTATCAAAAAATCTCTTGTTTCATCTCTATTAGAGTTACCCTTGAAGCAGAAGATTCCCGAGACAACACACGAGCCAGCTTCCTGGGACAAAACACACGAGCCAGCTTGGTCTAGTCTCTAGAAAGATTATCCAATCTCTTAAAGCAGAAGATTCCTGAGAGGAAACACACGAGTCAGCTTCGTCCAACTCGCCATCAGGCGTGTTGAATGAACCTCATCCAACACGCCTGATGGCGGGTTGGACTACCAATCCAACTCGCAATCGGGCGAGTTGGACGAACCACATAACACTCGACCGATGGCGAGTTGGATCAATCTCGTCAATCTCACCATCAAGCGAGTTGGACCGGCTTCGTCCAATTCGCCATCAGGCATCTTGGGTCAGTCCCACACCATGCACTCTCGTCTCCGGAACTCTCGCTTTCGAGTCTTGATCAAACAGTCTCTTATTTCATCTCAGTCGGAGTAACCGTTGAAACTTTACAGTAAAAATAAAAAATACTTGTTATCTCGTATGAATTCGAATCAATCGTATGAAACGATAACGGTTAACTTAACACCATGGTTGTCTCAACTATACAATTGGTTTTCCATTATTTCATAAAACTGACGCCGTAAGGAAGGCGGTTTCTCTGAAACAAATCGTAAAAACGTTTCAGTTGAAAAATGGCCCAAGGAGGTCTAAAACGCCGCAAAATCCCACTTACGATTTTAGACGAGAATGAACCCAAGTTACTATGATGGTTTTTCAAATATTCGCGAAAGAAGATAAATGTCAACTTTCGAAGTATAAATAGGAAGATCGAGAAAAATGGAATATTTCCGTGAATAGATAAACTCGAATCAGGGGCAAAAAAGGAAAGACGGCCGACCTTGAAGGCATATATAGGAGGAGCCAAGGCGACAGACGCAAGGAAGATTGTTTTTAGTCTCTTAGAACTCTCTGCACTTAGGAATTTTAGGCATTATACTCGACATGCTCAGTTCCTATGTCATGCAATCAACTACTACACGAACTCGCACATGCAGTTCGATCTCTTGTACCACTCTTTTAATTGAACTACGTTCGGCTTGATCCTCAAAAGGGGTACGTAAGCAGCCTTTCTTAAGGTTCAGTCCGAAAATCAACAAAACTTTTTTTGTATCTTTTTCGTTTATTGTTATCGTGCTGCGACTCAACAAGGTTTAAGGTTTATGGTGGCTAGAACTAGGGAACTCATTGACAGCTCTTGCGGCGGAAGATTTTATAATCTTTGGTAATAATCACAACGCTCTTATGGAGATTCAAAATAAAAATCTATTTTCTCCATAAATTTGCTTTGTTGCCTTTTCATATTTTCCGCATTTATTTGGTCACTTGTCATTGGCTCTCACAGAGAATCCGAGACCTCAGGGAAAGTTAGTTTTTTTTTTTACTTTTCTCTGATCACGAAAATCGACGGTTTGAATTTCGGTCACCACAATTGTCGATGGAAGATATTGGGGTCAAAATCGGTTACGGTGTAATCAAAGTCAGAAACTTCCCGTGAAATGTCCTCTTTGAAAAAAGAAAGACATTTTTCAAAAGAATAGAGAAGTGAGAAAACCTAAAATCGAGTTTTGTAACAATTCCGAAAAGAATTCACATGATAAGACTTCAAGAAAGGTTACTCAAGGCCTTCGGCGAGTTGGTCGGTGCCATTCGGCGAGTTGGATCAGTCCAACTGGCCGAACGGGCGAGTTGGGCCGAGCACGCCGTCCAACTCGCCGAACCAAACATGCAGTCCAACTCGCCCGTTCGGCGAGTTGGATCAATCAGCCTGCCTTCATCCCGTCCCCGTAGCTCCCTCTTTCGTGATTGGATTGAACTGACTCTTGTTTCGTCTCGATCGGAGTCACCGTTGGAACTTTACGATTCAGAAACCGCAAGAACTCGTTCTCTAGTATAACATTCGGATTGATTATATAAAACGGCAACTGTTAACTGAACACCTCGAATTGCCTACGCTATACGAGGAATTTGAATGTTTTTCGGAATCGATGTCGTTTCGAAAGCGCTCTTTTTATAAAATCGTGAAAACGCCTAAGTCGGAAAACGGCCCAGAATGCGGCTAAAAGCCCACTTACAATTTTATACGAAATCAAGCTCAATCATTATGACGGTTTATCTTTTGTTATGCATGAGAAGATAAATGTCAAGTTCGGAGGATAAATGTGAAGTTTCCGAAGATAAACACGAGGATCGAAGAAAAATAGAATATTTTTGCGAAGTGATAAAATCGATCGAGGGCAAAAATGGAAAGAGCAAACCGCCTCTAGAGGAGTATATAAGGATGTCGAGGTTGAAGATGTAGAGAGACGCAATTTTTCTACTCAGAGAAAAAGCTTAGCACTTAGAGCATTTAGGCAATTTTCCATTTTTTGTTATCGAGTTACGATTCAATTAGGTTTCCCGCAGTCTCAGATTGCTAGAACTAGGAATCTCACCGACAGCTCTTGTGGCTGAAGGCTCTTACCTTGTTGTAACGCTCAACACATATTCGGAATAAAATCCCTTGCTCTGTTTTCGATTATTATACCTACTTTCTTTTATATTTTCGTGTTCTGATTGTTTGACGTGTGGTTTAGAAGATATCCGGGACCTCTGAGAAATTAGGTTTTTCCTAATTTTCCTAATTTAAATAGAAATTGACAGTGCGAATTTCGGTTCTCACGGAAGACGAAGATGAACGGAAAAGGAAGAAGAAATGGAAGAGTTATTTTTTTTCTTTTTGTTATTTTCTTTTTATTTTATTAGGAACTATAGTTGTAATCGATTATGAATTTAGTTAAAATGGTATTTTAAACATCGAGAAAAGTGTATCTCATGTATAAACTGCCTATACATTTAATTACAAAGTCAAAATGTGATTTCAAGCGTAATTTTCTCTCTATAATAACTTGTATATATAATTACATTACTTATCTATAAATATAATTGGATTAGACATTTAGCTTTTCGAAATAATATTTGTGATTAATTTATTTTTACGGATATTATATTGTATATTTGATTTGAGCGAAACTTTATAGATATTCGGAATTTTTGGATTGGGTTAAAACGAATAACAGATCAAATAAAGTTTTATATAAAATACCCAACCTTAATTCGCACCACGTAGCTAATAGTTCGCAAATCAAGCTGTTAATGGGTTGGAGCAGGCTTTGTACTTCCTGCCGATGAAGGCCGAAAAACATAAAGTGTTTGGTCTCAATCAATTTTCATTATCGGTTTAAAACCGGTTTACAATAGACAAAATTTACTGCTAAAATAAAGCTCCAAAATTGTATAGGTCATTAGTCAAAGTATATTTTGTAATTTTATTATATTCTAACCATCATTTTATGTTTGTGAACATTGTTAATCTTTGATAAAGAAAATTTACCATTGGTACTATTAATTATTAGTTGTATTTTTCTATATTCTTTATATTATTAACATTCTACTTTATTTTTAGTTTCAGACATTTGTAATATAATATCTATAGAACATTTATAGTACATTTATGTTTTTTTTCTAGTCACATGTGTTATTTCAACGTCATCATCAGCTATTTCTGCTTTTACTAGGTATAAATGATAACCAATGAATGAAGATGAATAATGCATTCTATAACATTCCTAAGAAATTTTACCATTCATAAGAAATAATTTTTCATTTTCATTCCGTCTCATTCTTTTTATTGTAGAAAAATATAGAAAAAAATTGTTCATCACTAAATATAATAAAAAATCATTATTCTTCATCATTCCTCGTCATTCTTATAATTTTATTTATTTCCATTTTTTTTCTATATGTTCGTAGTGTTCCTGTAATGGTTACCAGCGGGATCTTATGTATTTATTATATGAAAAGTTGAAACTGGAAGGAACTAGAATAAAATATTACCAACTTAATTATAATTACACTAGAAATTCTAAATTTTAAACATTTTGTTAAAATTTGGTTATTTGATGAATTTTCTCTTTTTATTCTTATTACATCAAATATTTTTCTATTCTTATTTTTTAACACTATAATTTCATTTTCATTAATACTATCCAAACCACCATCATGAGTTACATCAAATAGTTTTCTATTCAAATGTATGATTTTATTGTCTGGTAGATAATTTATGGTATAACTTCATCACGCTTACGGAAGAGAACACGTGCTGCCACAAAAACAAAGACAGAAAACAATATGCATGCCGAATGATATTATGTGTATATATATCCAAGGATTGCAAATTTCCACAATTTTGGATATAGACTTACAGCTACCTAGCATGCTGAAGAATAGGATTTCGTGCAATCTTTAACATTGATTCATCCATATTCTGCTTAAGTTTGGTTATTGTTGTTACCTGAGAACGCTTCACGGTATTTGTATCGACGTGATTTTAGATAAAGCATAAAGAACATATGCATATGATAATAGCAAAAGATTTAGAAGTCTTTAATTTTTTAAAAAATATCATTTAACCAGATAAAAAAAGAAAGAAAAACCATCTAAATGTTTATTACGTATGAAATTAAGGTTAAAAATTTACTGTAATTTATTTGTAGATGTAACATAGTATCTTAACTAGAAAATATGTTCGATTTATCTGAATACATAGTAGTAAAACTAAGATATATAATTATTATTTTTGGGATTGGTTCTTTCTGTTACTATTTCTCAAAGTAAATCTCAGATCTGATTTCCGTTTTGAGTGGCCAGCGATTTTATAATGTTGTCGTTGTCGGTCGTCCCCTCTATTTTTTTTCTTTTTCTTCTTCGCCTCTCTTCTCCCTCCGTCTCATTCGTTTTCTTTTTGGGTGTTTTGGGTCTTCGGCATCATGGCGGTGTTGATCTGACATTGTCGGGCTTGGATCTCCGGAGAATCGTTAATGGTGGAGTGGATGAGCGGTTTCTTTGGTCATTCGTGGAAGCGGTGGTCTAGATCTGGTGGCAGATTTAGATTCGGAGTCGGGTTCTCTCGTTCATCTGCCTCTTTTGTTTGTCATTTTCGGTGTGGCTGAGTCGACTTGATTGGCTGAAGGCGTCGATGTTTCCCCTGGTTGGTGGAGTTGCGGTGTTTATTTGGCTAGCTCGGTGGTCTCCGTCTGCGAGCTTGTTAAGTCGATCAGTCGTTCTCTCATGAGCTTCTCAGTGCTTGCCATTGATTCCACCCGGGATTAGTCTGCTTCGGGTTCTCCGTAGCGGGGACGCGTGCGAGGGATCAAGTCGTCGGACTTGTCAACTACGACCATACTCCTCGGTGGCGGCGCGTGCGGGGTCTGCAGGTTTCAGGGGGTAGATCTAGGGGTGCATCCTGTACGCTTTAGGTAGTGATTGCTTCTCTATCGTTTTGGTGTTGGTTCGATGGTTAGTGGCGGGTCTTGGTTACTCTTTCTCCAAATAAAGCTCGTCCTTGTTTAGGTGGGTGGTCTTGGTCTGAAATGAAGATGTATGTCCGCGAAAGATGCAAATTAAAAGGTCTCTGCAAGCTGTTCTTGATGAACCCGATCCTTAAGAACTGATCATCGGGCAAGCTGCTATTCTACCGGGTTCAGGTTCTCGCAATCACTGCGGGTTTGATTTTGCGGCAAGCGGGTGTTCTGATTTTGATGTATCCTTGGCTTTTAGATTCTAAACTTAAGTCAGTCCATGTTTAGTTAAATTGAGTATGTTGTGTAGGTTCAATATTGTTTCTCTGTTTTTTGTTGTCCTTTTCCATTCTGTAAAAAAATATAAAAGCTCTATAATGAATTTTAACATTGTTACCAGAAAAAAAAGATATATAAATTTTAAAATATACATCGAGAATGATAATATATAATTTAGCAAATGTATAAAAAATAAAATTAGCAAAACTTTAACTAATAGGAGTAAAAATTAAGTAATGCAAATTCAATTATGAATTTTGTAAAAACAATGAAATTGCATTCCGACTAACTATTTAGAAAAAAACCATGTGGGTGATATATTTTTAGAATTTTTGTTAACTCCAAAAATATTATAAAAAAAAAGTGAAAGAATAGCAAATAACAAAATTGCTTTGACAAAAAAAAAGCAAAATTGCTACTTTCTGATTTTGCCATAAATGCGAAATTAAAATATTAAGCCGAGAAAACAGGTTGAAGAAGATTTGCGCATTTAAAGATTTGCGCATGCAACAACGAACCAAAATAACCTGAGAAATGAAGTAACTCCGTTACGATGGACCCCACCTCAGTTGGTTAATGCAGAAGCGAATCAGGGGCAAATCTGTAAATAACCAAACAATTTCAAAAAGAAGAGTAAAGATCTCTCTTTCATCAACGCCACGCCAGAGGAGAAAGACAGAGAGAGAGAAGAAGTTACAGAGAAGCTTTAAAATTCGCAGTGCAATTGTCTCTCTTTGCATATTCCTTTTTGTTAAATTGTTTTTTATTAATTTTCCTTTTTTTCTCACTTTATATCTCTACTTTACTTTTTTTTTTCTTCTTTTCTTCCTGGGTTCTTCTACTATTTTTTTTGCTTCTTATTCGTCCTCGTCTGGTTGCTTCCTCGGAGCCATGGCGGAGATAAGCCATCCTCCAATGGAGCAACTTCAAGACCTTGAGTATTGCATCGACTCTAATCCTCCTTGGCGTAAAACCCCCTCTCTCTCTCTGTATGTATATATATATATAAATAGTTTGTATGCAGTTGAATATTATGTGTGTATGGATGGACCAATGACCTTATGAATTTAATTTTCTGTTCAAACTATTGTAATTAAGGAAACTCTAGTTTTGTTGGGCCTTTCATGGTGTTTCTCAAAGATTTAAATCTTTTTTTTTTCCTTCACAAGACTCATTGTGTTGCACATTTTTCCTCTAAGCTGTTTTCCTGCCGTTTAAGATAGAAATCTGAGGTCTAATTTTGAACATCTTGTTTTCACTGATTGTTTCCTCTGAACCTTTTGGAACCACTATTTATGTGTGTTTCTTGCAGCTGAAACGGTGTTGCTAGCATTTCAAAACTACATTCTTATGCTTGGATCAAGTGCTTTTATACCGGCATTGCTCGTCCCAGCAATGGGTGGGACTGACGTAAGCCTACATCCATCCCTGTTTCCCTCCATTTATACTTACAAATTTTAAAAGGATTTGATTACTATGTTTTGAATGTTTCCATGTTTATCTAAACTGTAACCTTTATCTCCAAAGGGAGACAAAGCGCGGGTTATGCAGACACTTCTCTTTGTAGCTGGTATCAAGACACTTGTCCAAGCTCTCTTTGGCACGAGGTTGCCTGCTGTTGTTGGAGGCTCTTTTGCTTATGTAGTCCCCATCGCTTACATCATTAATGACTCTTCCTTGCAAAGGATCTCCAGTGATCATGAGGTATAAAGCCCTACAGAGACCACTTTGTTAATCGACCACGGTGTAATTGTTTATCGTCTTCTTGCAGAGATTTATTCACACAATGCGAGCCATACAAGGGGCCTTAATCGTAGCATCAAGCATACAGATCATTCTTGGTTACAGCCAAGTATGGGGCCTTTTCTCAAGGTAACTACATTCATTGCCTTGATAATGACCCAATTTCTTTATCCAAATTCTCATTTAATTGCTTTTCTTCTTTTACGATTTCAGGTTTTTCAGTCCTCTAGGAATGGCACCAGTTGTTGGATTGCTTGGTCTCGGAATGTTCCAGAGAGGATTTCCTCAGGTAACTCTTACAAAATGCTCACTCCACACCACTAAACATCACTAACTGTATCGTTTTTCAAACTTTTTTATTCAGCTTGGAAACTGCATTGAGATTGGACTACCAATGCTACTGCTTGTCATCGGACTAACTCAAGTAAGAACCTTTGCGTTGTTTCCGACTTACTTTCCTTGCTTTCAAAGTTATTTATACCATACTTATCACGCCGCATTCTTCTTGGCAGTATCTAAAACATGTCAGACCATTTAAAGATGTCCCAATCTTTGAAAGATTCCCGATCTTCATCTGCGTATCTTTTGTTTGGATCTACGCCATTATCCTGACCGCCAGTGGAGCTTACAGACACAAGCCACCGCATACACAACATAGTTGTCGCACTGACCAAGCAAATCTTATATCAACAGCTCCATGGTATAATCCTCTCCTGTTGTGATTACATCGTCCATATTCTTATTGCTTGCTCTTTACAACTGTTTCATCAGGTTCAAGTTTCCGTACCCTCTCCAATGGGGTCCTCCAACATTTTCAGTTGGCCACTCATTTGCCATGATGTCTGCGGTTCTTGTATCCATGGTCGAGGTATAAAGTAGCAGGCTGTTTTTAAGTTTTCATCTTATTAATTTAGAGAATGATGAATGAAGTGTGAGATGGTTATTAAATTAATTGGTTTTGTGCAGTCTACTGGAGCTTACTTGGCGGCTTCAAGATTAGCCATAGCCACGCCGCCTCCTGCTTATGTGTTGAGTAGAGGCATTGGATGGCAGGTGAGGGAATAGTTTCAAAACCTATTCAATCACATACCGTACTTTTCTTATATATTTGTTTTGCTATGTTTCTTCTTAAAAAAAAAAAATCAGGGCATTGGTGTGTTGCTTGACGGTCTTTTCGGAACAGGCACAGGATCTACTGTTCTAGTGTAAGTAAAAGCTACCTGTTGTATGGTTTGTCACATATTAACAGACTCTCTTAATGAAGGAGTTACATGTGATTTTGATTGCAGAGAGAATGTAGGACTTCTTGGGTTAACAAGAGTAGGAAGCCGTCGTGTTGTTCAAGTATCTGCAGGCTTCATGATCTTCTTCTCCGTATTGGGTATACTCGTGCTCCTAGGCTTTTAACAATTCGAGTGTACTTCCCTCATGTGATCTTATTGAAGTTTTTGTTGTCTTTCTCGAACAGGCAAATTCGGTGCTGTGTTTGCGTCCATACCAGTCCCAATTTACGCAGCATTGCATTGTGTCCTCTTTGGCCTTGTTGGTAAGACAAGAAAAAGAAGATGAATATGTTATTCATCAAACCTTTGATTCATTCACATTTTTTTTTGTGTTCTTTTCTTTTTGCAGCTGCTGTTGGTCTCTCGTTTCTTCAGTTCACAAACATGAACTCAATGAGAAACTTGATGATCACGGGTCTTTCGCTCTTTCTTGGCATCTCGATACCTCAGTTCTTCGTTCAATACTGGGACGCTAGACACTACGGGCTAGTTCACACAAATGCGGGATGGTTCAACGCATTCTTGAACACGGTGTTCATGTCTCCAGCTACTGTTGGTCTTATCATTGCCGTTTTCATGGACAATACAGTTGAAGTTGAGAGATCGAAGAAAGACAGGGGCATGCCTTGGTGGGTCAAGTTTAGAACTTTTCGAGGTGATAATCGTAATGAAGAGTTCTACACTTTGCCCTTTAACCTCAACAGATTCTTCCCTCCTACGTAGTAATAATTATCAACTTCAGATTCTACACCCAAGAAGACTTCAGGGTCTGATAATTCTTTTCTTTTTTTGGTGGTGGGTTTTAAAATGATGACCTCCATTGTTGAAGTAGTTGTTGCATCAATATTTAATCACTTCTTTCTGTAGATTTTAATAAGATAACCACTAAAACATATTACTAGATATTTTCTTGTGTGAATGAAATCAAGTATTTGTAGGAACTTTTCAGTTTAATGTATTCTCAGTGACAAACATTTCCTTATTTACATACACAGATCAATAAGCTCAAACTTTGTTCGTGTATTTCACAACATTGAATAATAGATTTTTACTACATCTACTATATCTTACTTTCCATTCGAATTGAGTTCTTGTGGTTGTGGGAACCTATCATCATTTAGCTGTAATAGAAAATTATTTCACCTGTTAATATGTAAATTTCTGGTGTTGCACTTAGATAATCAAAGAACATAATTATAAGAAATAAGTCAAATTAAGTTTTCAGAATTGTTATTGGGTACATTAAACAATCATTTTTTTTTTCAATTGCGGAAGCATCAGTTTAGCCAGCTTTTCTTACATCAAAGAATAAACATAAGGTAAAAATGTTTGTGTTTTGCTTTCTGATAGGAACATGTGGACCTTTCTATGATCGACGGAAGCCATTTGGTGATTACATTTTTGTTTTAATAACATCAAAAATCAAAGCTATAACCTATCATCGACTGATCGACGTAGCATCAACCAATTTCATAGAACTTCAAAAACATAACTTAAGATGATATATGCACAGCCCGGCTGATGTTCAATGGCCGAGAGACAAGGTCGATGGTCGATGGTCGATATGCTCAAATTACCTCAGGCAACTCTCTCAAGGGTTTATTAGGAGCAATTCTAAAACTCTAAGTCAAATAGTAAGTTATCCAACTCTCATTGTGATATCAAAGACTAACTCTTTTTGCGAATTCAAAGAAGCAAACAAGCAGTAATTACCTAATCGACTAGTCCACTAAATCTCTTGACCAACTCATGGTGTGAATAGTTATTTAACTAGCAAGGATTCAATTCAAGTGTCGATTATAGTCTCGTGTCTTACAACTATCATAGGATCAAGTTTCTAGTTAGCTATTCTAAAAACATGCACGAGTAGCAATCCAAGCTAAGAATATAATCAGATTACCCTAGTAGTTCTATTAATCAGCATTTCTTCATAACCCTAAAAAATCTGTAAATCTAACTGGTAATTATCCACACATGATCATGCAGAACATAACAATAATCTGAATAGACTGCATAGAAAATAAGAATAAAAAATATTGGAGTTCCAATCAATTTCTGAAGGAATTTATGATCTTTTCTCCAAAACTCACTAATAGAATAAAGCGTAGCCTAAGCATTGGCTGGAAAATAAACTAAATATGTTAAAAACGTCCATTGGTCTTCTTGCAAATATGAAATTTCTGGGCCAAAGTGATATTCTTGAAACTTGGGTCAGCTTTGGTTAATCGCAATAGGTATCGACTGATACCAAAGGAGTGCCGATCGACACTTTCTTCAAATATCGGCTTGGAATTCAAATTTTCAGCACAACTCCTCTTGATGCTTTCGATGGTTCCAAAATTTTCAAAATGCTTCAAAATGCTTCAAAACATACTTGAATCTGAAAAGACTCTAAAACAGACTCGAACGAATAATAAAGGCTCTAACAATAGACTTATACCATGGTTAAAATCCCTAAAAACCAAGGTATATCAAGAGTCTATGGACGCTGGAGGTGGACGATAACCCTTGGTCGATTGGAATTCTTGGAAAGATAATGATGGAATCAATCTATTAGTTGACTAACACTCCAGCCTGACTAGATGATGGAGTGAAGTAGATGAAGATGGGACTCAACCAGCTAGTTGTGTAACACTCTTAGGTTTGACATTTTTTCTGAGAACTCGATCAGTAGCTCAATTATAAAGTTAGACAACACTTGAGACTCAACCCCTGTTCTTGTGTGATGCTCGATATCATATTTGCTAATGGTCCATTTTGTGATCTGTCTTGATTGAGTGGTGAAAGAAAGCTAGGCACGAAGCGAGATCGCTTACGAGTCAAGCTCCTAATACAATGACTATTAAGAGAATATTGGATTTGGTGTTGATCTCTATAGATTCTTTCTTTAAACTTCTTAGCAAAAATTCAGATCCAGAAGAAATGACACCCTAAATACGACGAGAATACAAATCGTCGTTGTTAATGATGAGATCTGTATTTGTTCCCAGGACAATGATGTCATATATTCGATGTGAAACGGATGTAGTTCACTTCGCCCGAAGGGTATTTAATGCTTCCAAACTATATCATCCATACTCTGAAAACTTGTTAGACATTCTTTTTTGACAAGTGGTTTTGTAAAGTATAGTCTCGCGTCCAAAAAAATGTTCATATACTTTGTAGGATTTTGTCTTCTAACAAAGCTGGCTCTAGACTTTTCTTTGGGTCTTTAGATGAAATGGGCCTTTCTGCATTTTGGGCCGAAGATTGATAGGGTGCGAAATCCACCTCCAACACAACTTTTAAAGGAGAATGTTTAGTAGCATAGTTTTGACATTGTTTTAATCAAATTTAATGAAATGTAAACATGAAAACCATTGTTTTAGATTAATACCAACAAAGGCTCTCAATAATTGTGAGAGTGTACGATTTACTACCTTAATTTGGCCAGCGGTTTGAGAGTGACAAGTAGTTGAGAAAAATAACTTTGTTTTAAGCTTTTCACAGTATATTCCAAAAATAACTTAGGCATTTTGTTATACGATCAAAGACACTAGTTCTGTGTACACCATGTAGATGAACCACTTCTTTGAAGAATAGGCCAATCGTTTAAGTGAGCTTTATTTTTTCTTGGTGCATGGTATAAATGGACCATCTTAGAAAACTTATCAACAACTACAAAGATAGAATCCTTGTGGATGACTTCAAGAATTTAAATGTTCAACTATGGTGTGTTTAGAATAGATAGTGGCGTATATAAACCTTATGATTGTAACTTGGATTTATGTTTTAGGCAAGTGGTGCATTTGGCACAAAACGTCTCCATGTCTGTGACACCCCCGATCGTAGATGACCAGAAATGACACGGTCGATGTTCCGCGATGGTCGATCTGAGGTTCTCAGAATACTTCCGATCGCCTTAGACCAACAATCAAAGAACACCAACGCTCCTATCGGATATCACTCTAGGCTTTTCAACCCGACAAAGCAATACCTGATGGTTAGTTCGTCCGGACAAGGACTAATATCATATGGAACCCGTACTTTAAAAAAAAAATTCTTTATATATCATTCAAAAGCATCTTACAAAATTTGTTATAAATTAACCTCGAGGTTTTTGGTCAACAAATCTTATACATAAGAAATATCAGAACGACTTTGCAAGGATAATAAAACTACCGCTGGCTAATGATGTTAGTTCCCGTCCTAGAGTAAGGTCTCCTGCCTACTGTTTACCTGCATCACAAATGAGTCATGAGTAACTAGTTTACTCAGTGAGCCTAGTCCCTCACCCCAACATATATTAATAATATCTCAAGCAATCAATTCCATTTGTATGCAGTGGAAATATATTCCATAACTGGTATTTATATATAAGGCATATCCTTCCATCATTGTAAATCTAGTCATATATCTCACTTCCTATTCACGTGTCTCATATCATTCATATAATCATATATATATATATATATATATATATATATATATATATATATATATATATATACCAGACCCGAGAAACCACAAAGGCTAAACGAGTCTAGCGAGTTAGCATCACCATCATCGCCATCAGATATTCAAAGATCGAACATCTAACGCTGCGTGCAGTTACACGGCCTCCAGGGTGCGACCCTATCATCGTGTCTTCGTGACCTTGTTCTATATCGCATGAACAATACACAGTAATAATCATTCATACGGGAATATTTTGGAACACAGGTTTATAATAAGACTTCACATGATTAATACTTCCATACTTGATTATATTATATATTAGTACTTGAGAACAAGTACTATGGCTCGGGAGTAAACCTCTATGAACATTCATGAATATTTAATAAGCCTTTACACTAAGTAAACACCTCACCAATTCAATATTGATCAAGAGACAAAGCCTATCAATCATATACATTTTCAATCATGCAACACTAATTCATAACTCTTTAATCAACTATTTAGACTCACCTTTAAATCCATGAGATTGGCTAAGGAAGACTAGACTCGAGCTCAAGCTAATCACACTCGGCTTCTGGAACATTCTTGATTGAAAACCACCACAAGGATCCGGCTGATCCGACCACTCTCCTTGACCATCTAGACTGTGTACGGTTCTACTGGATGAGTAAGGTGATCCTTTAAACTTTACTCAACTACTGACCTGAAACGGAACAATTCGGAACATGATCATCAACCCACCAGTTCGGTTCTGAAGAAGAAATTTAAATCAGTTCCTAACAGCTCAGTTCAGGACAAGCTTAATCAATTCAGTTCAAGTGTAGTTAAGGCCATAGCTCAGTTTAGATTAAATCCAATCAGTTCATAACAGATGAGCTGATTATTTCAGCAAACTGATTTAATCTGAAATAAATAAATCTGAACCGAAGAAAGGCTTAGACAATTGATCCATGACAACCGCTTAACTAAATAACATCTGATTCTGATCAAGACATGTATGAGACAAGAGACTGAAGCTTACAACAGCAACTGATGGCCATCTGAACTCAGATAATCCTCCCCTTAAACTGAACTCATGGCTGGACTGTTTTAAAAACATAAATCAGAATCAGTTCATCACAAAAACAGAACAAGGCCTAGGGTTTACTCTGGGTACCTCACCTTCTGATCTTTTACACAGCAGGGAACTGAGCTAGAGGATGGAAAAAAAGTCATCTAAGGTCGTGGTTAATTTTCCCTTTTTTTCTGATTTTTCTCTCACTTTTTCTCTTCTTTCTCATTGTTTTTTCTCTGAAAATTTCTCTTGTTATGCTGCAGGTTATGAACGTCCAGAGGAGAGAAGAAGGTGTTTTAAAGAATAAGGAGTTACTTAGGCAAAGCTGAGGCTAGACAGGTGGACACATACTTTAGCACATCAAGCAGCACAAGCAGCTGAACTTTTCCTTTTCATGAAGAAAGCTACAAGCAGCTGAAGCAAGTAGCTTGTGACCAGCATGTGACTTATTTAATGAACAAGTAGGCAGGTAGCTTGTGCAGTCACATGATAATCTAAATGAAGCAAGCAGGCAGGCAGCACAAGGCATGCACATGACTCGCAAGCGGCTGAAAGTATTCCCGACCATTTCTCGGTCAAATGTTTCCCATCCATCGGTTCTCGCCTTGCTTTTATATAAACCCTTCCGGATTGAATAAAACTTGACCATAATAATTAAAACTCGACCAGAACTATCAAGATTAGCTATTTTGGCCACGAGACAGTCCCGTCGAGAATAATTCACCGGGTGAATTTTTATTTTTAATTCTGGTCGAACCAACTCCAAATTGGTCAAGTGGAATTTTTCTTGACCAAAATTCTATGTGCTCGTGAGGGTTATTACATTCTTCCCCCCTCAAAAGAATTCGTCCCTGAATTCTGAAAACATAGCTGTACACACTTTACAGAACACTGTCTCTAAAAGGAGTTCTGGATATTAGCTCTGAACTTATCTTCATTTGCCCATATCAAAACAACTCATGGTCGATTCATTGATTCCCCTAACCGATCCTTTGTTTTCTGAGCAGCTACTTTCAAGATAACCAAATTGTTTACTCTGCACAACTCTTGTCAACTGCGGTATGCATACTTTTTCTAACAATCTTGTCTCTGTAGACTATCACATCTCAACATTTTCTATCTGACTTTCCCCCATAATAGCAATATGAAATTTGGAACGTTAGGTGATGTGCCATACGTGAAAGTAACATCTCCAGTCTGGTCAGTGTTAACTTGATTAACCGTGCAACAATCAAACAAGAACATGCACAATCAATCACACCAACATGATTCGGACCAAGGGTGCTACTCTCAAATATACACACTCACCCATTCCAGGAATGATTTCACTTACAGTACTCTATACACTTTTGATCTATCTGAGACCCTCTTCATAATTTTCTGAACAAGTTAATCTCTCTGATGTTTCCCATGATAAAGTCTTGTTCCATTGCTTTTTGATTTCTTTCTTCTGTCCAGTAACTGAGGATTCAACAGGTCCGTATATACCAAGCTTGATTCATCAACTGAGTACTCTTGTACGATGACTTCATACTTTATGTATTGATACATCCTCCAATATTTTAACAACCTTGGCATTCCCATATGCCTTACGGTCATACCTATTCTTTAACTCATCAATCTTTTTCAGCGTTCACTTAACATCTCTTTTTTACTCATCTAGTTTAATCTTCTGGTAGAACTTGAGTTCTTTCTCCTACGTCTTTTCTAACTAACCTTGTGTACAACTTCTCATCTCTTTTCTAATCATCATTCTTAGCCTCAGGTAGGACTTGGGCTCCTTCTCCCATGTCTCCTCTTACAGAATTTGTACATGACAAAATTCTCGTACTATTTTCCGAAATTCTCCCTTTTCAGTTCCTCCAATAATTTCCTTAAGTTTGCATCCTTCAAATGCAATCTCAGATATAAATGACTAAGCCATCTTGGTTTACTACTTCTAATCTTGAAAACTCCACTTTCCCCTTATAATAAGAGCGGCCAAATCAGTCACTCCAAATTCAGCTTCATGATTCTTGAGTTCCTTGTCAATATCTACACTAGATTTCCACTCCTTAAAGCATAAGCAACCATGCTTGCTTTTCATAAGGCTTCTTTGATCAGTGAAACTTGCATTCTCTCTTCCTAATAAAATGTTTGCCAAAATTTGATGTACAAACAAAACTGTTGCAACTCCCACTTGTTCATCGAATAATTCACCTTATGCTTCTTTAGCTCCATTGATGCATAAACGATTTCCATATCATCTTGCATTAGCATTCACCTAAACCAACCAGCGACGCATCCAAGCAACAAATAAATGGCTGATTAGGCTCCAGCATGGCTAACATGTACGTAGACATAGAGACTTCCTCTAAATATTTGCCTTCTTCTTTACTCCTTTTACTTCATTCCAAGGTAATACCTTTCTCAATCAATCAGCTCAGCGGTTGATATGGGTGTCAACTCTTGAACAAAATCCTGATAGTAGCAGACCAATCTAAAAAACTTTGAATCTCGATAACAGAGATTGGACACGACCATTATTCGATAGAAGCAACATCTTTTCTAAATCTCCAACAAATCCTTGTTGCAACTTGATGACTAACTGATCCAACTTTCAATTTCCCAGCAGTAGCATTTACTAGAACTTGATGCATCCATCGAGCGTCTTTGAAAACCAATTGCACCTTGCAACTGATCTTATCCACTCGTAAATTCTAGAAAGTTGATACTTGACCATAGCCACGTCAGCTATAGTTGAACATAACCACAAAATCTTGTCTTTTTTCTTTATCACTCACATGGGCGTTCCCCCAGAAAAGATAGGTCAAACGAAATCTTTCTTAAAACAAATCTTCTAAATGCTACTAGAACTCGGCGAGAACCACTTGGTGAGATCCCTAGGCAATTGCAGCGAATCCAGGTTCAACAAGAATACTGAACGAGTTACTTTTAGACGTCGACCATCCTTTCAATGCCTTAAACACATCTTCATCTTCCATGATTATCAGACTGTCCTCTACTATGCTCATTTTCATCCCCTACTTTCTAAACGGTCAAGTTACTAGAGTACACTTCTTCACTATTTTCCCAAAAGGTTTTCAACTTGCCAAACTGATATGAGTGGTGCTCAAACACTTGGTAGAGTACCATTGTAGGCCAACGGTGACGGGTCTTCTTCCAAATACTTCTTTCCTTGACATCCTAATTGAGCTCAGTAACTAGATAGCCAATCTCACTCTAGATTGAAACATACCGCTCTAACAGAAGTACTAAGGAATGTGGAAGGCATACCATTAATTTAACTGGCAGCCCGTACTTCTAGGAATAAGAACGGTAGACTTGAATTCACAAAAGTGAATCCTTTCTAATACTATGACAGTGCTCGGGAACTACAACTATGTGTTGTTCCCGAATAAAACACAATATGGGCGGAAAATTCCATCCATAGGTAAGATCTCTTACGACACCTTGATCACAATCCACATATTTAATTTTTTTTCAATCATTCATAAATTTTTAAAAATGCACACAACACACTATGGGATAAGAAGCAAATCTGTGATTGGACCTGTCAGGATTTTGACGGTCTAGGCAACTATAAAGTGTAGGCTCTACCAAAATAGCCTAACACTTGGATGTGGACTAACGGTAAGGAAAAGCGAACAAGTTCAACAAGTGGTATCCTAGGTATAGGTAACAAAACCGGGTAACTTCATGGGCTAGGATAAAATAATCATCTTTACTCTTCACAAGGGAATCACTGAAGCACATTGATGCAAATAATCAAGAATTTCTCGCACTTGGACGATCCTGACTATATTGTCCTGGCAAGTCTCCATCATAACAACTCAGGCTTCTTGGTCTTGATCTGATGAAACATAGACCCAAAATCATCCCAGCGACTTACTTAACTCACTGCTTGAAACTGACCTTTGGTCTGCACCGGTTGTAAAATAAACTGTCTGCAGGATTTGGTGAACTTCTTCAGCAATAACTTCATTAATATTCACGTCATACTCTAACATCTCCTCGAAGCTCTGAAACTCTATGGTCTTTTATCTAGTCCAAGATTCTTGGCTAATTTCCCAAAAAAATTCTGTATGATCTTTGGCGTATTCCCCAAACCATAATCGATGAATCAAATTCACTCGACCACATATCTCGATGCTGAAATTGTTGTATCTAATTAAATCGACCTGAACCTCCTGGCGGAAACATCTCATTGTACCAACTCCGTAAACTTAATCTTCAATCGGTCCCATACCTTGTGTAGAAAATACTACTTCTTGAACTCTTGAAATCTGTCCAACTTGATCTCAACTCTCTGAAGTAATTATTGACTCTCGACCAACTACTCATCGCATTCATCTTCAAATAGCTTGCTACCAAATCCTTCTTGTAATTCTCTGAACATTGGCCACGTCAATGTTTTGCTCTGAGTGTTGCATCCCAAATCTGCCTCAAGCCAAAGTATACCTCGAACGGTTTAGTCCTTCTTCAGTATCTTGTGATCCCAACTTCTTCTTCTTTCCATCATATGCTTCATGATGTCTCATTGAAAACGGAATGCTTCAGGTGCTTCCATCATCTTGTAATACAATCAAACCATCTCTTCCTCCAACGCTAAGCTTGAAACAAATGCTGAAGAAATCATGCTTGTATGGATCTGGTGCTTGTACGTATGAATTGGTTAGATGTGGGAACCGAAATTCGCACCGTCGATTTCCGTTTAATTAGGAAAGTTATGAAAGCCCTAATTTCCCAGAGGTTCCGGATATCTGCTAAACCACACGTCAAGCAATCAAGAACACGAAAAGACAGACGGAAAAATATGGGAATTGAAAAGAGAACGAAATCGGTCTTTATTCCAAATCTGCGTATGAGCGTTTCAACAAGGTAAAGGCCTTGGCTGATAGAGCTGTCGGCGAAAAAACCCTAGTTCTAGCACCTAAGATTGCCGAAAACCTAATTGAGTCGCAGCTCGAATAACAAAAACGAAAAGTTGCCTAAATCACTCTAAGTATTGCTCTGAGTAATAATTTTTGTGTCCTCTCGCCCCTTCAGCTTCGATCCCCTTATATACTCCTTCTAAGGCGGTTTACCTTTTCCCTTTCTGCCCTCGGTCGAGTTTATCGCTTCGCGGAAATATTCCATTTTTCTTTGATCTCTGTATTTATCTTCGGAAACTTGACATTTATCTTCTTATGGGTGACAAATGATAAACTGTCATAACGACTGGGATTGGTTTCATAAAATCATAAGTGGGCTCTTTGCCGTGTTCTGGCCCTTTCTGGGCCTTTTTCCGACTTTGGCGTTTTTATGATTTTATAATAAAAATGCTCCCGAAACGACGTCAATTCTGGAGAACATTCATATTCCTCGTATAACGTAGGCAGCTTTGCGTGTTCAGCTAACCGTTGCCGCTATATACGATCAATCTGAATGTTCTTCGAGAAAAGACGTGTTCTTACGGTTTTTAAATCGTAAATTTCCAATGATACCTCTGATTGATTCGAAACAAAAATGAGTTCGATGCAATCTCGGGAGAGGAGTTACGAGGACGAGGTGAAGACGGACTCCGGTCGATCCAGCTTGGCTGTTCGCCGAACTGGACTGGTCAAGCTCGGTAAACGGCCGAGCTGAATCCGCGTTCGATCCAGCTCGGTCGTTCGCCGAACTAAACTTGGTCCAGCTCGGCAAACGGCGGAGACGGATCCACGTTCGATCCATCTCGGCCGTTCGCCGATCTGGACTTGGTCCAGCTTGGCGAACGGCCAAGCTGAATCCGTGTTCGATCCAGCTCGGCCGGTCGCCGAACTGTACTTGGTCAAGCTCGGCGAACGGCCGAGCTGAATTCCACGGACGATCTAGCTTGTCCGATTCGACAAATTGATCATTAGACCTTTGATAGTTTTTTCCGTACTTTCTTGACTTCCTTTTTTGTTTTTATGGATGATAAGCAATGGATTTGACCCACTTTCACCCATGGTTTATATGTGTTTTTATAACTAATTATTATATTATAGAGTTTATTTATTATATTTATAAGATCATGTGTGATTTGGAGATAAGTGATGATTTTGGAGCATTTTGGAGATATTTGGAGCAAGCACCCGAGATGACCATCGAGCTCGACCATCGGTCGATACTGAGGGAGAAATATCGATCGATGTTCACATCAGAACATCGATCGACAGCGAAGCGCGCAGAAAGCCCGTTTGGTCACAACCGACTTGAAGCCCAAGTCTTCACCAATTTACAAGATTACCCCTGATGAGTTTTAACCTAATTATATAAGCTTTGCCACCATGTTAGAGGCAAAGTGTGATTTTCTTGTGTTTTCTTGTTTTACTATTTTCAGCAAAGGTTTTCTAGGATTTTGATAGATTGGAGAGAATATCCAAAGTTATAATTGTGATTGGAACTCCATTGATATCTATTTACTATTCTAATGAAGTTTTCTTACCTAATTGTTGTTATGAATTGCTTGGCTATGTCTGAGTAGTTCCATTGTTAGATTTTGGGGTTTAAATAGGTTATGAGAGATTAGCCCCAACTATAGATTGCTGAGTTGTGATAATCGTTAGGATTGTCATTAATGCATGATTCTAGATTAGCTACCTAGAACTTGCCCTAGGAATGTTAAATATAAGCGATAGCTTCAATCTCATCCTGAAACCATTCTAATTGAGCTATGATTCTTGCTAGAGTAAGGCGAGAGCTGATCTAGCAAGCTTAGTGAGCACATTCAACCTGCGCACTAACACTTGACCAATAGCGTCGAACGATATTCAAATAGAATAATCGATCGACGTTGCGAATAGTGTATCAATCGATATTCATATAAAATCATCGATTGACACTGGTCAATAGACGAACCTAGAAAGCGAGATCCTAGTGGTTCGTTTATAAGTGTTGAGCTCTACATTATCATGCATGCAACTCATTAGACATCTTTAGGATTATAATTCTAAGTTTCCTGAATAAAAACCCTAAATTTGGTTATTTCCTTTTTAAGCACCAAAACCTCAACCAATCAATCGAGCAATTACTTGCTCAACAAACTGCAATTTTAGATTTAAATCATTAAACCACCTTACTTAACAAATCCAATCAGATTTATTAGTTTCCCTAGCTCCTTGTGGATTCGATCCCTAAGTACTACAATTGAACCTCTTATTTGAGAAAGTAGATTCACTCCTTAGAGTAATTAGAGTGATATCAAATTTGGCGTTGTTGCCGGGGAGCTTTGTTCGCCTATTAGATTTAATTTTGTTATGTTTCTGACATAAAAAAAAATTCTTGGATTTTCAGGTACATCCCCAGCAGTACCAGAAACAACAAGGAAACTTAACTGCTATTCTCACCCGATCCTGCAAGCTTGGAGCGTTCAATCCGCAAAGAAGCGCGCTCCTCATCGATCGATAACAACATTTGTTCGTCGCTCGATTTTTGTCAACCACCGTCGACCCATGCACTAGTCCCGTCGACCGACACTCGCTCACCACCGTCGACCAAAGACACTCATCTTCCATAGACCGACATCTTCCATCGAACATCGATCGATACTTCAGCCCGAACATCGATCGATACTGAGCCGCGAGACATGCTTCCGATTTTGATTCTTGTACGTGATAAGAAAGGAGACCTGCATGAACAGGAGGGTCATCTGCATAATGCAGCAGGTCAAAGGATATATGCTCAGGGGGCTGCAATCCCTGAGTCCGATGCTGATGCTACAGGCGCTACTCTACCTGTAGATGAGGCTGCTTGACCTAGAACATTTGCTGACTACAACCGTCTAGATCAAATCTACACCAACAGATCAGCCATTCGTCCTTCTACTATTCAGAGGGATTTCAAGTTGAAGCCGCAATACTACACACTTGTGGGACAGACACCCTACTATGGGTTATCTCACGAGCATCCTACGGACCATCTGGAGAGGTTCGAGGATCTTATATCTGCTATTAAAGGCGAGGGAGTCTCTGAAGACTACCTTCTATGCAAGCTCTTCAAGTACTCACTTGCTGGAGATGCTTCGCATTGGCTTAAGTAGTTACCACCAGGATCTCCCACATCTTGGAGCGACATCAAGAATGCATTCTTATGCAACTTCTTTGATGAAGCGCATGCTGAAGACTTGAGGAGGAAGATTGCTACATTCACTCAGGAGCCTGCATAATTATTCAGAAGCTCCTAGATCAGATTTAAGTCTTATCAGAGAGACTGTCCACACCATTGATTCAATGAAGTACAACTTCTCAGTACTTTCTACAGAGGCATCGCGTGTACCAGATGGCTCTTGATGCTTCCAGCAATGGGAAATTCAACACCAGGAATCAAGAGGAGGCAATGAAGGTCATTGAAAACCTTGCATCTAGCAGCAGCACCAAGAACACTGACTTTGAGAGGAAGAGATCTGCCACCATCCTTGGGAATGATCAGATGATTGAAGTGAAGGGAAAGCTTGACAGTGTTCTCAAGCTTCTCAGGAAGCAGGTCTGTTTGGTTGAAGATGCAGAGGCTGTAGATACAGAGGGTGGAGCAGAGGAAGAAGATGTGAACTTCATCAGTGGAACTGGATTCCAAGATTCTGGAAACCAAGGTGGAAACAGAAATTCCTATGAAAATATGGGCAATTTCAACCAGAGTTCGCAGCACCAGAAACCCTACAGCAACAACTACAGCAACAACATGGGTTATGGAAACTCCTACTACCAGAAGCCACCACCGCCTACTCAAGAGAGCAAGATTGAAGAGATGCTTGATAGGGTTCTTGAGGGACAGCAGCGCATGACAATGGACTTCAATGGGAATATTGATTCTGTCTACACCAACCTGAACACAAAGTTTGAGACTTTGAGCACTCATGTGAAGAAGCTGGAGATGCAGGTTGTTCAGATAGGAGAATTTGTTAAGAGGCAGGGAGCCTTGACAAGAGGGGTAGAAGCACCACGTGAATGCCATCATTGGGGATGATTTCTGGCAAGTGGTGAAGGAAGAGAAGCTGCAAGAAGGAGATTTCGAAGTAGAGAGTCTGATGAGTTTCGGCGGATTGCATTGGTGTCGATCGACGCCGAGCCATGAACATCGGTCGACAGAGGTAAACCAAAACCGATCGACATCCTCACCCAGACATCGATCGATAACACCTACGGAGTCAACCACATCTTGTAATGCCGTGACGATCATGAATCACGAGGAGTTCGCAGCAAAACACCCACATCCGCCTAACCCTGTCTACGTAAAAATCGATCGACATTCTGACCCCGTCATCGATCGACTTCAAGAGACCTCCATCGATCAACAACCTCCAGCACCCATCGATCGACGAGCACCTCTTACATATCGAGTGCAGATGCCAAAGATAGATGTTGAATGCCTTAATGCACTCAGGCCCAAATTCAAACCTTCAGAAAACCCACCAGAGACGGTTAGGACACCTTCAGATGATGGAACAGATCCTATGGAAGTTGATACGGTTCCTTCGGGAATATCCCTAAGGAAAAGAAAGGAAAAAGTGGCGAAACATCTGAAGAAGGGGGCTAACGAGAAGAAAAAGGGAAGTTTCCGAAAAAGAGTCTTCAGGATTCCTCTAGATAAGCTATTCGAGGAGGCTTATTTTACCCACAGATTGTGGATGTTCTTCAGAGAAACTAGAGAGACAGATGAAGACATTAGGAGAATGTTCTGTGAAGCTAGAGAATGGATGAGGAAGAGGATTACATTGAAGAAAAAGAGTGATCTTGGGTAATTTGTAATACCATGCACGGTTAAGGGTATTGAGTTCCCACATGCCTTGTGCGACACATGAGCATCAGTCAGCATCCTACCTAGGGTTATGGCAGATCATCTGGGTCTGCAGGTGGAGCCTTCCAAGGAATTATTCACTTCTGTGGATTGTTCTCAGAGGAATTCAGGAGGTATTGTGAGAAACCTAGAGGTGCAGATTGGTAATGCCCTAGTTCTAGTTGATTTCCATGTCTTGGACATCAAGCTAAACTGGAACTCTTCTCTATTACTTGAGAGAGCCTTCTTGTCAACAATAGGAGCAGTATGCAACTTGTAAACCAACCAGTTGTGCCTAACACTCATAGATCCTCATGTCCACTACAACCCTATTCAAGTCAAGAAGCCACAGATGTCCTCCAGAAGAATCAATGATCCAGGAATCATTGCAGCATGCCACTGTAGAGCCAAGTACGAGACAGAATACTCGGCGTCGATCGAAACTCACACTGTAACATCGATCGACAATTCCCAGCAAAAATCGACCGACGCAGCAGGGAAAGAATTGGTCAACAGTAGTCAAGGAGAATGGGAAAACGATTACTACAATCCCACTATGGCAGCACACACCATGCATACGAAGGAGTATGATGAAGATTATGAGGAAGAACGAGCTATAGAGCAAAAATTGATTCTTGACGAGGAAGATAAACTTTTCCATCATTCCTCTTGGAAAAAGAAGTCGCCATCGTTCGACAGAGACGTTTCAGCATCAATCGACACTCAGCTTCATCAACCAAACCGCCTCTGAGCATCGACCTACATCGCCTACTACTACCCATCGATCGATACTAATGTCGACTATGCCCGAGGCGGAGATTACTCAATTGGCGGTTGGCGGATGATCGCTATCACGAGCTACCCAGAGAGACAGCATACCCTGATCAAGGAGCTGATGAACTTCATGAGGGTTTCACATAAGCGAGCGAAGCTGCTTGGGAAAATACACGCTTCAGCCATCCGATCGTGAGCGAGCGTCCATCGATCGACATCAATCCTTCAGCGTCGATCGACATCGACCATACAACATCGATCGACATCAATCCTTCAACGTCGATCGACATCGACCATACAACATCGATCGACAATTCCCAGCAAAATCGAATCGACGCAGCAGGGAAAGAATTGGTCAACAGTAGTCAAGGAGAATGGGAAAACGATTACTACAATCCCACTATGGCAGCACACACCATGCATACGAAGGAGTATGATGAAGATTATGAGGAAGAACGAGCTATAGAGCAAAAATTGATTCTTGACGAGGAAGATAAACTTTTCCATCATTCCTCTTGGAAAAAGAAGTCGCCATCGTTCGACAGAGACGTTTCAGCATCAATCGACACTCAGCTTCATCAACCAAACCGCCTCTGAGCATCGACCTACATCGCCTACTACTACCCATCGATCGATACTAATGTCGACTATGCCCGAGACGGAGATTACTCAATTGACAGTTGGCAGATGATCGCTATCACGAGAGCTACCCAGTAGAGACAGCATACCCTGATCAAGGAGCTGATGAACTTCATGAGGGTTTCACATAAACGAGCAGAAGCTGCTTGGGAAAATACACGTTTCAGCCATCCGATCGACAGAGCGAGCCGTCCATCGATCGACATCAATCCTTCAACGTCGATCGACATCGACCATACAACATCGATAGACATCTGTCCAAAACCAAAAACCACTGTAAGCGAAAAACCTAAATTTGATAACCAGTATCTAACACCAGACGAATTTGATATTTTCAGGGACCCAGATGGCTTCGCAAAAGCAATAGATGGTCGTATTAATCGCATCGATCTCGAGAGGATATTGCAGACATTCTTCAGACAGCCAATGGAGCAGACAACCTCTTCGGGCAACAACACAACATTCCAGAACACCAGCAGAAGGTTACAAAGGAGTTCTATGACATAGCTGGTGGCATAGATAAATGCTTCAAAGAAAATTCTTGACATCCTACTCAACCATCGATCGACGTGGATGTCCCAACATTGGTCGACAGACGTCCAGAATTTGGTAGAAGGGCTTTTGATTTTTTTGGTACTAGGAAATTGTACTGGGAAGAGAAGAATGAGTATGGAATCTACAGAGATGATAAGGGATACGCCAGAGATGTAGATGGACACACCATTCGTGTTCACAACAATGATATCAGAAGACTTCTGGAAAGAGCTTCAAGAGATGAGCCAAACTACATCTGTCTCCCATAACATGCTAGTTCATTCACACAAACCAAGCTAGTACCAGAGTTCTACACCAAGGACGAGATCAATGAGATGTTCTATGGAGTTTGGGGAGAACAAGAGAAGAACAAAGGAGATTTCCAGATGAAGCTTGATGGTGTCTACTATCCATTGAATGATAGTATCAGTTGGCTAACTACTTGCATGGAAAAGATGAGGCAAGACATCGCCAGAATTCAGCGTGCGACCAACGTTTCTCGCCCTACATCGATCGACAGACATCAACAAGCATCGATCGACAGTCGCTGTTGGGGTCAAAAACGGTTACGACGAAGTTAACGTCCAAATACCCGAAGAAGAAAAACTTAGAAAAATTCTTCGTTAAATATATTTTTGAAATAGATTCTTCATTATGAAAAACCTTTGCGGAAGAAACGTGAATCATCGGACAAGAGCTCGAGAAGGATCGTTACACAGCGCCCAAACGCGTGCCCCGCTCGGTCGCTACGTAGCAGCCGAGTTCGAGCCAAAGCTCAGTCGCTACATAGCAACCAAACGCCCATTCCGCTCGGTCGCTATGTAGCGACCGAGCTCGAGCAAAGGCTCGGTCATTACGTGGCGACGAAACGCTCACTCGGTCGCTACATAGCGACCGAGCTCGAACCAAAGTTCGGTCGCTACGTAGCGACCGAGCTCTTCTGAAACGTCGATTCGACATCAGTCCATGCATTCTCGTCTACCCTTCGATTCCATCTCCCGAATACCGTATCAAACCCATCTCACGTTCCCGCCATTTCTAAGTTATCAATCAAACTTTACCGTAAAAACCGCCGAAAGTTCATTCTTTATCGAAAGAAGCCGTAATAAGCGGCAGTGAAAGACGGCCCAAAGGGACCTAAGACACGACTCGAGTCCCAACTACGATTTCTTAACCAACAGCCGTAAACCGCATGTCGGTTTACGCAATCGCAAGGAAGATAAATGTCAAGTTTCCGCAGATAAATCTGAAATTTTGAAGATAATTACGAAGATCGGAAAAATGGAATATCTCCATTTTATGCTATGGCGGCTTAAGGGCAGAAGAGGAAAGGCGTAAACCGACCTTGGAGCCAGTATATAAGGGTCTGGCGAGAGGCATGGGGAGAATTTTTCAGAGCAAACTTAGCACTTAGAGCAACTAGGCATATTTCGTTTTGTTATTGGCTGCGACTCAACTAGGTTATTGCCGTCTTAGGGTTTTAGAACTAGGAATCTCGCCAACAGTTCTCGTAGTCCAGGCTCTTACCTTGTTGTTTGTTCAAACGCGAATTCGGAATAAGATCTACTTTGCTCTCTTTTCGATTTCTTATACTTTATCGTTATCATTATTGTGTTCTGATTGCTTGGCGTGTAGTATTAGCAGATATCCGGGACCTCTGGGAAATTAGGGTTTTCCTAGTTTCCTTATTTAAACGGAAATCGACAGTGCAAATTTCGGTTCCCATAGTTTGGTGCTAGAAGGAGGGGGGGGGGGGTACGGATCAATCTAACTCTCGACCACATCACGCTCAACCATACATGTCAACTGACGACACGAATAACGTGCAGACTCCTCTCAACGGAGGCAGCGGCACTGATCTCCACACTCTTGCAGCGATCTAATCCGCTGCCAACGCATTGCGCCGCCAAGGCCGAGGAGTTTAAAAAGATGTTCGCCACCTACGAAAAAAGGTCGGAAGAACAGGATAAGCTCATGAGCACCTTGACCAAACAAGTTGAAAATTTAACGGCAAGGACACGAGCAATCCGCCCCCGTGGAACCACTAAAGTCCTGGGAAAAGACTTGACTTTGCAACCCCACTCAACAGGCCTAGAGCCGCCCAGGAACGACCTTCGGGTCAAAACCCTAGCGAGAAGTCTCCCATCGAAAAGGAAAACTCCGAAAGCCCTCCACCTCCCGCGAAGGCTTCGGAGGACAACGGAGTCGAGCATGTCGACCTGGATCCTAGCGATGCTTCCAACAATACTGATGAAGACACCGACAGACATCCAAGAAGGACCAGAAGCCGATTCACTCGGGATAGCTCTCCGTTCGACAAACCAATGACAGAAGAGGAGGAAATCCTCTATTGGAACGAACAGGAAGAGCTGGCTGAAAAGCAAACCGAGCTCACTCGCAGTAAACACCGACAAGCGCGGAAACCTGCTGACGAGACGTCGGATATACGCGATCTTCGTGACTATATCACCAAGACTGCGGCAGAAGTAAGAGCCGTAAAATCTCAAATCCATCATGCTACGAGCGCGGCCCCCGAGATCAACAGACTGCTGGAAGGGGCTCGGAAAACCCCTTTCACCGTTCGCATCTCAGATACGAGGGTATCCGATCCAGGAAAGATCAAAGTACCAAAGTATGATGGTACGACCGATCCGAGAGCGCACCTTCAGGCTTTCCACATCACGATGGGAAGAGCGAGGCTGAAGGACGGCGAGAGAGACGCCGGCTACTGCCGCCTGTTCATCGAGAATCTAGAAGGAGCAGCCCTCGAATGGTTCGCGCGCCTTAAACGAAACTCTATCGGGAGTTTCCGACAGCTTGCATCAGAATTTCTCAAGCAATACTCTATGTTCATAGATAGAGAAACTTCCGATGTCGATCTCTGGAATCTGTCCCATAGGGAAGAGGAACCCCTCCGCGAGTTCATCAGCCGGTTCAAGTTGGTGATGTCCAGGGTCAGCGGGATAAGCGACAAGGTGGCCATCGACGCGCTCAGAAAGGCGCTCTGGTACAAGTCGAAATTCAGAAAATGGGTATCCCTCGAAAAATCACAGACGATCCAAGACGCCCTCCACAAGGCGACAGACTACATCATGATCGAGGAAGAAACGAAAATCTTATCGCAGAAGCATAAGTCGGCAAGATCGTCCTCGAAAGATACAGACCCGAGAACACTGAAGAAGAAACCTCGTAACGATAAGTATGTCCATCACGAGGGGGAAGAACTTCAAGGAGCACATAATTACGCGATTGACTCAGACCAGGGCCGAACCACGGGTAATACTTGGACTCGTAACCAAGGATATGACGAAAACACCTTCTGCGAGTTCCACCAATCCCGAGGACACTCCACGACTAACTGCAAGGTCTTGGGAGCGAGGCTGGCCGCGAAGCTACTAGCCAGAGAACTCTCGGAAGTAACCAGCGTGAAAGATCTCATCCTTGAGACCGATCGCCCCCCAAAGCCGGACAGAAATCTCCTCACGGAGAGATCTCCCCAAAGAAACCAATCCGGGGATAAACGCGGCAGGAGGCCAGACGACAAGGGGAACGATAACAATCGTCGTAGGGTCAACATGATCATCGGAGGATCGCAATTCTGCAACGATACGGTCTCCTCCATCAAGGCTTACCACCGGAAGGCGGAGTCGAGCACAAATTGGCCTACATGGTCTCCCACCAAAGATGATCAGGACTGCTCAATCACCTTCACAAAGGAGGAAGCCAGCGGGATTGATCAGCCTCACTGCGACCCGCTCGTCATAGACCTCGTCATACGAGATCTGGAAGTCTGAAGAGTACTCGTTGACACGGGGAGCACGGTGAATGTAATCTTCCGCGACACTCTCAATCGGATGAGCATTGAACTCGGAGAAGTAACTCCAACTCCGAACTCGATAACCCTCGGATCAATTCAGCTACCTGTCATGGCCAAAGAGGTCACAAAAATCATAGAGTTCGCGGTAGTCGATCATCCTGCCATCAACAACGTGATCATGGGAACCCCGTGGCTCAATACTATGCAAGCCGTTCCATCGACGTACCACATCGGCGTCAAATACCCAACCCCAAACGGAGTCGCAGCTATTTGGGGATGTCAGAAACTATCGCGACTGTGCTTCCTCGCAGAACACAAGTTAAGACAGATAACAACCTCTGCAATGGCAAATCGTAAACGCACGAAGATCGATAAGTCTTCGACCAACAACGTTTCGAGAAAAAAGGATTTCATATCGCTCGCCGACGAGACGCCATGCTGAAACTCAACATGAGGCCGAAGCCAACACTACAATTCAACCGGAACTTCCGGAAGAGAACACTGACCCTGCCATGATCATCTCGATCAAGGCGGTCAACACAGCGATAACCGCCGAGTAAAAATTTTATAATCGAATTCTATCAAGATTTCAAAAATTTTTACGAAATATTCATCGCTCTTTTTAAGACAAAATCGCAAAACAATCTCACTTCAGCAATATACGTATAGTCTTCGAAATAACTGCGAGACGTCGCCAAGTTAAAAATCGAGATGATACGAACAAATTGTCCGAACGCGACCACTACAAATCTTACACTCCTTTCGTCGATTGGCCCCGACAAACACATCAGCTGTCTTAAACAAACGCAACCTGATCACTCTTTTGATCTTCAAATGTCCAGCACAAGGACGAAAGCGCGCTACAAAAAAAATCCGAAATTTTGGTCTAGTACTTCCAGTTGGCTTAAAAATTGTCTCTGGAATGATGCTCGATTCGTACCATACAAGTCGTATAAGCCGAGAACCTATCGCGGACTTTAAATCGGTACGTATCATGTAGAAATCGCAACAGGAAAACCGATAGCCGGCTAGTCACCGCACAAACCTTAAAACTGAGAGTAAACCTAGGTCTTGCCTTAAACCCATCGCATTGGTCTCAAACATCTCAAAAACATGATATCTAAACGATACGAGATTCCTAAAACATGTCTCTTCTTTCAAAACTCAACGTTCCCGAAAAATCGTAAATGATTTCTACGAAAACTCACCTCTCGAACGAACTAACAAATTGAACGCCTCAACGAAGATAAATATGAGACGACAACTCATGTTCACTTCAAACCCGCTCTAAACAAAGTAAACCCAAATAGACATCCATTATATAAACCACATAGCGGTAGGGGTTCAAGGCCACACTCGGCCAGACATATACAAACAAAGGCCACACTCGGCCGCTAAATACTAGATAAAGGGAAAAACTCCTTCCCGCCAAAACACTCACAGGTCAAAGTTAAAACTCCCGGACAAGGAAGTCCCGAATGCATCCGCGGGAAAGTTCACTTCCTCATCATCACCAGCAAAATCAGCCGTAGTCTCTACGGTATCAGGGGAAACCAGGATGGGATCCCAGAATCCCTGGATCTTCCCGTCGATCGGAGGAATGGTCGCCTCAGCGTGAGCGTGATCCTTCATGCCACCCTTCATTAACTCCATCTCCCTCTCGAAGACGTAGTCATCTTCCTGCGTCCTCCAAAGGCTCCTGACGGAGCCGCGACACTCAAGGAAGTCGCCCAGCGAGTTGAAAGCACCCTTATGATTCCCGTACTCAACCCGAAATTGAGAAGCATGAGTCTTCGCCACCTCTACAATTTCCCTCTTGCCCTTCCGTTCCGCCCTGCGAATAGCCCCGGCATGATCACGAAGCGAAGTTGAGCTGCTCGCTAACATCTCGCCTCGCGATGCAGCAAGATCCTTTTCGCCTTCTCCGCTTTAAAGCGATAGATCATGGCCTCTTTATGGCTCGCCTCAATGGCCGATCCAAGCAAGTTCAAACCCTGTAAAAACCGATTGACACGTTATAAGCAAAAAATAATAATAACGATTGTCGGAATTCTTAAAAATTATACCCCGTTAATGATGCGAGATCCTTCCGCAACAACTCTCGGCCTCCCTGACTCGCTCGTGGCCTGAGGAGCGTCAAAACCGAAGGAAGACCAGCGAAGAAATCATCGAAGTCGAATAGGGACCTCGCCGCATTCACTTCCATCGCCGAAAGCAAGGTTCGATCCCATCCTGAAGCATGCAATCGTCCACCGAAAACTCCAGGTCGCCGAGATCAATATCTTTCCTTTCGAAGAATTTGACCCCGTCACAATAGTGGGAGCAGCGTTGGGACCGGTGTTGGGACCGGCGTTGGGACCTTGGTCTTCAGGTTCAGAATCACTCCTTGTTTCTCCGCCCAAAGCAGGACCAGGATGCACAAACCTCAACGCCTACTTAACTCTTCGGGCGAAAAGAAGTCCAGAAAAAGGACCATTCTGAGCAGATCCCTCATCGCAATAATGTTCTCGTGAAACAGAGCAAGAGGGTTGATAGAAGGGCGTCGTTGGCAACCTCGAAACAGTGGGATACAACTCTCCTCAACGGACGCCGCGCCTACACGAACGAAGAAGAAAAACTTCCTCCACGAAGTTGAAGTTAGAAGTGAACCCTTCACCACTGACATGAAGTTTCGAGAACTAGCCTGTATGCGTGTCCGTGTCGGATGATTTATGTCGAAGAAGCGAGAAATGATCAGCGGTGAGAGAGACCATGCTCGTAGCTCAGTACCAGGATCTCTATGAGGTGCTGGATGCTAAGAGGATTCAGTTGGCTTATCGCCACCCCGAAACGACCCAATACACGGACGATGATCTCGCGGATCGGAAATCATAAACGGCAACGCACTACAAATGCCTCGTAACAAGTAAAGAAGCCCTCCGGGGGACTACTAGCGCACTCTCCTTGACAAGGAATCCTGAATTCCACCGCGTCCGAAATATGGTAGAATGACCGCATGACCTCGAGAAATCCGCTAGTGCTCCTAATCGGCGCACCTGCCTCCACCAGACGATGGTTCATGACCGGGAACGATTTTTCTATGGGAGGCGTGATCGAACTGTAACACGCCACCCACCACTGCTCGGGCGGGTCTACCAAATGAGGAACGAATTCCATCTTCGGCACTCGAAGCTCTTCAGAAACATTCGCGGGCAAAGACCCTTTCTTCGAACTCCTCTTCTTACTCGACATCTTGTGCTTTTCTTTAAGATCAAGGAGGAAATGACAGAGAGAAAGAGAAAGAACTTTTCAAGAAAAACCTCTCTATGAGAATGAGTATGAGAATGAGTAAGTGTGAAGGTTATAAAGAAGTTACCTCCCTTCTTATAGGCATGAGAAATTACTATTTACTTGCGGATTTTGGACACTTAACCTACCAAATACACCAATCTCGTCCAAACTCGCCATACCACGCATTGGGACCTCGCTAGAAATTCACGTTCCCAATGTGATTGAGGGATAACTGTTGGGGTCAAAAACAGTTACGATGAAGTTAACGTCCAAATCCCCGAAGAAGAAAAACGTAGAAAAATTCTTCGTTAAATATATTTTCGAAATAGATTCTTCTTTACGAAAAACATTTGCAGAAGAAACGCGAATCATCGGACAAAAGAAATAGTCCATGCATTCTCGTCTACCCTTCGATGCTATCTCCCGAATACCGTATCGAACCCATCTCACGTTCCCCGCCATTTCTAAGTTATCAATCAAACTTTACCGTAAAACCGCTGAAGGTTCATTCTTTATCGAAGAAGTCAGATAAACGCCGAAGTCAAAGACGCCCAAAGGGACCTAAGACCGCGACTTCGAGGCCCAACTTACGATTTCTTAACCAACAGCCCGTAAACCGCATGTCGGTTTACGCTAGGCGAGAGGCATGGGGAGAATTTTTTCAGAGCAAACTTAGCACTTAGAGCAACTAGGCATATTTCCGTTTTTGTTATTCGAGCTACGACTCAACTAGGTTATTGCCGTCTTAGGGTTTTAGAACTAGGAATCTCGCCAACAGCTCTCGTAGCCCAGGCTCTTAGCTTGTTGTTTGTTCAAATGCGAATTCGGAATAAGATCTACTTTGCTCTCTTTTCGATTTCTTATACTTTATCGTTATCATTATTGTGTTCTGATTGCTTGGCGTGTGGTATTAGCAGATATCCGAGACCTCTGGGAAATTAGAGTTTTCCTAGTCTCCTTATTTAAACGGAAATCGACAGTGCGAATTTCGGTTCCCATAGTCGGCTACCAGCATCGATCGACAACCGCTTACCAGCATCGGTCGACAACAACCTACCACACTCACATAAGATGAAGTCTCAACCAGATTTTCACACCAGGGCAGAGATAGATCAGTTGGTAGAAGGGATCTACAGAGCTCTAGATACAACAGAAGAGAGGCTTGATGGGAGATGTTATGACATCTATTTCCCAATGGATGTTAGCATTAGTGCTTTGACTTCCAAGATAGAAGCTATACAAAGGGAGTTGGTGGAGATTCAGAATTATATTGCCCGTCGACCTGAAGCATCGGCATCGATCGACAGACGCAACAACAAATCGACCGACATTCATAGACAAACATCGGTCGACGATGCTTTAACCCGAGGGAGGCTAGTACAAAAGGTGACATCAGATATGTCTGATACACACAACCATGGAGCGGAGATCTCAGCTGACACATACGCCACACTTATGAGATATCAGTTCAATCTTGAGAGTCTTGGAGATAGACTACAGAAGATAGAAGATGCAACTACAATAATGAAGGACAAATGGTGCAGAGGAGATGAAGCAATGCGAGACTTCACGGGTACATGGTTTAACAAGCGCAAAGAAGAGATGGAGACTTGTTTCCCGACAAGTGCCAGCTTTCAACATCACTAGTTCAATCACCTCCAAAGTCAATCTAAATGACTATAACAAAGCGCTAAGTGGGAGGCAACCCACTATTAGGTAATATTTATTTGGCTTTTATTAATCTAGTATTTATGTTGGTTTTTAATTATTTCAGGTCATTATAAACAAAAAGAAACAAAAATAAATCCGAGTAGACGATTGCCGTGAGTATCGACCGACGAGACACTACTGACATCGATCGACAGAGCATCACCTGCCGCGACCGATATCATCATCCTTACATCGGTCGACATCCATTCCGGTCTGATATATCGTTCTAACTTGTTACATTGAGTCCTTATGAATTAATTATCACCATAACTCCGACTGAATTTACACTGGGGACAGTGTAGTTTAAGTCTGGGGGGAGGTTTACTGATATTAGTTTACTTATGAGTCTTATAGATTTTGAAAAATAAGTTTTTATTGAGTTAAGAAGGGGATGATGAACTTTTTCAATTTTTACTTACTATCTAACCACTCTCTAGCACCATTCTTTGAGGTTATTGACTGCAGGGTGTACTGAATGGAAACACCAAAGTGGATCACCTGCCAATAACATCCATGGTAGCTGAGAAAGTCTGAAGGAACCGAAGCTGACTTCCAACCTTAATCAATTCAACTTGCTTGTTTTGGGACTTGGTATACATTGGATCGGATTCCTCTTTCAGGTCTGAAAGGTACAAGTCTGCAAATTTTTGGTTTCCTTCTCTTCTCTCTTTGGCATCTCAAAGATTAAAAAAAAAAAGATTGAAATGATTTCCTGGAAGAGGCAAAGGGTAAGAGTGTTTCCTGTGACCCCATTTTTCAAAATCTGAAAGGGATGATCATACATTGTGGAAACGAGGGTTGGGAGTGTCTCTTGTGACCCTATTATTCGCTACACTTTGTCAAAAAAAAAAGAGCTAAAAAAGTGGAAATGTCAATAAGATGAACAAGATGGCTATATCAGCATCAACATTCATTGAAATTGAAACTAATGAGATTCAGAGAAGAGAGATATAGGGAGAAAGTAAACTAGAATAATACTACATGTTTACTTAGATACATGTTAGAGTAATAGTCCATGTGTCCCTTGATCGATAATCCCAAGATTTAGCCTACACATTTATATGCATAAATGAAGTCAGTAGAGGGTATGTCAGGCGGAATCAGCTAAGCTATGGGCTGAAAGATTTGGTTGCTAAGCTGAGGTCTATTACATGAAGTGCCTGATATCTTGCATATTTCCATTGTTTTATCCATTCACCAATGTGCATTTTGATCATATAAAGATTTAGCCATGTTTAGGTTGCATTTTGCATACATAAGTCTTTATCAGGTATTGGAGTACCACATGGAGTTTTCGGAGACATTTGGGTGTGTTTGGAGCTCGAAAGAGGTGTAAAGATGATCATTGGACGAGCAGGCGTTGGGAGGCGACTTCGGGCGACACCAGCAAGTCGCTCGACCTGCCTTATCGAGCGAATTCTACCAGAGCGATGCAGAGAAGTCGCTCGCCATTTCATCCCGGTGGAAGTCAAAAACTGACCCGGAGCGACCTATCAGAGCGACCACTCCAGGTCGCTCCCGAAGCCCAGAGTGACTTGGACAGAGTGACACCCCGAGGTCGCTCGCATTTCTATCAGCGTGGCGACAACACAATGGAGCGGGCGACCTCTGAGCGACCATCGAGGTCGCCCCCGGCCTGGAGCGACCTTACCAGACCGACGCTGAGAAGTCGCCGCCATTTCATCCCGGTGGAAGTCAAAACTGACCGGGCGACCTATCAGGCGACCACTCCAGGTCGCCTCCGGCCTCGAGCGACCTCCTCGAGCTTACTCATCGATGTCGCCTGGCCTATTGTTTGCTCGAATTCAGTTTACTCAAGGGCCTTTTGGTCATTTCATTATGCACGTTTTTAGTTTTCAAAACCTATGTTTTAAGTACCTTTGGTAGCCACCAGAGGCAGAATCTCTTTCTTTCTAGAGAAGAACTAGTGAAAACTTCTTTTGATTCAGATTTGATTGCTCTCGCCTCGTTCTTGTTGATTTCTTATCTATTTCTACATGATTAATCTGAAATCCACCATGGGTTTAAGAGGAATCATGGAGATTAGTGAGTAATCACTTTTGAATTCATGGGTTAGGGAGATTAAGGGTGATTAGGTTAGTTCTAGGATGTTTTAGTGTAGATCATTCTTGTTCCTTGCTAGTAGAGTATTCATAATGCATCTTCTGAGTTGGCCACTCAAAAGTTGACCTTTTGGCATTTCCCACCCACAAGGTGTTTGATGAAATGTCTGAGACAACTCTCCTAAGTTTTTAACATACTTTACCAAAGACATTTGTTGTTAAAGGTGTTAAGATAGCCAATAGACTTGTTAGTAATGATTGCTTTCATATTATTCAACCAAAGACATTTGATATTTGAGATATGTTAGTAAATGAACATTCATCTAGACATAGAGTTTGTTTAAGATTGTGTCTAAGCTTAAGGTTGATAGTTTGATTGATCGTTTGCCATCCTTAGTTCGAAACTTGATCACCCAAGATCTAATCCCTATGCCCATGAGTTCTTTTTTCCCTTAGTAAAGAAAGTCATTTCATTTATCATTAATCATTAGTTTAGAAACCTCTTAAATCATTGGTTGCACTTAGATTGAGTAAGTACTTGCATTCTCGGTGCTTTGATATTCCTCAGAACTGGTTCGACAATCACTATACAACAACATTTGTCTTAGGAGCTTGAAAACTCCTAACATCAAATTGGCGCCGTTGCCAAATTCTGAGTAGATTGAAACATTGAGATTTAGTCACTTGCTTGAGACTAAGTCATTTTAAATTTTGTTTTGTTACTGATTCTTCTTCTTTACCTACCTTTAGCTTTCAGGTGTATGAACTTGAGGAGCAGGGGTCAATCAAACCTAGTTCCAATAGTAGCAGACATCAGAGCTTTAGAGAGAGAGTGTGCTAGAGCTAGAAGAGAAGAAGAGCAACAAGCCCACTTGCAGGAATTGGACGTTGATATGGCAGATCCACAACAAGGGGCTGAACACCAACCGCGGGCAGCCAACAACTTTGAGGTCAAGTCAGGACTCCTCAACGTGATCGAGAACAACAAGTATCATGGCTTGGCTCTAGAGGACCCATATGATCACTTGGACAGGTTCGACAGCTACTGTGGGTTGTCAAAAACCAATGGTGTGTTAGAAGATGCCTTAAAGCTCAAGTTATTCCCTTTCTCTTTGGGGGAAAAGGCGCGTCAGTGGGAGAAGTCCCTACCCAGCGACTCTATCACCACTTGGGATGACTGCAAGAAAGCATTCTTGGAGAAGTTCTTCTCTACTTCAAGAACTGCTAAGCTGAGAAATGAGATCTCCAGCTTTCAACAGAAGGGCTTGGAAGGATTCAGTGAAGCCTGGGAGAGATTCAAGGGCTACCAAGCTCAATGCCCTCACCATGGTTTCTCTAAAGAAAGCTTGCTGAGCACATTCTACCGTGGTGCTCTTCCTAAGTACAAAGCCAGATTGGATACAGCTAGCAATGGGTTCTTCTTGGGGAGAACTGAGGAAGATGCAGAAGAGCTGGTTGACAACATGGTAAAGAGTGATACAGTCTACAATGGAGACCACGACAGAGGCAGTAGAACAGATGAAAAGCAGATGCAGAAGGAGTTGAAGGCTCTACAGGAAAAAATAGACATCCTCATTGCGAATAAAACCACCCAAGAGCAGCTGCACTTTGTTGGTAACCCAAACCAAGAAGCAACACATGTTGTCCATGAAGTTGAGGGTTTGGAAGGGCAAGAAGAGTTGTGTTTCATCAACAACAATGGTAGCTGGTACAAGAAAGAGCCCAACTTTCAGTACAACAACTACCAACAGAAATTCTATCCTAACAACCAACAGAGTGGTTATCCGCCTAGGAACAACCAGCAAGGCAACTATCAGCCTCAGCAAAACCCTCCTCCTGGTTTCTCCAACAAAGGGAACCAGTCTTCTCAACAACAAGCTAATCCTTCTACCACTACTCCTCAGGAAAGCAGCACTGATGTTCTACTGAAACAGATCTTGGAGTCTCAGACTAGAAGTGAAAAGCAGGTTGGATATGAGTTGAAGAACCTTCACTCCAAGATTGATGGAAGTTACAATGAGCTCAACAACAAGTTCAGGGCTTTGGCAAACCAGTTTGCTTCCATGACCACTCACCAGAATCGCCAGCAAGGGTCTCTACCTGGAAAATCTGAGCAAAAACCAAAGGAGTATTGCAATGTTGTCCTCTCTACCACTTCTTCAGGGATTGAATTGTGTAACCACAAGAAAGAGGTAGATGAAACTGAAAGATTGGTGTTTGGAACTGAGATTGAACAGGTTCAGCATCTGATTGTAGCAACAGCTGAAGCAAAGATTGTGGAGGAAGCTGACAAAATGGTTGAAGTAAAGATTTTGAATGGAGATGAACCCATGGCTGAGAAACCAGTTGGGAAAGAGAGCTAACCAGAAGCTGAAAGAGGTCAAGCTAGAGGACACCACTGAGGTTGAGCAGTCACCCTATGACAAGCTCCCATTTCCACAAAGGGTTCTCACCAAAGCTCAGAAGAAGGTGATTTCCAAGTTCAGAAAAGACCTAAGTGATATTGGAATTAAGCTTCCAGCGATTTCAGGTATGCGTGAGGCTCATGTCCAAATGATGCTCATCAAGGACATTGTAGACCACCAAGCAGAAGTAGCAGAGCTTCTCAACATCTCAACTTTGAAACTTGATCCACTAGTCACACCAAAGTCTCTCCCTAAACTAGAATCCCAAGGGAAGTTCACCTTGTCTTGCTCTCTTGGTAAGCTCACCTTTGATGATGCTCTTGTTGATTCTGGTGCAAGTGTGAATGTGATCTCAATGGAGATGGTGAAGAGTCTTGAGATTGAACACATGGAGCCAGATACTTCCTCTCTCACGTTTGAGGATTCTTCTTCTACTACTCCTATTGGTCTCATCAAGGATTTCCCTTTGAAGATTGGATCTTGCACCATCCCTATAGACCTCACTGTCTTGAAGATGGCAACTGAGAAGAGAGTTCCATTGATCCTGGGCACACCATTCCTTACTATTGTGGGTGCTTGCATCGATTTCGCCAACAAGAAGGTCACACTCCTCAATGTCAACAAAGCTGTCTCTTACCCAATGCAGTCTCCACTGGATGTTGAGTATTGTGGAATCATCACTTGTGGCAACCCCTACATTGAGAAGGATCCTCCTTCTCCACTTTCCACTTGAGGTACTTCTCTACTTTCCCTTGTATATACCATTTCATTTTTGCATATTAGCTTTCTCTTTTGGGTATCTCTCTCTACTTGACAACACAGAGACTGTGTCATTTAAGTTTGGGGGAGGTACCAAGTATTTGATCATGTTTGCTTTGATGATTTTTCATTGAGTCTTGCATACATACCTTTTAGCATAAAAAAAAACAAACAAATCATATAGATTGCATCACTTTCATTTTTAGGAGAGTCTAGAGCATATAGGTTGCATTCACTTGCATTGGGAGCAATGATTTAAAATGCCTTGTAAAGAACACTATTTCACACTCGAGTAGCTATTGCATCTCTCAAAAAGCCTTGTACGTTTCGAGCCTTGAAAACTCTTCCTGAATCTCATTAGTTGCTGAAACTCAATCTTTGAAGCCAACTACAACCTTGTTTGAACTGAACGAACTTATTGCTTCTTGCTTATGGTCCCTTGTGTACTGAGTCATGGATATACACACTTGAGTTGTCACATCCTTTACGCCAATCTTTTTGACAAACTCGAGTGGTACACCATTCCCAAAACCCTTTCCTCCTTTTGAGCTTTCATTATTTGATGAGTGAGGCCTTTTTCGGAAAGCCTTACATGTGCATAATGTCGAGAGTATCGGGAACGACAATGCTTGATCTTCATTCCTGCTAGATTAGGCACTCTATTGTCTAGCTATAGTTGGGGGTGAGTGTTGTGACTATGATTTGGAAGCATGAAAAGTTCGAAGGAAAAGAATAGACTCTTTGTGTTTAAATGGATAATCTTATTGGAATTAGTAGATAAGTGTCTAGCTCGAGTTTATGAAAAGTTTTGGCCCCCGAAAAAAAGGAATATAAAAGAGAAAAAAAAAAAAGGGCTAGCAAAGTTATTTAGAGCTAAGATTTGTTTTGAAGTTGAGAAAATCCTTTATAGATTTCAAAGAAAAAGAGTTTTATGTGCAAAGTGTTCTTGGGATCTTTTGGTGAGAGATGGGAGTTGGGTTTGACATTATGAAGTGATTGTGTAACTTGTATGTTTGGGAAAAGGGTAGAATAATGGAGATTGAGCATTGTATGCATGAGTTGGTCCCTTTCTTAGATATATTATGTGCAATGTCAAGGCTATTTGTCTTGAGAGTAAACCACCTTTAAAGATCATGTGTTTTGAACCTCTTGACTCACATGAATAAAAGTCTTCCCTTTACTCAACCAAATGATTTGGACCAATTGACCATTTGCAAGAATTCACTTGATGTTTTATGCTTAATGAATGTGAGAGTTGGTTGATTTGAATGTGTGGATGCTTGATGATGAGTATAAGGGCAAAAGGAGTTGAGATAGGCCTAGAGAAGCTAGAGTGTGATAAGAGAGTGTGCTCATGCTGGATTAGATGTTAAATTGAGTGCTAGTTGTGTTTCTTTTGGCTATGAGCTCCCATCTTCAAACCTCTCTCCCTATGAGTTCTAGAAAGTTCACTTGTGGACAAGTAAAAGAACAAGTTTGGGGGAGTTGATATCTTGCATATTTCCATTGTTTTATCCATTCACCCATGTGCATTTTGATCATATAGACTAGGATTTAGCCATGTTTAGGTTGCATTTTGCATACATAAGTCTTTATCGGTATTGGAGTACCACATGGAGTTCGGAGACATTTGGGTGTGTTTGGAGCTCGAAAGAGGTGTAAAGATGATCATTGGACGAGCATAGCGTTGGGGCGACTTCGGGCGACACCAGCAAGTTGCTCTGACCTGCCTTATCGAGCGACCTTACCAGAGCGATGCAGAAGTCGCCGCCATTTCATCCCGGTGGAAGCGAAAACTGACCCGAGCGACCTATCGAGCGACCACTCCAGGTCGCCTCCCGGCCCGAGTGACTTGGCCAGAGTGACACCCCGAGGTCGCTCGCATTTCTATCGCGTGACGACAACACAATGGAGCCGGAGCGACCTCTCAGAGCGACACACTGAGGTCGCTCCCGAAGCCTGGAGCGACCTTACCAGAGCGACGCGGAGAAGTCGCCGCCATTTCATCCCGGTGGAAGCGAAAACTGACCGGGCGACCTATCAGGCGACCACTCCAGGTCGCCCCAAGCTCCCGATGCACCTCTGAGCGATTACATCGGAGGCGCTGCCTATTGTTTGCTCGAATTCAGTTTACTCAAGGGCCTTTTGGTCATTTCATTATGCACGTTTTTAGCTTTCAAAACCTATGTTTTAAGTACCTTTGGTAGCCACCAGAGGCAGAATCTCTTTCTTTTTCTAGAGAAGAACTAGTGAAAACTTCTTTTGATTCAGATTTGATTGCTCTCGTCTTGTGTTCTTGTTGATTTCTTATCTATTTCTCTACATGATTAATCTGAAATCCACCATGGGTTTAAGAGGAATCATGGAGATTAGTGAGTAATCACTTTTTGAATTCATGGGTTAGGGAGATTAAGGGTGATTAGGTTAGTTCTAGGATGTTTTAGTGTAGATCATTCTTGTTCCTTGCTAGTAGAGTATTCATAATGCATCTTCTGAGTTGGCCACTCAAAAGTTGATCTTTAGGCATTTCCCACCCACAAGGTGTTTGATGAAATGCCTGACACAACTCTCCTAAGCTTTTAACATACTTTACCAAAGACATTTGTTGTTAAAGGTGTTAAGATAGCCAATAGACTTGTTAGTAATGATTGCTTTCATATTATTCAACCAAAGACATTTGATGTTTGACATATGTTAGTAAATGAACATTCATCTAGACATAGAGTTTGTTTAAGATTGTGTCTAAGCTTAAGGTTGATAGTTTGATTGATCGTTTGCCATCCTTAGTTTGAAACTTGATCACCCAAGATCTAATCCCTATGCCCATGAGTTCTCTTTTCCCATAGTAGAGAAAGTCATTTCATTTATCATTAATCATTAGTTTAGAAACCTCTTAAATCATTGGTTGCACTTAGATTGAGTAAGTACTTGCATTCTCGGTGCTTTGATATCCCTCAGAACTGGTTCGACAATCACTATACTACAACATTTGTCTTAGTAGCTTGAAAACTCCTAACATCAGTGCCTTTAAAGTTGGCACTAATCTGATGTGGCTTGCAACATTGCAGAGGTAAAAATAGTAAGTTTAAAATTGTGTGAGTCCCTGCTGTTTTCAAACCTCTTTCAGAAAGAATGCCTATTTGTTTTGCTTGAGGACAAACAAAAGGGTAAGTCTGGGGGAGTTGATAAGCCATGGATTTGACCCACTTTCACCCATGGTTTATAGGTATTTTTATAACTAATTATTATATTATAGAATCTATTTATTATATTTAAGATCATGAGTGATTTGGAGATAAGTGATGATTTTGGACCATTTTGGAAATATTTAGAGCAAGCACCCGAAATGACCATCGAGCTCGACCATCGTTCGATACTGAGGGAGAAATATCGATCGATGTTCACATCAGAACATCGATCAACAGTGAAGCGCGCAGAAAGCCCGTTTGGTCACAACCGACTTGAAGCCCAAGTCTTCACCAATTTACAAGATTACCCCTGATGAGTTTTAACCTAATTATATAAGCTTTGCCATCATGTTAGAGGCAAAGTGTGCTTTTCTTGTGTTTTCTTGTTTTACTATTTTCAGCAAAGGTTTTCTAAGATTTTGATAGATTGGAGAGAAGATCCAAAGTTATATTTGTGATTGGAACTCCATTGATATCTATTTACTATTCTAATGAAGTTTTCTTACCTAATTGTTGTTATGAATTGTTTAGCCATGTCTGAGTCGTTCCATTGTTAGATTTTGGGGTTTAAATAGGTTATGAGGGATTAGCCCCAACTATAGATTGCTAAGTTGTGATAATACTCATTAGGATTGTCATTAATGCCTGATTCTAGATTAGCTACCTAGAACTTGCCCTAGGAATGTTAGATATAAGCGATAGCTTCAATCTCATCCTGAAACCATTTTAATTGAGCTAAGATTCTTGCTAGAGTAAGGTGAGAGCTGATCTAGCAAGCTTAGTGAGCACATTCAACCCACGCATTAACGCTTGGCCAATAGCGTCGATCTATATTCAAATAGAGTAATCGATCGACGCTGTGAATAGTGTATTGATCGATATTAATATAGAATCATCGATCGACACTGGTCACTAGACGAACCTAGAAAGCGAGAACCTAGTGGTTCGTTTATAAGTGTTGAGCTCTACATTATCATGCATGCAACTCATTAGGCATATGTACGATTATAATTCCAAGCTTCCTGAATAAAAACCCTAAGTCTAGCTATTTCGTTTTTAAGCACCAAAACCTCAACTAATCAATAGAGCAGTTACTTGCTCAACAAACTGCAATTTTACATTAAATCATTAAACCACCTTACTTAACAAATCCAATTAGATTTATTAGGTTCCCTAGCTCCTTGTGGATTGGATCTCTAAGTACTACAATTGTACCTCTTATTTGAGAGAGTAAATTCACTCAATAGGGTAATTTGAATGATATCAATGGAAGAGAATATTTAATCGGAAGTTTTTCCGACGTTGGTTTCATCGTAACCGATTTTGACCCCAGCATTAGACTTAAGAAACCGGAAGAATAAGTGCATCTGAGTGAACATGTGTAGTCGAATCGCTCTGAACCGGATCAGAAACAACACCCACCTTGACATCGATAACACACGAGTCCGGAGATGTATTCGATGTATTAACTCTATCCCATATATCTCTCTAAAGAATTGGCATCCCCAACTAGAACTCAAAAGAAAGACAAGAAGGCATGAGGTTACTGACTCCTAACAGGACAGTAGTGAACCCCACCATGAGGTTGCAAACTGGAGCTTGATGATAGTAACATTCTACGGTCCACCCGTTCAAGCTTGTCTCGGTGCTTCTGCTATGAAAGATCACTGTTAGGTAACTACCCATGACTATCTATCCTAAAATGAAGGAACCAGCCAGCATATCCTAGTTATCCTTGCGACTCATTTTAACTCGAAAAACATTTGAAACAAGTCCCATTCTAGCATCGTATAACCATGCTCTGATACCACCTTTGTGACAACCCCGATCGTAGATGACCAGAAATGACACGGTCGATGTTCCCCGATGGTCGATCTGAGGTTCTCAGAATACTTCCGATCGCCTTAGACCAACAATCAAAGAACACCAACGCCCCTATCGTATATCACTCTAGGCTTTTCAACCCGACAAAGCAATACCTGATAGTTAGTTCGTCCGGACAAGGACTAATATCATATGGAACCCGTACTTTAAAAAAAATTCTTTATATATCATTCAAAAGCATCTTACACAATTTGTTATAAATTAACCTCGAGGTTTTTGGTCAACAAATCTTATACATAAGAAATATCAAAAAGAATTTGCAAGGATAATAAAACTACTGCTGGCTAATGATGTTCCTTCCCATCCTAGAGTAAGGTCTCCCGCCTACTGGTTACCTGCATCACAAATGAGTCATGAGTAACTAGTTTGCTCAGTGAGCCTAGTCCCTCACCCCAACATATATTAATAATATCTCAAGCAATCAACTCCATTTGTATGCAGTGGAAATATATTCCATAACCGGTATTTATATATAAGGCCCATCCTTCTATCATTGTGAATCTAATCATATACCTCACTTCCTATTCCCGTCTCTCATATCATATAATCATACTTATATATATATATATACCAGACCCGAGAAACCACAAAGGCTAAGCGAGTCTAGCAAGTTGGCATCACCATCATCGCCTTCAGATATTCAAAGATCGAACATCTAACGATGCATGCAGTTACACGGCCTCCAGGGTGCGACCCCATCATCGTGTCTGTAAGACCCGATCCTGGATTCCTCAATCCAACCAGACCGCAGTCTCACTAAACAATCCTAACCAGTTTGATTCCATTCACTCCGATTCAAATACAATATTTTCTAAGTATGTATCAGTGATTTGAGGTTCATTGTTACACACTTAAATCCAACCAGAATCAATAAGGAAAATAGATACTTCAAAGATAGATAAACAGAATCAAACATCATTCATTCGTTCAGCATAGTGAACATCATCAAATCAATTCCTAAAAATTGATTAAAATTCATGAAAACTCATGATAATTCATAACTAATAGATTCCCATAATCAGAATCCAAAGATTCGACCCAAAACATATGAATCCTGATCATGGTCAGTCCGGCCAAAGCCATGGACTTTCATCAGTTCTTTGATACGGCCAAGGCCTAAGATCTGTGCTTCCATGTCTGAAACATCAACATCCAATACCACAACAAGAAATAGATGAAAACAGAGTATAAGATCAGAGTTAGGTGTAACCAAACGAACCAGACTGATCCATAGGCACAGATGGTTCGTCTGCCGGCTATGTCCGGTGGTTCTTGGCCACACCTCTCACCTTAGGGTTACGATCTCCAGGGACTATCTCCTTTTCCTTCTCAATCTCCTTCTCCTTGTCTTTTTGCCTAGTCTCCATCCTCTTGATCTCACAGACAAACTCCATCGAAAACAACCAGGAACCACCACAGATCGGATCTCCCAACTGTCGGTTTGTCTCTCTTTTCTCTCTGGAAGTTTTGTCTGAGTTTCCTGTCTTTTCTCTTCTGATATTTTCGACAGAGACAAGGGAAAAAATGAAGAAGAAATCGATCATAACCTCCCCCATAACTGTCTGGACGAGCAGTTACCAAAAAGGTACCAAAAGGGGCAGTTTTTCCCATAACCGCCGCCCAGTAACTGCCCATGGCGGTTATTCTTCTTTTTCCTTCTTTTTCAACGAAACCTGATCCTTCTCACTCCCTGGTTCGATCCCCAATACTCCTGATCCAACCGTCGCACATGGACCACCGGCTCAGTCCGTAACCGCTCGGACCCGACCACACTGGTTCGGACTGGAACACTCCTCCCACCTGAGATGAGCTGACCACCAACTGTTCCCAGCTAAGTGAGCTAGTATTCCAGCTCCTGTGAACTGATTAAGTCATGGTGAACTAGTTTCCAGCTGCACCTAGCTGGCTGAGCTTAATCCGGACCTCATACAGCTTCCGGTTCACTCATCCAGTTCCTTATTACTTGTTTCCCTCATATTTTGGTTAAGTCTCAGCTTCCTGATGCCCTTAACCTTCATTTTGGACCATAGTACGCTTGTCTCAAGGTCTTACGACCTGACTGTTGCGTCTCCTCGCACCATGGTCCGTCCGGACGATCCTATCTAGGATCGGGGACATGACAAGTCTCCCCCACTAACATGGGATTTGTCCTCGAATCCGAGTTAAGTGTTTCCTCTGGAAGGAATTGTTTGTACCACTTTGGATACTCAGCTTTCATCCTTGCTTTCGTTTCCCAAGTGATGAGGTCTTTACCATTGTAATCCCACACCACTTTTATCATGGGAACCGTCTTCTTTCTCATTGCCTTCTCTGACCGATATACGATACGAACCGGCCTTGTTTCTAAAGTTAAGTTCTTACCCAGATCAGCAAGAATCTCAGGCAAAACAATGTCTTGATCCGTCAAGCACTTCCGGAGTTGGGATACATGGAATACATTATGATATGCATCCATTGCCGATGGCAAGTTCAACTTGTATGCCACTGCACCCACCCTCTCTATGATCCTGAACGGACCTAAGTATCTAGGAGCCAGTTTCTTTCGTCCAGAAACTCTGATCCTACCCTTGAAGGTGATCATCTTGAGATACACAAAGTCATTGAACTCAAACTCAAGATGTTTCCTACCCTTGTCAGCATAGCTCTTCTGGCTATCCTGCGCTTCTTTCATCTTTTCCTTGACCATCCTGATCTTCTCAGTGGTTTCTTCCACAATCTCAGGATTCAACATACTACGCTCTCCCATTTGGGTCCAGCATAGAGGTGTCCTACACGGCCTACCATACAAAGACTCATATAGAGACATGCCAATGCTGGTATGGAAACTATTGTTGTAAGCAAATTCTACCAAAGGTAAGTGTTTCTCCCAAGACTCTCCCCAGTCTAAAACACATGCCCTTAGCATATCCTCCAAGGTCTGATTTCATTCTCATCCAATGGTAATACCTCTTCAGATCTCTATACATCTTGTTCAATCCCGGATGAACCGAGAACTTAGACTTATGAGCCTGCCTCATAATCTCTTCCTTCAGTTTTTGGTTGTTAAGAACACTAATCCTTCCATTGACCAAGATGGTACCATTACTCGCCGTTTGGTACTCAGTCATTGGAAGCAACCTTTTTAAGGTTCTCATCCAGACTTTGATCTTGGCGAATTCTGGTAAGTAGATCAGCCTGATCCCCTGCCTCCAACCCCAAAGATTCATCCTGTCCAACCAATGTGTTGAGATGCAGTGACCGGACCATCTCTTCCAATTCCCCAGCCTCCCTCTCGGCTGATACCTCCGCTCTCCTGCGGCTCAAGGAATCTGCCACTAGGTTAGCCTTTCCTGGATTATAAGCTATGTCTAGATAATAATCTGGAACAAACTCCATCCATCTCCTCTGCCTTAAGTTTAACTCAGGCTGAGTGAATATATACTTTAGACTTTTATGGTCTGTAAGTAATTGCACTTTGGCTCCATACAGATATGATCTCCATATCTTCAAGGCAAACACCACAACTGCCATTTCCAGATCATGGGTCGGATAATTCCCCTCATGCTTCCTCAACTGTCGAGATGCATAGGCTATTACCTTCCCATGCTGTGTCAGGACACATCCAAGTCCAGTGATTGATGCATCAGTATACACCACATAGGGTTGATCCGCCAGGTAATACCAAGACTGGTGCATTAGTCAACATGTCCTTGAGTGCTGAGAAACTCCTCTCACACTCCTCAGACCATGTGAACTTCACGTCCTTGCCTGTCAACTTAGTCATGGGCTGAGCTATGCTCGAGAACCCCTTGACATATTTCCGGTAGTAGCCGGCCAATCCCAAGAAGCTTCGTACTTATGTAGCATTCTTTGGTTGAGGCCATTCCCGTATACACTTGATCTTTCTTGATCAACAGACACTCCTTCATCAGACACTGTATGTCCAAGAAAACCAATGGTTTTCTGCCAGAAACTACACTTGCTTAACTTAGCAAAGAGCTTCTGCTCCCTCAAGCGTTGCAGCACTGCCCAAAGATGCCTCTCATGATCCTCCTTTGTCTTAGAGTACACGAGTATATCATCTATAAATATAATCACAAACTCATCCAAGTACTCCTGGAAGATACCATTCATCATCTTCATAAATGCAGCTGGTGCATTGGTCAGTCCGAATGGCATGACCACAAACTCATAGTGGCCGTACCTGGTTCGGAATGCGGTCTTCCTTATATCATCTTGTGCAACTGGAATTTGATGATATCCAGAGGCCAAATCAATCTTGGAGAACCACTTTACTCCACGGAGTTGATCCAACAACTCATCAATCCGGAGTAATGGGTATTTGTTCTTCACAGTCACCATATTCAACCCCCGATAATCAAAACACAACCTGAAGCTACCATCCTTCTTTTTTACAAATAGGACTGGTGCTCCCCAAGGTGATACACTAGGGCATATGAAACCCTTATCAAGCAACTCCTCAAGTTGCTTCTTCAGCTCAGCCATCCAGCCGGAGCCATTCTATATGGACTTTTGGACAATGGGGCCGTTCCTGGCTCCAGTTCTATTACGAATGGGTCAACCCTATCAGGGGGAATGCCCTGTAGTGCCCCAAACACATCCTGGAACCCCCGGACCAACGGTATCCCATTCGGGTCACCACCTCCTACGACCTCATCGGTGTAAATGGTAGCCAAGAAGGCCTCACAACCATTTCCCAGCATCCTTTCCACCTGGATTGCTGAAACCACCAAACAACAAGAGGTCGGCTTTATCCCTTGGAACTTGATCGACGGTCCAAACTCATTCTCAAATTGCACTCTTCCCCGGTGACAATCAAGAGTTGCCCGATACTTTCCAAGCCAGTCCATACCTAAGATCACCTCATGATTCTTTAGGGGACAACAATCAGATCTACAGGCATCGGCCTGTCCAAGATCATCACTGGAATGTCCTTAACCAGACCTAGTGGGTTCATAATCTGCCCTCCGGCCTCAACCACTCTGTCAGGACTATTCCCGGTTCCATACCGGAACATACCCTTTTCGATCATATTTGGACTCACAAAACTGTGTGTAGCTCCAGTATCGAAAAGTACATGTGTTTCCACACCACCAATACTTAAGGTCCCTACACAAGACCCAACCCAAGTATCTATCCATCCTAGGTTCCATACCATGCAATTCAACAGGAATTGAAAAGTATAAGTCTTGAATATTACCAGTGATCACCTTGTAAGGCTGAGCCTCATCCTTATCTTTGGACAGTTCGTACACACGCGGTGCTGAGGTCTGGCCCCGACTCTGGACCGGCTTGCTTGCCTCTACACGCCCCTTACTCTGACCACTCTGCATCTTAGGGCAGTCCCTACGGTAGTGTCCCTTCTGGCCGCAGTGGTGACCAGTCCTGGAGTCACTTGCCAGACTAGGAAATTCCCTGGCAGAGTGATCCATCTTACCACAACGAGTACATGCTCCCATGGCTTTCCAGCACTCACCACCATGGTATCGACCACACTTAGGGCACTCAGACCTACCACTTGAGGTTTTGCCCTCCTCAGCCGAGTCCCTCTTTCTCTTCTTGTCACTACCCAGAGCTGTGGATACAACCATACTCTTAACTTTCTGCTTAACCTCTGGTCTCCAGCATAGCCATCCTCTCAACCAACTCAGAAACAGTGTGAAAAGTGCGGACTGAGCAACAGGTCTGGAGCTCGGCCCTAAGGCCTCTGGTGAACCTACGGACCTGTACTGCCTCGTCCTCTAGTTCTTTGCCCACATAACACCTGAGCCGGTTAAACTCTTCCTCATACTCACGGACCGTCCTGCGTCTGTGGACCAAGTCCAAGAACTTAAGACTCCAAACGATCCCATTTCTTTGCTGGAAAGTACTTGTGGTTGAACTCAACCTCAAAATCAGCAAAGAGTTCAATGGTGCCATTGGTACGCTTATCAAGAGCCAACCACCAGTTGTGTGCATCACCTTCCAAGAAGTGCACTGTAATATCCTTCTGGTAATCATTAGGGCAACGAGTTGAGCGGAAGTTGCGAACCAACCGACTCCTCCACTCATCTGCCTCCATAGGATCAACACTTCCAGCAAAGTGTTTAGTCCCCAACTTGGAGATGTGCTCCAGAACCTTCAGGTAATCCATACGTTGGACAGGCCTAGCTGGTGGGTCGATTTCCACCACCTCAGCTACCTGCCTCGGACGGACACCAGTCACTTGAGCAGCCAAACGAACCGGAGGAGTAACCTGTCCCACAGGCGGATTCACCAACGGGGTGAACGCCTGAGTCAAGGTCACCAGTTGAGCTCCCATGAGTTTCATAGCCTCCAGTATGTCCCTCATAGATGGCTCAGCTACCTCCCCCACACCATCAACCCCAGCATTGTCTGCACCAATGCCCAGGTTATTCCCATCCTCTACATCGGATGACGCAGCATCATCCTCTTGGACTTGCCCTTGCTGACCATCCTAAGCATTCACACGAGTCTCAGTAGACTACTAAGCATTGCACATTAGGCTAGCATAAGTTCACAGGTTTCACAATAGACTACTAAGATAACACCACTGCTAGGTATGACCCATTCACCACACATCTTCCCATGGCCGGAGTCCTCACGGTGCTTTTCCTTTACCACGGTCCAAGTCTGTACCTGAGACCAACACAGCACAAACACAAACATCTGATCAGATTACTAAACAAGAATCTATCACATAGCATGGCTGGAATCACATCTATCATCAAAATTACTCATCAGGTCAAAACATGACCAATTTCAAAAGTACTCCAAAAATTAATTAAAATTCATGACAATTCATGATAATTCCCAACTAAGAGAATGCCATAATCAGAATTTGCAGAACCGGTCTCGATCCTATAGATCTCGACCAAAATCAGTCAAACCGGCCCAAAGTGAACATCATCAAATCAATTCCTAAAAATTGATTAAAATTCATGAAAACTCATGATAAATAATAACTAAGAGATTCCCATAATCAGAATCAAAAGATTCGACCCAGAACATATGGAACCTGATCATGGTCAGTCCGGCCAAAGCTATGGACTTTCATCGGTTCTTTGATCCGGCCAAGGCCTAAGATCTATGCTTCCATGTCTGAAACATCAACATACAATACCACAACAAGAAATAGATGAAAGACAGAGTATAAGATCAGAGTTTGGTGTAACCAAACGAACTAGACCGATCCATAGGCACAGATGGTTCGTCTGCCGGCTATGTCCGGTGGTTCTTGGCCACAACTCTCACCTTAGGGTTATGATCTCCAGGGGCTGTCTCCTTCTCCTTCTCAATCTCCTTCTCCTTGTCTTTTTGCCTAGTATCCATCCTCTTGATCTCACAGACAAACTCCACCAGAAACAACCAGGACCCACCACAGATCGGATCTCCCAACTGTCGGTTTGTCTCTCTTTTCTCTCTGGAAGTTTTGTCTGAGTTTCCTGTCTTTTCTCTTCTGATATTTTCAACAGAGACAGGGGAAAAAATGAAGAAGAAATCGATCATAACCTCCCCCATAACTGCCTGGACGAGCAGTTACCAAAAATGTACCAAAAGGGGCAGTTTTTCCCAGAACTACCCATGGCGGTTATTCTTCTTTTTCATTCCTTTTCAACGAAACCTGAGCCTTCCCACTCCCTGGTTCGATCCCCAATACTCCTGATCCAACCGTCACACATGGACCACGACCACACTGGTTCGGACCGGAAAACTCCTCCCAGTTGAGATGAGCTGACCACCAACTGTTCCCAGCTGAGTGAGCTAGTATTCCAGCTCCTGTGAGCTGATTATGTCATGGTGAACTAGTTTCCAGCTGCACCTATCTGGCTGAGCTTGATCCGGACCTCATACAGCTTCCGGTTCACTCATCCAGTTCCTTATTACTTGTTTCCCTCATATTCTGGTTAAGTCTCAGCTTCCTGATGCCCTTAACCTTCATTTTGAACCATAGTACGCTTGTCTCAAGGTCTTACGACCTGACTGGTGCGTCTCCTCGTACCATGGTCCGTCCGGACGATCCTATCTAGGATCGGGGACATGACAGTGTCTTTGTGACCTTGTTCCATATCGCAGGACCAATTCACGGTAATAATCATTCATATGAGAATATTTTGGAAGACATGTTTATAATAAGACTTCACATGATTAATACTTCCATACTTATATATTAGTACTTGAGAACAAGTACTATGGCTCGGGAGTAAACCTCTATGAACATTCATGAATATTTAATAAGCGTTTACACTAAGTAAACATCTCACCAATTCAATATTGATCAAGAGACAAAGCCTATCAATCATCTACATTTACAATCATGCAACACTAATTCATATCTCTTTAATCAACTATCTAGACTCACCTTTAAATCCATGAGATTGGCTAAGGAAGACTAGACTCGAGCTCAAGCTAATCACACTCGGCTTCTGGATCATTCTTGATTGAAAACCACCACAAGGATCCGGCTGATCCGACCACTCTCCTTGCCATCTAGACTGTGTACGGTTCTACTGTATGAGCAAGGTTGATCCTTTAAACTTTACTCAACTACTGACCTGAAACGGAACAATTCGGAACATGATCATCAACCCACCAGTTCGGTTCTGAAGAAGAAATTTAAATCAGTTCCTAACAGCTCGGTTCAGGACAAGCTTAATCAATTCAGTTCAAGTGTAGTTAAGGCCATGATCATCTCAGTTTAGATTAAATCCAATCAGTTCATAACAGATGAGCTGATTATTTCAGCAAACTGATTTAATCTGAACCGAAGAAAGGCTTAGACAATTGATCCATGACAACGGCTTAACTAAATAACATCTGATTTTGATCAAGACATGTCTGAGACCAGAGACTGAAGCTTACAACAGCAACTGATGGCCATCTGAACTCAGATAATCCTCCCCTTGAAACTGAACTCATGGCTGGACTGTTTTAAAAACATAAATCAGAATCGGTTCATCACAAAAACAGAACAAGGCCTAGGGTTTACCCTGGGTACCTCACCTTCTGATCTTCTACACAGCAGGGAACTGAGCTAGAGGATGTAAGAAAGTCATCTAAGGTCGTGGCTAATTTTCCCTTTTTTTTTATTTATCTCTCACTTTTTCTTTTCTTTCTCATTGGTTTTTCTCTAAAAATTTCTCTTGTTATGCTGCAGGTTATGAACGTCCAGAGGAGAGAAGAAGGTGTTTTAAAGAATAAGGAGTTACTTCAGATGAGGATTTACTCCCACACAAGGCAAAGCTGAGGCTAGACAGGTGGAAACATGCTTCAGCACACCAAGCAGCACAAGCAGCTGAACTTTTCCTTCCCATGGAGAAAGCTACAAGCAGCCGAAGCAAGTAGCTTGTGACCAGCATGTGACTTATTTAATGAACAAGTAGGCAGGTAGCTTGTGACAGTCACATGATAATCTAAATGAAGCAAGCAGGCAGGCAGCACAAGACATGCACATGACTCGCAAGCGGGTGAAAGTATTCCCGACCATTTCTCGATCAAATGTTTCCCGTCCATCGGTTCTCGCCTTGCTTTTATATAAACCCTTCAGGCTTGAATAAAACTTGACCATAATAATTAAAACTCGACCAGAACTATCAAGATTAGCTATTTTGGCCATGAGACAGTCCCGTCGAGAATAATTCACCGGGTCAATTTTTATTTTTAATTCTAGTCGAACCAATTCCAAATTGGTCGAGTGGAATTTTTTTCGACCAAAATTATATCTGCGAGGGTTATTACAACGTATCTCCTCATTTGGGGCTAATATAAATTTTCCATGAGCATACTTAGAGTTTTCTCCAGACCAAAGTGTCCCATGCTTCTCTAGTCAGTAGGTCTCTTATGAATCCTTGTGGGATGTATACGTGTTTTCCTTGAACAGGAACTCATCATATTGATAGAATATACCGATGGAAGCCTTGGTTCTGTTCCTGGAAACTTCTTAGAAACCATGGTCAATAGCATAAGCATCTTTTAAATGTTCAAAACCCTTAAATACTGATTTGAAAATCTAAACAACATTCATGGAATGAACTACATGCAATTCTAAGTGGACTTATTAGAACTTTCCTTATTTAGCAACATAGACTTATATTTATTTGCAAACACTGATCAATTGATTGGAAATCTAAACTGCACTTCCCATCTTCATCGGGTCAAAAGTTCAATTTCTCGTGTCCAAGAAAAATTACTCCCAAATACTCTCTTCCTTTAGGTAATTTATTAAATATTTTAATCGAAAATAAAACAAAGTAACCAAAATATCTAGGAAACTTTAGACACTACAATCCAACCGCTAAACAAATTATTCAAGTTCAAACCAAATATAGTCAAGTTTATTGCTTTAATCGACTCCAAAAACTGACAAGTCTCTTTAGGTTGCACTCTACTCTCTCGTTCTTCACTTTCTTAACCAGGCAACTATTCACCGATTTTCACTCTATAGATAACGATTTGTAAGGTTTCCTAGCGAATTCCATGCAATTTTTAGAGAATTACTAGGGAACCCTTGCAATTTCCAGAAAATCCAAATTTCGTAGTACTTAAAATGATTTCCCCGAAATACTTAACATCTAAATAATATATTCTCTTTCGTAAATAATTAGAATTAATCTTCCAAAGTATTTACCGAAGTACATTTCAAACACTATACTTTCATTTTAAATAAGTTATTTGAAAACCGAAATCCGTAACGAACCCTAAATGGTTTTGATAAGGAATTGCAAAGACGTTAGCAAATTCTAAGCAATTTTTAAGGAATTGCTAGAGAATTCTTGCAGTTTCTAGGAAGACCACTTTTAAAACACTTCAGATCATTTCTTGAAATATAATTAAAACACTATACACTCTGTAAAATAAATTATTCGACACCAAAACTCGTAATGAAATTCCAAAACAAATTTCTTGCAGTCTTAAACGTCTCCTTGCAAAACCATGATAATTACCTAGCACTTTTGCTAGAAAACCATGAGATTTGGTTTACTTTACAAATTTTTAAGGTATTTGTGAGGGTTCATGAAAACTTCTATTAAATATGCAAGGTCTTGAGAGAAAGAATTGTGGCCTCTCAAATCCCTTTTGAAGTTGTCATTAATTTACAATGGTATTTTCCCTTGTAAAGTTCTCAAAAGTTTCTCTTCCAAATCACTTGATTTTTATAGTAATTGAACACAAAACATAATACATCATATACATGAAATTGCATTTTGTGCATATCACCAATTAAACGGACACTCAACTGTAAACTGCAAAGTGATGGATGTAAAACTCGCTGTAAAAGATTTAACCAAATTTTGTCAAAAAAAAAAAAGATTTAACCAATTTCGAAAATATTTTTTTAACGTCTGAAGAAAGGTTTGAAACCTACAAAGAAAAGCGGCCAGACAAAATAACTGTCTGCCAAAGCTAATGATACAAGAAAAAACTAACATCTTAGTGAAATGTGGTGCATACAAAAAAGAAGATTATGATACTTTTCAATTTTAAAATAAAAGAAAACAAATACTTATGGTTAATTTCAATACATTAATAGATTTTGAACCGCGCATTCAAAGTGCGGGATAACTTCCAATTTAATTGTTTCAGTTTAAAAATAACATCAATTTTTGGTTAGAATTTAAACGTTTGAGTTTAAATGTCTATAAGTTATTATGTTTGTATAGTACTACAAAACACATATTTTAAATCAAACATGTGTGATTTGTACACACACACATATATATATATATATAGTTTTTAATCTATTCATTACTTTTATCAATATTTTCAAATTTTATATACATATATATATATGATATGCTTAATAAATTTTTCGATATTGTTTTCTATAGAAACTTTAATCTTTCATATTTAGTTTTTATTGTGCTAATACGTTTTACTTCTTATACATTTATACTATAAATATTTGTATACTTTAACTCGTTCTAAATACATACTACAGTTGTATATGTTTTCTAATTTGTATGAAAGATATATTTGTAGAAATTAAAATTTGGAATGTCTTGATAATTTTATTTTGGTATAAATGAAAATATTATAATTTTTACTACAATTTCATTTAATATAAAAAATATTTTGATTCAAAATAGCAAAAATATATAATTAAAATAAAGTAGACTAGCACATTAATTTAATCTATTTGATGTAAAAGTATTGGACTTTATGTATTTTGGCACTTTGTTTTTGGATTGGCTGTAAAGAAATATAGTTTGTGTATCTTTTAAAATTATACAATCAGTATAATCTCAAAACTAATGAAATATTATGAATATTAACGTGTGGGGTGATCGTATTTAGGATTAGTAACCAAATCAGCCGCCAAAAAAAAAAGAACCAAATCTAATAATGTCACTGAGGAGTTCCTCGGAATGCTGCCAAGATATCAGTATCTTATTAACCGGGCGTTAAAAGACAAACATTTTTTATCTATTTAAAGAAAAATAATTTGTCTTGCTTCTTCGGTAATTTCTAACACTTCTTACTAAACACACTCTTTTCTCTTCAGCTACAATCACCCTCACTGTTTAATTCCTCAGATCAGAGGAATGAAAATTATAATGCGTTAGTCTTATTTCTTTTCCGATACGGTTAGTCGTTGTTAGAGAAAAAGAAAGGTTAAAACAATGAGATGGTGAAAAGGCTGTTGCAAGATTGTTTCAAACGTGGAGCTTTTCAAAGCTTGAAGACTGCAGTCCTTTAGTCTTTTCTTTACTAAAAAGACTAATCAAATTTCCTCATGCTAAGGACCATGAGAGATCTTTTCCACATGTCCTCCTACTGTTAGGAGAGAATCTTACCATCAAAACTCCTCTCCATGAGAGGTACTCTTCTCTTGGCTCCAAAGCCAATGAATATTGTTGCTTTCCTTACTGTTTGTTATTTTCTGTAATGGTTCGTTTGGGACCGGAAGATACAACGAGACTCATTCCAATGAGACCCGAGGTCTTGGAGCACTCAACGTCACGACATACGGTGATTATTTTCAAGTCTGAAAGATTCAAAGGATGCAGTAATTTCTTTATATGGTTACTCGCGGATGGCACCTTTGAAACCAATTTGGACATCTTATCAAACTTGTTTAAGTTTGTGTCTCTATCTTTACATTGCTTTGCTCTTGATTTCTCTAAAAGGACTGCACATCACTTTTTCGATGTTGCTTTTATCCATGTAATCGATTAAAATATGAATGAAAAACATTGGTTGCACAAAAAAAAACAATGAGATTGAGAGATTGAACACATCAAATAGAAAAATCTCTAAGGTTTAGTTAAACCTAAGATATATATATATTTTTTCCTTCTTTTTGAACATAACCTAAGAAATATATTACGTGAGATATCTAATGTATTAATTTAAGATCTTATATTTATTTACTATTAGAAATTGTTTTTAAATTTTGAACCTTTTCAAATTTACTATCTACTATTTACTATCTAATGTTTATTGTAGATTCAAATTGTGGCCGATAAAAATAGAACACCTTCAATCTTTCAGTGCTAAACTTTATAAACAGAGCAAAGAAGATTTAGAAAAATATACAATAAACAACAAAATAAAAGTTCGAATATACAGAATTTACAATCGGACCAGGCCGAAAACGAAACCGACCATAAGTCGGAGAAACAAAAAAAAAGGTGGTGACCGACGGCACTAAGGCCACCGGCCCCCAGAGCTCAATTTCTTTTTTGATCTCTTAGTGAGAAGTTGGAGCTAGAGAGAGAATGATCGATCCTGACCACACTAGGGGTACGAATGGTGAGCTAAGAAGGAATGAAACGAGAGGGAACACTGCATTCCTATTCATTCTTTTTTTTTCACAATTCACAAGTAACTTTTGATATATAAGGAACACATACAATTCCTCTTCATTCCTCTTTATTTAGGGAATAATAGAAGAAAAATATTCCCTATCAATATTGGCAAGTAACAAAATGGAAAATAAAAAAAATGGCAAATCTCTATTAACGTGAGTTGAACTATACAGAAAATTAACATTTTCCTTGACTCTTTTCACGTCTTTCTACCACTATATATGTGAGAATTATTCTATTCACATAATCTAATACAATCAACTAAAGTTCTACAGCAAGAGGTATACACTTTTTTCTTACAATTTTAAAGAGAAAGTTATATGTATATAATACACAATATTAAGATAGAAAATAACATGAATATTTTATGTGTGCCTGTTAGATATCATGTCAAGTTCAAGAAACACTAGCGGATCACAACGTCGTGGACGTCAACCCAGTGGTGAGGCAAGAACCACGACTGATGGCGGAACAACTCGTGAAGGACAGGTATTTATATTTGCACTTTTTTCTTCTTAAATCATTGTTGTATTACTACGAAACATGTGAATTAATTATAAGAATACATATATACTTTAGTATCTGTGGAAGGATAAGAATTGTCAAGTTATGCTTGAACTCGTCATTGCGGAGCTAAAAGCCGATGACTACCGTAGTAGAATGCCAGATGTGGCAGCAAGAAAAAGAATTGAAAAAAAATACTTCGAGCTGATAGGTGAAAAGATATCTTGAGATCCAGAGATAACTAGCAAAATTGGTTAATTGCGTAAACTTTGGAATATTCACGGTCAATTGGTAAATGCACCGGTGTTTCTGTTGATCCATCTTCTGGACAAATAGATATGGTGGAAACTTGGTGGAGTGATCGGATTGCGGTAATTCTCTACTGTATATCATATATAATTACTTTATTTTAGATATATTTGTTTTATACTAATTTTTATTATTCACAGGAATATGGAGGAACTAAAAGAAGACTAGTTCATGTTTTACAAAAGAAGCCTTTGCCATTTAAAGATTTGTTGGATCAAATTTTTGGTGAACATGATGTTGATCAAGATAAACGTTATTCACCACATATGCTTGGCCTACAACTCCAGCTAGTTTAACCTACTTTAGATGTTGATGGCATAACAATGGTGGACCAACTGCAAGAAACTCAAACTGCTGAACCAATAGTGGATCTTACTAGTGATCAAGGATGCAACCGATCAATCCGAAGCATGTCGTCACGTCGTCTTGCAAGAAGAAAAACTAGTTTTGAAACACAGGTGGAGAGTGGATTTCAGCGTGTCGTAGATACTCGGCAAGAATTTTTAGAAGAACTACGATCAAGAAAAATTCAAAAGATAACATATGGTGATGCAACATCAGTTCTAGAAAAGTTACCAAAAGAACAGCTTGGGGTATTTTGGTGGGCGGCAAATAAATTGTTAAAGAGTGATGCTGATATACGTGAAGAAAGGTATGATATCTCAACGCAAAGAAAGGTTATATTTGCAACAATGGGGCTCCACAACTTTATTCGTTGGAACAAAATTAAAGATATTGACTTCGAAGAATTTGATGTGGGGGGGGACACTACTCATTCACATTCGAATGTGAACAATCATTCAGATGATGAGAGTGATGAACAAGTGAACCAAAACACATCGGCATGAGTTTTTATGAAGATTGTGCGAGATCATATCGCTGAACAAATCTGGACTGATAAAAGACATGCTTCTCGTCGACTATAGGTTTGTATCTTTATAAATACAAGTTTGCAAATAATTATAGATACGTGAAATGTAATAGGTATTACATTATAGTTTTTTCTTGTGAAAAATAAAACAAATGTTTGTCAGGTGAAAAGATACGTGTGAAGGAAGAGACACCAAAACCTATGGACAAGAAAGTTTATTTATATTTAAAATGTTTTTAAACAATAGTTTTTAAATTACTTTAATTAAAAATACTCATTCCTTTTAGTAGTTACCATTCATCACAATATTTTGTCTTATTCCTTCTCTGCATTTATTCCTTTTAATTTGTTCCTATTCATTCCTTTTGATTTATTTTCCCTATTGTTTCACTTGTTCCCGAAAAGGTCACCAGTCGGACCCTAGAGATAACACAACCCAATTACTTAAACTAAACCAATATCTAATATATTAAAACCATCCAAAATTAATAAAAAAAACTAAAGCGACAGGTTATCTGTTATTAATAAAGCAATACAATGAAACTAAACCGACAGGTTATCATGTTAGTATAGATGACGTCTTTCCTTCTCTTCAGATCACTACCTGCAACATAGAAAAACAAAACTAATTATTTCATGTTTTGTCCATTTTTCATCGTACTAAACATTCTAACAAATAAAAAATCTTATTATGAACACAAAATTATCTGATTCAATCATATATAATTAGATCATGATCACCATTTACGTTACATATGTTTTGTTTTTCTGTTTATTATAGCCGAAGATACAATTCATACCCAGTGTACAATAGTTCTTTATATATATATTAATAGAAAAGATATTTTGTAATTTTAATTAGTTTAATATCTATTGATTATCTAGATACAATCGTTATCCAGAATATTCTAACCACATTAAGAATAGATTTGATCAAATCTAAACTAACTTGTCTAGCAAACAAAATAACTTCTAGCAACTTAACTCGGTTTCTTTATTTTCTTACTCTGTTATTTTAGATAGAAGTTAATATATCATTTCTAATATATCTAATCTTTTAATTTAGAGTTTTAACTTTTATTTATTTAAATTTTGTACATATTCATTCACATTTTATTAGAAATAAATATATATTCAATTTATTCAAAGTCTTATTTTTATTTCACAGTTTTGTACATATTTCTAACATCCTTATTCACGACCGGACTTGTCTAACTTGCACAAGTTACGCGCATATGGACTATGGACCTAGTCGACAAAACCCATTAGATCAAGTGCTGATTATATCAGGAAGAATAGGTCACGACAGATGATGTAACACAAACAGACACAAGGGAAACACAGAGGAGAGGCGCGGAAGAGTGGGAGCTCGAGACCATGGTTTGGGTCTGAAGAGAGAGAGCTAGAGAGAACTAGGTCCTCGGTATGCTATCTAGGCTTTTCCATATATAATTGTATCTCTACGTGATTTGTAACAGAGATCAAGAGAGGTTGACATGAACTGTAACCTCTGGATATTTTACTCTCGTGTTTGATATAATGGAAGGTTGAGAGATCGATTTCTCTCTCCGGTGAATATAGCTCCTTCTTCACATCGAGAAAGTGAGGTGAATACCGGGTTAACAAAAGTGTCTAGTGTTCCTTCTTTTCTTGCTTGATTCGTGTTCCGCGTACTTGATTAGTGACTAGAATTGTGATAAAAACTATTGTAACCTTCTAGGGAACAGACAATCATAAACAGGTGGAATCAAGGGGCGGCCTCCTGATTTCGACATTGTTATTTCACTCTGATCCGGAGAGCTTTTGAATTCTCCAACCCAACACATAATATACGTAGAATTTCCCTCTTTAGAAATTATGTACGTGTATCTATAACGCCCCGACCCGTCCACGGCTAATGGGCCACCCATGCCCGCTCTCTCGGCCCGTGGGCCCCATCCCATCCGACGGTCAGTCCGTTAATTTCTGAAGGCTCGAAATCATTGTTTACTGACCCTGCAATCACCACCCGACCTTTTCCCATGCTTTGGCCTCACTCGCACGCTATCGTGAATCACTTCCCGATAGGTCACCTATCCTTCCACTACTCCAGCTCAAGCACGCTTAACTCTGAGTTCTTTCAGGATGTGCTCCGGAAAAGGTAAGTCAACTTTGGTGACATAGGTAGCCAAATCAATTCTCTTAAGCCTTTTCACATATCACAACTCGGGATTTTACAATTCACCCCCTCTCAAAGAACGCAACGTCCTCGTTGTGCTCCACGACAGGTCTCAAGACGCCTCTCAGGTCAGAACTGAGATGGCTAACCAGCTCTGATACCACTTATAACGCCCCGACCCGTCCACGGCTAATGGGCCACCCACGCCCGCTCTCTCGGCCCGTGGGCCCCATCCCATCCGACGGTCGGTCCGTTCATTTCTGAAGGCTCGAAATCATTATTTACTGACCCTGCAATCACCACCCGACCTTTTCCCATGCTTTGGCCTCACTCGCACGCTATCGCGAATCACTTCCCGATAGGTCACCCATCCTTCCACTACTCCAGCTCAAGCACGCTTAACTCTAGAGTTATTTCAGGATGTGCTCCGGAAAAGGTAAGTCAACTTTGGTGACATAGGTAGCCAAATCAATTCTCTTAAGCCTTTTCACATATCACAACTCGGTATGTTACAATTAAATTGTAACACCCGTCACCTCCTATATGGAGAACGGCGTGTTACTTACGGTAAAATATTGAATTAAACCGATTTATAAAATCAAATAAAATGTCGAACCTTTTAATCAAATAATTTCCAAATAAAAACGAGTTTATAAATTAAAACCAAGTACCTTCGAAAAGTTAATTAAAACCGAAATAAAATACAACTATCCCAAGACACCAATCCGTCCACATATCCAACTAGTCGTCATGCTCACCTACAAGGGGAAGAAAGAGGGGTGAGCAACAGGGGAGTTACTCCGTGAGGTATGGGATGCTAAACACGCAAACCACTGACTTGAGTAAATAGAACTCCCACTATGGAAGTTTAGTTCTAACATGAACAAACAAGATGCCTAAAGCATCACACAACACAAACAATGCGATGATAGCATATAGCTAGTCCATACACCCCGCATCTCCTCATACGGATATATATATATACATACGCTGCGTCGCTAGTACAGTCTGTCTCTGTACCCCCGCCCTCCAAAGCTGCGTCAAATGCAAACGTCTCTGCACCCACGCCCCACACAATCTGCGTCGCTAGCCCAAACGTCTCTGAGCCCCCGCCCACCAAAGCTGCGGCCGCTAGTCCGCACATCTCGACCCCGCCTCTCACATAGTCCCTACTCATAACTATGTATACATACATATATATATCGCATCTCTTAACATCACACAATAAAATCAACGGTTGAATCCTCTAGACCCCTAGTTCCAGTTTAAAATGAATGAACTGACTAACAATCAAGACTCAAACAGACTCAATTCAAACAGATGGATCATGATTCGAAATCTAAACTACGATAGAGAGAATTCTACACTGGTACGGGATTTACGGAATAGACCCTCACCTTAGTCACTGGCTGGAATGATCAACGGGAGATGGTCAACTGCATCACGAGATCAACGACTTAGGCTCAGTCTCAGGAAATAAAGTTTCCAAAAATGGAAACTTTCATAAAATAGCAATTTTCCTAAAATAGAAACTTTCCTAAAATAACAACCTTTCTAAAATAGATTTCAGTAACTAGAAGTAAGGAGGCGACAAACTTACTAGGAAAATCCGCCGGAAGCTCGTCCAGAAATCCCGCCGGAAGCTCGCCCAGAAATCTCGCCGGAAGCTCACCCGAAAATCCCACCGGAAAATTCACTAGTGACTGGTCGTCGAATAATTCAACAACATCTCGTCACACGCAAAGAAATACTTTAACTTGATGAGAATAAAGAGAAAGGGTGAAGTTTCTTATATAAGAGAAGGGAAGGGAGGTAGATTTTCTAAACTTCCAATGTGGGACAAAATAAAAAGAAGAGTTTTGGGTTTTAATTAATAAAAACAAATGGGCTTTCCCACATTGGTTCACGGTCGTTACAGTATCATCAAACCATTCCTAAAAGAGAAGACATTAATACATGAATGATTGCATTTCGGTTTAAAAAGCATGTTGGTTGTTGACCTCCTGATTCAATCATTCTTCTTCTTATTTATAAATGGATCTGTTTTTTCAGAGACACATTCTTAATTAATTATAGTAGTAAAAGTAAAATTGTTGGTCGCGTAAGTGTTTAACTGAAATAAATAAAAGAACTCCATACCCTTGTAACATACGAGTAGGGATGTTCAATATGGCAAAACCGAACCAAACCGAAATAGATAATATGGTTTGAATTTGGTATATACCATACAAACCGAATGGATATAATTTTTAAAAAACCGTAGAATTTGGATATGGTTCGGTATATAACCGATAAAACCGAATAAACCGAATAAAACCGATAAAAAAATAGAAACATGTAAATATGTATATATTTTATAACAACGTATGAAAATCATAAGTTAATTTTTTTCCTAATAACTATTACCATATTTTTTACAGTAATAAAATAGTCCTGATTTGTAAAACACTTGAACTATAATTAAATAACAATTCATCGCAAATATGCTTCTTATTTTCTTAGTCTTCTTTTGATATTTTTGCTTTAATTTAGCATTGACTAAATTGAAATAAAGATTATAAATTTGTTGATAACAATTAGTGGAAATTCTTCACAATTTTTTTTATCTATAAACGAATAGAGTTTCGTGTTTAATAGAAGAAACATGACTTTGATGAACGCTAAATATGAAAGAATATAATAACTTATTTTTTGTGCTTCGTGCTTGTTTTATTTTTGTTTTTATTTTTATTATCAAAATTTTGAGCTTTGATTTTAATTATAGATTTGATTATTTTATTAGATGATAGAAACATTTTTTATTTTTGTTCTTTTATTTAAACTTATAATATTTTTTAATAAATGAATATGTTGACAACAAGAATCTAAAATTCATATAATATGATCCCAAAATAAAGAATTATGTTTTTTGGTATAAAACCGAATAAATCGAAAACCGACGGTATATAAACTGAACCGAGCCGAAGTAAATATGGATTTAGAATGGTAGTTATATTTTACTAACTGAAATACCGAAAAACTGAAAAACCGAACTGAAACCGAACCGATATCCGGATTGAACACCCCTACATACGAGTACGTATCCATAAAAGTTAAATAAGGAAATATTTTGGCATTAATGAGTTTAGTGATCCTCATAACAGCCAACATATTTTTTTTGCTTTAGAAATGTGATGAAATAGGTTTTTAGGGATGATGATATCTATATAAGTCTGAATGTTTCGTATTTAATTTTTGTTAAAAGAAGTTTTGGATTATTATAAGATTTGGTAATATTTTATGGGTTTTTTTCAAAAATGACTCAAAACTCAAAGTCAAACACGACACTAACTCATGATTCTTTGGAACTTTCATTTGACCTATTCACCCAAAATTTCGAATTATTCACGAAAATGTCATTCTTATTTTTTCTAAAATGAATATTTTACTTTATCATCCTCATCTTCATCAAGTATTTACAATATTGTCATTGTCATGAATACATCAACCACCATGACCAACCCATTTGAAGCTCTTAATACACCTAAAAATCAATTTTCACTCCTCATATCTCATTTCTTATGCACTGAAACAACATCTCTTTCACTTTCTATATTCATACAAAACACAAGATTTTGATTCTTAACTTTTAAAGGTTTATAAAGCCATTGAAGCTTATGATTCTTGGTCATTAACAAGTGGGTCGCTTTCGTGTTGAACTTATATGTGCTTGGAGAAGCTAATCAATTTATTTCACTGGTTGAATGTATAAAATCCAAAAGAAATTCCAGATCTGTTCGCCAAGAAGACTTTTGTATAAGTCTTCTGTTCGTGGAAGACTTACACGAAAGTATTCTAGTCAATGCAGAGGCTAGTTTTGAAATTGACTTTATGTGTGTTTTTTAGAGAACACTTCTCTGGAAGTCTTCCAACTTTTCTTTGTTAACAAAAAAATCTCGAAAATACTAGAGAAGACTTACCGTAAGTATTCTCGATAAAGATGTTAGTTTTGCAATTGACCGAGTTGTGTCGAAATTTGACTTTCTTTAAAAACTTCTTGGAAAGTCTTCTCAACTGTCGGCGGAAATCTTTTCACTGTCGGTGGAAGTCTTCTCACTGTCTGTGAAAGTCGTCTAAGGTTTCTTTTGCAATTTCAAAATAAAACTTAAATAATTAATTTTAATTGGACAACTTTCATGACTTACACGTAAGTTTTCCGAATTTTATTTCAAGATCCTGGTCAAACTTTTGGTTATCACAGAAGACTTTGTGTAAGTCTTATTTTTCTAAAATGAATATTTTACTTTATCATCCTCATCTTCATCAAGTATTTACAATATTGTCATTGTCATGAATACATCAACCACCATGACCAACCCATTTGAAGCTCTTAATACACCTAAAAATCAATTTTCACTCCTCATATCTCATTTCTTATGCACTGAAACAACATCTCTTTCACTTTCTCTATATTCATACAAAAAACACAAGATTTTGATTCTTAACTTTTAAAGGTTTATAAAGCCATTGAAGCTTATGATTCTTGGTCATTAACAAGTGGGTCGCTTTCGTGTTGAACTTATATGTGCTTGGAGAAGCTAATCAATTTATTTCACTGGTTGAATGTATAAAATCCAAAAGAAATTCCAGATCTGTTGCCAAGAAGACTTTTGTATAAGTCTTCGTTAGGTGGAAGACTTACGAAAGTATTCTAGTCAATGCAGAGGCTAGTTTTGAAATTGACTTTATGTGTGTTTTTTAGAGAACACTTCTCTGGAAGTCTTCCAACTTTTCTTTGTTAACAAAAAAATCTCGAAAATACTAGAGAAGACTTACCGGTAAGTATTCTCGGATAAAGATGTTAGTTTTGCAATTGACCGAGTTGTGTCAGAAATTTGACTTTCTTTAAAAAACTTCTTGGAAAGTCTTCTCAACTGTCGGCGGAAATCTTTTCACTGTCGGTGGAAGTCTTCTCACTGTCTGTGAAAGTCGTCTAAGGTTTCTTTTGCAATTTCAAAATAAAACTTAAATAATTAATTTTAATTGGACAACTTTCATGACTTACACAGAAGTTTTCCAGAATTTTATTTCAAGATCCTGGTCAAACTTTTGGTTATCACAGAAGACTTTTGTGTAAGTCTTAAGTCGTCTAGTTAAAATTAAATATTTAAGTTTTATTTTTTAATTGCAAAAGTAACCTGAAACGAATTTCAACAACAGTGTGAAGACTTCCACCGAGATTTTGGAAGACTTACTTGTAAGTCGTGTAGAGAAAGTCAAATTTCTAACACAATTCAGTTAATTGTGAAACTAACATGTTTATCCTAGAAGACTTATCGGGAAGTCTTCTTTGGTATTTTCGAGATTTTTTCAAAAACAAAAGTAAGCCAATGTTTACAAAGGAAGACTTCCAAAGAAGTCTGTTGTAGAGTAGACTTCTCTAGAAGTCTTCCTTTATAAATTTTCAATTGCAAAAATGACCTATATGGAAAGCTTCATAGAAGTCTTCTGGCAGGAGACTTACTGGAAGTCTTCTAAGTCAGTGTGTAATAAACTTTCATTTTTTCTAAAAGTAAAATAACTTTTTAAGATTTTCTTGTTAATTCATATATATTAGTCGATATTGGGTCTCTTGAATGAAATTCATAACTTAATTAGTGATAATTATGAAATTACCAACATTCATGTTTATAATGTTTCTAGCTAATGAGAGAAAACTTATGGGGAAGTCTTGTACGTTAGTTTTTGTAAAACTTGTATTTTGAATTTCAAGATATATTTTTAACTTTCAAAAGTGTTAAGTAACTTAAAGAATATCAAGTCCTATGGTTTAATGTGTCTTCTTAGATCGTAAGATATACTTTTTAACTTTCAGGAAATTTAAATTTTCATTTTTACTTAAAATTTGAGTTTTCTGCTTAAATTTTCTGCTTATATTTTATTTCCTGCTTGAAATTTAAGTTTTCCAAGAAGTCTTCTCGAAGACTTCTAGTGAAAGTGTTATATGTTTGAACTTATGCAATGTTTGATTTTTGTGAATTTGACTAAGTTTTCTTGAGATGTCATCTCTCTTAGTTGTAGTAATTTTGACAATTTTTTTGTGATATTGTGTTTTGCTATTGAAGTTGTATCAATAACTTTAATAATGTCAAGTACTTTTGGCAAGATAATATTTTAGACATTAACATATTTACCTAAAAGAAATTCATTAATATCTCTTCAAATTTACAAAAGAATTCACAACTAAAAGAGAACACATACAAATCACAAAACATACCATACACAAAAGTATTATAGATCATTCATCCACAAAAAAACAAGCTTGGAGTCCACTTGACATTGGAGAAAACCCTGTCAGAAGACTTCCTTGTCTTCTAGCGCATTATATGTTAGAAGACTTCCAGAAGACTTCTAAGAAGTCTTCAAAAGTCTGATTTAGATCTGAAAAACCTGCAAATCCAAAAACCTTTAATGGCTTCAAAACAGAGAAAATGAGTGGAAGATGAGATAGAACTACCTTTAAAGAACATATGAAAAAACATATCCAAGAATTTAGATATACCTTTAAAGGAGTATAAGATAAGAACCATGTAATAAAAAACCTGCAAAATAAAATGAATTAGTGAGAAACACATAAGACAAAAAATGATAAATTGATATAAAGTTTGGTGTTTTCAAGTTTTAAGAGATTGGAGAGAGGTTGGATAGTTTTAGTTTGGGAAAAAAATTAAGAGCTTTAAGAAAGCAGGAGTTACCAAATGAAGAAAATAGAAAATTTTCTAATTTGAAACAACTTATAGCTAATTTGAAACAACTTATAGCTACTAGGATAAACATTCAGACTTATATAGATATCATCATCCCTAAAAACCTATTTCATCACAATTCAGTTAATTGTGAAACTAACATGTTTATCCTAGATGACTTATCGGGAAGTATTCTCTGGTATTTTCGAGATACCAATTTGAAACAACTTATAGCTACTAGGATAAACAACTTATAGCTACTTCCTTAGAACAAAACCAACTTTTTGCAGTTTTTGACTATGACTACCATTACACTTTGCAGAAATTCATATCAGTTGATTGAGAAGCCAAAAAAATAAAGAAAAATACAAAACATGATCTTAACATACATGAGCACTTATGAAAAATATAATGGTGAAAAGTTTTGCATGGTTTTACAATTTCAGTAATGCTCTAAAAATGGTAGAAGATATGATCTTCCATCTACGGTAAAATAGATGGTAGAATCTGCTAAAAAAGCTAAACTATACTGAAGTTAGAAAACGTAGTATGCCAAATTTGCATCCATCTACCTCCGTAGAAAATACAATCCAATATTTGTTCTATTTTCTTAAAGATGGCAGATCATGCCGTCTTCACTTTATTCTTTCCTCCACTATTGGTAATGTCTACACTCTACTATTATCTCTTTCACTATCAGCAGAACGTTGGCTCTACCATGTCTTCTATATACATTTCACCGGTAGAATCTCATTTCTGCATGCTTTGTTTCAAAATTCCGAAAATTTAGCCTAAAAACGGTTATTAAATATTTTGAAGATCTTGAAAGTATTTTCTTTACTTTTTTAACTTTTTAACTTTTTTTACCAAAATTTGACTGCAAATCGTAAAAGGAAGTCGTCTTCCTCAACAACCTCTTCTTTGTTTCTTCCCCTCTTTCTTTTGTCAATCTAGGTTTTACTAGGATGCATATCTATTCTTCTTGTGGTTTGTGGAACTCGTCGGTTAGAAATGGATGGATTTTTCTTGCTGAAGAAAAAAGAGGTAGGTTACTGAATTTGGATGGCAGTTCAACCTTTGAGAAGCTAAAGTTGATGGTTGTGAGGCTTTGGAATCGATCTAACCCTAGTCAATCTCGAGTTTAGCTACTTACCTAACTGTAGACAAAAACATGAACATACATACGGCTGACGTCGACATCCCACACTAGTCTTGTTCTTCCATGAGGAGGAAGTTGATATGTCCCGTAGTCGTGTAGAAATCCTTCTACTTTAAACTTTTTCATGTCTTTTACAAAAGTGGAGTATGAACACTTGATTTGGTTACTGAATACGCAGCTCATGAAAGCGACCATGTTTGCCTTCCATCGTCGCAATGTTGCCCTCTCCCGGAACAAAAATAACATGGCATCAATTTCCTGGAAAGTTCTTGTTAACCTTCTACACATGAGCAAAACGAATAACATATAAAGTACAAATGTATATCCTCTCACATAGTTCTTTAACCCTCCGTAGGTCCCACTATATATGCTGACATCTCACATGTAAACATAGAAGGTCCAATCTGGAGTTTCCTGAGATAAATATAAAAGATATTAGTTGCTTTGCTATTAAAACGTAAAAAAAAAACTCAATTGGAAGTGCATGACCACTGAACCAATTTGACCCAAGATTCTTCGGGGAAGAGAACCAAAGAGTAATCATTGTCTTTTACACGATCCTCGTGTAAATCTATATCCCGTAAAAATGGCAGTGCAGTTTCCTTGGTCTTAAATGAAGTCAATGGGGTTATTCATTCCATTGGGTCATCAAACTTTTCTTTTTGGGATGGATCGAATCCTTTCACATATGAATCTTGTGTAAGATTTTGAATTGTCTTCCTTAAATACTCTTGTGTACCCATCTCTAGATCAATGTTAGACAACTGGGAGATAGTTACTTTATGCAAATTCCCATGAAAATCAGGGATTTCTACAGTTTATTTAGATTCCATCTCTGAAAATTTCCAATTAAAAAAGGTAACAAAGTTAGAATTATAATCAAACGCAAAATATTAATATATCCACAACTCATAAAAATCACATTTTAATTCCTAGAAGAAACCAAATCCAAAACAAACATCAACTAACTCAGAGAATGGAAATCACAAAGTATTCAGAAGATCTAGTCAGATTAAGAAATCACATATTGAGAAAAAAGGGTTTAACGTACATAGCATATTAGGTGGCAGAAGCTATGTGTCCAGTGACGGAAAGACGACGACAACGAAGACCTGAAGTATATGACATCGAGAATGGAGTGTGTGTCTATGCTGCAATCTGATTGGAATTAGCAAAAACAAATATTGCTATCTTAATAGATCATTTAGGATTGGAATTAGTTGTGATGATACAATAATCACCGAGAGAGAGAGAGAGGGGGAAAGGTATGCTTTGTTGAGATGAGACAGTTATGGAAGAAAATATGCAATTAACTTAAAGCCACAACAATATCAAACCCAAAAAATCGTAACCACTCCTCCTGATCTTGGTTTCTTTGAAGTTTTACGCTAATTTTAATTGATATAAATTAATTTATAATAAATTAAATGATTTAAATGATGTAGACTAACATAAAATAAAATCACTTTATTAAACTGATTTTAAATGAAATACAGTTAGATATTTTTTGTTAACATCTGTTTTTATTGATGTAAATATTGTATCATTTTAATAAATAATGTTAACTAAAAATAATATATGCATAAGTTATTTAATCGATGTAAATGTCAAAAAATAGTATCAATTTTAGCGAACTGAAACAAATTAATATAAAATATATCAGTTTAGATGAGTTGATGTTATATTAGTTAATAATACCATCATTACTATAATTGATTCCAAATAATGAATATTTGTTTCATTTAGAAATAAGTAATTTAAAATAATATCACTTATTTTTGTGATTCAAATTAATTGATATAATTCAGTCTTTTTTTTGTAGTGCTTCCTGCTAATAACACAACCCAAAACAACATTAATACACGACCAGGAATATCATACATTCAAAAGTGGCACAAAATATTACAGACTTGTGTTTGATACTGAAACATCTTAGCTAAAAGATTACAACATGTTACAAAATATTACAAACAAAACTTCATTTCTTGTTTACCTTTCTTTTAGGACGAGGGCTAGGTATTGTCGAAGGCTGGGGTATCTCGGATGCAGGGACATCGTTTCTTGAAATTATAGTTGATGTCACTGTTTGCTTGAGCTTTGCAATCTCACTGTCAAGCTTGTCAAAGCCATGATCCACATGCTTTTGACCTCTTCTTTCATTGAGTTGAAGGAAATGTTAAACAATCTCATAATAAAGGTCTTTATTTCATCATGGAGACATGTGTTCTGTCCTGCCGCATGTTGGCAAAGTAGTTGTCTCTTCCTAGATTCAGAACCGGGATCCTTTGCCTTACTCTTGACCCTTCTTTTAACTACAGGCTCAATCGGTTCTTCATCTTCAGTTACTTCTACTTCATCTTCCACAGCAACATCATCTTTCTCATCTAGCTGATCTTGAGTCAATATATCTTCCTCGACTTCCCAGACGAATTTGCTCCACTCAAATTTTGCACTGATTAAGGAAATAATTTTGTCAACTCGTTCATCTTTCTTCTCGTTCTTCCTTTTGATGATCACATTAGCAATGACATCATTGTTTCCTATATCAGAAATGAATGAAAACACGACTGCTTTCTGTAAATAGAAAAGCAAAGAACATAAGTATTTATAATATAAACAAGTAAATAAATTTGATGTTTGTGTTCACCTTTCCAAGTGCAGCCTCTAGAGCAGTGATATCATGATAATAAATATTTCCATTTCCATACCAATTCTGACATCTCACACTGGTTATCCCTTCGCTGTACTTTCGACCCAGCAAAGTTCCAATGCCCGAGATCGCCTCCATAAGCCAAATCTGTAGGGCATAGGAGAATCCATCCAATACATAAATGTTATTCTTCAACTTGTACCTTGCTTTCTGTATGGACTCTAGTAGTATATCGTAAGCATGAAGACCCCATGGATACTTCCTCATTTTATCAAGATCTAACACCAATTGATATCACTCCTTATATCACACAAATCACCCTAAAGAGTGATTTATACTCTCTCAAATAAGAGGTCGAGTTGTAGTACTTAGGGATCGAATCTACAGATAGCTAGGGCACACAAAAGATCTAATAGTTATAGGAGTAAGCTAGGTTAATAGTTTATTAATGCAGTAAATATAGTAAATTGCAATGGTGAGCAAGGCAGTTGCTCGGCTGATTGAATGAGGTTTGACGGAAGGATGGTTGCTAGATCTAGGGTTTCTATTTAGGTAATCAGGATTATAATGATATAGAGACTAATTGTTGTATGTAAGATATTAAAGAGCTCAACAATTAAGAACAAATCGATCGGCTCTCGCTTCTAGATTCGTCTATTGACTAGATCTAATGATCTCAATTATCGTTCATCGATCAATTAGAAAGTGTCGATCAATGATTCTAGAGGAATATTGATCGATACACATTTCACGACGTCGATCGATTATTCTATTGGAATATCGATCGACAGACTTCTAGCAAGCTTTGCGCGCGGTTTGATAAAGTACTCACTAGGGTTCGTAGATCAGTTATCACTTGTTTCTAGCAATCCTAGTTCAATGAGGATCTATTCAGAGAAAAGACCAAGTTATCGCTTGTGCCTAATGATTCTAAGATCAGGGTTCTAGTTCGCGACTCTAGAACACAAGCAGTAAGAACATCCTATTGACGAATATCACAACCTAGAAATTCTATATTTGGGGCTAATCCCTCATAACCTATTTGAACCCTAAACCTAACAGGTGGATCTATTCAAGCATGAAGTTGTCACAGAAAATCATAGAAAGAATAGATATAAAACTGATAAAAACAATAAAGAAACCAAAGGAGTTCCTCCTTTCTCTCCTAACCTAGAACAAGAATAATATAAAGCTTAGCCGTCAACAATGGCTTAGAAATAACATAAATAGGGTTTTAGGTCGTCCAAGGGTATTATGGTAATTTGTGGTTGCTTATGGGCTTCAGTCGGTCATAAAATATGCCCAGCCCATATTCTTCCATCACCGTCGACCGACGCCAATGCTGTTTCATCGATCGACAGTCCTGCATCTCCTCGACAGCTTCCTCTCGCGAGGCAGACTGACTATTCTTCAGTAAAACGGACACAACCTCTGCTACAGGATGCTGATTGACCTCAAACCGGTGGCATTGGAAAGCTAACTCAAATCTCTATCTTGTGTAAAACGATGGGCTCAATCTAACGGTGGGAAGGTCTCTATGCATAGCTAAACATCTGACGCATCTGTGCAGTTATGCACCTCAAAAGGCTCCAAAATCACCATATTTCTCCAAAACGTCCCAGAACCTGTAAATACTCTAAATAGACTCTATGTAGTAGTAAATATATATTAAAATATATACCATGGCTGAAAGTGGGTAAAATCTATGGTATAAAAATTAGAATCATCACCTCTGCAATATTGCAATCCACATCTAAGAAGTCCTAATCACAAAAGCACATTATACCATATCTTAACTTAGCAACCAAATTCACCTAGCCAACAACTTAGCAAATCATGTCTGACATTCCCCTCTACAAACCTCATTTCTTAACATAAATAAAAGTGCAGGCTTTACCTTGGGAGTATCGATCACAAGATGCAAGAATAGTAGCTGGATCTGCAGGTAAAAGTTAGTTTCTATCTTTTCTCTCTACTAATTTCTCTCTTTAGTCAAAGTCTGCTTCCATTGCATGATCATTGACAAAGATTGGACAGATTTCCATGAATCAAGCCTTAATGGTGGTTGTCACCAAGTCCTGTTCACTTCTTTTTGACCTATATCCAAGAATTCATGTGAATCGAACCTTGATGATTGCCGCTACCAAGTCCCGTTCGAATTCTTTTTGTTGGAATCCTTATGAAGCAAGCCTTAATGGTTGTAGCCACCAAGTCATGTTTGGATTCCACCTAACTAACACTATATATATATATATATATATTCTTTTTCTTTTTCTTTCTTTTTCCTTTTTTTTCCTTTCTTTTTGTTTAAAATAAATATCTCTACCTATAAATCTAGGGTCGAAATAGAGAGAGAAAATGTGATAAATCTACACAAGGCTTTACCTTCCAGACTTGTTTGAAGAATCCGATCTCATGTATACCAAGCACCAAGACAAACAGTTGTGTCAGGTTTAGTGTTGGAGGTCAGTTTTGGTTCCTTCAAACAATCTCAGCAAGTGTGAATAGTTGACAGGTTGATCCACTTTAGTATATTTAATACTATCTGCAATCAGTAAGTCTAGAATGGTGCTAAAGAGTGGTTAGATAACAAGAAAAAATCTAATAAGTTCATTATCTCTTTCTTGACTCAATAAAACTCTTTTGAAAACATTTTGATAAGACTCATGAACACACTAATATCAGTAAACATTCCCCCCCAGACTTAAATTACACTGTCCCCAGTGTATATCTAGTCGGAGTATGGTGATAACATAAGCATAAGTACACAATTTAGCAAGTAAGAACGATAACCTGACCGGGTTAAGTGTCGATCGATGGAAAGGAATTACCATCGGTCGCTGCAGATGGTGTACTGTCGATCGATATTGACATGCTCTCATCGGTCGATTTTAAAATCGTCTACTCAGATCTTCTTTTTTTTTTTAAATATCTAAATAAAACGCAATATTAGTTGAACATCCCCTAGACTTAAACAACACTATCTCTAGTGTTACACATTCTAAGATTGGTGGGGAAATAAATCATAAGGACAATATTTAACAAGAAAAAATGGTATACCTGACTTTGATGTGAGTGCCGACCAACACAGTTAAGTGGTGATCAATACTCTTGAAGCTCTGTCGATCAACACAGTTAAGTGGCGATCGATCGATGCTAGTGATGCTCTGTCGATCGATGTTGCACAGCCATCGTTGATCCTTGTGCAAACTCATCTTCCTCAGATCTTTTCCTTTTACCAAACATAAATAAAACACTAAAAGTTAGTAATAGATAACTAATAAAACCAATTCAATTTTTTTTTGATGAACAGTGATTGCTACAGTAGCCTGCTACAGTATCGCAGCTACAGTAATTCCTGATTTTCTGCTACAATGTCGGTCGATTTTCTTGCTACAGTGTCGCTCGATTTTTTTTTTTGCTGCAGTGTCGCTTGGCGCTGCTACAGTGCCGTTGTTAATGTTCACTTTTTGTTTTTTACCTACATAAAAATAAAAACAAAAAATAGTAACAATCTAACATAAACTGATTGAAATTACCTAATAGTGGGTTGCCTCCTACTCAGTGCTTTGTTAGTCTTTTAGCTTGACTTTGGAGATCTGATTTAGTCCAGATGATAATGAGAACTCGCTCCAAAACAAGTCTCAATTTCTACTCTCTGAAGCTCTATCATTCTTGTGTGAAAGCCTCATCCACAGACTCTTCTCCTTTGTCTATCATCTCAGCAATAAGGAGTGCTCGAAGCTTTGCAAATGGATGTGAGAAGCATATGTTGCGCACTCTGGATTTCATGACACCATCTGAGAAGTGAGGGATCAATGATAGCTGAGAACCTCCCTTGGTCCTTTTCCTCTTCTTCCAATTTCTCCTCTTCTTTCCCCCAGACTTGTCTGATCGCGTGGTGGTTTCTCCATCAAAAAGATTTACACACATCGAAATCCTTCTGCTCTGATATGCGCCCAGTGTCGATCAATGGAGAAGTGGTAGTGTCGATCGATACCGCCTTTTTGGTGTCGTTCGATGGTATCTGGTCGGTGTTGATCGATGATGTTTCTGTTGGGCCTTTATCGACTTCATCTCTAAATCGCAACCCTCTCTGAGAAGTTTCTACGTGCTGATGATCATTCAACACCTCAACGTAAGAACTTAGATGCGCACCTTTATCTGGGTCTTTAAGGGTTTTATTGATATTAATTGTTCTTAAATTCAAACAAAAATATAATAAATATGATTATCTAATCTGGATCTCGGATTACAACTATCGTATGTTAATCGCGAGAAAGTTTCGATCGATGATTCGTTAAGAACATCGATCAATACACCTTTCAAAATATCGATCGACAGAGCTGTCGCTGCGTCGATTGATACTTCTTCCAGAAAGCTTTACAGACAGGTTTGATTTATATTCTCTAACTCACTAGATCAACTCTCATCTCTATATAGTCAATTAGATCATACTAGTTTATTTTCAGGTATTGGGTCAAGCAATGGCTTGATTCTAATTAATCCTAAGATCTAAGTTTAAAGGGTAATCAATCCTAAACTTAGCTTTAAGAACAACTAGATGAAGAACTATGTTTTTTTAAACACCCTAGCAACAGTTTAATTCAGTATTACATGTATCAACCTATTGAGAAACCTAAACCTAAAAGCAAGGACTACTCAGACATATTCATAAAGCACATAGTTATGATGGTCTGAATAATACTTAATAGATAAATAAAAACAGAATAGAGTAAGAAACAAAGGGAGTTCAAGATCTTTCCTCTCTCAAGGTGTACAGATCTCTCTCTCCAATCCAAGCTCTCTCTCTTTAGAATAGTATGAAGCATAGCCGTCAACAATGGCTTAGAAAACAGTAAAATAGGGTTTCAGGTTGTCCAGGGGTATATTGGTAATATGTGGTGACTTCTGGGCCTAAATTGGTCACGAAACAGGCTTGGCCTGTTTTCTGGGATCACTGTCGACCGATACCAATGATGTTTCATCGATCGACAGTCCTTCATCTCCTCGACAGCTTCCTCTCGCGAGGTAGACTGATCACTCTTCAGTAAAGCGGGCATAACTTCTGTTACAGGATGCTGATTGACCTCAAACTGGTGGCATTGGAAATCTAACTCAAAGATATATCTTGTGTCAAAATATGGGCTCAATATAACGGTGGGAAGGTCTCCATACATAGCTAAATATCTGATTCATTTGTTTAGTTCTGCACCTCAAAATGCTCTAAAATCACCATATTTCTCCAGAACGTACTTGAACCTATAAATACTCTAAATAGACTCTATATAGTAGTAAATATATATTAAAATACTTATATATCATGGCTGAAAGTGGGTAAAATCCATGGTATATCAACTCCCCAGACTTACCCTTTTGCTTGTCCTCAAGCAAAACAGACGGACAGTCTTTCTAAAAGAGGTTTGAAAACAGCAAGGACTCACATGATTTAAAACTTAGAATCATCACCTCTACAATATTGAAATCCACATCTAAGAAGTCCAAATCAAAAAAGCACATTATACCATATCCTAGCTTAGCAACCAAATTCACCTAGCCAACAACTTAGCAAATCATGTATGACATTCCCCTCTACCAACCTCATTTCTTAACATAAATAAAAATGCAGGCTTTACCTTGGGAGTATCGATCACAGGATGCAAGGATTTTCAAACAAGTATCTGGATCTGCAGGTAAAAGTTAGTTCCTATCATTTCTCTCTACTAATTTCTCTCTTTAGTCAAAGTCTGCTTCCATTGCAGGATCATTGACCAAGATTGGACAGGCTTCCATGAATCAAGCCTTAATGGTTGTTGCCACCAAGTCATGTTCACTTCTTTTTTTGACTTATATCCAAGAATTCATGTGAATCGAACCTTGATGATTGCCGCCACCAAGTCCCGTTCTAATTCTTTTTATTGGAATCCTTATGAAACAAGCCTTAATGGTTATAGCCACCAAGTTATGTTCGGATTCCACCTAACTAACACCTATTATATATATATATATATATATATATATATATATATATATATATATATATAATTTTTTTATTTATATATATATTTTTTTCTTTTTTATTTATTTTCTTTTCTTTTTCGTTTTTTTTCAAATAAATATCTCTACCTATAAATCTAGGGTCGAAATAGAGAGAGAAAAGGTGATAAATCTACACAAGACATTACCTTCCAGACTTGTTTGAAGAATCCAATCGCATGTATATCAAGTCTCAAGACAAGCAGTTGTGTCAAGTTTAGTGTTGGAGGTCATCTTTGGTTCCTTCAAACAATCTCAACAAGTGTGAATAGTTGACAGGTTGATCCTCTTTAGTATCTTTAGTAGTATCTGCAATCAGTAAGTCTAGAATGGTGCTAAAGAGTGGTTAGATAACAAGCAAAAATCTAATAAGTTCATTATTCCTTTCTTAACACAATAAAACTATTTTGAAAACATTTGATAAGACTCACAATAAACTGGATATCAGTAAAAATCCCCGTAGACTTAGATTACACTGTCCCCAGTGTATATCCAGACGGAGTTATGGTGAGAACAAATCATAAGTACACAATTTAACAAGTTAGAACGATATACCTGGTCGGGTTAAGTGTTGATCGATGGAAAGGAGTTACCATCGGTCGCTGCAGGTGATGTACTGTCGATCGATATCGACATGCTCTCATCGGTGATTTTATAATCGTCTACTCGGATTTTTATTTTTATTTTCTAATAATTTTTAATTATTATTATTATTTTTTTTTTAATTTAAACTAAATCCTAAATATCCTAAAACTAGAAATGGGTTTGCCTCCCATTCAGCGCTTATTTTAAGTCTTGAGCTCGACTCGAGGTTTGATCTGTCTAATTATCAGGAAGAAGGCCTAAGTTTAAAGGTCTGCTAATTGGCGGTTTAGCCCAATAGTGTTTCACTCTTTGTCCATTCACTGTAAATTCTTCTTCTTTATCGTTTATAAGTGTGATGGCTCCATAATGTTTGACATCCACAACAGTGAAAGGACCTGACCAACGAGATCTGAGTTTTCCGGGAAACAGTGTAAGCCGAGAGTTATATAACAGCACTTGATCATTTGGTTTGAAATGCCTCGAGATGATCTTTTTATCATGATATGCTTTCGTTTTCTCTTTATAGATCTTTGAACTCTCATAGACTAAGTGTCTTATTTCATCCAGCTCGTTAAACTGCATTAGTCTCCTTTCGGCAGCTGGTTTGATGTCAAAATTTAATAATTTTATAGCCCATGCTGCCTTATGTTCTAGCTCAACCGGTAAGTGATAGGATTTTCCATAGAGTAGGTGAAATGGGGCTGTTCCTAGTGGGGTTTTGTATGCAGTTCGGTAGGCCCAAAGTGCATTGTCCAGTTTTCCAGACTAATCTTTCCTAGAAGTTCCTACGGTCTTTTCTAAGATTTCTTTGATCTGTCGATTTGAGACTTCTACTTGTCCACTTGTTTGCGGATGGTAGGGTGTAGCAACTATGTGGTGAACTCCGTTCTTCCGGAGTAATCCGTCAAAAACTTTGTTAATAAAATGGGAGCCACCGTCGCTTATGACTATTCTAGGAACTCCAAATCTTGGAAAAATAATGCTCTTGAAAAGCTTGATAACTACAGATGTGTCATTTGTTGGGGAAGCAGCTTCGACCCATTTTGATACATAATCAACAGCGACTAGTATGTATTTTTTTCCGTACGGAGAAGGGAAAAGACCCATGAAATCTATTCCCCAACAATCAAAGACTTCTACCTCTAGAATAGACTTCTGTTCCATTTCATGTCTTTTACTGATTTTCCCCCTTCGTTGGCATCTGTCGCATTGAGCTATGAATGCATGATCATCGCGAAACATGGTCGGCCACCAGAATCCAGCCTGAAGGAATTTTGACACCGTTTTAAAGGTTGCAAAATGTCCAGCGTAGTTGGATCCATGGCATTGGAATAAAATATAAGGGATTTCATTTTCGGCGACGCAACGTCTATATATCCCGTCAGAGCAATGTTTGTAGAGATATGGCTCGTCCAGTGATATCTCCTAACTTCTCTTAAAATTTTCTTCCTTGTATTCCCTATTTCTTCCTTGTATTCCCTCTCAACTCTTCGGGTTCTATGTCAGCAGCTAAATAGTTCACTATATCAGGGTACCAAGGTCTGCTCTTTGAACCTTTTCCGACTGCGTACACTTCCCGATGCAGACTTTCATCTACGGGGGAATCATGGTCAGGGTACAGCTCGTTGTATGCGACGTTTACTTTTATATCGAAGGTGAGGGTTATGGGATTTATTTCTTTATTTAGATCATCTGGAGTGTCAATCGACATAGCATTGTCATCGTCGATCGACATAGCATCATCGTCGTCGATCGACAGTTCCTCAGAAGTGAGACAAATATTTCCGACGAATGAATCCGTTTGGTAAACGTTTTCCGTTGGTAAGAAGTCATCGATAGGAATGTCATCTTCTATTCGTATCCGGGAAAGATGACCTGCAACTCCATTTTCTACTCCTCTTTTATCTTTAATCTCGATGTCGAATTCTTGAAGTAGAAGGATCCATCGCAGGAGTTGTGGTTTCGCATCTTTCTTTTGCATTAAATATTTAATTGCAGCGTGGTCAGTATGAACTATGACTCGCGAACCAACTAGGTATTGGCAGAATTTTTCAAATGCATAAACTACAGCAAGCAGATCTTTTTTCTGTTGTTGCGTAATTCCTTTGTGCCTCTTCGAGTGTTCGACTGGCATAGTAAACTGCATTAATCTTTTTGTTTCTTTGGCCTTGAACTGCTCCTACAGTGAAATCGCTCGCATCGCACATGATTTCGAAAGGAAGATTCCAGTCAGGTGCTTGTACGATGGGGGAAGTTATCAAGGCTTTCTTTATTTCCTCAAAATACTTTACGCATTCTGGTGAGAAGTCGAATTTAACTTCTTTACAGAGGAGGGAGGTGAGAGGTCTAGCGATTTTACTGAAATCCTGTATGAACCTCCTGTAAAATCTGGCATGCCCGACAAAACTTCTCACGTGTTTTACGTTCGTGGGTGCAAGCAGGCCGGTCATTACCTAAATCTTCACCCGATCTACTTCTATGCCAGCAACGGACACTTTATGTCCTAGGACGATTCCATCGTTAACCATAAAGTAGCATTTTTCCCAATTCAGAACGAGGTTCTTTTCTTCGCATCTTGCCAAGACTTTACATAGGTTATCGAGACAGTTTTTGAAACAGGATCCATATACGGAGAAATCGTCCATAAAGACTTTGCTGAAATCTTCTATCATATCTGTAAAGATTGACATCATGCATCGTTGGAAAGTGGCAGGGGCATTACAAAGACCGAATGTCATTCTGCGGTATGCAAATGTTCCGTAAGGGCATGTAAAGGTGGTCTTTTCTTGATCGTCAGGATGTATAGGGATTTGGAAAAATCCAGAGTATCCGTCAAGAAAACAGTAGTATTGGTGATTTGCCAATCTTTCCAACATTTGATCAATGAAGGGTAAGGGAAAGTGATCTTTTCTGGTGGCAGCGTTTAGCTTCTTATAATTGATACACATTCGATGTCCAGTGACAGTTCGCGTGGGAATGAGTTCGTTTTTATTATTCTTAACCACTGTAATTCCGTCTTTCTTACGTACAACATGCACGGGGCCAGTTGCTATCCGAAATTGGGTAGATGATTCTAGCATCTAGAAGTTTGATAACTTCCTTCTTAACAACTTCTTTCAAGTTCGGGTTTAGCCTTCTTTGATGTTCCACTGACGATTTGGAAACGTCTTCTAAGTGAATCCGAAGCATGCACAGATGTGGAGAGATACCAGGAATATCCTCGAGAGAGTATTCGAGGGCTTTCCTATACTTGCGCAGTTTATTTAAGAACAACGCAAGTTCTCCGTTGGTTAGGTTGGCATTTACGATTACGGGATAAGAATTATTGTAGAGAAAAGCATACTTGAGTCCGTCAGGCAATTGATTTAACTCAATTTTTGGTGCTTTTTCGGAATTCTAATTCTCTAGAGGGGATGGTTGTCGATCGACGGGGGCCTTTAAATATCGATCGACGTTGATTTCTGAATCGACATCCTCCACATCATCGACATTTGCTATCTCTACACTTGCGTCCATTAATCGCGCGTATTCATCAGTCTGATGTCGATGCTAAATGTTTCCCCTTTGGTAGATATGAGCACTTTTTTCAGGGGATCATCTGAGCCTTGGTCTATGAAGGATTCTTCAGCTAACTCAGAGATATCATCCATGTAAGAGGCTTGTTTATCGATTAAGGGTCGTTTTATCAGTTTTTCCATATCGAAGGTCATTGGAATGTTTCCAATGTTTAAACATATTCGACCTTCCTTGACGTCGATGATTGCACCAGCGGTACCTAGAAATGGTCTACCTAAGTTGAGGGGATCTTTTGGTTCATTCTGGTATTTTAACACAACGAAATTCGTTGGTACGTGATAGTCGTTAATTCTTATTAGCACGTCATCTAGTACTCCCTCAGGTACTCTAACGGATGTATCAGCAAGAACCAAAGTTATTTCGGTGGGTTTGAACTCGTCGTATCCCAGGGATATCACGACAGAGTGCGGCATGAGATTTAAGCTGGATCCTAGGTCACAAAGGGATCGAGGAAAACTCATGTCTCATATGTTGCAATCTAGAACAAAACTGTCCGGATCAGGTCTCTTGATCGGGGTTTCGCCTTGAATTATTGCACTTACTTCCTCTGAAACCATCTTGACGCTGTGTTCTGCCGCTGGAAAGCTGTTGGATACCATGTCTTTTACATATTTCCTAATTGAAGATGATACTTTTATGGCATCGCGTAGTGACATTTCCAACGTGATTTTATCGAATGCTTTCTTGCAGATCGCTTTATCCAATTCTCGCTTAGTTTGCGTCTTGTTAGGAGGAAAGGGTGGCAAATTCCTATACACTCTCTCTACTGCCTGCTTGGCAGCAGTCGAGCGTCGATCGATATTGTTTTCATTCTGTCGATCGATATTTACCGTAGTCGGTCGATCGACATAATTCCCTTCTTGTCATGGTCACTCAAAGTTTCAAACGTATCATGTAAATCAGAATACACGGAATCTAATTTTTCATCGAGAACTGCACTCATTTTCTATTGGCCTTTTAGAACTTGCCCCATCATATTTCCAGCTTGCTCTTATGAGTTTGTTCTGCCTTGTAGGTCCTTGTGAAGCTCATGTTTCGCTGCTGATCGGCAAGTCTTTGTTTGCGAAAGCCAGTTTCATCGATGAGGTCTACATGCTCTTCTTCATCTCCTTCACGTAGAAAAGTCTGACTCTCATCGGTAGACCGAACTTGCTCATCTCCAATCACAAAAGCATGAACTAAATCTGAAGTTTCTTTCAGCTCATATATCTGATCTCCATTCGAATTATTGGCCATCTTCCTCCTCTCGAGATCAGTCTTCTTGGCACTAGTGCTAGACGCCACTTTTTCAATGAGCCTCATAGCTTCTTCAGGTGTGTTGGTTTTGAAGTTCCTTTGACTCGCAGCGTCCAAAGTCGCTTGGTATGTCCAGTCAAGACCTCTGAAGAAAATATTAACTAGCCGGATTTCGGGAAAACCATGGTGTGGGAAGTCTCGCTGGTAGGCTTTGAATCTCAACCAAGAAGCCTTAAAAGCTTCAGTAGTGCCTTGAGAAAAATTATAGATCTTATACCTAAATTCCTCGGTTCGTGCATCATCGAAGAAGTTGTTGAGGAAGACGCTTTTGATATTACTCCAGCAAGTCAAAGATCCTGGCTGCAATTGTTTCAGCCAGTGCCTCGCATCTCTAGCAAGGGAGTGCGGGAAGAGTTTGCAAAATAGGTAGTCTTCAGAGACTCCATGCACCTTGATGTTAGACACAAAGTCCTCAAGTGCTTAGATATGGTCTATGGGGTTTTCATGAGGAAGACCATGAAAGGGGTGCTGACATACTAGAGAGAAATATTTGGGTTTCAGTTCAAAGACTTTTCTTTGAATTGCTGGAGGATGGATCAACGACCTGTACCTGTTAGTGTAGAATTGGAGCCCTGTGTTTATAATTAATTTGCTCTGTCGCAATCTCCAAGCGTTCGGTGATGCTCCGGTCCAGCATTCAAAACAACAGCTACTCCAATAGGAATTGGAGCCCTGTGTTTATAATTAATTTGGTTTGATGCATTGCATACTCGGCCTTTTTGATCTCCTAGAACTACCTTTTCATTATTGAAACAGGTAAGAACAAACTTACTTGCTTCCGGCATGATATCGATTGGTAGCAGAGTGTCAATCGACTATTCAGTCGACCCGTCGCTCGATGTTGTTGTCTGAGCGTCGATCAATTTTTGTATCGACTCGTCCCTCAATGTTGTTGTATGAGTGTTCGATCGATTTCGGGCCAAAATTCATGTCTTCCATCCTAGGTACCTGTGTCAGCAGGGAAAGAGGAAAAACTTAAGCAGATTCAGTAACAAAATCTATACTATATTCTAAACTTAATCTAATGGTAATAAGAAAGAGTCCCCGGCAACGACGCCAAATTTGATATCACTCAAATTACCCTAAGGAGTGAATTACTCTCTCAAATAAAAGGTTCAGATGTAGTACTTAGGGATCAAATCCACAGAGACTCTAGGATTACACAATAGATTATGGTCTTTGAAATAGGCTAGAGTAATTGGTTTATAGGTTTTAAAGCACTAAATTGATTTGTGAGCAAGTTTATTGCTCGATTGATTTGTTTTGAGGTTGTTAACAGTTGGAAAAATAGCTAGATTCAGGTATGTTTTCAGGTATGACAAGTAATACTTAAGTTGGGTCTTTAAAGGTTTATTGATATTAATTATTCTTGAATTCAAACTAAGATATAATCAATCTGATTATCTAATCTGGATCTTGGATTTCAACTATCGTATGTTAATCGCGAGAAAGTGTCGGTCGATGATTCGTTAAGACCATCGATCGATACACCTTTCAAAATATCGATCGATAGAGTTGTCGCTGCGTCGATCGATACTTCTTCCAGAAAGCTTTACGGACATGTTTGATTTATATTCTCTAACTCACTAGATCAACTCTCGTTTGTATCTAGTCAGTTAGATCATACTAGTTTATTTTCAGGTATTGGGTCAAGCAATGGCTTGATCTCAATTAATCCTAAGATCTAAGTTTAAAGGGTGATCAATCCTAAACTTAGCTTTAAGAACAACTTGATGAAGAACTATGTTTTTTTAAACACCCTAGCAACAGTTTAATTCAGTACTACATGTATCAACCTATTGAGAAACATAAACCTAACAGCAAGGACTACTCAGACATATTCATAAAGCACGTAGATATGATGGTCTGAATAATACTCAATAGATAAATAAAAATAGAATAGAGTAAGAAACAAAGGGAGTTCAAGATCTACCCTCTCTCAAGGTGTACAGATCTCTCTCTCCAATCCTAAGCTCTCTCTCTCTAGAATAGTATGAAGCATAGCCGTCAACAATGGCTTAGAAAACAGTAAAATAGGGTTTCAGGTTGTCCAGGGGTATAATGGAAATATGTGGTGACTTCTCAGCCTAAATTGGTCACGAAACAGGCTTGGCCTGTTTTCTAAGATCACTGTTGACCAATACCAATGATGTTTCATCGATTGACAGTCTTTCATCTCGTCGACAGCTTCCTCTCGCGAGGCAGACTGACCACTCTTCAGTAAAACGGGCATAACGTCTTCTACAGGATACTGATTGACCTCAAACTGGTGGCATTAGAAATCAAACGCAAATATATATCTTGTGTCAAAAGATGGGCTCAATCTAACGGTGGGAAGGTCTCCATTCATAGCTAAACATCTGATGCGTTTGTGCAGTTCTGCACCTCAAAAGGCTCCAAAATCACCATATTTCTCCAGAACGTACCTAAACCTGTAAATACTCTAAATAGACTCTATATAGTAGTAAATATATATTAAAACACTTATATACCATGGCTGAAAGTGGGTAAAATCCATGGTATATCAGTGGTGTCGATCGATAATTGGTTGGCTGTGTCGATTGATGTCGGGTGGGTGTAGATCGATGCTATTTGCTGAGTGTTGATCGATGATATAGGGTGGGCGTAGATCGATGATGTGGGGTGGTTGTCTATCTATCTCATCAGGTTGGTGTCGATAAATGGTAGCGTGTGACGAAGTTTCTAAATATCTTTTCGAAGTATGCTGATCGTCATCAAGCTTCTTCTCTGAATTTTGATATATACACTCAAGCCATTCCTCCAGCTCTAAGAAGTCTTCCATAGTGACTTCTCTACTCGAATCTAAGTCTTCAAGCTTTTCTCCATCCTCCAACTCCAAGAACTCTTCTAGCTCCAAGAAATCTTCTATTGTGATTTGTCTGTCTCCATCTGAGGTAGGATCACAGCTTGGTATATTTGTGCTCTCCAATGTCGAGTCTGCAATGTCATGAGGACAGCTCGATCTTTCATGAATTTTGAATGGTGTCGATCGGAAACAGGAGTCTCTGTCGATCGATGTTGGGATTGTGTGGGCGATCGACTTTGAGGTCGTACCGTCGATCAACGTTGAGGTTGTACCGTTGGTCGACATTGAGGTCGTACTATCGATCGATGTTACGGTGCTGGTGTTGATCGATGTTGAGGTCGGATAACTAGTCTCAGCTCCTTCTGCTCTGCTCAGCTCTTCATATTCGTGTTGTTTATTACCCTCTACCATAATGTAGTCGAGCAACTGTCTCGGAATCTGATCTTTCCTCTTTATATGCCAACTTTCAACAAGCCTGTCCCACTTATCATTCTTCTCCTTTTCTCTAGTTGCTTCAGCATTATCAAGAAATTGGTAAAGGAAGGTGATGTGCCATTGATGCATGGCTTGATCATGGGAAGCAGTAAAGATATATGTTCATTGTTTGAGTCATATCTTCCAAACCACGAGGCTTCTACGCATCAAATTACTTTTATAATGTTCTCAACTTAATTATGGAGCTCCTCGAAGAAGAATCAGATCAAAAGGAGTTCATATATGACAGTTATGCCATTTACAAATCAGGAGATCTTCAATTCTCGCGAATTCAGACAACCCAAGAATTTGGAAATGGCTAACCTTCTTTCTGATGAACCAACGACGAACTCAATCATGCCAAAGGTGATTATCCATGTTCTAAATTTCCAAGAAAGCCTTGGGCTTGATGGTTTTCAAAAAGATTCAAAAACAGACCTGTTTGGGCCAAATGGAGAAACCGATCAAATAGTAGCTAAGGAAAAAGATGGATTTCGACTAGGCCTCAAAGGGACATGTCTTGGCCCATATCAGGAGCATATTCTTCACTTTTCAAAGTCCTGGTCGTGGCTATATCAAGAGGCAGTCCAAGTTTCTGTCAAAGACTTTATTTAGTCAAGTCTTTGTTTTCGGTCTTTTATGGATCTCTACAACTTGTAATCCTATAAATAAGGCCTAAGAGACACAAAATAAAGCAGATTGTTTTCCCCTTTGTTTTGAGTTGAAACTCTTTGTTCTTTGTAGAACTTTTCTTTGTTTCTTGGTGAGTCATATCCAAGTAAACATTCCTCAAAATTGTTGGACTTGTGAGTCATATCAAGCAACGACTAGAGACCCTTCTTTTGGTGGACTTGTGAGTCATATCAAGCACCAACTAAAGTCGGGAATATCGGAGGCCTTCTGCAACCTTCGTGCGACCCTTCAGTCCACCAGTTCTCCATCCGGAGTTCATATCCAAACCAGATCCAGTCGAGTGAGCCGATCTTAGGGTCCTTCAAATGGTATCAGAGCCACTCTTCTGGTATCTTGTGAATCATTCCATCTTCTCATCTTCCATTTCTTCATAAACACTTCTTCTTCTATCTATCTTGAATCCGGGCCCCTCATTACCATCCATTAAAAAAAAAAAAAAAGAGAGATCTACGATTTAAAAATTTCCTTTTGTTTGCTTGGATTTGTCCATTGGGATTCCTTGATTTGCTCTCCTAGAACCTTGAGTAGAAGCTTGCGTGTAATCACCAAAAAAATTTGAGAGAAACACGTGTGTGTGTGAAGATCAAACACTTGAGAGAGTGAGGATTTTTTTTATCTGCTAACCTTTTGTGTTGAGAATTTTTCAGGTTAAGATGTTTGGACTTCTCAAGAAGAGTAGCCAAGAGAAATACCAACGACAGGCTAATTTTCATTCTTCATCTCAAAACTTGTTGAATGTTTTTGATGAGTTTGTTACTGTGCAGAAAAGGCCAACCCTTAGAAAACCATATAAGGTGCCAGACCGGAGGTGCAAAGAGCAATCCAAGTCGTCCAAAGGTGAAGCTGATCCAAAGAGGCGTTTCCTTCAGTTTGATGTCCAAGAGATCTGTGACAACTTTGAGAAGGAAATGATGAAAATACTCAAGGACGTCAGCAAAATCCAAAAGAAGAGCACATCCACACCTGCACCTGTAGCTGAACCATCATTTTTCATCAGTAAAAAACTCAAAGGTAAATCTGAAAACAACCTTGAAGATCTAAAAGATTTTTCAGATTTTTTACCAATTTTTGATAAGTATGATGAAAAGCTGATGAAAAGATGGAACACTTGTGAGGATGAATGTGATCTTCCTTCTCCAAAACCTGATCTTATATTTGATATTGATAATGAAGAGACTAATGGATTAACTTGTTTTGAACCGGAGCATTCGAGTAGCCTTGTTCTAGTTTCACAGGTTTTTGAGGAAGAGCCATTGGACTACCCACAACAAGTACCATGTCTTGACACCAGGAGACCCATGGACGTTGATCTATATCCCATCTTTGATGAGGAAGATGATCACTTGGACGAACTTGGTCCAACCTTTGATGAGAAAGCACTAAGCATCACGCCCATCATCATGGAGAACCGACTTTGCTTTGATCTCGGCACAACTCCTACGTCTTTGTCCAAAGAGCATTGTAAGGAACTTTGTATTATCAGTTATGTGCCTGATCTGTTTGATAAAATCAGTTCCAATGACATAAACCTTGCTGGTCTTGATCATCTTGAAAAATCGTTTGAGCTTGATTTACAACAACTAGTTTTCTGCTCTAGAAAATCGTTTGATTCATTTGTCTTCAAAGAAAATAGCTTTAGTCTGAGATCTTATGGACATGAACTGATCACTGGAATTTTGTTTGCATCCTCATATGCTTTGGACGATTTTATGGTTAGCACATTGCTGAAACAGAATTCACATAAAGCTGAAACCGATTTTTGTGGTGATTCTGTTTTGAAACCTGTCCATTCTTATTCTGGATCTGATCTTGAACTAAAACTTTTTTGTTCTGAATCTGATCAAGTTAGGCACGTTTTGGAAATTTTCTATGGTAGTTCATGCCTTGAAAACATTCTGATTTACAACACCTTCTTTTATAAACATGTTGAGCCTTGGATAAGAAAATCTCAGTTTCACTACAAGAAAACATAAATTTTACGAGGGCGGTTTTCCTCGTGAGTTCGTCGTAAAAAAAGCTTTATTAGGAATTAGCGAGGAAACACGTTTTGTCATTACTCGTTCGTCGTTACACATATTTCCTCGCCAATTCATCGTAAATTAGCGAGGGAAATATTTCGTCGTAAAAACGAAGAAAACAAATCGTCGTAAAGACCACGTAGACAGTTGACGTAAGAATGTCGCTACCGTTAATCGTAAATACCACGAAAGCATTTCCTCGTAAACGACACGTACATATTTCCTCGTAAAATTCACGTAATTACCTCGAAATGTTTTCCTCGTAATTTTCACGTAAATACCTTGAAAGTATTTCCTCATAAAATACTCGTTTAACATTTCTTGTGATTTCCTCGTAAAATTCACGTAATTACCTCGAAATGTTTTCCTCGTAATTTTCACGTAAATACCTTGAAAGTATTTCCTCATAAAATACTCGTTTAACATTTCTTGTGATTTCCTCGTAAATGTTCAACGTAAATAAGTCGTAGATTAGCTGCGAATCTACTTCGTTTTATTATTTAACAAATTTAAAAATATAATTAAAAAATATTTAAAATTATTTAATTTATTAATAAAATTAAAATTTTAAAAATAAATAAATACGCAAATATTTTATATATAAATAAGTTTTGAATTTATAATACAACCACGGAAAAAAAAAGAACTAAGAGTCGTGCATCACCCGGAGGAATTCATCACTCCTCCTGTCTACATCTCCTCGGCATGTGTGTCGTCGGATGGTCCCTCGCCTGGAATGGGATTTTGTCGTCGCATGTTCCTCAACATGGTTCCCCATTCCGGATTTGTGGCCGCTATAAAGTCCAAGAAGCGATCGAGTCTACCCACACGAGTTGTGAACACAGATTTTGTCGCGGTCAACTCATTACGCAGCTCAGTGACTTTATCATCCCGTCGCTGACCATAAGACGATGTCGCTCTCGAAACATCGTTGACGGAACCAATCCCCAACGTCCGTCCCTTTTTTTTGGGACAACCTTAAAAACAAAAAATAAATATTATTAGTAAAAATTTAAAGTTAAATTAAATGAATAATAAAAAATTAAAATTTTAGAAAATATACATCCTCGTAAATCTTATCCACTTCAAGTGTGGATAAGGTGATGGGTAATCCGTCGGTAGACTGCTGGGACAGCTGGGTCTGGCGGTCTTCAACCCGAGCAACCACGTCGTTGTAGATTTGCTCGGACTTGCCATCTACAAATACGCCTGCCTTGTTCTTGTGGGTCCTCTCGTAAAGTTCCATAAGAGACGGGAGATGTCCCGTCTTTTTGGCCTAAAAAACATTTAAGTAAGTTAGAATAAAAATATATATATTAAAAAATTTATCTAATAAAATATTTAATTACCATTTCCAAACGGACACCGGCGTGGGGTTTTTGGCCCGTAATGTTAAGCATCGGCCCGTTTCCGTGCTCATCGACCGTGTTACGGGAGTTAGAGCAAGACTGGGCGATTCTAATGGAATCAGGAATACGCCAATAACGAATGAGGCCATCCCACACATCCGTGGTGAGCTCAGCGGGTTTTCCACGCTCATACTCCGTCACGATCCAGCCACCCTTCCAGTTGGAGACCGGGTCCAACAAGCGAACTTTCGCCTTCGCGTTAAACTTCTTCCTCACCCTCTCAGTGATCCCCAAGGCCCAATTATATTTTTGCTGTTGGAAAAAATAAATTTGCAATTAGTTTTTTAGAAAGTATATATATAAATCATGAAAAAATTAAAGTATATATAATTAATTAATAGAAACTTACAGCGTAAATTTTGAACCACGTCTTTCTGACGTAGTGAGGCGTCTTACTCCAGTTCGGATGTGCCATGGAGAAGTAACCTTTGATCGTGTCGGTTACGTCCGATGCAAGACAGTTGTCAACCCCCCACCTGGAAAATACAAATTTAAAATATAAATTATTTTTTAATGTTATAAAAGAGTTTTAAACGAATTAAAAAAAAATTAATGCAACATACCACAAAGTTCCGTCCAGTCGGTCGGGGTCGATGACTGGTAAACCTTCTCTGCCTGGCAGACGGAGAATGTCCTCTACATTGTACTGCGAGTAAGGAGCACTCGGAGGCACCATCAAATCGGGATGAATATCGGCGGCCATCGGAGGTGCCATCGGAGGAGGCACAGGAGGAGTCATCGTCGGATGAGCCATCGGGGAAGGCACATGAGGAGCCGATGGTGCACTAGAAGAAGTAGACCCAGAGACTCTCTGAGTGTACTGAGTCTTGGGGACAGTCCCATGACCCGAAGAACCGGGAGCTGAAGAAGAGGGGTCCAAACGATTACCCGGCTCACCGAACATCTCTCTGTGATGGGCAGTAAGTCTTTCTTTTCGAACCTGGGAAAAAAATTTAATTTTTAAAATTAACATCAACAGTATATTTCCCAACATTATCCACCTAATCAACACTAAATAACATAAAATCCGTAAACCTATCTAAATTCCCTATACTAACCACCTAATCTGTCCTAAACTAACCAAATTAGAGAGGCTTACCATTGCTACGAAATGAAGAGGAAGTGGAGAGGAAGTAGAGAGGAAAGAAAGAGTGAGCGCTCGGGGGTATATATAAGATTACATATCGTCGCAAATTCCTCGTAAGGTTACGACGAAATAGCGAGCAGTTACAAGGCCCGTGTTTTATTGTACGAGGAAATAGCGAGGAATTACAGAGGCCCATGTTTTTATATACGAGGTATTAACGACGATTTTGTTTACAAGGAATTGACGAGCCGCGCTTTCATATAAATATACCCACAACTCTCATTCTCAAACCACACACAAACTCCCAAATCACACCCTATCTCAAATCACACTCCTCAGCAAAATCCTATTCAAATTATAAATATTTGAAAAAAAAAAAAAGAAGAAGATGTTAGAATTCATGTGGGCGAGACTTACGTATTATAATTGCTGGAAGTCTTGCCACATGTGAATCTGGTATCTTTCTCCTTTTTTCTAGTTTTTACACTACGAGGTATTTACGACGATTTCGTACTACGTGGTGGTTACGACGATTTCGTCCTACGTGGTGGTTACGACGATTCCTCTTACGTGGTGTTTACGACGATTTCTCATACGTGGTGTTTACGACGATTTCATCCTACGTGGTGTTTACGACGATTTGCGCTTACGTGGAATTAACGAGACACGCGTTCCTTATTTTTATATTTCGTCGTTATTTCCTCGTTGGCTTACGAGTCCTTTACGAAAATTTTTACTTATGTGGAATTAAGAGTGTTATGTTTAAATCCCTAAAATCCGAAACTCCAAACCCCATATTCCTTATTTTTTACTTCATATATTCCAAACCCCATCTTTATTTCCATTCCAAACCACAATTCCCACATTTGCTTATTCATAAAACAAACTCCCACATTACCTTATTCATAAAACAAACCCCACATTACCTTATTCATAAAATAAACTCCCACATCTTATTCATAAAACATACTACACAAAATCAAATGCATCAATCGGATACATCGACATTCTCGTCATCACTAGAAACATCATCATTTTCATTAAACTCGTCTTCAACAGCTTCGTATGTGGCATCATCGGTAAGATCTTCGTACTCGTGATTATGCGGATCAATGAGAAGGATGTCATCAATTTCTTGTTCAGGTTCCTCGACTTCATTTATCTGTTCTTCTTGCAATGGTGGTTCTTCTCCACGATGATTAGATCCTCGAGGTGTAACTTTGATCACTGCTAACCAATTTATACCTGAATCTCTCATCCGAGGGTATGGAAGGAAGCTAACTTGGTCTGCTTGTGAAGCTAAGATGAAAGGCTCGAATTTGTTGTACCTTCGTCCACCGTTGACATCAACTACACCGAATTTGTTAGACCGAACACCTCTGTTGACGACGGGGTCGAACCATTCACATTTGAAGAGGACGCATTTCAGCTTCAGTATCCCTGGAAATTCGACTTCAATAATCTCCGTAAAGATCTCGTAGAAATCTGTTTCCCTTTTCACACATATTCCATAGTTATTGGTCACCCGCTGTCTACCATACTCATATGTGTGAAAAGTATAGCCTCGTGTGAAATACATATGTGATGTGGTGACCTTTACAAGTGGAGATTGAATTACTTCGTGTAACCACTTAGGATAATCTGCATCGTCGTCATAATCAACCTGCCAAAATAAAGAGAATGTTAATGAAATAAAGATCATGTATGAAAAAAGACACGTCCATATATGTTACCTTTCAAAATAACGCATCAATGGATCTTCGCAATTGAGTAGAATATAGGTGTGTGCACTATGAGCGTCTTGTTCACTCGACCACCAAACCTCTTTAGACTTCCCACCGAGTCGCCCAACCTGGATAAAGATGTGCGGAACACCAGCAACTGCATATGTTGGCGCAACACCACCATCATCATACCTTCTTGGAGCTCTTCTCCGAGTACGTACTTTTGACGCAAAGTAGTACGATGTGAAGTGAGAAACTTCTTCCGTCAAACTTTCAGCAATTATTGAACCTTCAACTTTAGCGAGGTTCTTTGCTTTTCCCTTCAAATATTTCATGGCTCGCTCATACTGATACATCCATCTGTAATGTACAGGTCCACGAAGCAATGCCTCATATGGGAGGTGGACAGCTAGATACTCCATGACGTCAAAAAATCCGGAGGAAATATCTTCTCAAGTTGCACAATAAGATGGGAATGTTCTCCACGAAGCTGTTCCACAACTTCTTCTTTAAGAGTGTGTGCTTTCGGATCCACGAAAAATGCTCCAATGCCTTTCATATTTCAAAAAAAATTAAACACATTGTTAGTCATATATTATTTTCCAAATTAGACCGTTATAAAATTATTGTGATATAATACACTACGTACCTACAAGTGCTTCATGTACGTTTGTTGGAAGTAGCTCTGCAAATGCAAAGGGCAGTAGTCGTTACATAAAGACATGACAATCATGACTCTTCATCCCGGAGAACTTTTGACCATTTTCAACACATCTAGAGAGATTCGAAACATACCCATTGGGGAACTTCACTTCTGATGCCACCCAGTTGAACAACACCGACTTTTTTTCTGAAGATAATCTGAATATCGGAACGGGAACTTGTCCATTACTTTTAATATGTAACTCGCTTCTTGAGCAAATATCCGGCAAGTCCAACCTCGATTTTATGTTCTCTTTTGTCTTCCCTGGGACATTCAATATTGTATTCATGATGTTCTCAAAGAAATTCTTCTCTATATGCATCACATCGAGGTTGTGGCGCAGAAGAAGATCCTTCCAATATGGCAACTCCAAATATACTCTTCTTGTGCCAGTTATGATGAACACCGTAAGGATCAGACATATTACGAGGGACATGCCAATTACCACCCCAACTAATTGTTTCGTTAGCTCCGTAGTAGTCGATTTGGGCTTCAATTTGTTCTCCAGTTAGATGTGGAGGAGGAGTGTCTCTCACAACCCTTTTGTGCCTAAACAAATTATTGTTTCTTCGGTAAGGATGGCCAATGGGAAGAAATCAACGGTGACAATCAAACCAACTTGTTTTCCCACCATTCTTCAGTTGAAACGCATCTGTCGTTCCATTACAATATGGACAAGCTAATCTACCATGTGTAGTCCATCGAGACAACATCCCATAGGCAGGAAAATCACTTATGGTCCACAAAAGCATCGCCGCGATCGTAAAATTAGTCTTCGTTGAACAGTCATGCGTCTTCACCCTGTTGACCACAAATCCTTCAACTCTTTTATCAGTGGTTGTAGGAAAACATCCAGGGACCTTTTTGGATAGTTCGGACCAGGTATTAATATGGTCAAGAATAGCAACTCCCTTTGCATGCACATCTCTGGTGGCAGGTTGTATGGTGTAAGAAAGACTGGCCACAATGAATCTTGTCTTCCTGACATTCCGAACGGACTAAATCCATCGTGCATAGTCGAGATACACATTCCGGCTATTGCTAGCGAAATCCGGATGTACTTTGTTGAAATGTTTCCAGGCTCTTGCATCTGATGGATGAGTCATCTCACCATCCGTCTGAGTATGCTCGGCATGCCATCTCATCTTTCCAGCAGTATGCTCTGATTGATACAATCTTTTCAATCTGTCTGTAATTGGTAGGTACCACATCCCTTGGTACGGTACCCTATTACGTCCCCGTCCTTGCGGCTTGAATCGTGGCTTCTTGCAGAATCGACATTCTTCTAGCTTCTCATTATCTCCCCAATAGATCATGCGGTTGTCGATGCAAACATCTATCATCTCACGAAGGCAACCCAAGACTATAAACCAGTTTCTGAATCTCATAATAAGAATCAGCAGACACATTGTCTTCCGGCAAATACTCTTTAAACAAGTCCGCCCATTCGTTCATGCAACTTTCAGGTAGATTGTGATCAGTTTTAAAATTCATCATTCTAGCAGCTAACGACAATTTAGAGAGACCTTCTCTACAACCACTGTAAAGTGGTTGATTCGCCGCGTTTAACATTTCGTAAAACTTTTTTGCATCTATATTAGGCTCTTCATCTTCATCATGAGCTACGAATGCATCAGCTACCATATCATGAACCCTATCATAATCTACCATCTCCTTCTAATGGTAACTATGTTCATTATGCAAATGATGATCAACCGGTTCTTTTTCCTGAAAATTGCTATTACTACTACTAGCTTCATTCTGATCATAATTAAAACCTTCTCCATGTTGAAACCAGATATAGTAATTTGGCGTGAAACCTCTATTTATTAAATGCTTCCAAACATTTTCACGGTTTGCCAGTTTCGAATTGTTGCATTTCCGACAAGGACAGAACATCTTACCACTTTCTTGGGCGAGCGGTGTTGAATCTGCTTGATGCATAAATGTCTCCAGGCCCGCAAGGTATTCTTTCGTCACTCTCCCATTAGCATCTCTATGCATATACATCCACTTCCGTAACTCATAAATAATCCCGGAGCCAGCCATTTTTTTTTCTTTCACATTTTTTGTTGTTGGTGTGTTTAAAATGATGTTCAAGCATCCATATTTATAGGAAATTTTGAATCTGGAAGTTGTAATTTTCCTATGAATTTACGACGAAAATTAATTAGGTGGCAAAAAAAACGTGTAACACCTACAAAGTTAGTGGATTCAAAATTTCCTTGCTAAATAGACGTAAATTATTTCCTCGTAAATAACACACAAAGTTTACATCGTATTTACGAGGAAATAGTATTTCCTCGTAAAGACACGTCAAATTACATCGACTTTACGACGAAATGCTTTTGTCTTTACTTTACGAGGAAATAGTATTTCCTCGTAAAGACACGTCAAATTACATCGACTTTACGACGAAATGCTTTTGTCTTTACTTTACGAGGAAATAACGATGACATTAGTTTTCCACGTAAGTTTTTCGTAAAATCGACGTAAATTTACGAGGATTGTTTTTCTTCGTTAACTTTCCTCGTTAAGCATGTGTTTTCTTGTAGTGTTTGAACTTAATCTTTTGTGTTCTAAATCTGAGAAACTTGCGCATGTTTTGAATTTTTTCTTTAGGAACTGTGCTATCACGTGCCCTGACACCATTCTGGTGTACAATACTTACTTTGATAGGCTTCATGATGACGTGTGCTACATGTTCTAGAGAAATAAGCTTTGGTTTTTGATATGAATAAGTACTTGTCTTGCACATATGATCTTCGTATTTTAATGTTTGTTTTGAGTGTCCAGGATAAACAGGATCAGTCTCCAAAAGGTGTCAGAAACAGAAGCAGAGATCGTGCTTGTCAGTTTGAGATTTGGAGATGCATGTACTCGAGGAAACCAACTTCAAAACTCCAAGGAAGTTTCAGTCCAAAATTTTCCTTCTCTGAATTTTACATGATTTTAAAATTCTTTTTGTCTGATTCATTTCCTTTTGATTCAGGTAAAATTGATTTGAGGTCAAATCCTTTTCAAGAGGGAGGGAATGATGTGCCATTGGGTAGCGCACCGGGCAAAACAGACATGCATGGCTTGATCATGGGAAGCAGTAAAGATATATGTTCATTGTTTGACTCATATCTTCCAAACCACGAGGCTTCTACGCATGAAATCACTTGTAGAATGTTCTCAACTCAATTATGGAGCTCCTCAAAGAAGAATCAGATCAAAAGGAGTTCATATATGACAGTTATACAATTTACAAATCAGGAGATCTTCAATTCTCACGAATTCAGACCACCCAAGAAGTTGGAAATGGCTAACCTTCTTTCTGATGAACCAACAACCAATTCAATCATGCCAAAGGTGATTATCCATGTTATAAATGTCTAAGAAAGCTTTGGGCTTGGTTTTAGAAAAGATTCAAAAACAGATCTGTTTGGGCCAAACGGAGAAACCGATCAAATATTGGCTAAGGAAAAAGATGGATTTCGGCCAGGCCTCAAAGGGACATGTCTTGGCCCATATCAGGAGCATATTCTTCACATTTCAAAGTCCTGGTCATGGCTATATCAAGAGGCAGTCCAAGTTTTAGTCAAAGACTTTATTTAGTCAAGTCTTTGTTTTCGGTCTTTTATGAATCTTTACAATTTGTAATCCTATAAATAAGGCCTAAACGAAACGAAATAAAGCAGATTGTTTTCCCCTTTGTTTTGAGTTGAAACTCTTTGTTCTTTGTAGAACTTTTCTTTGTTTCTTGGTGAGTCATATCCAAGTAAATATTCCTCAAAATTGTTGGACTTGTGAGTCATATCAAGCAACAGCTAGAGAACCTTCTTTTGGTGGACTTGTGAGTCATATAAAGCACCAACTGAAGTCGGGAATATCGGAGGCCTTCCGCAACCTTCGTGCGACCCTTCAATCCACCAGTTCTCCTTCCGGAGTTCATATCCAAACCAGATCCAGTCGAGTGAGCCGATCTTAGGGTCCTCTAGAAGGCTCTTTCAATGTCCTCCCAGCTGGTTAGAGATCATGGTTGTAGTTGAGTGAACCAGCTGAATGCATCCCCAGAGATAGAATATGGGAAGATCTTGCAGAGCATGTGCTATTCAGACACTTCATTCTGCTCACTCCTTGACACGAGAACCTCAAGCTCTTCGATGTGGTTTCTGGGATCTTGGTGAGGAAGACCCTGGAAGGGGTCTTGACCTACCCAATCATACCACTCTCGGCTTAGGTCAAAGTCATTCATCTCAGCAACAGCAATCACATCTGGGATCACAGCCCCTGGGCATTAATTAATTGTCTTGTGTTGTTTCTAATGCGACATTCTTCGTCTCTTAGCCTCTCATTCCCTTCAACTTTAAGTATGAGCACGTTGATCTTCTCTGTCTCCCTTCAAGTGGTGTCGTTTTTCACTGGATGAACAGTGTCACGGTGTATAGTGTCATGATGAACAGTGTCGATCGACGAGAGATGAACAGTGTCGATCGACAGGGGGTGAACAGTGTCGTTCGACGGTGGATGAACAGTATCGATCGACGCGAGATGAATAGTATTAGGATGAACAGTATCTTGATGAACAGTACTGAAGTGAACAGTACCGTGGTGAACAGTGTTGTCTGACACAAGCTGAATTGTGTCGTTTAATGCTTGGTTCACGCTGTCGATCGATGCTGCTTAGAGGGTGTCGATCAATTCTTCCCTCGTAGACTTACGGATCGTGCGTGAATCAGCAGGCTCCTTCTTTTAAGAACCCAGAAATCCTCTCTTCATTGTTGTTCTTGGTACTAAGATGTATGTACCTGAACAGAAGAAAAAAATTTATCAGTTTTTTTTTTAAACAGTAGTAAAAGCTAGACTAAATCTAACTAAACAAGATCTAATGGCGATCAAAGCTTCCCGGCAACGGCGCCAAATTTGATATCACTCCAATTACCCTAAGGAGTGATTTATACTCTCTCAAATAAGAGGTCGAGTTGTAGTACTTAGGGATCGAATCCACAGAGAGCTAGGGCACACAAAAGATCTAATAGTTATTGGATTAAGCTAGGCTAATAGTTTATTAATGCAGTAAATATAGTAAATTGCAATGATGAGCAAGACAGTTGCTCGGCTGATTTATTGAGATTTGATGGAATGATGGTTGCTAGATCTAGGGTTTATATTCAGGTAATCAGGATTATAATGATATAGAGACTAATTGTTGTATGTAGATATTAAAGAGCTCAACAATTAAGAACAAATCGATCGGCTCTCGCTTCTAGATTCGTCTATTGACTAGATCTGATGATCTCAACTATCGTTTGTCGATCAATTAGAAAGTGTTGATCGATGATTCTAGAGGAATATCGATCAATACACCTTTCACGACGTCGATCGATTATTCTATTGGAATATTGATCGACATGCTTCTAGAAAGCTTTGCGCGTGGGTTGATAAAGTACTCACTAGGGTTCCTAGATCAGTTATCACTTGTTTCTAGCAATCCTAGTTCAATGAGGATCTATTCAGAGAAACGACCAAGCTATCGCTTGTGCCTAATGATTCTAAGATCAGGGTTCTAGTTCGCGACTCTAGAACGGAAGAAGTAGGAACATCCTATTGATGAATATCACAACCTAGCAATTCTATATTTGAGGTTAATCCCTCATAACCTATTTGAACCCTAAACCTAACAGGTGGATCTATTCAAGCATGAAGTTGTCACAGAAAATCATAGAAAGAATAGATATAAAACTGATAAAAGTAATAAAGAAACCAAAGGAGTTCCAGGAGGACTCTGAAGGAGTTCCTCCTTTTCTCCTAACCTAGAACAAGAATAATATATAGCTTAGCCATCAACAATGGCTTAGAAATAACATAAATAGGGTTTTAGCTCGTCCAAGGGTATTATGATAATTTTTGGTTGCTTCTGGGCTTCAGTCGGTCATAAAATATACTCAGCCCATATTCTGGCATCACCGTCTACCGACGCCAATGTTGTTTCATCGATCGACAGTCCATCATCTCCTCGACATCTTCCTCTCACGAGGCAGACTAGCCATTCTTCAGTAAAACGGGCACAACCTCTGCTACAGGATACTTATTGACCTCAAACCGGCGGCAGTGGACAGCTAACTCAAAGATCTTTCTTGTGTCAAAATATGGGCCCAATATAACGGTGGGAAGGTCTAGATCCATAGCTAAACATCTGACGTGTCTTTGCAGTTCTGCACCTCAAAAGACTCCAAAATCACCATATTTCTCCAGAACGTCCCTGAACCTGTAAATACTCTAAATAGACTCTATATAATAGTAATTATATATTAAAATACTTATATACCATGGATGAAAGTTGGTAAAATCCATGGTATATCACCAATCTTATGTATGCATGAGGGATATTAATCTTCTCATCCTTAGTCATCGCAAAACCGTAAATAACACTAAGGTAGACTAGCCTGACCATGTCCACACGCAACCAGTTCTTGCAATCTTTAAGATGCTTCAGCCTAATTGTCTTAGTGTCTACATTTCCATTTCGCTTCAGAAAAGTGCTCCAAAACCCCTTATCCTCTCTCCAAGCCTCAAAATTAGTGTTTTTGTCTTCTTCACATTTAAGGCATGTCACAGCGTAGAATTCTTGCAAAGAAAACCGAAAAGGCTTCCTTGCAAACAGAAACCATAGCTCGTGACGCTTGGAAATGTTTAGCATTTTGCATATGAAGTTGTGAATAACCTTCCCTGGGTATCCAAGTTTATGCTCATTAATAGCCAAAATTGAACCGAAGACAAGGTCTCTCAAAACATCGTACTAATCCTCAAGAGCCTCCTTCACTAGTCTCAGAATTGTCAACCTACAGGTGTTGTTAGTCTTATCAATATGATGTTCAACCCCTGCTTCAGCTATGCGTTCATTCCTATAAACCACGAAAGACAAGATTACAAGTCTATTCACAACAGAAAATTAATCAAAGACAGTCAACATCATGCGTAAACAAACACAATTTAAGTTAAGCATTTCTTACATTGAATTAAGCTCTTATTTGAAAGAAAAGATAACTGAAGCTGTCTTTATATGATAAAATATGAAAAACTAATCACATAAATCTACAATATGAGAAGATCGTTGAAACTGAAACAAAAAAATAAAATAGCGATTCGTTCAAACCATCTCAATATATCTAAATCAGACTTCTAGTCTCTGGAGGAAGAACTTAAATCGGTTTCATACATCGAAGATGCCTTCTAACCAAACCCATTTATGTTTCTAAAGCATGTACATAAACAAAAAACAAATATCGGGGATCTCAAAACCCTAACCTTCAATTTGGAAAGGATGAATGGTGTTTAAGGAAGCGCAAAAGGAGTAGAGCTATAGGTCACAACCGCCGAATATTAGTTTGTTCTGACGCCGATTATCGACACCTTTTTCGTCGGAGGAAAGACTGAGGTCAGTGAGTTCTTCAATCCGCAAAGAGGAAATAGAGGAGAAGGAAGATGAAATAGAAAAGATGGAATAGGAAACAGAGAAGAGGGTTCGCTGGCGCTTACGAATTCATGCCGGAGAACAGGTGGCTGGGGAGAAGATGACGACGACAATCGCCATAGGTACCAATGTGAAGAAGAAAGGTTTAATTTTTGTGTAATTTTTTACCTCTGTTTCTTTAACCATATGTAAATATTATATTTAAAATAATAGTAATTTGAATTGTTTTATGTCACGTTTTTAGTTAGATAATTATAGAAGTTTTTCGTATTAACACTATATAATAATTCTAAGGGGACAACATTCTCAAAAACAATTCTAACGGGACAATAGTTCTGTGTTTTGGTTCCAAATTACCAAATTTCCCAAGAAAAATTAGACTTAGAAAGTTACCAAAACACTCAGACTTCTGACGAAGTCTTCTAGCACATTATATATTAGAAGACTTAGCACATTATATATTTATGTCTCATGTCTTTCTCATTAATTTATGGGCTTCTTTCAAAAATGACTCAGAATTTCAAGTCAAACACAAAAATAACTTATGTTTTTTTGAAACTTTGTTTTGTCCTATTCACCCTAGAAGTTCTATTTATTCATGAAAATGCCATTACTTTTTTCGAGAATAATGCTTTTACCTTACCATCCTCATCTTCACAAAATATTTACAACTTTGCCATTGATATCAATACCTCAACCACCATGAACTACCAAATTGAGAGTGTTAATGCCCTAAAATTTCGATTTTTCTCATCTTTTCTCATTTCTTATCCACACAAACCACATATCTTACACTTTCTCTCAAAATTCATCAAAAAAACTGAAGATTTTGATTACAAATTATGTAAGGTTCATAAGCTCATGATTCTTGGTGATTAACTATTAGGTAGCTGTTCTGGTGAAGTTCTGGGTGATTGGAGAAACCACGCAAGTCATCTCACGAGTTCAAGGTATGAAAGCGCGAACCACATTATATTTTTCATATATGTTCGACGAAGAAGTCTTCTGGTCAATGCATAGGTTAGTTTTGCAATTGATATTTTGTGTGTTTTTAATAGAAGACTTCCCTAAAAGTCTTCTAACTTTTCTTTGTAAACAAAAAATTTTGAAATTTAGAGGTCTTCTCGGATAAACAGATTACTTTTAAATTTGATCGAAGTTGGTCAAAAATTTGACTTTTTGTAGAAGACTTCTAAGGAAGTCTTCCTGGAGAAAACTTCTACAGAGGTATTCTGAAAGTCATCCCTAAGTCTTCTCAATGCCGAAAGATGTTTGTGTGGGTTACTTTTGCAATTGAAAAATAATAGTAAAACATTTAATATCAATGAGAAGAAGACTTCTTTAATTCTTCTTCTCGAGTTTAATTCTGGATTCTGGTCAAACCTTTGCCCGCGAGACAAGACTTTTAGAGAAGTCATCCAAGGAAAACTTCTAAAGAGGTCTTCTCTCGAAAAGTCAAATATAGTCAATTGCAAAAGTAACCCAGCAGACTTCTTGCGACATTGAAAAGACTTCCGAAAGACTTAGAGAAGACTTCTTTTGAAGTATTCTCCAGGTAGACTTTCCTAGAAGTCTTCTACAAAAAGTCAAAATTCTGACCAACTTCGGTCAAATTCAAAAGTAACATGTTTATCCAATTTACAAAGTAAATTTGAAGAAATTCAATTTCAAAAGTGAGCCAATATTTATAAAGGAAGACTTCGAAGATGTCTTATGTAGAGTAGATTTCTTAAGAAGTCTTCCTTCAGAATTTGCAATTGCAAAATGACCTAAGCAGAAGACTTCTTTTGAAGTATTCTCCAGGTAGACTTTCCTAGAAGTCTTCTACAAAAAGTCAAAATTCTGACCAACTTCGGTCAAATTCAAAAGTAACATGTTTATCCAATTTACAAAGTAAATTTCGAAAGAAATTCAATTTCAAAAGTGAGCCAATATTTATAAAGGAAGACTTCTGAAGATGTCTTATGTAGAGTAGATTTCTTAAGAAGTCTTCCTTCGTAAATTTGCAATTGCAAAAATGACCTAAACAGAAGACTTCTTTTGAAGTTTACACAGAGTAGACTTCTTTTGAAGTCTACACAGAGTAGAGTTCTTTTAAAGTCTTCCGTGGATGACCTCCAAAAAAGTCTTCTACGTAAATCTTTATTAAACTTCAAATTTATCCAAAATTAAAATGAATTTTTAATATTTGCTTGTTAATTCATGTTTATTAGTCAATATTGGGACTACTGAGTCGAATTCATAACTTAATTGGTGATAATTATGAAGTCACAAACATTGATGTTTAATAATGTTTCTAGATAAACAGAGAAGTCTTCTGTAAGTCTTCCTCATAAGTGTTAACTTTCAAAAGTGTTAAGTAACTTCAAGAATATCAAGTCATGTGGTTTAATGTGTCTTTTTAGAACATAAGATATAATTTTTAAGTTACCTGAAATTTAAAAAATTTCAACTTTCACGTAAAATTCAAGTTTGATCTTTTGTGAATTTGACTAAGTTTTTTTTAAGTCTTCTCTCTTAGTTTTAGTAAATTTGACAAAGTTTTTGTGTTGTTGTGTTTTGTTATAAGTGTGTAGAATGGTTAAAAAAATTTGTGGTATGTTGTATCAATAACTTCAATAATGTCAAGTACTTTTGCCAAAACATGAACATATTTAACAAATTCTTTTGATTAACATTTCTTTAAGTTTACAAAAGAATTCACAACTAAATAGTGACATACAAATCATAAAACAGACCATATACAAAACTATTACACATGGAACTAGATATCATTCATCAACATAAATAAGCTTGGACTCCACTTGACATCATTCCTTTCTACCACTTTGGACATAAGACTTTGGAAGACTTACCGTTCTAGCATAAAATACATTAGAAGACTTCTCAAGAAGTCTGCCAAGAGTCTTCCGAGAGTTTCTGAGTCTGCCAAGAGTCTTCCGAGAGTTTTTGAGAGTCTTGCAAGAGTCTTCTGAGAAATCTTCCAAAGTCTAACTCATATCTGAAAAATCTGCATATTCAAACTTTGGAAGACTTCCTGAACACTTCGTGAGACGATTCTAGCATAAAATGCATTAGAAGACTTCCCAAGAAGTCTTCCAAGAGTCTTTCAAAAGTCTTAGAAGTCTTCCAAAGTCTGATTTAGATCTGAAAAATTTATATATTCAAAAGCATTCAAATAGCTTCAAAACAGAGAAAACTTCAAAAACACTTTTTTATGCTTAATAATAAACAAAAAAAATTGTCACATTGGGTTGAATTAATAACTTTTAGAATACTATATATAAAACACAAAAAATACATTTCCAAAATTTGTACCACTTTGGGCAGAAGACTTCACGAAGACTTAGTTGGAAGCCTTCTAGTATAAAATGCATTAGAAGACTTCCCAAGAAGTCTTCCAAGAGTCTTTCAAAAGTCTTAGAAGTCTTCCAAGAGTCTTTCAAAAGTCTTAGAAGTCTTCCAAGAGTCTTTCAAAAGTCTTAGAAGTCTTCCAAAGTCTGATTTAGATCTGAAAAATTTATATATTCAAAAGCATTCAAATAGCTTCAAAACAGAGAAAACTTCAAAAACACTTTTTATGCTTAATAATAAACAAAAAATTGTCACATTGGGTTGAATTAATAACTTCAATAATGTCAAGTACTTTTGCCAAAACATGAACATATTTAACAAATTCTTTTGATTAACATTTCTTTAAGTTTACAAAAGAATTCACAACTAAATAGTGACATACAAATCATAAAACAGACCATATACAAAACTATTACACATGGAACTAGATATCATTCATCAACATAAATAAGCTTGGACTCCACTTGACATCATTCCTTTCTACCACTTTGGACATAAGACTTTGGAAGACTTACCGTTCTAGCATAAAATACATTAGAAGACTTCTCAAGAAGTCTGCCAAGAGTCTTCCGAGAGTTTCTGAGTCTGCCAAGAGTCTTCCGAGAGTTTTTGAGAGTCTTGCAAGAGTCTTCTGAGAAATCTTCCAAAGTCTAACTCATATCTGAAAAATCTGCATATTCAAACTTTGGAAGACTTCCTGAACACTTCGTGAGACGTATTCTAGCATAAAATGCATTAGAAGACTTCCCAAGAAGTCTTCCAAGAGTCTTTCAAAAGTCTTCTGAGAAGTCTTCCAAAGTCTGATTTAGATCTGAAAAATTTATATATTCAAAAGCATTCAAATAGCTTCAAAACAGAGAAAACTTCAAAAACACTTTTTTATGCTTAATAATAAACAAAAAAAATTGTCACATTGGGTTGAATTAATAACTTTTTAGAATACTATATATAAAACACAAAAAAATACATTTCCAAAATTTGTACCACTTTGGGCAGAAGACTTCCTGAAGACTTCGTTGGAAGCCTTCTAGTATAAAATGCATTAAAAGACTTGTCTAGAAGTCTTCCGAGAGTCTTCTGAAAAGTCTTTCAAAATCAGTCTCAGATCTGGAAAACCTGCAAATTCAAAAACATTCAAATGACTTCAAAACAGATAAAAACTTCAAAAATATAATTTTATGCTTACATAATAAACAAAACAGTCACAATAGGTTGAATCTATAGCTTTCTATAATATAATATATAAAACACAAAATAATACATATCCAAAATTTATAGATCTATCTTTGAATAAGTGAAAGATGAGAACCATGTAATAAAAAACATGCAAAAAGAAGATAAATTAGTGAAAAGACATAAGAAAAAAATGAGAAATGGATTTAAATTTGGTGTTTTGATGTTCAAAGAGATTAGAGAGAGGTTGGAGAGTTTTAGAGTGAGAAACATTACATTTTTGTTGCAGCCATTTGAGAGGAAGAAAGAGAATGTGTAAATTTTCTTTATATATGGAGACAAAAATTCCAATTTTCTTGGGAAGTCTTCCAGATCCTAAATTCAAATACATGAGAACACTTCTAGAAGACTTCTGGAAGACTTCGCTTTAGGCAGGAAACTTATATTCTACTAAAATTTAGGCGGAAAACCTAAATTCTACTAAATTTAGGGGGGAATATGTCAGAGAAGTCTTCTGGAAGTCTTCTGGATGTTTTCCAAACCATAACTTAATCACATAACTAACTAAATAGCAAATAATAATTCATTAGACTAATAATCAACTTATAAAGTGTTTAATATACACAAAACTAAACACATGAAGGTCAAAACAAGTTTTTTAAAGTTAAGATTCCAAAATCTAGTCCCAAAAATACCGACAATACCATAACATATGTTACCAAACCCTAAACTAAATGCTATCATGACTAATTCTACATTCACTCATCTATGTTAAAAATAATTCAAACTTAGTAAAACTAAATTTTTATCGTTTTGAAATGTTTATTAATACATGATTTCTATTTTTTCTCTACAAAATATTTTTTATTAAATTTATTAATTATTTTCAAGATCTAATACATGAGAAGACTTTTCCTAGAAGACTTCGGGAAGACTTCTGGAAGACTTCGATTTAGGCAGAAGACTTCTTGGGAAGACTTTCCCAAATTCTACATTCACTCATATATGTTAAAAATAATTCTCCTAAAATGTAGGTGGGATATGTCAGAAAACTTCTTGAGAAGTCTTATGTGAGTCTTCTAGACCATATAATCAAATAACTAAGCAAAAAACACTTTCTTAAACTTTTAAGATATTTAGAAAGTGTTTAAATCAAGTTATTAGATAGTCACTAATCACATATAGGTTAAAAAAAAAATTTTAAAAATAAGATGAGATTTCAAAATCTAACCCTAAAAATACTAACAATACTACAACATATGTTACCATACCATAAACCAAAAAATATTATGACTCAATATACATTCACTCATATATGTTAAAAATAATTCAATTTCAGTAAAATTAAATTTCCATCTTCTAGAAATGATTATTAATACATGATTTTGACTTTTTCCTAGGGCTGGGCAAATAAACCGAACCCGAAAATCTGAACCGAACCCGATCCGATAAAAATGAATCCGAACCGATCCGAACTCGACATAATACCAAATTGATCCTGTTTTTTGGTATTTTGGGTTATGGGTATTATCCGAACCGAACCCGGATCTAAATGGATATCCAATAGAACCCGAAACATTTAAAATCACAAAAAGAACTTCTACCAAATATGATTTTAATTCTTAATATGTATCCAAAATACTCTAAGATATTATTGAACTTCTAAAATAATTATCTATTACATGAAGGTTGATGGTGGAATGTGGCGGTTGAAGCCTGAAGTTTTTAGATTTTGGTTTTGTTTTCATTGAATAATGTTTCTCATTTCAAGAGAACTTAGTTTTTGTTTTATGATTTCATTTATCTGGTTTTTTTTCTATCACTAACTATGTTTATCATTCGCTTGATTTTGAATGATCATGTTTGATGTTTTTTCTTATTTTTGAATCGATTTTAGTTATGTTTTGGCTATTAAAATATGTACAAATCATGTATTTTAAATCGAAAAGCGATTTCATTTATGTTTCAGTTACAAAATAGGTACAAATCAAGTATTTTAAACCAAGAACCGATTGGGACCGAACCGAAAGTACAATGGGTTATACCGGTTTTGAAGATTACTAACCCGACCGAACCCGATAGAACCGAACCGGTCCGAGCGAACTTTTATATAACCGAATGGGGTTGATTTTGATAAACTCAAAATACCAAAATCGAATGGATAAAACCAAAATCGATTGGGACCCGAATGCCCATGCCTACTTTTTCCCTTTGAAAATATTTTTCATAAAATTTATTAATTATTTTCAAGATCTAATACATGAGAAGACTTTTCCTAGAAGACTTGGAAGACTTGGAAGACTTGATTTAGGCGAAGACTTCTTGGGAAGACTTTCCCAAATTCTACATTCACTCATATATGTTAAAAATAATTCTCCTAAAATGTAGGTGGGATATGTCGAGAAAACTTCTTGAGAAGTCTTATGTGAGTCTTCTAGACCATATAATCAAATAACTAAGCAAAAACACTTTCTTAAACTTTTAAGATATTTAGAAAGTGTTTAAATCAAGTTATTAGATAGTCACTAATCACATATAGGTTAAAAAAAATTTTAAAAATAAGATGAGATTTCAAAATCTAACCCTAAAATACTAACAATACTACAACATATGTTACCATACCATAAACCAAAAATATTATGACTCAATATACATTCACTCATATATGTTAAAAATAATTCAATTTCAGTAAAATTAAATTTCCATCTTCTAGAAATGATTATTAATACATGATTTTGACTTTTCCAGGGCTGGGCAAATAAACCGAACCGAAAATCTGAACCGAACCCGATCCGATAAAAATGAATCGAACCGATCCGAACTTCGACATAATACCAAATTGATCCTGTTTTTGGTATTTTGGGTTATGGGTATTATCGAACCGAACCGGATCTAAATGGATATCAATAGAACCGAAACATTTAAAATCACAAAAGAACTTCTACCAAATATGATTTTAATTCTTAATATGTATCCAAAATACTCTAAGATATTATTGAACTTCTAAAATAATTATCTATTACATGAAGGTTGATGGTGGAATGTGGCGGTTGAAGCTGAAGTTTTAGATTTTGGTTTTGTTTTCATTGAATAATGTTTCTCATTTCAAGAGAACTTAGTTTTTGTTTTATGATTTCATTTATCTGGTTTTTTTTCTATCACTAACTATGTTTATCATTCGCTTGATTTTGAATGATCATGTTTGATGTTTTTTCTTATTTTTGAATCGATTTTAGTTATGTTTTGGCTATTAAAATATGTACAAATCATGTATTTTAAATCCGAAAAGCCGATTTCATTTATGTTTCAGTTACAAAATAGGTACAAATCAAGTATTTTAAACCGAAGAACCGATTGGGACCCGAACCCGAAAGTACAATGGGTTATACCGGTTTTTTGAAGATTTACTAACCCCGACCCGAACCCGATAGAACCCGAACCGGTCCCGAGCCGAACTTTTATATAACCCGAATGGGGTTGATTTTGATAAACTCAAAATACCAAAATCCGAATGGATAAAACCAAAATCCGATTGGGACCCCGAATGCCCATGCCTACTTTTTCCCTTTGAAAATATTTTTCATAAAATTTATTAATTATTTTTAAGACCTAATCCATAAGAAAACTTTCTCTGGAATACTCCTATATGACTTATGGAAGACTTTGATTTAGGCGGGAAATCTAAATTTTTCCAAAATTTAGGCGGGAACCCTAAATTATACTAAAATTTAGGCGGGATGTGTCGGAAGACTTCTTTTTAAGTCTTATGTGAGTCTTTCAGACCCTAAAATCAATTAACTATGCAAAAAACACATTCTTAAACTTAAAAGAAACTTAGAAAATGTTTAAATCAAGTTATTAGATACTTACTAAACATATATGGGTCAATTTGGAAAAAAAATGAAGGTAAGATTACAGAATCTAACCCTAAATATACATACAATACTATAACATATGTTACCAAATCCTAAACCAATGACTCATGAGTCAATGTACATTCACTCATCTATGTTGAAAATAATTCAATTTCAGATGAACTAAATTTACATCATTGAAAAATGTTTATTATTACGTGATTTCAATTTTTTACCCATCAAAATATTTTTTTATAAAATTATAAAATTATTTTTAAGATCTATTGAACAAGAACACTTACAAAGAAGTCATCATAGAGAAGACTTTTTAAATGGTAAAACTGAATACATGTTTTTGTTTGTTCATAAAGGGGTTATTGTAATTCGCTAGGCTTTTGGGTTACTTTTGCATTTGATTGAATTTGGGGTACACTTTTGTATTCAAAATCAAGTTTTAAGTCATTTTTGGCAAATCTCCCTTAATTTATCTTGTTTTTACAGGTTTTTAAATACAAGGTTCTTGTCTTTCCAGAAGTCTTTCAAAGTCTGACTCAGATCTGAAAAACTTTCAAATCCAAAAATATTCAAATGGTTTCAAAACAGAGAAAATGAGTTGAAAATGAGATAGATTTACCTTTATAGAACCACAAAAATACATATCTAAATTTCTAGATCTACCATTAAAAGAGTGGAAGATGGGAACCATGTATACAAAAATCTGCAAAAGCAAGATAAATTAATGAAAAATTGATATAAAGTTTGATGTTTTCAAGTTCAAAGAGATTATAGAGAGACTGGAGAGTTTTAGAGTGAAAAACATTACATTTTTGTTACAGTCATTTGAAAGGAAGATAGAGATGCGTAAATTTTCTTTATATAGTGAAACAAAAAAATTCAATTAGATTAAATATTTTTTGATTCAGAAGACTTTCAGGAAAGTCTTCTAAACCCTAAATTTACCATTCGCCCAGGGAAGTCTTCTAGAACATTATTTGTTAGAAGACTTAACTAACATAAACCCTAAAATCAAATAACTAACTAAACATTAATAAACACTTCATTAAACTTAAAATCAACTTTTAAAGTATTTAATATACACAACACTAAACGTGTATGTGTCAAATTTAAGATCCAAAATCTAACCCTAAAATACAACAATACTATGATATACCCTTAACCAAAAAATATCATGACTCAATCTATATTCACTCATCTAAAGTTAAAAATAATTCAATTTTACTACATCTTAATTTATATCATTTACAAGTGTTTATAATTACATGATTTCAATTTTTTCCCCTACAAAATATTTTGTATAAAATTTATAAATTATTTTAAGATCAACTATATGAGAAGACTTCCAGGAAGTCGTCTCCCAGAAGACTTCCAGGAAGTCGTCTCCCAGAAGACTTCACGGGATTATATTTGTAAAAATGAATTATGTTTTTTTGTTTGGTCATAAGAAGCTTGTTATAATTTCATAAGGCTTTTGAGTTTTTTATGCATTTGATTGGAATTTGACTTTTGTATTAAAAATCAAGTTTTGAGTCACATTTGACATATTTCCCATATTTTATATCTAAAATATACTCCCTCATTTCAAATTAGTTATCACTGTAGCATAAAATATTTGTTGCAAAATAATTGTCGTTTGATTCCAATGCAATTTTTTCTATTAATTTATATTTTTACCTCTAATTAAATTAATATAAATAATAAATGCTATGTAATTATAATATGGTCAAACAAGGACAAATTTGAACATTTAATTAGTTTCTTAATTTGTGTCCAAAGCTCTAAAATGATAACTAATTTGAAACAAATGGAATATTATGTTTTCTAAAATTACACATAAACTATACTACTATCTTGTTAACTTTCAAATTATAATTTTTTAGATTATTAATTGCAACCATATTTTATATTTATTAGGCAAGTTTATTAGGCAATTTATCATATATCGTATATTTGACCGCAAGTATAATTGCGTAGGAATATGTTTTATTTTCGATTAAACACATATATTAATAGGGGTTATTTGTTTGTTAAGTTTCAAGATTTTCTCCCCATCAGATATTTGATAGATTATAAATGTTATTTTTTGAATTTCAGAATATTTACTAATGGAATATAATATAATAAAAATATATCTATTTACACAATATTGTTTTTTCTCTCTCTTAAATCTCTTCCAAAAGACAATTCACCGGCGTTTACTCCTTCCTCCGATAGTGGCACCTTGTCGTGGCCGGCGGATTCTCTTCCCCCTCTCTCGTTTTTATCTTTACTTCTTCCACTCCTTTAACTCCTTCTCTGATATATCAAGATTCTAGTAAGTTTGCTCTTGGTCAGTTTCTTAGATCTGGGTCGCCGCAGACGTATCTGCTAGGAGGTAGGCTCCACCGGAGTGGCGGTGAGGCTAAAGAGCTTAGGCAGTGGTGAGTTTGGCTTTTTCGGTAGTAAAATCTAGATCGACGATTACACTTTTGCTCGATTTGGATTCTATCGGAGCTCTGGTGGCGCGTGAGTCTTCAGAAGGGCTCACCCGGTTCAGATCTTCTCGGATCTTCCTCGGTGTGGAGCTGAAAGTGTCGGCTCATCATCCTCCGCTTTTTGTGTCTCGGTGTAGGAGGAGTCTGCTACTGCGCTCAGGTTGGACTTCAGCGGTGGTCTCCGTCAAGGCACTCGCTGGCTTCGCTTATTCTGGCGGTGTCGTTAGAAGCCTCTCAGTGGCGCGTGTGGAGTGCTCTGGTGTGACGGCGCATGGAGTTGTCTATGCTTTAGCGTCATTATCTGGTTCCTCTTCTCCGGTCTTCGCTCTTCTGTCCCGGTTTTGGTTCGTTGTTCTTTCTCGCCATAAGTGCATATTCTTGGTGTAGAATTGTCGGGGTTGTGTTCTTCATGTTTGTGAGCCCCTGTCTGTCACCGGTTGGCTTTGGTTCTGAAAGGACGAACTTTCCTCTTGTTCTAAGAGGTGGAATGTGTGGACTTGTTGGTGTGTTTTGTGAGTCGGGGGCGTTTTCGTTCCTGTATGTGGTGGCGCATTTGGAGGCTTTACATCCCAATATCGAGGTCTTGTTTTTACAAGATTCGATAAGACATCTCTTTTTTCGTATTTGCAGGTTTCCCTCCACAAGCTAAAGTGGCAAGAGCTCAATCCGGTCTTTGTCTGTTGTTGGGAGAACGCGCCTTGGCGTCGTCCCGTCTTCAGGTATGAATCTCTCGGGTCTTGTCTAACCAGCTAAGGGCTTCATGTCAACGAAGATTACGAGCGTAATGTAATCGTCAAGAACGAGCTACTCTGTTGACGATATGAGATGTACTGGCAGCCGAAGAAACAAGGTGAATACCACCCTCAAATGTGTACTACCATCAACGATTGAGAACGGCAATTGACAATCAAAGGATAATGAAACTACTTAGCAGAACGCGCCGGTATAGTCGTAATTGAGCGAAGGTAGGATGGTAAGTTAGAATGAGATTATTTTGTTCCAATTTGTTTGTAATCAACGTTTGAATACCTGGTTTCCGGGTAGATAAATAAAGTTAATATATATAAAAATATAATGTAATATTAGTGTGAAATCAAGGGAAAATTATAGTTAACCTGAAAAATTATTTAGCAGAAAGTAATTAACTTCTATTTTATTAATTGAAGTCTGGCTTTAAAATCTTTCTTAGTTTTAACTTTATTTCTGATGGCGTCTTGTTAAAGGTATTAATTAAATTTCCTATTTTAATCTTTGTGCTTAGGTTCGAATTAATGTGTTGTCTTAAAATAAAATTTAACTTACCTTCTCTAATTAAGTCAATTTCAATTTTATCTTTATTATTAAAATAGTTTCCTAATATTTCCTAAAATAATTTTAGCATTAATATGAGAATTTAATAATTTCCTAAAATAACTATTTGTTTTATAATTCACTTTTATTAATTCTTTACAAATCTTAAATCAACATTTTAATATATTATATATCCATAAAATCTGAATAAATGAATTGATGTTGCAAAATCTATACTTTATTTATCTATTTCATGTATCTTAATAACTCATAGTTATTTATTTCGACATATTTGAAATTATCAAAATTGAATAATATATTTCATATATAATGTATCATTATCTATCTTTTTATTTATTTTCCGTATTTTTTATATAATACTAAATATTAGGTAATACATTTGATTGTTAATAAAAATGCAAAAAACTCAATGTAATAAAACTAACTATTACAAATGCATCATTGGTATAAGCAAAAAAAAATAAATAAATAAAATAAATACCCGCCCGGTCGGGCGGGTCAAGGTCTAGTTTAACTTATAATCACAGTTGTACATGATCGTTTGCAAATAAATCAGAATCCTAAATTTTAGCCAAAGAAAAAAACCATAACCAGAAACAGTTAGTAACCGGGTTTTATGTAAAACCGGTTTTTGTTGGGCTGTGTCACCTGTGTAACTTTGTATGGGCTTCACATTCTATGCACGAGCACACACGTGCGGAAAAAGACAAAGACAAGTGAGGTGAATGGGATCCACATGAACAGAGAGACTACGTGAGTCCAAGCCACGAGGCATCGAGGTCTGCAAACGGCTAATTTTCTGACATGGGGGGTCCACGTTTACCCACTATCTCGATACCTTCAAAATTTAGCAAACTCAATGACTATTATTTTGCTAAATTTCGTAGTCAGGAATCTTTGCATATTTACAAGTAATTTGTTTTCTTGAAATTTGAAAACGCGTTGTCGTTTATTTTTTTCTTTTGGTCAAAAGCGTTGTCGTTTAAGTTGTAGCTGCATTTGTCCAATTATCTTATTTCATACAAAGAGATAAATAATGTATATTTAAATCTATTATTATAATTATTTATGTATATGTTTGGTGCAAGTGGAAGACAACGCGAGAGAAATGTAAGTGAGAAGAGAGTTATCTCATTATTATTTTTTCTTGTGTTACAGCACAAGCTATATATATACGACAATACCTATGATACATATGTAAGACAAGTGTTGATCCGACAAGAATGACTTAGCTATCAAGACAAAGACATGTGTCTTTTGATGACTAATCAATATTTCTAACACTCTTCCTTGATTAGTCATCTTGTATTACGTAGTGTTTCGTTAAAAATCTGGCCATGGAAAAATCCATTGGGAAAAAAATCATGACAAGGGAAAAAGAGCACACTGTCGTAATCTCCCCCTGAAAGTAGTGGACTAGCTTCGTCGTTACAGGTCACGCAAATGTCGCATTCCGATACCGTAGAATTGTCTTCAAATACTTTCGTCGGCTCTTTCTCATTGACTATTCCGCCTGATTCTTGTATGTGGTGACTCATTGATCGAAGCCACACACATTCTTGACATGCTTCGTGAAGCGCAATAGTTTCTACATGATTTGAAGATGTCGCAACCAGAGTTTGTTTCTGGGACCGCCAAGAGATTGCGGTTCCACTAATCGTAAAAATATAGCCGGTGTGCGATCGAACCTTATGAGGATCTGATAAGTATCCTGCATCTGCAAAACCAACCATACCAAACTCGGGTTTTCTAAAATAAATTAACCCTAAATCAACTGTACCTTGGAGGTAACGAAATACATGTTTTATTCTGTCCCAATGCTTGCGAGTAGGAGTAGAACTATATCTTGCTAGTAGATTAGCAGCAAAGGTAATATCAGGCCTAGTACAGTTTGCAAGATACAAAAGCCCACCGATAACACTCATATAAGGTACTTCAGGACCTAATATCTTCTCGCTATCTTCGCAGGGCCTAAAAAGATCTCTCTCAACATCGAGAGTTGTACCAACCATTGGAGTACTCAAAGGAGTCGCTTTATCCATATAAAAGCGTTTCAAAAACCTTTTCGTATAATTTGATTGATGCACAAATATTCCTTCTCGGAGATGCTCTATCTGGAGCCCAAGACAAAACTTTGTCTTGTCGAGATCTTTCATTTCGAACTCCTCTTTCATATTAGTTCAAGCATCATCAACCTCCTTTTGAGTTCCAATTGTGTTCAGGTCGTCTACATATACAACAATGATCACAAAACCAGATGACGATTTTTTTATAAAAACACATGGACATATCGCATTATTCACATATTCTTTACTCAAAAGATATTCACTTAAGCGATTGTACCACATGTGTCCGGATTGCTTTAATCTGTAACGTGATCGCTGTAACTTGACCGAACAAATCTCCATGGATTTTTCTTTTAATGCCCCTGGCATTTTCAATCCCTCAGGGAGTTTCATATATATATCGTTATCCAGCGATCCATACAAATATGCATCATTAACGCCCATAAGATGCATTTCAAGATTTTTAGATGCCTTTGGGCTCATCAAAAATCTAAACGTAATTGCATCCATTACCGGGGAATATGTTTCCTCAAAATCAATTCCCGGTCTCTGAGAAAAACCTTGGACAACTAATCTGGTTTTATATCGTCTTACTTCATTTTTCTCATTTACTTTTCTCACGAATACCCACTTATACCCAACATGGTTTATATTCTCAGGCGTTATGACTATAGGTCCAAAGACAGTTCTTTTATTTAGGGAGAGTAATTCAATTTGAATGGCCTTCTTCCACTCCTCCCAATCATGTCTTTTCTGACATTCCAAAATGGACCTTGGATCGGGATCATCATTTTCATGATCGATCTCTTTGGACACAGAAAATGAGAACATTCCATCAACATCTTTTATCTATTACTTTTCATCAAGGGCGTAGTTGATGTAAATCTCATACTTTTTTGTTCCTTTCTCGTCATCTAGATCATCTTTATTTGGTTCATCTTGACCCTTTTCATCTATGCCTTCTTTCAGACATTTTTCAGTATCAGGTTCTTCTGGAACCTTTCCACTTATGCCTTTTTTCAGACATCTTATAATATCAGGCTCTTCTGGAACCTTACCATTTATGCATTCTTTCAGACATCTTTCAGTATCAGGTTCTCTTTGAACCTTTCTACTTATGTCTTCTTTCAAACATTTTTCAGTATCAGGTTCTTTAGGAACCTTGCAAATTTTCTCAACCAATTTCTTTCGGGGATTTTTATCTCTAGAGCCCGCTAGTCTCCTCCTCTTTAACTGAACCATAGGTTCATTTATTTTGTTACCATCACTTTGTTCTTTAGGAACATCAACTCTTGATGGAACATTTTCAGCGGGTATATCATGTTGTATCTGTGAACACATCTGGTAACTGGTTTGTAAATGCACAATTTTCTGAACTTCCAGCTCACTTTGATCCATAGGGGGATCAAGGTGTAACAACGACTATGTACACCATGTAATCTCTTTAGGAATTTCTCAAATTCCTCCCCCTAACGCTAGAAATTCATCCTCATTAAAATGGCAATCGGCAAATCATGCCGTAAACATATCACCAGTTACTGGTTCAAGACACCTTATATACGGCTTGTTCTAACTCTTCCAGAGTTCGATACATTCCCGGGAGCATCTTTAACTCTCAAGGGACTACTAAATATCAAGATGCAACTCAAGTCATTTTTGTCCTGCCAGACATTTCAATATATTGCATCTATTTTAAATTTTCTCCAGTGATCTCGAAACAAGCCGTTTTTCATACCTCAAGGTCATCTTTCATTTCATTCTCTGGAGAACTATACCTTGGACTCTTGGTCCAAAAATCTCTCGTTTTTCTAACGAGCTTTATATCGAATTGATGGCCAATCAATTCACTCTACCCTCATACATAGAGGTAGATTCATAATCCTTATTTATATAGCGCTTTTTCATTTTATCGTCGACAATTTATTTTCTTTTTGGTTCCATCTTTTTATCTGTACTGATATGGTTAATCGAGATCTCTTTATCATCATCGATGATTTACCCAGGTACCTGACTGTAGTATTAACCATATCAACGGTGTCATCATGAGATTCATCCTTTATTCATATTTTTACTCCTTTTCGAGGACTATTTGGAACCAAAGTGGTCTATCACGTCTCTAGCGTGCCATAGACTCATATATCGTCATTTTAGGACACATTTTATTATTGGAGCATTTTCAGCTGGAATATGAGATTTTATTATTTCATCAAAATGTCTGGCAGGCATTTTGTAAATGAATTATTCTACTTTTCATTGTAATCCATTTCACATATCTCATTTCATCAGCTTATCATATGCTTCTAGCAAACTTGCGAGCATATTTCTAAGTATCCATATACTTTATCCCTCTGGATTGTGTATGTCTTTATTACATGCACAACTGCATTACATCCGATCATGGGGATCATCTTACTTGAATTTACTTTATCAAGTTCTTTTTCAAGTGTGAACATAATTTTTCAATGTTCCACTCACTAGGATTCTTTAATTCTCCCCCTTGAGATGATGACACTCCATGTCTAAAATATCGTACTGAATCCCACTCTAGAACCAATAACATATTCAGTTTTCCTATTTGGGATGAATTATGTTTTAAATCCTTTAGAGTGAGATCTTAATTTGAGGTCTGCTTAAAGAAATCACATATTATGAACTTGTTTGATGATTCATCACCTATGATGGTTTCCTTTATTTTCTTGACATGCTATATGTGAAAAACTTCTGGTTTTTAGAGATGGCTATATATCAGTAAACTTCAGGTTTACCACTCATTTATAGTTTTGTCAATTTTTTTATGCATATATTTTCATCATAAGCTCCTCTAGAGCTAATAATAATTTTTATAGTAACAGATATTATACTTACTTATTTTGAGAGAGGATAAATATTTGTTACCTTTAGTAGTCATGTACAACGACCCAATATATGTCAGGTATATCTATCTCCATCCTGAATTTCAAGGAAGATAATTATCATATCACATCGATATTTTATTTTCATTTTCTGGACCAACCAGAAAATCTGAATCATCAAGATGAGTTAATCTGAATTATCAAGATGAGTAGTCAAGCTATGAAAAGATGGTCCGGGCTCATAAGAGATGAAGTTTATTTCACTTCCTTTCTCTTTTACTTTTTGAATCTCTATATAGATCGGCTAAATATTTGGCATACGACAACTACGTACCCAATTTTTTTTCTGGCTGTATCTATAGCAAACTTTTTCTGTTTGCCTTTTATCACCCGGCCACTTTCATTTTCGTGGAAGTTCTCATTATTCTCATAGGGACGGAATCTTCTTTCTCGTCCTCTTCCACGACCATGATAGCGGTTTTAACCGCATCTACACCCTCGTCTTTTCTAATATGACCTACTTGATGGTTTAGTATCATGATTTCATTTTTTTTCAGTTTACTCGGAGGATTTACATCAATTCCGATCCTTTATTACAAGGATTTAACTATCAAAGATCTTCTAAATCTTTTCTCATGGTACACCTCATCTTATAAACCATCATTGAAGTGGGGTAAAATATCATGGCTTTTCTTTTTCTCATCCGATATCGTTTCAACTTATCGATGATTTCTCAAATCTCATTTTCTCTCAGGTGCATCTTTGCACCCACTACCCAAGTCTTATAATTATTTCTCGTAATATCAAGGGTATTTATTTTGAGCTTTGTCAAATTTAACATGATAACCGTATCCATAGAATTATAATATATAAATACGGAAATTTAAATGCATAAATTAAAAGCATAAAATAAATACATAAATTAAATTGCAGAAATTTAAAGAGCAATAAATAAAATTGGAGGCTTAGCCTACCACATGATCCGAGGAATCTTAAACTACCATATTAATCATTTTTCAAAGTCGAGGAGACATGGTCTACAATTTTGACTTTTACATATTTCAAGGTCTGAAGACACTTAGTCTACCATTTTTTACCCCCTTTTTTTTTTTATTCACGGAGGCAACACCTACCACGTGATCTCTGATCGTGAAGGCATAACCTACCATACGATCAGTCGGGAAAGGCATAGCCTATTATCTCGATAAATGAGCGGAGAAGGTCCAGCCTCTCACTCCGAAATAATAATAAAATTTAAATAAATTAAGTATATTGAAATACATAAATTTAAACATTATCTCGGCTAGTTTAAGAACTTTCGGACTGATAAGTCTCAGTTGGTCAGAGTCTCGTGCTGATAACGTGTTGAATATTAGCTTAAGAGACATATAGGTATATGTGTATATTTAAATCTATTATTATAATTATTTATGTATATGTTTGGTGTGAGTGGAAGACAAAGAAAGAGATGTAAGTGAGAAGAGAGTTATCTCATTATTATTTTTTTCTTGTGTTACAGCACAAGCTATATATATATACGAGTCATAAACCGACTCAAGACAACACCTATGATACATATGTAAGACAAGTGTTGATCCGACAAGGATGACTTAGCTATCAAGACAAAGACACGTGTGACTTTCACTATTTCTAACAGTTTCCAATATGTCGCTTTGAACTCAACAATGAGGTGCAATTGTGCATCAGCGTTTGGTGTTCGATTTGGCTTTGAATCGAATATTTCAGTTTTGGTTTTTTTTTTCCTAATTAGGAACTATTTAGATACTCATAAAATTCCCATTCGATTTTACTTCGATTAGTTTTTAGTTTGGTTCAGTTCAGATATAAATTTAAAATTGTTTAATATCCAAAAAATGGATTCAATTCAGTTCTAATTTTAGGTAAATTGGATAACATCGATCAAAATCATATATAGTTTTTACTTATTTATTTTAAGTATCAGATGAAAAATATTGGATAGTTCAATAATATTTCTAAGGTATTTGGTCATTTAAAAAATAAATAGAATTAATATTTTAAATATTTATTTTATATTTTAAAAATATTCAGTTTTTGATTTTGATTTTTTTTATTTTAAAGATATACTCGGATATTTATAAAAAAAATTGTTGATTTTGGTTTTGATTGCTTATACTCGGTTTCTCAATTCAAAATAAATATGACCAGATATGATCAATATATTTGCCAAAAAAATAAATATTGTATGCACCTTTATATTATTCCAACCAGAAATTAGATTAAGAGGTTGATTGTTCACGGTTTCTAAAATGGTTTTTGGTTTTGATTTTCTAAAATCTATTTTCTTACCACTCAAGATTTTTGAAAAATAGGTTCCCTTAAATTTAGGAAAACCAGATTTTAAAATAACTACCTACTTCTTTGCAAAAACTAAAAACCATATTTTCTTGGTTTTCTTAAGCAATGTACTTGACTTTTATTGTTTTTGTTTTTTTTTTGAAATATTAATAATTCTATAATTATGTATTAATAAAGTATAAATAAATAAAAGAGATTAGTGATAATATAATAACTATTCCAAATTACTAAGAATCAACAAAAAAATTTGTCTATCTCTTAAATTTAAATTCTAAAACTACAAAATAATATATATATAAGAAGAATAATATTTATAACACAGCTTAATTTTACTAAAACTATTATAGTTTAATAATATTTTATCTAATAATGAACCGATGGCCACATTTTTAATTTAATTTATTAAACTACAAAATAATTTATTAAAAATTAAAAATGATTAATAAAAAATAAATTTAATTTTTAAATTTAGCCAATACAAAAAATTATGTATAAATTTAATTGTATTGATGTACCTTTTAATAATTTTAGCTAGATTAGTAGTAAATAGTTGTTTATTTTCTGTCAGTTTTTTTGTGAGAATAATTGTTTATTACACTATTTTATTTGTACTAAAAACTTATAGTAAGTTAAGTATATTTTCAATTATAAGTATTACACATTTATGTGTGTGTAATTTATCGTCTGTATTTTAAAATCTAGCTGTTAATATTTTTTATAATATTTAACTTTTTTAAAATTCTTACTAAATGTTTATGTATTTTTGGTGATATTGTATTTTGTTTTACTATTTCCAATATAATTATTTTTAGTTTGATATATTTCATGTTATTAATTTACAAAACAAAAACCAAAAACTAAAAACCAAAATCTAATATTACCATTCGAGTTTCTCAAAAAACTAAAATCTACACTAAAATCAAAAACCAAAAACTAAAAATCAAAATCCAAAAACCGAAAACTAGAAACCAAAAACTAAAAACCATCCAAACAATCATCACCTAAGAAAACAGACCATTACGGTTACAATCAAAGAAAATCAGTGAACAAAAATGAGATATTGATTGCCGTCTGAAATTGAAATAATTTGGATTTGCTTCATTTTTGCCTGCATAAAAATGTCTTTTATATATCCTTGTTGCTAATACCAATTGTGTAAACGAGAACCTTGGGAATGAGACAAATTGGTTAGTCAGCTTGAAATAAATGGCAAGTGTGTGTGTATCTCGAGATTCAACTCACATCGTCATTCATTCTCTTTCATATCTCGCTGATGAAAAGCCAGCAAACTTACCAAACATGGTCCGATCGGCGTGCAAAATGTAAAACTCCATTATTGATCTGTACTTAAATTTTATTTGATATCTTTTTACTTTATATTCATATACAAACAAACGCGGAGCTCAAAAATCACAAATGTATTCTTTAGCTCACAAATGTACTGTATATCTAAAGAAAGTTCATGAATGTATATTAGGGATATGCATTGGGCAAGTATCGGCTAATTTTTGGATATTTAGAGCATCTGTCGTCCGACAGGTGTTCTACGCATTGGAGTTCTAAACATATATATACATATATATGTATTTTATATATTATATTTTAATTTTTTTGGGTTCATCCCCTGCGATTGAACCTCTAGGTTCACCAATCAATAAAATTGTGTTATTTCATCGTTGATATTATTTTTTAAAAAGAAACAAAATATTATCAAGTTATATTATGTTTTAAAACTAAAAATTAAAAAAATAAATAAAAAATAGCAGTAGTTACAAAAAAAAAATTAAATATTTTTAACGTCGTCAGCAAAACACTAAATCCTAAACCCTAAATCTTAATCCTTAAACTCTAGGTTCTAAACTTTTGGGTAAACCCTAAATCCTTGGATAAATCCTAAACTCTAAATCAAAAACACTTAACATTTAAACACTCAAGAGTTTAGGCTTTTAATGTTTAGTTTTTTTATTTGAATTTATCCAATGGTTTATGGTTTAACCAATAGTTTAGGATTTATGATTTAGGGTTTAGGGTCTAATGTTTTGCTCACGACGTTAAATTTATTTTCTTTAATTCATTTTTTTGTAACTACTATTATTTTTATTTATTTTTTCATTTTTATTTTAAAAACATAATATAACTTAACAATATTTTATTTCATTTTATAAAAGATATTGAATATGAAATAACGAAATTTTATTGGTAGATAAACCTAGAATTTCACCCTAATGGGTGAAACGAATAATAACTCTTTATTTAATAAATATTAAGTATAATTATTATACGAAAAATGAGTAGTAAATAAACGACCGAAGTAGTTACAAAAGTAACGAAGCTTGATAGTGATTTGTATTTACAATTAATAAAATTTAAATACTTATAACCAGATAGCAAGTACTTACATTTTCAAACCGAGTATGGAGCAATAGCATCTCCAATAATACTCTTCATTATAGAGTTTTGCAAATTTTATATTCGAAGGTTCAAGGTGTTCTTCTCCAAAAACAAAACTCCAAATCTAATTTCAAAATTATTTGTAATTTACACTATGCTCTTTATATTTGTCATAATTAATATAAATCCATAAAACTTTTATATAAAACTAGTACATATATAAAAATATTATAGTAATATTAATTAATAAAATCTTATACTAAAATATAAAATTATAAATAGAAATGCATAATTAAATATTAAATTACAAACAAAATATCATATTATTACATAAAATTATTTTCTTAATGCTCCATTTTCGGTTACACAAAATTTTGTTAGGACAATATTTTAGAAGTTTTGGAGAAAATTTACTAGACTATTAGTGTTGTTATAATATTTAAATTTGTGTAATAATTATGTCTTCATGTAACTTCTTAAGAAAATTCTAGTAAGTTTCTTTTGTAATATTCTTGTTTTATAATTCTACTTCTATAATATTATAAATATTATTTTAATTTTTTAAAAAAAATTATGCGTGAAATTAAAATTTATAAAAATAAATTTGAAATATTTAAAATATACAAAAGCTTTAAAAATTAAAACTATGAATGAGAAAATACTTAAGAATCATAAATATGAGGTATAATTAATTATAAGGACCAAAATGCAACTAAAAAGATGAAACTTCAAATTTAGAGTTTTGAGTAGTGAAGTTTCACTTCTGAAGAGCATCTCCAAAAGACACTCTATAACTAAGTTTTTTTTGCTCTCCAAGAAGGAACTTCAAAATTTTGAAGAGTGAAACCCTATATCTGAAGTTTCATATTTTTATTTGCATTTTGGTCCTTACAATTACACATCACATATATGATTCATAAATATTTTATCGTTTATGTTTTTATCCATATCTCATAAATATTTAAATTTTGTTTACAAAATTTAAGTTTTACACATAAAATTAAATAAACAATTTAAATAGGATTTTAAATATTCAAAACTAGATTTAGACAACAATAGTATACAAAAGAAATTTTACAAACTTTTTAAAAAAACATTACATGAATACATAACTATTACACAAATTTAAATATTACAACAACACTAATAATCACGTAAGTTTGATCTGAAACCTTCAAAATTTTCAAATATTGTCCAATCTTTTTTTTTGATTAACTGAAGATGGTTGTTGTTGTTTTTGTTGTTTTTATGTTTTTTTTTTGTACAATTCTTTCTTGTGCATATCGAATATATTCACGAGTATTAATATCATCGATAAAAATTATTCTTTTATCAATATTTTATGTTTCTCTTTTTCTTTTTTGTTCTGATCTAATGTATTTACAAGTATTAATATCACTCGATCAACACCTTTTAGCTTGTAGTCTACAAAGTAAAAATGAGGAGAGCCCTTTTTACTTCGAAATACACTAGCAGATCATATATGCATGACAAAAATTATTTTATGGAGTAATATGGTTTTTGTTTGAAGTTTAATATTAATTAAGTTGTTTTAAATATATATATATATATTTTTTTTTAATATAATATTTTATTAATTAATATTGTTGTAATATGTTTATATATGTGCTAGTTATTTACAAAAGTTTTATGAATTCAAATCAGTTACGGCAAATATAAGAACTATATTATAAAATACAAGTAATTTTGAAGTTGAGTTTGAAATTTTGATTTTGGAGAAGAACACTTTTAAACTTCAAAGAATAAAACTTATGTTCACCCCTAAGGTGAACCTTTAGATTCATCTCCCCTCTTATTACCAATCAAAATGCCACATAAATTAATAATAAAATACATTATTTTTTTAAAAAAAAATTTAAAATAATTGAAAAAAATAATGACGCTCGTTATAATGACGCCAACGTCACTAACTAAACCTGAAATCTTAAATTCTAAACCCTAAACCTTAAATCTAAACCCTAAACCCTAAATTCTAAACACAAACTCTAAACCCTAAACTCAAACCCTATATCTTAAACCCAAACCTAAACTCTAAATCCAAACCGTAAACTCTAAACCCAAAACCTAGACCTTAAACTCAAACCCTAGATCATAAACCCAAACCTAGACTCTAAACCCAAATCTTAAATCCTAAAGAAACAACATCAACATTAACCCAAACCTTTAGGATATAGGATTTGGGTTTAGGATATAGGATTTGGGTTTAGGATATAGGGTTTGGGTTTAGGATATAGGGTTTGGGTTTAGGGTTTATGGTTTGGGTTTAGGATATAGGGTTTGGGTTTAGGGTTTATGGTTTGGGTTTAGGATTTAGGATTTAGGATTTGGGTTTAGGATATAGGGTTTGGGTTTAGGGTTTACAGCTTGAGTTTAGGGTTTACAGTTTGGGTTTAGCGTTTAGGGTATAAATTTAAAGTTTAGGGTTTAGTTAGTGGCGTTATCATTATTAAAATTGGCGTCATTATTTTTTTTCAATTATTTCAGATTTTTTTAAATAAAATTAAACTATTTTATTATTAATCTAGGTGGCATTTTGATTGGTAATAAGATGATATGTGAATTTAAAGGTTTACCATAGGGGTGAACCTAAGTCTTGTTCAACTTCAAATATAGAGTTCTGGAAACTTCAAAATAGAATTTTGGAGATGCTTTAAAACCTGAAGTTTTAAAATTCTTTTTCTGAAAGAAAAAAAATACCTATATTTAAAATTATATAATTTTTTCGGAGATGCTCTGAGTATCTAGTAGCTACAAGTCGAGTTTGCACAACGCTCTCGCAATATCTTTTTTTGTGCAATATATCACAATATCTATATCACAGTACTATGCATACACAGTACTATGCATACACCTACCTATCCAGTGGATAAAAAGTGAAGTAAACATTACCTCTAAATAGTACTCATTCTCTTTGAAACAAGAGGAAAACTAGGGGTGGACGTTCGGGTACCCGTTCGGATTCGGATCGGGTATTTCGGATATTCGGGTATTTCGGTAAAGGGGTATAAAACCCGTTCGGGTATTTTCTCATTTCGGGTCGGGTTCGGGTTTTTCACTTCGGGTTCGGATAATTTCGGATATATCCGAACTCCATACATAAAAAGAAAAAATTTGAAATGCATATTTTGTTTTGCCTTCAAATCATTTCTGATAATATAAATAGTTTAAAACACACATGAAATGAAAAACAAACAACAGTAATACATCCATAAACACAGTGAAAACATCAACAAAGTTCCTAAATTAAGCAAACAAACCAAAACAAGCTAAAAAAGTTTCTACTTCCAAGCATAGATGATGATATAAACCAAAAAGCTTCATTGTATCCTTCACACTGTAAGTGAAAAAAAAAACAGATTTGTTAAATTATAAAATTGAACAATAAGCACAAATTAGTAAGAAATTCATGTAACTTTTGTAATACCTTCAAACCCGAGCAATAATTTGCTTTGTTCTTCTATTCATCCTGATGTGTTGCAGGTTCATAATATGCAATATTTTATTAAAACAATAAAAAAGTTGTTAACTTATACAACAAGGGAAAAAAAAGCACAAAATAGTAAATATACAAACCTCTCTGAAGCTTATTTCTGCTTCAACTTCTGCAAGTATTTGAGCATTTGTTAGAATCTTTGATTCCAGTTTAAGGTCTTGTTTCAGCCACTGCTCTGTACACATCAAAACCTCCACCATGTAGTGAGTCAAACAACTCCTATATGATTCTATTATCCTGCCACCAGTGCTCGTTGGTTTTGCCCATGTTTTTGACCATCTTCCCATGCCTTAAACCGCATAACTCAAGATGATTGCAAGTTTGTTGTTCCAGACTTTGTTGGACATGCGAAAGGTTTCATACAGTAATTGCAGATGCATTTGTCCCTACTGTCTTCTAGTCTTTTGAAATGACTCCACACGTCTGACCTTGTAGGAAGTACACGTTTGGTTCTACTTGCTTCTGCTGCACTATTATTTTCATTTGAATCAGATTGCTTCCTTTTCCCTCTATGATCAGTATCTTGAGTCATGAACTCATTTCCATCTTCATCTCCATTTAAGCCTCTGCTATCTTGAAAGGGAGATGATGATGAACCCATCTGTTAAAATTAAATCACAAAGAAATTAAAAACTCCATTCGCTAAGATATTTTATAAGTCAAAAGAAAACAAATAAGTCATGTAAAACAAAGCAGTCGTGCAAATGATTCTTTCTACGTACACAACAAACTGAACAAAACAAGTAAATCAAGTTTAAAGCCATTAACTGATGAAATATACTAAAATACAAAACAAAAAACAAGTCGAGCTCGAAAGAATCTTACGATGTGATCAAACCGAATCGACTCTAAGGCTTTAACCATCATAAATAAAAATTCTAAGCAGTGACACAATCAAACAGAATCATACCTCTAATCATCATACATACAAAATCAAAACAAAATCAATAAAAAAAATTAGAAAATCACCTCAGATTGTTTTCTCGATGTCGATGTCACCGAGTGAGACGGAGAAGAGGGAAGATTATTAAGGGTTTCCAGTTTGTCAATTTATGAAATTAAATTTAATAGATGAAGGATTTGGGAATCGTTAATTTCGGAAACTCTAAACGACGGAGTAGATTGCTAGACTAGATTTTGAGAAAAGAAATAAAATCATAAAAGGTAAAGTCTGTGTTAGGGTTATTTAGTTTCAGTTATGTTTTGGTAGGTCTGGATATCGGGTAATAACCGATCGGGTTCGGTTAACCGAAAAAGGACAGGATAAAAACCGATCGTGTATTTGACACTAACCGAACCCGAACCGAACCACTTACTTCGGGTTCGGATTCGGGTATCGGTTATTATGCCCACCCCTAAGGAAAACAATAATACACTCGTAAACGTGTTAATGATTCGTTTAAACAAAAAAATGATTCAGATTCATAAAAGAAACCATCAATTCTCGACATAATTAGCTGTAAACTCCAATCATCCACTGCGTTATGTGAAAGATGCGGAAGTGGAGAAGGTGATGCAAATAATATTGGCATGTGCACCCAAAAAAGCTAAGAAAATTATAATCTTGACTTAATTTCCATTGAGACGTAAGACCCAGTCATAGGCTATTTACCACCCACCACTTTACTAGAAGTAGCTATAGTAGTGTCACTCACTCCTCACGACACCACTCTCTCTGGTAACCCTGATCTCTTTCTCTCCATCTCTTTGTGTGGCTCCTATTTATCTTCCCCTCTCAGTTCTTCTCTTCGCTTCAGAAGCAAGAGTATGGATTATCTCAGAGCGTTCATCTTCCTAGTCCTTATTCTCTCGGCCATTTCACTCTCAGGTAATGTTGCTTAACTTTTCTTAAGAAAGCTTGCGCATACATTCTCATTCTCACTTATTTTGTTCTGTCTTCCTTTTGCAGAGGCTGGTTCCATCGGCGTCAACTATGGCCGAATCTCTGACGAACTCCCATCAGCATTCAAAGTAGTACAGCTGCTTAAATCCCAAGGAATAGACCGGGTCAAAATCTTTGACGCCGACCCGGCTGTTCTCAAAGCCTTATCCGGATCTGGAATCCGGGTCACAGTAGATCTGCCAAATGAAATGCTTTTCTCAGCCGCCAAACGCCCTTCCTTCGCCGCTACATGGGTTAAACGCAATGTAGCAGCTTACCATCCTTCGACGCAGATCGAATCAGTCGCGGTAGGAAACGAAGTATTCGTAGATCCACACAACACAACCAAGTACTTAATCCCAGCAATGAGAAACATTCACAAAGCTCTCGTCGGTTACAACCTCCACTCCTCCATTAAAATCTCTTCGCCTTTAGCCTTAAGCGCGCTTCAAAACTCTTACCCTTCTTCCTCCGGATCTTTCCGACCAGAACTCGTCGATCTTGTCATTAAACCGATGTTGGATTTCTTACGCGAAACCGGTTCGAGGCTCATGATAAATGTTTATCCTTTCTTCGCTTACGAAGGAAACTCAGATGTGATTCCTCTAGACTACGCTTTGCTTAAAGAGAATCCAGGAATGGTTGATTCGGGTAACGGATTGAGATACTTCAACCTCTTCGACGCACAGATCGACGCCGTCTTCGCAGCTATGTCGGCGTTGAAGTACGACGATATTGAGATTATCGTGACGGAGACTGGATGGCCGTCCAAAGGAGACGAAAACGAAATCGGCGCCAGCGTGGCAAACGCAGCGTCGTACAACGGAAACTTAATCCGTCGGATTTTAACCGGAGGTGGAACTCCGTTACGTCCCAAAGCAGATCTCACTATCTATCTCTTCGCTCTCTTCAACGAGAACAAGAAGTTCGGACCTACATCGGAGAGAAACTACGGTCTCTTCTTCCCCGACGAGAAAAAAGTCTACGACATTCCTTTCACGCAGGAAGGGTTGAAGCATTACCGCGACGGTGGTCATAATACTCCGGCCACCGGAAATCAGCAAGTTACGCCTCCGAACAACGGTGGTGGTGTGTCGAAGAGCTTGACGGGGAGCACGTGGTGTGTGGCTAATGGTGATGCGGGGAAGGATCGGCTACAGGGTGGTTTAGATTACGCTTGTGGTGACGGAGGTGCTGATTGCCGTCCGATCCAGCGTGGTGCCCCGTGTTACAGTCCAGATACACTTGAGGCGCACGCTTCTTTTGCTTTCAATAGTTATTACCAGAAGAAAGGTCGTGCCGGAGGTAGCTGTTACTTCGGCGGCGCTGCTTACGTCGTTAGCCAACCACCAAGTGCGTATTTTAGCTTTGTTCTATTTTTATTTATCTATATTCCAGCGCAATTTAAGAGTAGCTATGGGGTTTCATGCTATCTCACACCACTTAGGGCAGCGCATTTTGAATGGTCTATAATTGGTCAAATAGAGCGAGAAGTGTGTTCCCACGTGAACTTCTATTACTAGTAGTGATTGGTACACGACGTGCTGTCTATGGGCATCTGATCCAGGAAACAGTTAGTTTATTTATTTATTTATTTATGGGGTTGGGTTTAAAGAGAATCCTATGATTCTTTTGGGGTTTATGGGGTTGGGTTTAAAGAGAAGCCTTTTTGTTTTTTTTCTTCTCAAGTCTTTTTGTTAAAGAAGCTGATTAGTTTAATGTAATGTGAATATGCAGAGTACGGAAGATGCGAATTCCCGACAGGATACTAAAGGAAGAAGAGAATCCAAGGGAGAAGATTTATTCTGCTATATATATTCGTATCTTGGTTGTGTTTTGTTTAGGCTGAAGTTCTTAGTTAATTTTTGGAACTTTTTAATATTATGTTGTTAATATCGATTGAAACGATGTTCTTGATATTAGTAATATTTAGCTAACGCAACTAGTATGATGGTTAAATAAATGCGAGATCGATGTGCCAAAATGTCGACAGACATATATGCATGTTGTCGGTTGAATAGATAGGAAAAAATCTAAGCGAAGAAATACAACTGAAGTCCATTCCCAAAATATATACAACTAGAGTCCATTCCCAAATAACAATTGCGTGCTTTTACTCAAAGCTTTCCTACAGCTAGTAATATGAGCCATGATTTTTGCATCCGTCCGTTGGCAATTCCGGAGGATTCCATCCATCCAGAATTATTTGTGGAAAAGACAAAATAATTTAAATTTAGAAAAGGATGCGGAAGAACTAAAAGAAAAAATTGATGTAATGTATGCGGATAATGTGACAACAGAGGAAATAACATCAACTTTGAAAGAACTTTTTGACCATGTCAAAGCAAAAGAATTGTTCTGGAAAAAAAAGAACATGATTCTATGGCTAAGAGAACGGGATATGAATTCTAAATTTTTCTACAATCTGACAAAACAAAGACGAGTCAGGAATAAAATCACTAGACTAATAAATAGTTCTAGAGATATGGTTGAGGATGAAAAAGAGATGGTAGCCATTGCTACTAGTTATTTCGGGAGTTTATTTGAGACTTCAACACCGACAGAAAAAGATGAAGCTCTGGGAAATATCTCATCGACGATTACTGCTGATACAAATCAAGTCCTCACAGCTCCGGTCACGGAATGGGAGATCAAACTTGCGCTATTTGCTATGCATCCAGAGAAAGCGTCTGAGCCTGATGGTATGAGTGCACTTTTTATCAGAAACTTTGAGATATAGTCAAGGGTGATTTGACTCGTATGGTCAATGAGTTCTTATTTCAAGATATAATGGCTCTAGGACTGAATGATAAATATGCTTCATTCCAAAAAAAAAAGAAAAGCCTACTGAAATGGCTCAATTTCGCATGATTAGCATATGCAATGTGAGTTACAAGATCATCTCTAAGATCCTATGCCAGAGATTAAAAAATGTCTTACCTGAAAGGATATCAGAAACACAAGCAGCCTTTGTGGCGGGAAAGCAGATTACTGATAACATTATGATCGCGAAAGAAATTTTTCATACTTTGCGCACAAAGCTAGGTGGATGACATAAGAGGGTGTCTATTATGACTGATATGAGTAAAGCATATGATCGGATGGAATGGATATTTATCCAAAGAGTAATGGAAAAATGAGGTTTTTCAGAAAATTGGATCAACTGGATCATGGGCAGTGTCTCGTTAGTAAAAAATCACGTACTTATGAATGGCCAACCTAGAGGAAACATTGTTCCTCACAGAGGCTTACGCCAGAGAGATCCTTTGTCTCCTTTCATTTTCATCTTATGCACAGAAGCGCTCGTTAGCCTTCTAAATCATGCAGAGAATCAATGAAAGATAACCGGGATGTGGGTAGCACGTGCTAGCCCCTCGGTGTCCCACTTTTTATTTGTTGATGATAGCATGTTCTTCTGTAAGGCGGAGCTTCTGTAAGGCGGAGCCCCGTGAATGTGATGAAGTCATGAAAGTAGTAAAGGCTTATGGGAAAGCATCAGGTCAATGTATAAATTTTGAGAAGTCTTCGCTTCTATTTGGAAAGAGAGTGCCGGAAACTATAAAGCAGCAATTAAAGATACTCTTGGTATTGAAAATAAAAGCGGTATGGGAACCTGTCTTGGCATTCCAGAGGATATAAGTGGGTCAAAATGTAAGCTATTTGTGTTCTTTAAGGATAAACTTAATCATGAAATCCATGGATGGTCTAGGAGATGGTTGACAAAGGCTGGGAAAAAAATTCTCATCAAAGCTATAGCTTTAGCTCTCTCAACATATGTTACGTCAAGTTTCTTACTCTCACTAGAAATATGTGACAAATTAGCTAGTGCTATTGCACACTACTAGTGGAGTACGAATCCACCAAAACGAGGAATGCATAGGGAAAGATGGGAAAATTGTGCTATCCAAAAGAGGAGGGTGGAATGGGATTTAGATTAATCCTTGAATTTAACTTAGCTCTATTAGCAAAAAAAAACTGTGGAGATTGATTCAATTCCCAAAATCTCTTCTTGCGCGGGTTCTAAAAAGAAGATATCACCGTACATGTTCGATTCTACAAACCACATGCTCAGTTGCCACGTCTTTTGTATGGTCAAGCTTGATGGAGGCACATCCACTTCTCTTATTGGGAATAAGAAGGGTGGTTCACTCGGGGTACCAAATTCAGGTTTAGAATGATCCATGGATCCCAACTGCTTCTACACGGCCGGCTAGACCAGCCACCCTAGTGGTGCACCCATGAATGACTGTGTCTGACCATACCCATGGAAATCCCAGAAGATGGAATGTTGGATTACTAGAGCAGTTGGTTGCACATGAGGATGTCTACCTAATTCGGAGTATGGCCATAAGTCAATCACATAGGGAATATAGATATAGCTGGGGCTACACAAAGAGTGGACTGTACAACGTGAAATCTGGATATTGGGTTGCAAGGAATGTCCTATATCATGATCCTGAGATGGTGATGTTTGAACCCAATATAATAAAACTGCAAGCTCATGCTTGGAAGATCAAGGCACCCCTGAAAATGAAACATTTAATTTGGCAAATGGCCTCATGGTATTTAGCAGTGACGGGGAATCTGACACGCCGCCATATGCGATGTGATAATTATTGTCCGAAGTACGGAGTAGAGGATGATACTGTGAATCATGCAATATTTGAATGCTCACCTGCCTTGCAAGCTTGGGCTCATGCATCGACACCATCATGCCCTGATATTTTTGCAAGATCAAGTGTTTATACCAACTTGGACTATCTTTTCTAGAGAAAGAGTAAAATTGAGGATCCAGAGTTAGACAGAGACCCATATACATGGATAATTTGGTACTTATGGAAGGCACGAAATGATAAGTTATTCAGAGGATTAACACGTGATCCGATGGAACTAATTAGACACGCCCATAGTGAATGTAATGCTTGGTTTGAGGCGAACTCTATGACGGTAAAAGACATGCCTGCACCAGAACAAAACTGGGGAATGCGAGCCTTACGCTTACGAAGTATATGCCTCGTAGATGGGTCTTGGTCGGCAGAGTCATACTACAGTGGCTAGGGATGGGTGTGACTGGATGAAACTGGAAAATATCAACTCTTAGGGTTGAGAAATAATGTGATACGACGGTCTCCATTACACCCGGAATTGGATGCGCTCATATGGGAGATGGAGAACATGTCCCAACATACTTCATGCCACTCCTTTGGAACTGACTGCAAGGATGTAATTTCAATGATAAAGGACCCAAGCACGTGGCCAACCTTCTCCACGGCACTTGCGGAATTCAAACCTATAAAAGGACGCTACCACGACTTCAAGATCTTCCACATACCAAGAGCCCAAAACAAGATGGCGGATGCTTTAACCAGGACTGCAAGAGCTTTCATAGTGATTTATTGTTTATTGGTTGTTCTGTCCTGGTCTGGATTCCCAGACCACCTATAGTTTGAGTGATAGAATAGCTTTTTGATGTAAAAAAAATTGCGTACTTTTTTTGTCATTAGCGTAAATAGACTATGCTAGCCAGACATGTGAACATATATATGTCTATGCTGATAAGATGAAACGGCTGACTACGTGCATTTCGTGTAAGATCATCTATTTTGTGTTTTTTGAATATGGGGTACATACTCCAATTTGAAAATATTGAGACTTTCCTTGAGGCGTTGTACATTTTCAAAATATGATGCAGATGAAAATCATTCTTTTACTTCCGAAACCATCTTCATCATCTCAGAATAATCTATCGCAAAAGTCACATAAAACTGCCGCAAGTTTTCCATACATTTGTAGCTCAAATAAGAGCTTCAAATCCCGCAAGTAAAGGAGTGAAAATACTATGTGCATTCCATGCTCCTATCAATCCCACAAATCATTCTAGAATACTATATCATCCTTGTCCGGAAACTGATCCTTATCTTTCCGTGATCCATCCATGAAATACCATCTCCTTTCCCTGCGTAGAATTTGGTAGTCAACTTCCTATTTATGCAGAAATGGTTTGAGTGTGAAGCTGTTCTATTATTATATGTGCTTCATTCTATAGCATTGCCTGTATTTTTCAATTGTAAAGTATCTCTAAAATTTCTATCTAGACAATTAAAAACCTTATAATGCACTCATTCCAAATATATCAAAGAATCCAAGCAAATTGAGCATTTTGTATGAATGTTGTAATACTCCAAAATGAATAATTTATATTCGTAAAACCAAATGCATATGAAAGCTATCTTGATTTGTGAGGATCTTTGATAGTGTCCAGACATGAACAGCTAGAATACATTCAAAGAAGACATGGTTTATCGCTTTTCTTCTACACCACATATTTCACATTGAAGATCATAGTTTATCCCTCGAGATTTGAGGTTTCTTCTTACTCGTAAACAACGAGATAATCTTCCAACGAAAGTGTTTCATCTTTGGAGAGTATTTTATTTTCCATGAATATACTCACATTGCTATAGTATTTTGAATGATTTAAAATAATTATAATTTTGGCAGAATAGTTTACTTTAAAGTGATGTTATTCAATAATCTATTTTAATAGAGTTTAAATCTAAATAAAATCCACCGTTATATGAATGATGATTCTAAATTCTATTTTAAAATCTAGTGTTATTGAGGATGGTATTTATAAATCTAATTTAAAATATGGTGTTATTCAGTGAATGATTTAAATCCACTTTTTAAAATCTAGTGTTATTCAAGTTCAAAGGATTTAAAAGTTCTTGTATTTAAAATGGATTTCCAATCTTTTGTGGTGGATTATCATGAACAAATGATTGAAATCAAAATCCAGAGTATACTGGAGAGATTTTAGAATTCATTAACTAAAAACTATGTTTAAATTTAAAATTTTAATTGATTAAAAAATTTGACAATTGATTTTAAATTAGTGATTGAATAACACCCTCTAATGAAATTTTAATAGTAAAAAACGCATCAAATTTAAAATTATTATTTTAAAAATAATAGAGAACATTAATTTTTTTTGTCAGATATAAGTGTCCATTAAAACCATTACTATATAAAAAGTTCTTAAAAAGTTATAAAATATAAGAGATGTTTTTATAAAAGTATAAAATATTTCATCTGTTTTTCTTTATTAGTTTATAGACTGACCAAAAAATTTAGAAAATAAATCTAGTTTAATTAATAAAATATGTATAAAACAAAAAGTTTATGATATTGTAAAGATAAAACTACTAATAAGAAGAAAAAAAACTGAATGTCTATTACACTCCAAATAAGGAGTGATTTTACTGCTAAAAGCAGTGTATTCACATTTTTTTCAATAATTTGATCCAAAATTTCTAATATCACCTTAGTGTTTGAATGGAAGGTGGAGAAATAATGGTTTTTATGTAGCATCCCCTTATTCATTCTCCTCACCTCTAAATAGACATTCACCCCTTCGTTTAGTTCCCACACCAAAATCGGACCATAGGAACCTGCGAGCACCCGAGCCTTAAGGTAGACCCTCGAGTATTTAGCTTTTCTTTTTAATTTAGTTTTTAATTATTAATTTAGATTTAGGTTTATATCCTGGTTCTGACTAACGGAACATCATAAATCCGTTTGTTCTATGATTTTTTGAATAAAAGTCCAGAGTCGTGCCGACCGCGAGATAGAGGTGATAGAGTCAAATAAGTATACCATGCTAAGGCTACATAACCCAAACACCCAGGTGAGTCTTGTTTATGGGTTATAATTGTTTTGTGTGCGGTTAGCACCTGAAAAAAAGAATATTGATTGATGCACTGTTAGGTTGCACGTTTATATATATAATGATATGATAATGACTGATGTTTGTGAAAGATATTGGGTTATATCGTTTGGGCCTTGGCTCAGGGGTATAACATGTTTGTGATATATTACCGTTGTGTTGCATATACTTGTGTGATTGCGTTATATTGTTCGGGCCTCGGCTCGGATGGTATAACATGTTTTAGCATGTTGTAACGGGGAAACCCGTAATGATTTGTGAGGGTCCGACACTCTGGTGGAGTGTCATGAGAGTCATTGGTGTCCACTTGAGGGACGTGCCTTGTCTGAGGCCATACCAAAATTAGTTTCGGGCAGGACGCGAAGACACATATGAGATGATGAAGTGGAAAGTGTGTGATATGGGCCATCGTCTTCTTAGACTTTGTGTCTAGAGTCAATGGACGCAAGAAGGGATGTGGAATGGATTTTGTATCGAGATTGAAACCAATGGCGAGAGGCATGCCTCAACGATCGATAATGATCTAACCACTCATGAAGAGTGGACGATTGGGTTACTTGATTGATTTATTTTCGCATTGCATGTTGCATGAAAAAAAATGATCCTTGATGTTTGATGATTGATGCATATTGGGGGAGGGATGATTTAACAGTTAGGGAACCCTAACTCACTGAGCAAATTAATTTCTCATTAGACTCTTTGTTTTGCAGGTAACCATAGGGATATCTTGGGTTGCGAAGGAGCAGTGTTGATGGCGTAGTGTTTGTGTCTTTTGCAAAGGAATATGTATTGTAATATGTAACTAGATCTTGACCCGCGTAACCGCGCATGTTTTTGTTTTCATTTATTTTTATATAAACATTTTGTTTTCAATTCTAAATTGGTATATATTATAATATATATGTGTCTATCAATTTTTAAAACATAATAAGTTTACAGTATATTTTTTTCATTGAATAGATTGTTTCAAACTTTCACATGTATTTCTATCTTCTTATATATATATATTTTCAGATTATTATTTCATTATTAAAATCGTAACTATATATATAAAGATTAGTAAAATATTGTTTTATTGTCATATTCAAAGATATTGTAACATTTCACAAATTTAGAAAGTTTTTTAAAAATTAAACTTTTCGCTTCATAGATTTATATTATCGAGTAAATAATTAAACGTTTAGTTTTTGTTTAATTTTAAAAATAAACTATATAGTTAAAAAACTTCATTGGTTTAAGGTAGTAAAGATTAATCATTGTTAGATAATATGATTTTGTTATTTAAAAAAAAATCTTTTTAATTTTAAAAGTTAACATCGACAAATATTTAAATAATTAACATATGGAGGTATAATATTACAACATTAAATTATATCTATTTAATTTATACTATCTATAAATCCAATGGATCTTTTATTGTTTAAATTCAATTATTGATTGCCCAATAAAAATTTCTGGTAGGCCCAAAATTTAAATGATAAGATTAGAGATTAAATTTAATATGACTTTCTAGGAATATGTCTATTAGGTCTATTTTTTAAAAAAAAATCACACATGAATGAATGTTGTGACTTCTGTTTTAATATATAAGATAGATTTAAAAGTGGTGCACCTTATATATGTTTGATGTTTTTTTAAAAAATATAAGAATTATATGAACAATAAAAGTTTATGAAAATGGTTGGCTTCCATATGATATTAGTCCTAGTCCGGGACGAACCAACTAACAGTTTCAAACTCAGCTTGCAAAGCCTTAACTTGGAACCGCTAGGAAAGCTGTTCTCGGACATTTAATCTTGGGATTTCGGAATTGATCCAGGAACCTCGGGTCGAATTTTTGGGCACATGTAGTAGCATCTTCGATCTGATTAAAGTTCTTTAGTTCGTGGTGCATGTCCTTATTTTATTTGTGCACAGCAAACTCATTAACTTTGTCCTTTGACGTCAAAAAAAAAAAAAACTCTGTCTTTAAATTATGGGCAAATCTCCAAAATAGCACATTTCTAAGTTTATGTCACAAAAATAGCCTTCAAAAACTAAAATGACCAAAATAAAATTTAATTTTTTGAAAAATTTAATTTTTTTTATTTTTCAAAATTTGAAATCTTATCCCAAAACCCCACTCCCCAACTCTAAACCCTAAACCCTAAACTCTAAACCCTAAACCCTAAATCCTAAATCCTAAACCCAAAACCATAAATCCTAAACCCACCCCTTAACTCTAAACCCTAAACCCTAAACCCTAAACCCCACCCCTAAATCCTAAACCCTAAAACCTAAACCCTAAACCCTAAATCATAAATCCTAAACCCCACCCCTTAACTCTAAACCCTAATGTCTAAATTAATTTACCATTGAGGTATAAATGTATATTTATCTTTTTTGATAAAACATTAAGTGCTATTTTGATTATTTTTATTCTTAAAGGCTATATTTGTGACAAAACGTTTTTTAGTGCTATCCTAGTCATTTTCTCATAAATTACTAGGGCCGGCCCGCCCTACGGGCACGATGATAATTTAAAAATCATTTAAATAGTTAGAGTAAATGTTTTTTATTTTTGTTTAATATTTGTTTTTATTTTAAAATAGTTTGTTCTATATTAGTATGAATCATTATTTTATTGATTGTTATTCTTTATTCAGTTTCATTCTCATTACAATTAACTACATTTTTTTTACGATTAATAAGATTGTTTATTCATTTTCTTACATTATTTTATATCGTGTGTCTCTTATTTGACTATATAACTATATATTTTATTTTTACACAGTTGTAGATCTATGTTTATAGTTTTTTTTAGAATTCTTGACATAAATATTTAAAATACATTCTACATTTATTCAGTTAGAATAATTTAAATATTATATAAAAAAATATTCATTTTTGTTTTTATATTTGTTTTTTTTTCTGTAATTTATTCTATTTTTTCTAACAATTTGTTTTGATTTTTTATTATCTATTAATTATTTTATTGTGGTCTTTTCGTAGAAATTTTTTTAAATTTATTATGTATTACTATCTCTTAAAATAGTTATTAATTAACTCCAAATCTGAAACCAATGTCTTAAAATTCATAGTTGTTTACTTATAATAAGTCAAATGGATAGTTGTTTGCTAAAATAGATTGGAGGAATTTACTTTAGACTATGCAGTTATTCACTTTATTTTTTTATTGAAATTACGGTATTTTTTTTAAAAAAAAAATTGAATTCCTTTAGTTTAGTTTATTTTAATTTTCCAAATTTATTTGGATACAGTAAGCTTACATCTATTTTGGCATTTATTTATAACATTTCGATTTGTCTATTATATTTTTGTTTAATGCTTGCCATTTCTTTACCAAGTCTTTTTGTTTTTCAACTATTTTTATTTTTTTTTGTTTTTATTATGTAATTAATTAGTTGATTTTTTTTTTAAAAACAGATTTCTTAGCTTGCCTTTTCTCAATTACTGAATGCTGGGTAATATCAAGCTCTTACTGTCACCCAATATTATGCTATTTTAGACGACAAAAATTGTTGTTTTTGTGTGTTTGTTCACCTGTGCAAGCTTGAATTGTATACTTTTGTCCACCAGATAACACGTTCTTATGATCCAACCCAACAAAACCGACATAGTGCAACTTCCACATGAAAAATTAACAACTGCTGCAAAATTTTGAATAGCATGATATTGCATGAGATGAACAATGTTAACGTTACATGTTATTGCATGAGATGGGAATAGCTACAATGGAAAATGGAATATAATGTAGTCACTAATAGTTAGATTCAATAAAAGCACAACTGCTGCAAAATTTCACAGATATAAGCAGATGTTGTATTAGTGTATATACCAGAACAAAAATAACTTTTTAACATCACTGGCCATTACCAGACCAAACTTTCTGCCATTGTTCAAGAAAGATCAGAGTAAGAAAATATGTTCACAATACGACTCTCCTTGTAAAGGCAGTCTTCTTTTACATTTATATTTCTCATCTTTCGTCTCCTACTTCTCCATAAGATGGACAATCTTCTGGATCTTCTGGAGAGTAACAATCTTTTTTGGGTGATGAACCCTACTATCTTTCTTGGATCATCAACACCCTTTTCAGAAAACCGAGTACTTCCTCATCGTCTTTACCAAACATCGTCTGAATCGATACCAAACAGTACATCGCCTCACCTGCATGGGGTTTCCAACAAAGAATCTATTGAATCATGTTTAGATGACAAAAAGATGATGATGGTATGGAGAGAGGAAAGCTCTATATACCAAATGACTTCTCACAGATTCATAGAGCCTTAATTGCTATTTCCTCATAACGGTTCAGTTGAGAAGTACTGACTGAATTAGGAAGGCTATGGACTGATCTTCTGAAGCAACTGACTTCTCCATGATGTCAAAACATGTTCTCATAAATCACTCAGCCTTCACATAGTTCTTGCACTTGAATAAGATGGTTTTCCCTCTGTGTCTCTCATTTATTAGTAAGCATTCGTCTAATTTCCCTGGTCGTTCGTTTCTCCTGTGGACAAAGCCAGAAATGAAATCACAATATTAGGAGTGGTCGCCTTAATTGAATTCCTTTATGACATAAAGAAGTGTAGAGAAAAAAACCTTTTAGCTTCCAACAAAATGAAGCAGCTCAGAAAGATCTATCCTTATGTCAACACTCATGAGCTCCATTCCTTTCCTAACACTACGAAACTCCTAAAAACGAAAAAGATCGTCACGCCTGCGTCAATACAACCACCGAACTTCAACGCAAAAAGCAGGATCTGGAGTTCACCATTGCCATAGCCTGTGTTTAAAAGATTATTAAGAACGTAAAGAAGTGGAGCAAGGTATGAGATTTGTTATAATTTGCACCCATATTTATAGGATCAGAAAATCAGAGTAACAAAGGCGGTTGAGGAGGATTATTAATTACCGCGTAGTGGGTCGGCAGGATTGGAAACATAAAGGCAATGAATCTGAACGTTTCTGTTGATTTGAAGAGGAGATCAAACGACGCGAGAGCATCAATACAGAGATTCTTAGCGTCGATTCGAGTGACCCAAATTCAAGAGACTCCATTGTCGGTGTTCAGAGAAAGCAGAGAATAATTTCCGTGTGGAGGTGGACCCTAATTTCGGTGAAAATAGGTAAACAAAAGGGGTGATACAGAGTGAAAGATCAAGCAAAAACTTTGAAGCATTCCATTGTTCGTGAGTGGATTTATAATAAGGAGATGAGTTTTGGGTGTATTTTGGAGACAAGAGTGAAAGAGAGTAAAGCAGAAAAGATTTTGAATACAGTATTTAGTGATTGGTCTTCAATTGCTAACTATGAACATAGCAGGGGAGGAAGAATTTGGTTTCTTTGGAGGGATATGGTTCGCATTTCTCCAATCTACAAGACTGATCAGATAATTACAGTGCTGGTGGAACCTAAGGAGGGAGAAGGGTTTTACTGTACCTGTGTCTATGCTAGTAATCTAATGGAAGAGAGAAGAGTATTATGGGAAGACCTAATGCATCATCTGCTAGTTTCAAAAAGAAGGCTTGGATAATTATAGGAGACTTCAATGAGATATTGGAAGGTGATGAAAGCTCGAGGTTTGCTATTACGGGGAGGGTGCCTAATGAGATGAAGGAATTTCAGGAATTGGTTATTCACTGTCATCTTGCTGATATGGCTTATCAGGGGCCTAAGTTTACATGGTGCAATAAGAGAGAGGAAGGTGTAATATGCAAGAAACTGGATAGAGTCTTACTAAATGAAGAGGCGCTTCTAAGATTCAGAAATGCGTATTCGGTTTTCGAGCCAGGTGGATGTTCTGATCATATGAGGTGCAAAATCCAGCTATGTCCTCCTTGTGAAAAAATAAGAAAACCTTTTAAGTATGTTAATGCCATGGGCAGTGTCTCATCATTCCTGCCTATGGTTAAAGCTTATTGGGACACTACGGTGGAGTTATATCAATCTACTTCAGCCATGTACAGATTTTCAAAAAAGTTGAAGAATTTGAAACCGCTAATTAGAGAGCTGGGTCGTGAGGAGTTGGGTAATTTAACGAGAAGAACTAAGGAGGCTTATGCTGTTTTGTGTGAGAAGCAGACGGCTATTCTTGCTAGTCCGTGTGATGTATCTATTCAAGAAGAAGCTGAAGCTTATGGAAAGTGGCTACATGTAGCAAGCTTGGAAGAGGATCATCTGAAACAGAAAGCTAAGCTGCACTAGCTGGAAATAGGGGATCAAAATAATAAAACCTATCATCGAGCTATCAGAACGAGGCAATCTCAGAACCTGATAAGGGAAGTTAGATGTCAAGGAGGGAATATAGTAAGTACTCATGACGAAGTTAAGAAGGAGGCAGAGAGTTTTTTTAAGGAGTTTCTCAATCGGTGTCCAGCTAACTATCAGGGTACTTCTGTAGAAGAACTAAAAGAGTTGATTGCATTTAGATGTTCTCCTGATGATTGTCTGTTATTGGAGGCTGATGTTTCAGAAGAGGAAATCCGGAAAATTCTTTTTGCGATGCCAAATCACAAGTCTTCTGGTCTAGATGGTTATCCTGCAGAGTTCTTCAAGACAGCGTGGTCAGTGATAAGGAATGACTTCATTGTCTCAGTGCAATCAGTATTCAAGTATGGGTTCCTCCCTAAAGGAGTAAACTCAACAATCCTAGCATTGATTCCCAAAAAACTGGACTCTCTTGAGATGAAGGACTATAGGCCGATAGCGTGCTGTAACGTTCTCTACAAGGTAGTCTTGAAACTCTTGGCAAACCGCTTGAAGAAACTCTTGCCTCGAATGATTCAAGAGAACCAGTCAGCATTTGTGCAAGGGAGACTGCTTATGGAAAATGTTCTATTAGCATCGGAGCTTGTCAAAGACTATCATAAGGATACGGTCAGTCCAAGGTGCGTTCTGAAGATTGATATATCAAAAGCCTTTGACTCGGTGCAATGGTCATTTGTATTGGGAAGCTTGAGAGCTCTTGGGTTTCCAGAGAAATACATACACTGGATAGAGCTATGTATCACCAGTCCTTCTTTCTCAGTCCAAGTAAATGGTGATTTGGCGGGTTATTTTCAAAGCTCTAGAGGACTCCGTCAGGGATGCTCGCTCTCGCCGTACTTGTTTGTACTTTGTATGAATGTGTTATCTCTGAAACTGGACAAAGCGATGGCTGAGAGGAAGTTTAAGGTTCACCCGGGTTGTCAAAAGCTTTCTCTTACCCATCTCTGTTTTGCAGATGATCTAATGGTCTTTGTAGAAGGCTCCAAGGATTCTGTGCAGGGTGCTCTTTCCGTATTTGAAGAGTTTGAAGTCTGGTCGGGGTTAAGTATAAGTGTGGAGAAATCCACAATATACATGGCTGGAGTATCAGTTGATGAGAAGAGGAGTATTTTGACGAACTTCAAGTTTGCGGAAGGTGAACTACCTGTACGTTACTTGGGGCTTCCTCTCATGACTCAAGCTATGAGAACACAAGACTACTACCCTCTGTTGGAGCACATAAAAAGTAAGATCAACTCTTGGACATGCCGATATTTGTCATATGCAGGCAGGCTACAACTCATAATATCTGTGTTTGTTAGCATTGTCAACTTCTGGATTTCTGTATTTCACATTCCAAGTAGTTGAACAAAGGAGGTGGAGAGTATTTGCTCGGCATTTCTATGGACAGGGCCAGTTCTTAAAACTTCAAATGCTAAGGTAGCATGGAAGGAGATCTGTTGCATTAAGAGTGAAGGAGGCTTGGGGATTCGGGATCTGAGGGAAGTAAATAAGGTATATGGACTAAAGATGATTTGGAGGTTGTTAACTGGTGATTCATTATGGGGTAAATGGGTAAGAGGTAATTTACTGAAAGGGAAGAGCTTTTGGGCAGTGAAGTCAAATCCACAAATGGGTTCTTGGATATGGAGGAAGATTTTGAAGCTAAGAGAAGTGGCTAAACTGTTCTATAAGAAAGAGATTGGAAATGGGAGACATTCTTCTTTTTGGTATGATCATTGGTCTGACAAAGGTGTACTGTCTGAGCTGCTGGGTGATAGAGGAGTCATCGACTTGGGTGTTGGGAAAGATGCAACGGTGGAAGAGGCTGTATTGTGTATTCGGAGAAGGCGAAGGCATCGCGCTAGCGTCCTTAATGATATTGAAGCTGAGCTTCGAGAAATTAGCAGCAGGCTTGACCCTGAGGTAAATGATGTCAGCACTTGGAAGGGTAAAGCGGGATACAAGATGAAGTTCTCCACACAAGAAACTTGGATGCAGTTGAGAGGAAGTTCTCCTTTATGTTCTTGGGCAAGTGGGATATGGTTTCCTCAAACTACTCCCAGATATGCGTTTATGGCGTGGTTAGCCTCTAGAGACAGATTATCAACAATGGATCGAGTGGTTAAATGGAGTCATGGAGTAGATTCAACTTGTGTGCTTTGCCGTTCTACGCAGGAGTCAAGGAATCATCTGTTTTTTGAGTGTGATTACACATCCAAACTTTGGGAGTTTATGGCAAAAGGTATAATGGGTAACTCTTTTACCAAGCATTGGTCGGAAATTATGGAGTTTATCAATGATTCATCAAGGGAAAAGAGAAGTCTGTTCTGTATAAGATACGCTTTTCAAGTAGTTCTGTATGGGGTTTGGAGAGAACGAAACAAGATCAGGCATGGTGACAAGCTGTTGCCATTAGGGGTGCTTAAAAGACTGCTTGATAAAAGTATCAGAAACAAGTTCAGTGTGATGAGGAAGAAAGGTATCAAGGGAGCAGGAGAGTTAATGCAATTTTGGTTCCAAAATAGTTTGTAAAAGGGTGATGTTTTCTTGAGGTATACATAACAAACATGATGCATTTATGTAATAAGGCTTTTTTGATGAATAAATTTAACATTCATTCAAAAAAAAAAAAAAAAAGAAAGATCAAGCCCACGAAAGCCCACGGAATGTTAAGTGTAGACAGAAAACTAAACGCACCGGATCAATTAGTGGACACGTGTCAGCTCCTCCTACCTCAACTTTCTTGACGTGGAGGCCTGTGAAAAAAGCAAACATTTCTTTGATGGATCGGTTTTTATTAAAAATATAATTTTGTGTAAATTTTCTTTTATGTTAAGTTGGGTGTGAGTATAATTATGTTGTTTACACCAAATTTTAATTATATAACTAAAAACGATTGGAGTCTTGGTATTGTTGTTGTTTTAATCCTGAATTGTAAGCTTTTATAGTGTTTTAAGTTTTATAACACTATAAAATACATGAGTCAACCAGATCCGATCAAAAGAGAATGAGATCAAATTTTTAATTACCATTGTATCTTTTTTTGTAAGGGTTTATAAAATAATGGAGAATGAGATTTTTATTTAGAGTAACTCTCGGTCAAAGTTATTATAGTTGTTTCCAGAATGCCAGTAATTGATATTATTAATAAATGTTTTTTTTTTGCATTTCTTTGTTTCTTTTGTTCTAGGTTTCATGGAAACTCGGGTGAAGGTTCATTTCACGTTTCAGAAAATTTTCGGAATAAGAATCTCTTGGAAACTCATTAGAAACTCGTTTCTTGAAAATTTCATTTTGGAAGCTCAATGGAAACTTGCGTTTCCACTTTAGAAACTTGTGATTATGTTTTGGAAACGTAAAAATAATACTTTTAAAACAAATATTGTCGCTTATATCTTTATTTTGAGTTAAGCTACTTAATATTTAAGTACTCGATATCTGCTATTTTAAAAGTTCTATATGAGTTTGATGTTTAACTATTACTTGTTTCATTTTCGTATACTTAACCTAAAATTTTTATTTGTTGGTTTATGTTCTTAGATAGAACAAATAGAAGAAAACAACTCTATTTACATGTTAATCATTCATATATCTGTATAATAAATATATATATATATATATATATATATATATATATGAATATATTTATAAACGTTTCCAAAACGTTTCCATTTAAAAAAAAAATTAAAATCACGTTTTCACATTTCGAAACGTTTCGTTTCAGCGTATCCATATATATTTATGTATATATTTTGATATTTTTTTGGTTATATTTGCTTAAATATTATGTAGTTAATTGTACTAATAAGTTTATTAATAAAGAAAATGGAAAAAAATAAGAAATAAAAAGAAAAGGCAAAAAAGGCGACAAATTTTTTATTTTAAAAACTGAAATTACATTTCTTATAAAAACCAATAGAAACATTGAATGCGAGGAGAACTAATCAAAATATAAATGTATTAATTTACATGTTAGATCATGGATTATTACTTGCTCTACAATTCGTATGTATTTCCGATGTGTTTAACGTATTAATAAACCGGAGTGCTGCTCATGGTTATATGTTAATAATTTAGTCAATCAGTTTTTAATTAATTTTAAAAATTCTAAAAAATAATGACTTTGTAAAAAAAAATATTCTGAAAACATATTTTGTGTTAAAAAAATTATGAAAACATATTGAAAATATTTTTTTTTGTGTCTGTATGAATATATAAGACTATAGATTTTTATTTACTTAAAATTATTGACTGATTTAAATTACTTAAGTAATTAATTTACAGAAAATCCTAACAAATATATACTATTATTTGAGAAGTAAATTTGTTGATTTGTCTTACTCCTCATAATTTTTGGTTTATTCATAATTTATGCTCAATTATTAATCTTTATAAAGTAAGTTTAGTGATTTAACTGATAGTTTATCATTATACTGAGAATAATTAAAAAATTCTAACGATAATATTATTGTTAAGTTTATATTATGTTTACTTTAGTAATACTAAAATATTATATATTTTTCATATCATATTTTGTTTAGTAATATTAAACCAATTCTATTTTAATACATATATATCACATAAGATGGAATGAATCATCTATTTTTTAAGATAATGTTTTACGATAATCAAAACCATTAATAGTGATTATTTCCAAAAAAGGTCCGCAAATAATTCTAAAATATGTATACTATTATTTGCGAAATGATTTTTCGCATTTGAGCTATCACGTTAAAACTTAAAACTTAGATTGGTTAATGTCGTTTGACCCTTAATGAAGTTTTATATATAATCTTTATATTATTTAAAACAAATTTTATATTAATATATTAAATCTATCCGTTATATTAGATAATTGATAAAATTTAATATACTAAATTGCCAAAAAATATTTTAAAAAGTAAGATAATTATTATATATATTGTGTTTTTATTTGGAAATAATATTTTCGATTTTAGATAAAAAGAAATTAACATATAAAATATTTTATAATTAAATACAAAAACATTTGTATAAATATATTTTCTAAAATATTTTGATATGTGAATTCTTTTAAAAATTCAAAAAAATAATAAAAATATATTTATATATAAATTTTTTTTTGTCATATATAAATAATTTGATGTTCAATTAAAATTTGAAGAACATAAATAATAACGTATTATGCTGGTTTTTTTATTTAATAAGATATAAAATGTAAAATATTTCTAAAACTTTTGTGTCCACCTGTGCGGGAAAAACACCTAATTCTCCAATATCTTTGGATCGTATGCTATTAAATTATATTATGAGTTTATTTTAATTTATTAATATTATGAACAGTTTTGCATAATATTAAACAAATAAGTTGTAAACGACTAAAAATAAAACAGATGGACACAGCTTTGAATTTTTCTAGTATTATTAATTTTTAATTCTTTTAATAACGAAATTTTAAATGTTGCTACCTAATATATATTTTAATAAAATTATAAGATATTTTTCCATAGCAGTTTTAGAAAATAAACGTGTATCAAAGATATGTAAATATATTTACTGTGTTCAACTTCAACTTTTGGATCTTTGTTTAAAAAAAAATATTGTAGCCTTTTCATGTTCAATGGTTTTTTCTAAAATATGTTTTTATCTGAAACAGAGATAGTTATGTTGTAATTGTTTTTATCATAGTTGATTAATTTTGATGAAAATAATTTTTAAATTCACAACTGATTAAACCTTTATTAAATGTTCTATTTTTTTATTCTTGGCTTTCAATTATTCGTTTTTATATAAATTAAGAAAATAGTGGATGAGGAGTAACTGAAAGCAGACATTGATACACAACATAATAATCATCGGCAGGAGTTTCTATAATCATGTTGTTACTTTAGAATATCTCTACAACTGTATGCTCTCTATTTGAGTAACCATCTTAAATAAAACCAAGAACCAATGATGTATAAATAAGTAAAAGTCACAAAACCTTTTTGATCTCCTGAAGTTATAGTTTATATTGTTTTAGTGGCGAGGATGACTTTGGCTCGTGATTTCCAATTGTTGGTTCTTGTTTATGGCTGTATCTGTTCTTCCCCTTAGGACTATTTGACCTGTAAAGAAAAGATGCAAATTAGTAACTACCTTAAAGTATAAGTAACACACTATTCTTGCAAGATGTTCATAGCTTACTTGGAGACTGCAGAAAGCAATTTGATGATAAATAAGAGAGGGAAATCAATCAAAGCTGTGGCCTGTTAGAAGAACAAAAAAAGGAAGTTAAAGACTTTGAGAAGATTATGTAATGCATTTGCAAATCGTATAGAACGCGTACCCAACCCAAGCTCAGTCAATGGTAGCAAACGGTTTGGTAATTACATTGTTCTTCAGCATTTCTTGAACTTTGGTTTTCAACAGAGTGAGCTCATTAAACTCTAATATTGAATTCAAAATGCTAACAGGAAACATGGTCTATACATACATGCTGATGGTAGACTTTGGTGGACTCAACTCAACATCTCTCAGAAGAATAATAGTTTTCCAACCAAGCGTCCAAATCCATCTGGTTGATATCAGTATCAAACGAAAATCAGATCTTCAATTGGAATATCATTACCTTCCTGGTAAGGAACCAACCCCATATAACGCAGCATAACTTGTTTCACCAGGAACCAAACCCACTCCGGTTATATTGGTTTTAGAAACATTCATTTCTTCAAGAATAGCATAAGCTTCCTCAAAAAACAAAACCAATCCCAATCCACTGACAGAGAACATGGAGGCTGTCTTGAGGGGATGCCTGAAACTGGTCAGACTTCGCTGTGGCTGGTATGAGAATCACCTGAAACACATAAAATAGAAAAACATAATCAACAAACGGCATTAAAAACCATCTCCAGTAGAGTGAAATATCATTGAGATTGAAAAAACAGTTTTTTTTTAAGATTTTACGCCGGAATCTATACTAAATAAAAGGCGGATATGCTAAGTAACTAGCGTGTCCACGTCGTCCCAAAAAAACAACCAATAGGAAAGCTTCCTACTGCCGCGTTGGCGATGACGTGAAACCGAGTTTCAATCCGGTTGGGCCTGGGCTGGAATTAAAACATTTTTCTTTGGGCCTGGTTTGTTAACCGTGAAACCTAATCAGGTCGGGATTGATCTCTTCCCTTGCGACTCCTCTTCTTTCGACTTCTCCGTCTTCGATTCCCTTTCTCTTTCGATCCGTTTCTGCAATCAATTGAAGACTCATCCACTATATGCTTTAATCATAGCTTCGTCTATCTCATTCAATGAAGACCTTTCATCTTACTCTCCATCATTTGTTGTACCCCTATGTTTCGATGATAATCCTCAAGATATATTCAAAAATCCACATCGATGGAATCCAAAAGCCACCTTTCAGCCTCCAGCAACCGCACCTCAGACATGCAAACCGACGTCTCCTCCGCGATCGAACCGAAGTCAAACTTCCAGATCGACGGTTCATCCACACAGATGGAATCCAAAGGCCAGGCTCCAACATCCATCGATCGCATGTCGGCCACGGAGACGGACGGCTACTTAGTTATCGAACACAACTCAACCACTCAAACCGACGGTGAATCCCCGATGAAAACAAACGAAAAATCACATGCCCCCTCCACGATAGCGCCCAAACATACCGGGAAGATTGTCGCCTCCTCCGCGATGCAGATGAAAACCGGCGGAAAGGCTGTTGGCTCTTCCGTGATTGAAACCAAGCCTCATGGTAAGGCTGCTGTAGTCTCCGGGAACGATGTCGAAGTTATGGGCTTTGACGAAGTGACACTTGGCCCACATGAAGCGGAGTTGCGGTTTCGTCTTATCCATTTTTGAGAGGCTCAAAACCCACATAAGAAAACCCTCATTGGAGAGGAGATGCTTCTCATTGATGAGCAGGTTCATCTTTAATTTTTTATATGTATGTTTATTATTGCTCGGTTAATAAAGTTATTCTATTAATCGGATCACTTTCATATGCTGGACAGGGAAATGTTATAAAAGGATATATTCCAGCAAGCCGTGTTCAGACATATCTGCGAAAGATGACATCAGGAACCGTTTACAGGCTAAACAAGTTCTTTGGATCGAGGAACAAAGCTCAGTATCGGGTTGCTGATCACAACGTGACAGTAATGTTTTCATGGAACACTGTTCTAACTCCTCTTCAGAATAGTCCGATACTATTTCCAGAAGATCGGTTCCGGTTTCATGACCACGAGGAGTTCGAGGCTAACTGTGATCTCAGGGGTGATCGTTATGGTAAGCCATGTCTCTTCCATTTATATTCAGCTATGATAATTTAATTAGCATTGGTTTGATTCTTAACTAACTTAGCATATTTCAGATTATGTTGGTCACATGAGGCTGATCAATGGGCAAGCTATGACCGAGCATCTCATAATTGTGAATCTGACATAGTAGAAAAGCGGCATCTGGTGGTCCATGTTCAGACACATGGGTGAGTTTGTCTAATGTTACAAGTATTATATGTCTCTTTCTATTAACATTTTATTTTTAATATCATGCAGCGGACCAGTGATGAAGCTATACCTATGGGACCAAGCCGCAACAGTCTTTTGCCGAAGTTCAAATCTTATGGAAGCACTCCACAGCGTTCTTTTAGTTACCACAATGAATCCTAAGCGAATTGGAGGTTAGTAGTTCACTTACATAATAAAATTGTAATATAATTTGGTTACTAACACCCCACTGATGTGTTAACAACAGGGACTCTTGCTCTTACTTCTATGACATCTTCTAGAGTGTTTATGGACAATGATGTCCAGCCGACCAGGGACTATCTTGACTGGTAGGTTATTACGCATACAAATTTGTATTTCATGCTCCTGCAGCTGTGCTATAATGTTCACTTTCTCATTCTGAACAGGTTGGGTTCCAACTCAGGTGTTGCTAACGAGGTTATTGCAGATGTAGTCACTAAGCCTGAGACAGTGACTCTAGGTGAACTCTTCTCCTACATCAAGCAAGAAACTGCTAAGGTACAATGTTTGCTATGTCTTTCCATTTAATACGATATGCTTGGGTACTTAAGAAATTTCTTTTAACATTGTCATAGGTTGCTTGGTTTGAGTGTACAGCCACTATCGATGATGTACTCCATGGTTCCCCATGGTATTATCCTTCTTGTGGTGGGTGTAACACAAAGGCAACCAAAGGGCCTACCTCATTGGTTTGTACGAACAAAAAGTGTGCCAACTCTGAGGTCGTGGGAGTTCCACAGTAAGAGTTGTTAGCTTCATTACATCCATCTATTATCATCAATCTTTACTAATTTCCTTTCTTGGCAGGTACTTAACTAAGATCTCTGTTTATGACAAGCGTGAGCAGGCGGTGTTTGTCCTTCTTGGTGATGCTGGTCGTGAATTGACTGGCAAGCATGCTTCAGAGTTAGTTGCAAGATACTTTGAGGTAATTTCAAACATTTTTATCCACCAACTCAGTCTATGTTCTCACACGAGTGCTTTACTTGAATGTCAGTTTAACGAGGATGTGGGAGCTGATCACACTGTCCCGGTTCCACAAACTCTCATGGATACCATTGGTCAGACACGCAAGTTTGTTGTCAAAGTCTCTCAGCATAACCTCACTGGCAAGACTCAAACTATCACTGTCACAAAGGTACTCCCAGAACCAGCTCCACAAAACGCCATTGAAGATCCAGCAGATGAGAGGATTAGAAAGGCTTCTGACAGTCTTGAATCACAGGAAGCTAAGCGTGCTAAGAGTGGATAATATATCTTAAGTCATTGCCTGCTTCATAGTTTTCATTTCAGACTTTGCTTTCTTTAAAATTTATGTTTCAGACTATACTCCTTATTACGGTAGATTCTCCATTTTTGATGTTTGGATGCAATCAAATATGGCTTTGAGGTTTCCGTTTGGGTGCAAATGAGTTTTTTTTTAACTATGATCTAAAATTCTTATATTATTCTTTGATCAATATAAGAATTCTCTTTTAGGTTCAATAAATGTGCTAAACTCATGTGGAACACAAATTTTTAGTTTTGGTATTTTAGAAAACTAAAAAAATATTTTTGTTACATAACAAAATGCAAGAAAAAAATTATATATAACATTCAACCAACAAAAATATGGTATATTCACATTAAACCGAAAGTTTTCTTTAAAATTAAATAGCAAGCGGTTTATAAATAAATAACCCGGGCGTAGCCCGGAAAAAGAACCTAGTCACAATACTAAAAGGGCAATATACTCTATTGTGAGGCTGCCACGTCCTAAAAAAAAATCGCAAATGAGATTGGGCTCTGTGCTATGTATTACCACGTCATTCTACTAATATTCATCCAAAAGTATTGCTTCATTGTCTAATAAATTTTGGATCGTTTCTCTTCTCATATTCCCTAACTAATAATATTGTCTCGATTCATATACTTATGTTTCCCATCTCTCTTCGTTTTTCAACTTTGCTTTACTCCCTGAGAATCCCAACCAGCTCCCTGCCACTTTCCCCTACCATCCCTTCACTGTCACCCAAAAAAATGAGCGATAATTATCGCGACGTCTACAGTGAAGTTCGCGCGTGAGCTGGATCCAAATGATGTTCGACATTTCAAATCAGATATGACACGATCGCGTGTATGTTTGTGCAGGATTCGGTTGATTAGAATGATGAACGTAGGAATAGGGTGACTAAAGACGCTTTTATTAGAATCAAACAAGAGGTTACAAGATTGACGGGAAATAAGGAGACAAGATCAAAGGTTTAAGCAACAGGATCGAAGAGATAATTAGGAAACCCTAGACCTAGCCGCTTCTGTGTGTGTTGTCCAAAAGTCCTCCTTTTTGTTGTCTCATCATCTCCTCTTATAGTGTCCTCGTCTGTGATGCCCTAATCGTGTCGTCCTTTGGGCCCTATCGTTAAAGGCCGAGTATGCGGGCCTTGGTACTGTTCTCTATAAGCCGAGCGTATTTAGTCGGCTTAGCTGATCAGCTAAAAGTACTCTGGGGTCGAGCCGACGTATTTAGCCGCTTAAGTCGACTATACTGGTCAAGCTTCCCGGGCTAGGGCCTGTTATTCGATGGGCCTTGTGGAGGGATATAATCCATCTCCTATAATAAGTCCCCGGTTCACTTGTGAGCGTAGCGATCTCGGTGAATTTGTGGGTCAGGTTCGCTCATATATCAGGTCCTAGCGTGTTTAGTCGCACGCCGTTTTATGGACGTTTCTAGTCGCTTAGAGTAGTACTTCTTCATGATCTGCTTTGCTCGCCGATGAACGGGTAGCTGACAGCACGCCGTTTTATTGACGTTTCTAGTCGCTTAGAGTAGTACTTCTTCATGATCGCTTTGCTCGCCAGTTTTGTCCGCGGAGCCGCGTTTTACTCGGTAGGCGAATTACCCCAATATAAGAGCTCAAGCTTATCTCATCGGTTTACGTTAGAAAACGGTTTAGACAATCGAGGATTAATTTCGATCGGCATCTCGATTAGAATCGGTTTGAACGAGAAACCGAACCGCCGCGAGTAAGCCTTTGGGTATTTAAGCGCCTTTGAGGCCCATTTAGGTTTCTGTAGACCTAATGATTGGCGGAGGATGTGCCCTTGTTTTGCTATAAATAGGCTCCTCCCTTTCGCTTCGTCATTCTTCTCGCAAGTTCAGGTATTCCGCTTTCTCTCCCTTCTCTCTACTTTTACTTTCTCTCTCTAGGTACGTTTCTCCTCACACAGGCTTGTCGGTATCGTCTGGCGGTTGTAGTCGTCCCCTAAATCCAGGATCATGCCTCTGAGAGGTCGTTTGTCGCGAAGAAAAGGGAAGGGCGCCGTGAGATTCTCCGAGTCCAACCAGAGATGAGCGGGTAGCTGACAGCCAGCTGGATGATTTCGACTTGATTCATCGCTGAAGCTCTTCGGATTTAGACAATATGACCCTATCTAAACGCCTTTTGGTCGCTGATGCTTATAAGATGATCCGTGACGAACGCGCGGATCGCGTTGAAGTCGGGAGCAGTGACGTGAGCGGTAGCGGCTCTGAAGCGTCTAGCCAAGCCTCAAGATCTTTGAGACGAGCTAGTCAGGAGATTCCTTTTGACCAGATAGACTGCCGACCCACGATCTATCATCCTGGTGGGATCTTCGAAGAACTCGGCCCACTCCCGTCCGAATTGCTTCGTGACCCGCGGGCTCAGTCATGGGGGAATGTCTTCGATTCTTGCTCCTCCCACAAGACGGTGAGGGATTTATTGAGGCGAAGTGGAGGTGCCGGCGTTACATACATCATTCCTTCCAAGGGACAGAGTCCTTGGTAAGCCTCGATTGGCTATCGGTGTGTCTATGAGTCTTATTTTGGAGACCATCTGGCTCGGTTTCCAATTCCCGACTGATCACGTCGTACACATTCCGTCGGGACATCGCCATCATCGGTTGCTTACGGTGCATGCATGCAGCGGTTATGCTAATGGTGATGGCAGCGGAGATAGATGTTTCGATGAGGGTGAGAGTATTGAAGAGTTAACTTTTACGAAGGCGGAGCCACATGGAATATTTTCAGTGAAGATGCGCTCGAGCTACAACGTCTTGTCGGGCACCGAACAAGGCGAAGGACTGGCAGCTCATATTTTCGTCAAATCTGGCGAGCATGCCTTCGGGCCCAGGGGCGACTACCGCGTTCTATGGAACAAAACGCTTGGTAGATAGTGTTTGTTGTCATCATGCCTTATTCGAGTATCCTAACGGCGTGTTTCTTGTTGTTGCAGTTCGTCACCCGAATACGATCACATACCCGGAGAAATTCTTCGAGAGTGCTCAGGAGATTGCGGCTCACAGTCATCTTCGTTGGCCTGATCTTAGTCGCGAGTGGATAAGACGTCAAGAAGCTCAGATTGCTAGAGGTGAGTTCATCGGTCTTTCTCCAAGAAGTTCTATCAACAACTTAGTCTCTCTTCTTTTTTTTTTTACAGCTGATTGGGAATCGAGGCTTCCTGTTGTACTCGGGCCCCGTAAGTCGCGTCTGTCCCTTTTACTGAACAGCAGAAACTTCTGGACGGCTAGGAAGATGGACGGAGTGCGGATTTGAGTGCACTGTTGAAGGGAAGCTGCAATTGCTTTCGAAGAAGTCAATTCTGCCGATGTGCAAGGGTCGACCAGTTCGGCGCAGGCGAGCTTCCAGGAAGAGCTCTGGTTTAGTTGACAAACACGTTGGGGCGGAGCCTCCTGCCTCAAGTCCTAAAAAGAAGATGAAGAGCAAGAAACCGAGGAGGAAAGCAACCGAAGAGCTTCCTCTTGAAGAGATCGCTTCTCTCGACGAAGTCTCCAAGGGTTTGGAAGCAAGGAAGGGAGAGAGAGAGGAAGGAAGAGACCTGAAGGGGCTACTTCCTCCATTGATGCGGGCGGCCGACAGTAGAGCGAGAAGGCTACAAGCGGTTCGGCGAAGTCGACCGTTCGGCGGCACCTGAAGATCGTCCGGGGAAGAAGAAGAAGTCCGTCGAGGCAGAGCCGCGTCCTTTTGATGCGGAGACGGGCCTCGTCGAAGTTGTCGCGGGAGGCGATGTTTCTCTTGAAACCCCTCCTGAGGAGAGAGAGGTCTCAGCGCGGGGCAGTGATCCTGTTACGGGTGAGAGATCTATTCCTGATCCGTCTGCGAGGAAAGGGTCTCGTTCAAAGGGTTCTACTGCGAGGAGGAAGAAGATCGAGTTCCCCGATCGCGTCGAGTTCCCCGATCGCATCGAGTTTTCCTACAACGAGACGACCCCCCTAATCCTTAATCCTCTTAGGTGCGCGGAGCTGACGCGCCAAATTCATGGTGGGACGAAGGAGATGCCACAGTTGGACGACCTTTACTTTAAGAACGAATACATAGACGCTGCTTCCTCGAGAGCTCGGGTAACTGCGCTACCCTTCATACTTTATCTCATTATTCGATTCGTCGGGTTTATTCGTCTCACGTGGTCTGTGTTTGTCGTTTTTGCAGAGTGACGGGAGTATGAACTTTCTCGTTGAGAAATACGATAGTGCTCTGAAACAGACGATTATCCAGTTGGGATCTTCGGAGAAGCTTGCCCAGACGAGGTTGAAGGTCATCAAGAGAGTAAGGGCGGAGCATAAGAAGGCCAACGAGAAGGCCGCAGAGGAGAAAGAGATTCTTCGAGTAAAGTTCGAAGAACTGGAGGGCAAGCTTAAGTCTTCCAGCGCGGCGAGGAAGGAGCTCGTCCGAGAGAAAAGTCATTTGGAGCAAACGGCTGCGAACCTGGAGAAGGAGAAGACCGAGCTAGTCGAAGAGAGATGCATGATGAACAAACTAATCAGAGAGAGGCAACGCTGAGGGACTCCGGGTTTGGAGGTTACGCGTGAGAGGGAAAGAGTCGAGGCTGCTATGGCTGAGAAGGCAAGTTGCCATTTTGATCGCGTGCGCGACCATTTTACTCGTCTGGAGGCTTTTGAGACGGCGAAGAATCTGTATGATCAAGCTTCGGGAACGAAGAAGTGCCTCGAGGTTATAAAGCGAGTGGGACGGAGATCCCCAAGAAATGATCGATGTCTTCGCTGAGCGGAGAAACTTTCTGGCGGAGGTTATGAAACTCGGGTAGAGCAGCTGTCCGATAGTGACCTTACACTTTCTCCGCTGGTCCTTCCTTCGTTTTGCGAGGACGGTTCAGAACGTCATTCGATCCCTATGGGTTGAGCGTAAATTGTCGGGCCAGAGGCGGCTTCGGCTCGTTACCTCGCTCGAAGTTGTTGAGGAGCCATCGAGGAGCCACTGGTTGATGTCCGCGTCTATCCTACCGAGCCTGTCAAGTCCCGGTGGGAAGCGGTTTTGATGGCGCCAGAGAATGAGAATCTGAAGGGTTTCTGGAAAGGACGGCCTCGAGATAGGCGACACTCTGGTTGAGAGGGAGGACCGAAACGTCGAGGATCCTGCTTCGTCTCAGATTCTTCCTCCGAAGGGCGAGAGGATGGGGAGGAGGATAACGATGGAATCGAGGCGTCGCTGCCACGCCCCGCTGAGGAGGAGACGATCTACGAAGCTGGGGATACAGATGTTCCTCCACTTCCCGTTGTAGACTCTCTTGCCTCTATTCCTACTCGGGCGGAGGACCCGACTGCTGCCGCTACCAAGAGTCCTGACGATCAAGATTCTGTTCCTTGACGTTTCACTTATGTTCTTATCTTTTGTGGTCTTGATAGACCCTGTTGTTGTACGATTAGACATGCTTTTATTTTATTGGCAAGTCGCTGTTTTAAGCGGACTTTAAATTTGTAGGTTGTGTTTCTCATCCATATTTGCAAACTTTGTTAAAGTAAATGTCAGTATCTTTAGTGTCTCGCGATTTGTTCACTTAGAAACAATAGATTCCTGACCTTTGGCTTTTGCAAATAGATAAGGAAACGAACCGCTAGGGGATTTATTCAGCTCTTGTCGCGTTTCGATCGAGACGACGTCTAGGCGCATCGTTCTATATCGAAAACAAGGGACTGGATCTAAGAGTGGAAGGTTCTTTCGTCCGTTTCCTCAATGACAATCGAGTAATTGGGTAGCTAGTCCATTACGCGTTTAGTCGAGGAAAGGTTAAAGATTCACTCCGTTTAGTCGGTCAATGCTTCTTGGGCATAGGTGACTAGCGACTGTTGGGTCCTCAGGCTAAGTGTCTGATCAGGACATAGCCAGGAAATGGAACGATAGTGTCCGCGTATCTCCTGCTGGAGACACGGGAGCCGTTGGGTTTGATAACAGGCATCCACTCAGTAGAAGTTGAGACAAAGAACAAGATTTTGACTTTGATTTTGTTACAGCTGGACCAGTTTAAGGCTGCCTCATTACCTCGGTTGAGGATCAAGCCATTAAGTAGTTCGTTTTTCCGGTAAAAGTGGGCGTGAGTGGGCGATTTACTCGGTCGGTAGAAGTGACCAAGGGTGCATCTACTCGGTTTTGGGATACACCTCGGTAGAAGCGTCTTAGGTGCATCGAGTTCCATGATCGGGGAACTTTTTTGCCACGTGAAGTTTGAAGTCGGTATACTCCGGGTTTGACGACTTTGATGATTTTATAAGGTCCCTCCCACCTGGCGCCAAGTTTACCGGCGTTTAGCTCCTTAGTGTTTTCAAAGACCTTGCGCATGACGAGGTCACCGAGTTCCAGAGGTCGGGCACGGACCCTTTTGTTGTAGTAACTCTCGATCTGGTGTTGATAGTTCTGGATGCCAAGCAGACCTTGATCTCGTCGTTCTTCTATCTCATCAAGGGCGTCGAGTAGCATTTCCTTGTTGAGTTCGATGTATTGAGGCATTTTGGAGCGTCGGAGGCTTGAAGCGTTGACTTCAGCGGGAGCCATGGCTTCTACAATCGTGGCGCAGGGAGAAAGGTGTCGATTTAGTCGATCCTCGCGGCGTTGTGCGATGCCTCCATAGGACCCCATCGAGCTCGTCGGCCCAGTGACCCTTTTTCAGATCCAGACGCTTTTTAATGCCATCGATGATGAGTTTATTGGAGGATTCTGCCTGGCCATTACCTTGCGGGTAACGAGGAGTGGAGGGGCTTAGTCGAATGTTCCATTTTCCACAGAACTCCTTGAAGTTGCCTGACATGAACTGCGACCCGTTATCGGTAACGATCTCATAAGGTAAACCGTGGCGGCAAATAATATTTTTCCAGACGAAACCGCGGACTTCTTTGTCCGTGACTTGGCGTATGCTTCAGCTTTGATCCATTTGGTAAAGTAGTCGGTGAGGCGAGGATGAAGCGTCTTTGGCGGGAACAGGAAGTGGTCCAATGATGTCCATTGCCCATCGCATGAGCGGGTATGGGCGGTGGTTGTTCGCAACATTTCGGTTGGACAATGGATACTAGGTGCGTGCCGTTGGCACTTATGCGCCTTCTCGCGTAAGACTTCGCAATCTGCGTTCATTGTTGGCCGAAGAAGCCTAAGCTTCTTACTTTGATTGCTAATGCCGCGTCCGCCCGAATGATTTCGCCAGCCGTGCGTCTCTGCCATAACCCTTGCTGTCGTAGCCATGAATTCATTTTAGGAGTACTTTACTCGCGGTCCAGTGGTGTTGTTCATCGTCAAAACGGCGTAATGGGCGTGTTTTAGTCGGCGAACTTACCATTTGTCGTTTGGGAGTTCTCCTTCGAGGTTGTCGATAAACTCAGTTCTCAATCAGGACCAAATCCGTCGTCATCACGGAGTAGCGGGTTCGATGGCCAGGAACGGTTTGGTCGGTAGGAATATCGATGCTTGGTTTCTTGATACGATGTATCGGGATGGTTCGTTTAACTTGATCACGAAGCTTGCTGCCAAGGTCAGCGAGGCGCGTATGACGTTTTAAGCCTCAGGAACTTTGATGAGTTGAAGAACTTCGAACTCGCTGTCGCTTTGCACTATTTTGAGATAGGCATCCATTCGGTCGTTCGCGGGCATCGTGAGTCGCCGCTGAACTGGTGGCGACTAATTGAAATCATGACGGCTAGTCGTTTAGCTTTACGGCTTTTGCTAAGCGGAGTCCGGCGATCAGAGATTCGTGATTCGCCGTTGTTTGGCGGAAAGCCAAAGCTAAAAGACTGCCTGATTAGCTCTCGGTCGGGGGCTGTAGTTGGACTCGGCTCCTGCTCCCTTGTTGGTCGATGATCCATCGGCGTGCAGCGTCGGTTTGAGCTTGGGAGTATAAGATCTTGCTCCAATTCAGGGCCAACTTCGACTAGGAAGTCCGCGAGGACTTGGGACTTCGCCGCTGTCGCGGTTCTTGTAGGTAATATCGAGCTCGCTGAGTTCGATGGCTCACTTCGTGAGTCTGCCAGATCTGTTGGTGTTTTGGAGTATCGTTCGGAGAGGTTGATCAGTCAGTACCTCCACGAATGTGACTGGAAATCTGATCGAAGCTTTCTTGCTGCCTTGACAACCGCTAAAGCCATCTTTTCGAGTCGGTGTCGCGTCTCTGGTCGGTCATCGTCGCTTGTGTAGAAAATGGGCTTTTGTTAGCAGCGGTCTTCCTTTATCGAGAACGATGACAGCTTGTGACACCGCGACATAGAGAGATAGAACATCACCGACGTCCGGCTTAGCGAGTACTGGAGGTGTTGTCAGGTATTGCTTGAGTTGAGTAAATCCATCCTCGCACTTCTCATCCCAAATGAACTTCTTATTTCCCCGCAAGAGATCGTAAAAGGGGAGGCACTTGTCGGTGGATCTGGAGATGAAACGATTTAGAGCAGCTATCCGACCTGTGAGTCGTTGTACTTCTTTATTGTACCTCGGACTTGGGAGGTTCAGGACCGCGGATATTTGCTTCGGGTTCACCTCGATTCCTTGCTGTGTGACTATGTAGCCGAGGAACTCGCCTGAAGAGACTCCGAATGTGCACTTTGCTGGGTTCAGCTTCATGCCGTATTTGTTGAGAGTTTCGAAGCATTCTTGAAGATGACGGAGGTGATCAATGGAATGGAGCGACTTAACCAACACGTCGTCGATGTACACTTCCATAGTGATGCCCAGCTTATCTGCGAACATCTTGTTTACAAGTCGTTGGTAGGTTGCTCCGGCGTTCTTCAAACCGAACGGCATGACCTTATAGCAGTAGGTTCCCTTATCTGTGATGAAGGCTGTCTTCTCGCGATCATCTAGGTGCATCATTATTTGATTGTATCCAGAGAAGGCGTCCATGAAGGTCAGCATCTCGTTTCCGGCCGTAGACTCGACTAAACGGTCAATGTTGGGAAGAGGGTAGCTATCCTTCTTTGGGCAGGCTTTATTCAGATCGGTGAAGTCGACGCAGACGCGCCACTTGCCATTTTTCTGTTTGACGACTACCGGATTTGCCAACCATTCGGGGTAGCGGACCTCAGCGATCGAACCTGCACCGAGTAGCTTGTCAACTTCTTCGTTTACGGCCTTCGACCTGTCAGGGCCGAGCTTATGTCGCTTCTGGCGGATAGGTTTGAATGTCTGGTCGACGTTTAGCTCGTGAGTCGTTATAGTCGGTCAATGCCTTTCATGTCTGCCATAGACCAGCGAATGTAGACCGCGTTCTTCACGAGGAAGTTCAGAATTGACTGCTGCATTTCCTCGAAGGTATGCACCAACCCTTACGGTTCGACTTTGATCGGCGTCGTCAATAGGTAACTCGAGAATCTCACTTTCCTGGGAACGGACCTTTGAGGTTGGGGGAGACACAGAATTAACGGGTAGAGATGACCGTTGGAGTTTGACTGTGGCGACTAGGAGATCCCTAGCGCCTTTTGATCCCTCGCAGCGCTTTTATCCTTCCGTCCGTGCGGGGAACTTGGCCTTGGTGGTAGGTGGAAGGAACGGCTTGCATCGAGTGTAGCCAAGGTGCGAGTATAGCGTGATAAGGAGCTTTTGTGCTTACAACGGAAAACTTAACCGTTCGAGTAACGCCACACGCGTGTACCGGGAGGCGGATGGTTCCCAAGATAGTTTCGGAGGATCCATTGAATCAGGTCAATGTCCTGGAAGACACTTTTATGTCGTCAAGATCAACTCCCATCTTCTGTAGAGTTCCTCGGAAGATGAGGTCGACGGAACTTCGGTGTCAATGATGATCTTGGTGACATCATACTCTCAATTCAAGGGCGGCGAAGAGGATCATTATGGGGCGTGAACTCCTTCAGCGTCGTCCGTGAAGGTTATCGGAAGATGACTTGTCGGTTTAGTCGGCCACTTCTGGGAAGTCGTGACTTGTCGATGATAGTCTTTTACAGAACGGATAGTGTCTCCGCTAAGAGGGGAGCCTCCCATGATGACATTCAACGACTGTCCCGTTTGTACTCGCTTAGAGTCTAGCAAGGTGCGGAGGTCTGTGGATATGTTAGTGTCATGCGCTGGAGGTTGAAAATGACCTTTAGCTTGCTCCAACTGTCGCCGTAAGTCTGTTTGTTTTGAACGGTTGAGCTGTATGCGAAGGTCGCAGGCGCCAGCGTTGAGTTTATCTCGGAGGTCTGTAATTGGCCCTTTGTTGTTGTTAGCATTAAACTGTCGAGATACGACGAGACTTCCGTGTGTCCAGCATCGTCCGGAGATCTTTGTGCTTGGGACTGCTATCATTTTCGGACTCGAACTTCTGCTTCAGGACGTCTCTCAGATCTCTGAGTACAGGCGCATCGTCGTTATCGTCGTCGGACGACGAAGATTGCCGAGAGAGTATAACCTCGATGCGTCTGCGATTAGCAGGATGCTCTTCGTCGGCGGAGGAGTCTCCCTCACCGTTATCCTTCGGGGTTTCCTCCTCGTCGTCTCGTCGTTGAGCGTCGTTTTGTCGACCTTTGCCGGTGGCTTTGCGCTGGGCTCTTCTTTCCTTGTTCTTGCTCCAGCTCTTGCCATTCTTTGGTTTAGCTTTCAAGGGTTCGAACTTAAATTCACCGCTCGCAAGTGACGAGAGATAATGAGCGTAGAGTGATTTGCATTATGTGGTATCATGTCCCTTGACGTCGTGATATTTGCAATGCTTGGTGAGATCGACGGTCCTGGAAGGCCCCGCTGCTGACCCGGCTCCGGCTGTAGGTTGGGTGGTGCAAACAATATCGACTGGTTTGTCGGTGAATCGAGCTCCTTACCCACTTGTTCCATCCCTGCGCGGACTACGAGTTGAAACCGGCACGTTGTTCTCGTTGACGACATACATGTATCCGTCTTTGCGGCCGTTTTTGTCGGTTGGAGCATGCTGGCGCGGTTCTTGTCGCGTGTTGGCGTTTTTAGCCGCTGGCGCTTTGGGTGCGTTCATCTTGCTGAGAATGGCGTTAGTATCTTCTTCCATTCGGATGAAGTTGTCAGATCGCGCGATAGCGTCTGGGCGGCGTAGTTGGGTTTTGATATAAATCCTCTGAATTTAGAAGCGAACCCTGGCGTGTTCATAAAGGCGTCAATGGCGATACCGTGCGGAATGTCAATCCTTGAGACTACGGTTTTGAACTTCTCCATGTAGTCGCGAAGACTCTGGTCTTTGGTTTGGTTGAGGTTCCACAAGCTTGAACGATGGCGCTGCGCTTGGTGAACATAATGTAAGTCTTGAGAAAAGCTGCCGACAAGTCGCGGAAACTTCGATGGAGTTTTTTCTAACCGGAAAACCAGGTTAGGGCTTGCTTTCGTGGAGAGTTTCGACGAACAGTTGGCGGGAGCCTCGTCCCTTTCTTCTTAAAGTCGAGCCGTGCCATCGCAATGTTGAAAGCTGTTATGTGTTCCACCGGTCTCCGCCCGGGTTTGTACTCGGTAGGCGCAGTTTTCTATTTTTCTGAGTTGGGCGCTGGTCAGAGCACTAGTAAACGGAGTGCGTGAGGTTCGCGGCGGGCGGCTCTCGATTTCGCGGGGGCAGCGCTGGTTACTTGATGGATCTTCGCTCATTTGTTGGAAACTGAGTTTGAGCTCGGCAAGCTTCGCGTATGGTTGCCAGATCAGAACCTACCGGGGTGGTCGGCGAAGGGTTTCGTTAGGCTCGAGTCGTCGAGAGATGTTAGCCTCCGGTCGCCGTCGGGTTGGTGTCAAAGAGGCGATGGCGTATCTGCTGGGGCGGCTTGTTTGGCCGTCGGGAGCTGTGAGACGCGACCGAGCAGCTAACGGGTTGTTGGTTGTCTTTTGGACTTCGTCTTGATGAGCAAGTCGAGCCATGATAGAGCTCATGAAATCTGTGGTAATGGGCGCGGCTTGGCGTTAGGGTTGGTTCGCGCTGGGCGCCGAGGGTGGCGTTGTTTTGAACCATGTAGATCTAGAGCGTTACTTTAGTACATTACGGTGAAGCGTCAATTGTTTGTGCAGGATTCGTTGATTAGAATGATGAGCGTAGGAATGGGGTGACTAAAGGCGCTTTTATTAGAATCAAACAAGAGGTTACAAGATTGACGGGAAATAAGGAGACAAGATCAAAGGTTTAAGCAACAAGATCAAAGAGATGATTAGGAAACCCTAGATCTAGCCGCTTCTGTGTGTGTTGTCCAAAAGTCCTCCTTTTTGTTGTCTCCTCATCCCCTCTTATAGTGTCCTCGTCCGTGATGCCCTAATCGTGTCGTCCTTTGGGCCCTGTCGTTAAAGGCCGAGTATGCGGGCTTTGGTACTGTTCTCTATAAGCCGAGCGTATTTAGTCGGCTTAGCTGATCGGCTAAAAGTACTCTGGGGTCGAACCGACGTCTTTAGCCGCTTAAGCCGACTAAACTGGTCAAGCTTGCCGGGCTAGGGCCTGTTATTCGATGGGTCTTGTGGAAGGATGTAATCCATCTCCTACAGTGTAGGATTGGAGATCCAGATTGGAACAAAGGTGAAAATTGTAAATGGTGAAGATGAAGAGTCAAAGAGTAGAGATCAAAGTGATATGCCAAGGATTCGATCAACGTCTTGTATGGAGTTTTAATGGAATCAGGATTCGTAATTTCATAATTAAATTTGTTTTTGTTCCGTCTGGATTTGTATTACATTTGGAATAATCCCAAAGAAGATTTCTTTCTCAGTTTTAGTTGAAATTTGCAGAGGAGAGCCAGGAAGATAAGATATTGTTGTTAGTAGATAAGGACAGATACAGAATTCACGGCTTCTACAAGAACATCAGTGTTGTTAATCGTCCAAACACCCGCTGCGTCTCCGCGGTTTCCATACTTCTCCGTTACGGTTGGTTCCATTTTTTTTTTTGTAAGAAGTCTCCATGGTAGCTGAGTCATCTGAGTTTTGGTTTGACGACAAGAGTCCGTCTCTGCTTTTTACTGGATTTCCCTCAAGCAGCTATTATTCAAAGAAGTGTGTCTGAGGTAAACATTTTTTTGATTTGCTAGAAGAAAAATCCTAAGAATGTTGTGTGTTGTGGCTTAACATTTAGTTCTTGGTTCGATGGTTTTAGGGCTTCAAGCTTGAGCTTCACACTTCAGATAGATTCAAGTGTAACTCCGATGTCACTTGAATTTCCCCCGGAAACAGTCTTACAATAATGAGGGCAGGAGCTTAAAGTTTAAACACAGTGAGGGAAAGCTCTCAATATTCAATACGTTATATGTGAGGATGCTTTTGGTAATCAAGGTCATGGTATACATAATCTGTTTTGTTGCTTTTACGGTTGATTTAAATATTAGTTGGGTATATTGGATTATATTTATTTTCTGAATTTAAAATGTTTTTTTTGGAACACTAATTTTTTATACTAATTTTTTTATTTGTATGTAGGTTGGTTGTTGTCTTAGATATGTAAATATTGTAGTCAACTAAATATAAGAAAAAATAAAACATTTCAATAATACTAATTCTAAACTATTTTAGTCAATTAAACATATATCAGTTTACTTAATTATTTTATGTAATCTTCTAAGAAAATAGCTGCTTATGTAAAAATATATTTCTGTTACATTGAAAATATTTTTTGTATTGTTTTAAAATTAAGTTTTAAAGAAACAATATTTCTTTTTCTATTATCAAGGTTATTTGTGTGAATTTGTTTTTATGAATTTTGAGCATTGATGGTTACTCTGAGCTTGCTTAATCTGCTGTGGGTACTCTGACTACTTTTAAGGACAGGTGAGTTTTAATCTTGGTGTATGCGCATCTTCTAGCCAATAGAATGATTGATATTCGGCTAGATTAGTTATTGAGTCAGGAAAAAAAAACACACTATACAAATCTATTTTGCATAATAATTATGTTTTGATTGAACTCATTATGGAAATTCCATCTTTCAATGCTGGGCAATCTCAGGTGAAAAACTGACTACGTTCCTTTATGTTAATGCTTTCAGAACAGAACATACGTTTTCCAAGGTCTTCAAATACCGTGTAATTTTGGGTATTGGCTTCTTTACTCATGCACTTATATATGAAATGATTAGTTATGTTTTCATAAAGAGTTCTTTGCATCTGGATCTGGCTTTTATTAGCACCCCGTGACAAATATTGATCCCACGCTGATGTGTTTGTTTTTAATTATTTTGCTTTTGTTTGTTGTTGTCTGATTTTTTATGTCTATTTCGTTTAATACTTAGCAAATTCTTTAATTCCATATGTGGGTTTATTTAGTTGAACAATTCAGTTAGTTTTTCGCTCAATTATGGGGGTTTATTTAGTTGAACAATTCAGTTAGACCAGGTGCAAATTTTCCTAAATGAATATTTTCCAGTATCATTCAGAATTTTACTACCACTTAGTTTTTCGTCCAATTATTATATCATGTGTTTGTCCTTCAGTTTTATGGTTTCCATTGTCAGAAAGTTGTATTAATATGTTCGTTTTGGTCCATTAATAGATAAAACTCTAGAAAATATGCTTGGAACACCAACAGACGTTGCTAATGTCTATGTGTTAACCATCCCTCCAAATAAAATGGTAATGTTGCACCAAGCTCCATGTCTTCATCTAGAGTTTTCACTGACAAGGATGTGCCTCGGACAACTGATTATCTCTCTTGGTATGTGTTTCTGTCTCAATGAATTTTGCACTTCAAAACTCTTATCTAATTCAGAGTTCATGTTCCAGGTTGGCTGAAAAGTGAGAACCCATTGTTGCTTCCATATTTATTGCATTAGAGGCCACCAAGGTTGAAACCCTTACTATGGGTAAGATCTATGCCTTCTTCAAACAGGAACCCATTCAGGTAGTTTGAAAACTGTTACAACACAAATAACCATCAAAACTTATTAAGATTAATGCTTGCTTTTAACCAAATGCAGGCAGCCTTTTTACCTGCATAGCTCTTTTAACCATGGATCCCCATCATGAGATGGCAACTCCACTGTGTATGTTGGATACAATTGGCCAACCCCACAATGTCAAAGTGAAGGTCCCTGACTACAACTTCACAGAAAAAATCATACAATAATTGTCACAAAGTTTGTCTGTCTTCCAGTCTTGCCAGATGTAAGAACCACCTGTGGAGATCATTCACCGCAAACATTGAAGGTGAGCAACTTCCCGGTCCAATTGTAACATGTAACTCCGCCTTTGGTGGAACCTTCCACGCTGGGTCTTCTGCTGGTGGAAGTGCTCCAGCTAATGACAGTGAAGTGGAGTGGGAAGCAAGCATCCAAGATTTAGTAGCTAATACCTGTCAAATCCCAGTTCCATGTTGCTTTAATTCTCCCATTATCTATGTCGCTTAAGTTTATGTACTTCTCTAGGATTTCCTTCTGCATATCTGAACATAATTTTTACATTTAGTTTTTTTACCCGTTACTTTGGGTTGAACTTATTTTCCTCAAAGCAAAGTTTCTCCAGATAATGTAAGCATTTGATAACTCTTATTCTCACGGATTGACACAGTGATTGTGTTTGATTTTTTGGGAAAATATATTCACATATCAGATTACCTAAACAGTGCAACGGCTCTGCATCTCGCGGCTCAAAATAGCTATCCTCGATGTAACCAGTTTCCCAATTGCTGGAGCCTGTTGAAGGATAACAAATCCTTAGTTGCTGGATTTGATCAAAAGGTTTTGATAGTGTTTTGAAAGAGTTAAAGCTTAAGGCTTCCATTTAAATGATTAGCTGAAAATGTCTTTCAACCACGAAGTAATATTTAGAGCATCAGACGGAGGAACAAACACAAAGACACGGTGCAGTTACTCATGAATTTGGGAACTTCTGTTGCTCAGTTCACTGTGAAAGATTGAACCATAAGATTTTGAAGGGAGAAACTTAACTCTAACTTATTGTTTCCATTTTTCTCTTTGGTTTTTTAACGAAGGTGCTGGGAGTACAACTCTCCATTATGTTTCATGTGGCGGAGTCACGCAATGTTACTGATTTCTTGCTCATGGCATCAGAACTAGCTCGAAGAAACACTAAACCCAAACAAGAGAACATGCACATTATAACCATCCACTGTATATCTCTACTAAACCCAACTGTTGGTGGAAAAATATAATTGTTAAACATCAATGCTGAAAGGAACCCTTGAAAAATACTAATTTTCCTGAAAAAAAACTCATAAAAATAATATTTAACAGAGAACAATATATATGAAATAATATTTAGTAGATATATCTGGTCTTCAGGACATATTTACCTCATGAAAACCATTCCATTTTTCTCAACTTTTATGAATTTTCAAAAAATATACAATAAGCAATTAACTGTTTACCTTTAATCAATGTATTTACAAAATATTTATTAAATCCAACATTTAAAAGTTTTTTCAACAATTTTTTTTTCATGCATACTTCTAATACTTCTAGAAAGATTAGTTTTATTGCTAAAACTTAAAAAACCTGTTAGCCACTAATTAAATAATACAAATCCGAAAGATAGAGGGAATCAATAAGTTAGAAAATCAAAATTTAAAATTTTGAGTTTAAACCAGATTTTTTTCTACTGTAATAATATTTTGAATAATGTAATATGTGTGTTTTATTATTGCTGACATTTACATTTTAATAAGTTTAACTTCATTTTAATAATTTTTATTTGTCATTGTATCCAATATATAAAAATTAAATATTCTGATAGAAATAACTTAATATGTAAAGCAACTAACTATTTATAAAAATAAACCCTGGCGTAGCCCGGGAAAAATCTCTAGTCTGTTTAAAAATATGATGATTATGAGTTTAAAGCACGGATCAGCCTTAGCTTTAATGAAGAGCATGTCGACCCCATCAACTCTTAAACGGTGTTAACGTTTCTTGCTTCTCAGAATCAGAGCAATGACACCTCCACCGTGGAAGAACAACGCCCGACATCAAGTCGGGGAGCAATATAGATGAGGAAGGCATTAGAGAGAATTAAAATTTATCTCGATATATTATGAACTGTGAGGATGATGCTAAAGGAAAGAAGACATACCTTTTATAGGTGAGAATCACTGTCTGGATGAAGGACATGAAGAGTGAAGCTTTCGTTAATGGCATTCAATCAATTAGATTTGTAACGGTTTGAAGGTTAAGAATAGAGACTGAAACGATATGAACAAAACTGACTTGACATTTACAGATGAAGCGACGAATCACACGCCTTTTCAGAACAGCCATGAATAGCAAACAGAGCCAAATCTACGCAGCAACGATTAACCCTAAAAATGTGATTCATGAGACAGAGTTGAAGCTCAGGCATTCGGGTCTTTAGGGTTAGAGACGAAATCTATCTACTCGAGCCGCCGGTAATTTCGAATCAAAATTACCTACTCAAACCCTTTCTTCTTCGGATGGATAACCTCATCATCTCTGACCAGAGAACGGGCCTTCCGAAGCCCAAACAACAGAGACCGTATTTAACAAATAACAGCCCGTCTCGAGACAGAGAGCATGACACGCGTCGCCTCTATACTGAGATAGTTTCCACGTGGCCTCACAGGAGAGTCACAAACATTTTTTTATAATAATAGATTCCGGACCGGGGTGTTACAATACCGCGCTCTAAACCAATTTGACATCGAATACATTGAACTAGAGATTAAAGACGCCACATCATTTGATTATTTATCTAAAATAAACATGACCGCTTACATAGGTTGAATCTCAGTCCAACTCTCTAAACCAAATACATACGCAAGAGTTAACGATAAATAAAAAGAATCAATAATGCATTTTAGTGTAGTTAAGTCACATGAACTCTCTATATCAACGATAATCCAACTAAATAAACTTTGGGTATGTGATAACAGGTTTTTCTGCCTATTGCAAATGTTGTAGTATAGTGGGGTGAATGTCGAACCAGTCCTAGTGATGTGAATCAGTGAGAATACAAGTCATTTCTTAAGCTAAGCAAATTCAATAGTGGTGAGTGTGTGACAAGTAACAATAGCAAACAGAGCAATACAACAAGGTTTTAATCAATTTAGACAAGTGAATCCATGGGTATTGGGAATTGACTTCAAGTAACTAAGATCCAATCTAGGTGACAAGCTTTCAATCAAAGTAATCTCTTAAGTCTAAACACAATTTTAGACAAGTCCTATGTCTAGGTAAATGTCCATTTGCTTAGAAATCATTAAACATCAAATGTCTTTGGCTTAATTCAATCAAGCAATCTTTAAGTTCAAGTTTAATAACTATCTAGCAATTTTAACATCAAGTGTCCTTGGCTAATCTCACTAGAGCTTAGTTGAGTTGATTCAAACACTTCATCTAATCATGTCTGATGAGAAGTGTTTAGAAATCAAGTTTAGAGTGATCAAGACTAAACAAGCATTAAAAATACTCAACAAGCAAGTTCATACAAGGATCTAATACAATAACACCATAGATCTTCACTAAGTTACTCTAATCTCCTAACCCATGAATTCTTAAGGAAACTACTCACTAATCTCCATGAAAACACTTAATCTCATAATAGATTGAAGCATATTCAAGTAGATACAACAGAGAATAAAGATAAACAAGGATTAAACAAGCAAAACGAAATTAAAACTCAAGAATAGATGATGAACAATGAAGAACAGCTCAAGAACAAATGTTTTCTCTCAAACTCTCAAAATACAAAATATGAAACTATAAAACTTTCACTCTCTACTCTTTGTTGTATTGTACTCTGTGTATTGTGTGTCTTCCTCCTTCCCCTTGCAGTCTCTTTTATAGCCTAAGTAAAGGAGGATGACAACACATCCATCATGTGAAAGCATAAAGCATAAAACACACTCATAAAAGTTATTCTCCACTTTCTTCCATTATAGAACACCTTTTGCCCCTTCATATGGCCAAAGTAGTCTTGCCTCTTCAGAAAAGGTAGAGAAAGTTAGGCCAAAAGAGCCACCAAACTCATGATAGACAACCCATCCCCCATGTTGCAAGCTTTAAAGAGATAAAACTCACTCATTAAAGTTTTTTCCACTTTCTCCATGTTGCACACACCTTTGGAATACCAAAAATAAGAAGAATAATGAATAGTAATGAGTTTTATGGGTTTTAAGTGAATAAAAATGAGTCTAAAGGCTTAAAATTCGAAGGCTATTGTTGATGTTGCTGGGGTGGCCGCTAGGAATGTCATACTGATATGTGTGTAGTACTTTGATCATAAATCCCTCAATACAGCTCCAAACGACTTGAAACCACCTCCATTGTAAATCTAACTCAATTTACCATGTCTTCCCAAAAGACAAGTTTCAAAAGATATTTTTAAGACCTTCGTCAATGCTTGTCTTTCACACGTTCGGTTCAAGACTCCCCGAAAGCTCCTTTTGTGCTCTAATCACCTCCAAAACTCCAAACAATTCATCCAACACCTACAAGATGCAAATGTACATGCAATAGACTCTAAATGCAAATAAACGTAAGGTTAATGCATGAATATATATGAAATAACAAAGCTAAAACTATGCAAAATCACAACACATCAACTCCCCCACACTAGTCCTTTATTTGTCCTCAAGTAAACTTTCAAGAACATGGGAAGTGATGTTTCAATACACAAATAGAAATTCATGACCTTAAGAAACTCTTCAATGCCATCGTTGTGATATCCTTACAAAATCATACCAAATAGCAAGAGCAAGATGTTTTTATTAGCTCTAACTTCTCTAGGCCTATCAATTCCTTTGATCTTTTAACTCATTATCATGAATTCTCAAATCAACCAACTCTCACATTCAATAAGAAATATCATAAGTGAATTCTCGCAAATTGCCAATTGGTCCAAATCATTTGGTTTGGTGAGAAAAAATGGCTTAATGTGAAGAATGAGAAGGGTCCAAATACATTTTGCTATGGTGACTACACTCAAGAATATGAGCTTGATCATTATGCAAAATTTATCTAAGAAAATGAGCAATTAATGCATACATAAATCGGTTCTCATCATTGTACCCTTTTCCTAGACAATTTTTAAGTTCTACCCTTTCTTTTCTTCATCTCAAATCCCAAATATACACTCATTTTCATCTCTTACCCACTGAACACTCTTTTCTTTTTTTTTCTTTGTCTTAAAAACTATGTATCTTAGCTCAAAAATTTGTTATCCCCATTCTCTTATTTTTTTTTTCTTATTTTCTTTTTGGGGTTTTTATTGACACAATCTGAGCTATCTTCCTTTTTTTTTTTTTAAGACACACTTTTTGATTCATTTCCTTTACATAATCTTTCTCAATTCAATCCTCAAAATCAAAAATAATTAAAGCACATCATTCCAACCACCATCCTAGATGCTAGCCCAAAAGAGGTCCTAATGCTAGCAAGAGATGAGAACAAATCAATGTCCCTCCTAATACTCTCAAGATTTTGCACATGACAAGCTTTCACAAAAAGACCTCACTCAACAATTAATGATGGTTTGAAAGAAAGGAAGGGTTTAGGGTATGGACTACCACTTGAGTTGTCAAAAAGATTGGTAAAACGGTTTATACAAGCTCAAGTGTGCGTAAAGCCATGATTTAGTACTCAAGAGACCATAAGCAAGAAGCATTAAGTTCATTTTAGTCAATTAAGATCGGAGTTGGTTACAAAGAGTAAGATTCAATGAGTCTTAAGAGGAGTTTTCAAGGCTCGAAGTCTACAAGAAATTCAGAAGAAGCTCAAGCTACTTATTATGATTCAAAAGGGTATGAACAATGAGTTCATTGCATGAGTCCTTTGTAGGGATTTTACCTATGCATTTTATATGATCTAGACTCAAACCTAAAGATGCAAATGATATAACTAAATGTTTTTTTTTGTAATTTTTGGAATTTTGCACATTTTTATGGATTTTCTATGCAAATGGATATGCAATGCTTATGACAAGTAAACAAATCAGAAAACATGTGAGATAAGTAGACTCTCCCCCCCACACTTACTTCACACAGTCTCTTGTGTGAGAGCAAGGTGAAAGAAGAGGTCTAGAAGAAACAAACATGAAAACTATATATTTACAATGGTTGTAGAGACACTTAGCTTGGAGTTGCTAGATGGAGTTGAATAATTTTAACACTTGTAGCTTTTCTGGATGGCCATCTTTCTTCTTTGATTAAGTGGAGAATCACCTGAAAATTTTAAACACACTTATCAAACACACAAAAGAAAAACCACACAAGTAAAACGATAATATATATAGGGTTAGACATGGGACTTCCTCCCAAGTGAGCTTGTTTTAAGTCTCTAGCTTGACTACCCCTTTTTGGTTTAGGCTGGTTTGGGATCGGAAAGTGGAACCGAGGTTCCTTCCTTCTCAGATGTGGCCGCCATGTACAGCTTGGCTCTTTGCCCATTCACTGCAAATTCCTCACCAGTCTTGTTCCAAAGCACAATTGCTCCATATGGCCTCACTTCTTTGATCTTGAAAGGGCCGGACAATCTTGACTTAAGTTTTCCAGGGAACAACTTCAATCGAGAGTTGAAGAGCAACACTTGATCTCCAATGTTGAACTCCCTCTTCAGGATCTTCTTGTCATGGAATGCCTTTGTCTTTTCTTTGTAAATCCTTGAGTTCTCAAAAGCATCAAGTCGAATCTCATCAAGCTCATGGAGTTGGAAAAGTCTTTTCTCTTTGGCACTCTTGATGTCAAAGTTCAGCATCTTAACAGCCCATAATGCCTTGTACTCAAGCTCCACTGGCAGATGGCAAGCTTTCCCATAGACAAGATTGAAGGGAGTGGTTCCCAAGGGTGTCTTGAAAGCAGTCCTATAGGCCCAAAGTGCATCATCAAGCTTTGTAGACCAATCCTTCCTTGTTGTCCCCACAGTCTTCTCAACAAAATGGACTTGATCTCCTTGTTGGAAATCTCAACCTGACCACTTGTTTGGGGGTGGTAAGGAGTTGCAACCTTGTGCTTCACACCATTCTTCTTAAGGAGGTTTGCAAACAGTTTGTTGATGAAGTGAGACCCTCCATCACTGATCACAACTCTTGGAATCCCAAACCTTGGAAAGATTATGCTCTTGAACATTTTTAGAACCACCTTTGCATCATTGGTTGGACTTGCAATTGCTTCAACCCACTTAGAGACATAATCTACAGCCACCAGTATGTACTTGTTGCTATGAGATGAAGGAAAAGGCCCCATGAAGTCAGTACCCCAGACATTAAACACTTCAACTTCTAGGATGGGGTTTTGAGGCATTTCATTCCTCTTGGTGATGTTTCCTCTTCTTTGACAAGAGTCACACCTTGAGACAAAGTCTTGGGTGTCTTTAAACATGTGAGGCCACCAAAATCCTGCTTGTAGCACCTTTGCAACTGTCTTAAATGTAGCAAAGTGGCCTCCATAGGATGATCCATGACAATGTGTAAGGATCCCATCAATTTCTTCTTCAGCCACTGCCCTTCTATAGAGTTGATCTCTACAAAGTATGTAGAGGTAAAGCTCATCCCAATAATATCTCTTCACATCCTTATAGAACTTCTTCTTGGCATAACCTTCAAGGTTCAATGGCTCTTTTCCACTAGCTAAGTAGTTGACTATATCAGCATACCAAGGACCCTTCTCATCAGCTGCCTTCACCTCTTCAAGTTTCTTTCCTGTCTCACAAACAGCTACCACTGCATGAATAGCCATCATTTGCTCTTCTGTAAGTCTGTCATCAATAGGGATTCCACACTCCACCTTCAACCTGGACAGGTGATCAGCTACTCCATTCTCAACTCCAGGCATGTCCTTGATCTCAAGATCAAACTCTTGTAGCAGCAGAATCCACCTCAACAGTCTTGATTTTGCATCTTTCTTGGCTAAGAGGTGTCTCAATGCAGCATGATCAATGTAGACAGTCACCTGACCCAACCAAGTAGCTTCGAACTTCTCAAATGCAAAGACAATGGCCAATAGCTCCTTCGGTTGTAGAGTATTTAGCTTGAGCTTCATCAAGGGTTCTACTTGCATAGTAGATCACATGTGACTTCTTGTCTCTCTTCTGGCCTAGGACTGCTCCTACAGCAAAGTCACTTGCATCACACATGATCTCAAAGGGAAGATCCCAATCTGGCGGTGAACTATGGGTGCACTGATGAATGCATTCTTCAGGTTTTTGAAAGCTTCCATACACTCCTCATCAAGTGAAATGCAGCTTCTTTGCATAACAGCCTGGTCAATGGTCTAGCTATCTTAGAAATCCATGATGAATCTTCTATAGAAACCGGCATGACCCGAAAGCTTCTTATATCCTTCATCGTTCTTGGTGGAGCTAGACCAACCATGACATCTATCTTGGCTTTGTCCACTTAAATTCCTTTCTCAGAAACTTTGTGTCCAAGAACAATCCCTTCCTTGACCATGAAGTGACACTTCTCCCAAATGAGCACCAGGTTAGTGTCCTCACATCTCTGTAATACCACGCAAAGATTTGACAAACAAGTAGCAAACGAAGAACCGTATACAGAAAAATCATCCATAAACACCTCCATTACATCCTCAATAAGATCAGAAAATTGACATCATTGCTCTTTGGAATGTTGCTGGTGCATTGCACAGTCCAAATGGCATCCTTCGATATGCAAAGGTACCATAAGGACAAGTGAATGTCGTTTTCTCTTGGTCATTTGGGTGTATAGGGATTTGGAAAAATCGAGTATCCATCAAGGAAACAATAATAAGGATGGTTAGCTAGCCTCTCTAACATCTGATCAATGAATGGTAAAGGAAATGATCCTTTCTAGAGGCTGCATTCAGTTTTCGATAGTCAATGCACATCCTATGTCCAGTTATTGTTCTTGTTGGTATTAACTCATCATTTTCGTTCTTAACAACTGTTATGCCACCTTTTTAGGAACTACATGCACAGGTGAAACCCAATTGCTATCGAGATAGGATAGATCACACCAGCATCTAACAATTTGATTATCTCTTTTTAACAACATCTTTCAAATTAGGATTTAATCTTCTTTGGTGTTCAATTGAAGTTTTAGATTCATCCTCTAGATGTATCCTATGCATGCACAAAGATGGTGAGATTCCTTTAATGTCATCAAGTGAGTATCCTAGTGCTTTTCTATACTTTTTAAGTTCATTTAAAAGCATAGACAATTCATTCTCAGTCAGCTCACTACTCACAATGACAGGATATGTCTCATTAGGTCCAAGGAAAATTACCTTACACCATGGGGAAGAGGTTTAAGCTCCACTTTTGGTGCCTTGAGCTCACTCCAATCAGCTTCATGGAGGTTCTCTTGAATGTTTGCTGAGGCAGCATGTTGAGTCATTTGTGGCAACTCCATGGACTCATCTTCTCCATCCTCCTCAAGGTGAACATCTAGCCTTCTTACTAGCTCATCACTATCCTTGTTTTCAATCATTTGGGTCTCTCTTTCAATGGTCAGGGCATGTTGAAGAGAGTCCTCAATCGCTAACTCCTCAAGGAAATTATCAGCAAAGGCATCCCTCTCATCAATGTAGAATATTTCTCCTTGAGTTGTGGGCTTCTTCATCATCTCCTTGATATCAAAATGGAGAATGTGATCTTTTCCAAGGTGGAGATCAATTGTGCCATCTCTCACATTCACCATTGCTCCAGCAGTTGCCAAGAAAGATCTTCCAAAGATCAAAGGATCTCTAGGCTCTTCATCCATCTCAAGCACTACAAAGTCAGTAAGCACTTCACAATTTCCTATCTTGACAAGAAGATCTTCTAGGATGCCAATGGGGAGCTTGACAGATCTATCAGCTAGCACCAAAGAGATCTTGCACTTTTTATATTGTGTAAACCCAAGCTTCTTGGCAATGGATAGTGGCATGAGGCTGACACTTGCTCCCAAATCACATAGACATCTCTCAAATGTCAAAGGTCCAATGGCGCATGGCAGGGTGAAACTACCAGGGTCTTCTAGCTTCCTTGGGACAGTCAGTCTCTGAATAATGGCACTGCACTCATGAGTAAGAATCACCATCCCTTCCATCTCTTTCTTCTTTTGTTCTACAGCATCTTTCAAGAACTTGCTGTATTGTGGAACCAGCATAAATGCATCAATTATGGGCATGGTGAGCTGAACTTCACTCATTTGCTTGTCAAACAAGGCTTTGTACTTCTCTAGGAGTTGCTTCTTGAATCTTCCAGGAAAGGGAAGCTTTGGCTCATAGGGAGGAGGAGTGAACAATTTCTCCTTTGTTGATGTAGCAGCCTCATTTTTGTTCTCAACTTTCTCCTCTCCAATTTTTCTCTTGCCCTTAGCTTCAACTATCTTCTCCAAGATTTCCTTATTAGTCTTTCCATCCACAATCACCACATCATCATCTACATTGATGACCACCTCCCCAACTTGTTTCTCATTATCCTTAATGAGAACTTTAGGAGGCAACTCTCTTCCACTCCTTAGGGTGATTGCCTTCATTGTTTCCTTTGGGTTTTGTTCAGGCTTTCCAGGTAGGGAACCTTGTTGGCGACTTGAGCTGGCTGTCATAGAGACAAACTGGTTCTCCAAGGCTTTGAACTTGTTGTTTAGATCATGGTAATTCCCATCAATCTTGTTGTGGAGATTTTTCAGCTCATACCCTAATTGTTTCTCACTTCTTGCTTGTCCCTCAATAATTGTTTCAGCATAGCTTCAGTACTACTCTCTTGTGGAGGTTGTGTTGATGATCCAGCTTGGTCTTGTGCAGGTTGACTTGGTTTTGGTGAGAATCCGGAGGGATTCATTTGGGTTGGTAACCACTTTGGTTGTTTTTGTAGAATGGCTTAGGCTGATTGTTGTAGAATGGTCTTGGCTGGTAGTTGTTGAATGGCTTCGTTGGTTGTTGTAGAAGGGTTTCGTTGGTAGTTGTTCGGTATTGACACTACAAGAAAACAAGCGAATTCGAGAGGAGGTTCAGAGCGGACACCAATGTCGTCGGACATTTGTGACGGATTATCGACAAATTTCTGACCAAATCCAAAAATGAAGTCGTCGAATTCCGTCGGCCATTTCGACGAATTCAGTCGGCAATTCCAGCCGAAAACGATTCGTCCGAATTTTCCGGCGACTTTTCACGACATTCGATAAAAATGTAACCGTTGTAGTCGCCGAGAATTTCGTCGGTATATTCCGGCAATTTCAACGACATTCGATTACGATAAAGTCGTCGAATTCGTCGGTATTTTCCATAATTTCCGACGAACCATGTGACCGTTGCCGACAAATATATATGACCGTTGTATAGCCGTTTCAGATTGGACAATACCGTGAATTCCGACGACTGCTACATCCGTGAATTTATCGAGGAAAATCGTCGGAGGTCCGTTAAGCAATTTCCTATAAATACAACCCTCCGATTCAACTCATTCACACTTCATTCTCTCTTCATTCTCTTTAGTCATAACAATTCCGGAAAATCATGTCTTCGAAGTTTATTATCGCTCGTGGATGGATAAACCTCATTTGGATCGAACACCAATTTGCTACGGAAGAATACGTTCAAGGATTGGAGAATTCATGAGGCTTGTTCAACAGCAACCGGATGCAAAAGTGGTATGTTAAGATGTCCTGCTCTTCTTGCAATAATAATAAGGTTATAAAAGAATTTGATGTTTGGACTCATTTGTATATGAAAGTGTTTTCACGTAATTATAAAGTTTGGTACCTTCATGGGAAACTGGTTATGAATATGGTAGTACTAGCGAACCTCAGCCTGTTAGTGAACTTCAGCCTGATATTAGGTTAGAAGAATCTAGAACGGATATAGATTATGGTGTAGGTACTGAGCAGATGGTACATGATCATTATAGAGGGAGGAACCAAATCCGAATCTAGGAGATTTTTGACATGTTGGATGCGGAAAACAACCTTTGTATCAAAATTGTAGAGATGGTCATTCAGTCTTATCATCTGCAACTAGATTAATGGGTATTAAGACGCACTATAATTTGGTCGACGAATGTATGGATGCGATTACTGATTTTGTCAAAGGTATTCTACGAGGATAACCTTGCACCGGTTCATACTACGAGGTTCGAAACTTGTTGCAGGTCTTCAACTACCGTATGAAGTGATAGATGTATGTATTGACAAGCGCATGATCTCTTGGAAGCGGATGAGACACGGAATGTATGCAAATTTTGTGGGAAACCTCGTTATCGAGCGAGGGAAGAGTTCGATCCCATTCAAAAGAATGTGGTATTTGCCTTTGACGGAAAGATTGAAGAGGTTGTATCAGTGTGGCGCCTGAAAAAACAATGAGATGGCATGCGAGCATTCCACAAATGGTGAGATTAGACATCCTTCAGATGCAAAGGCTTGGAAACATTTCCAGTCAACATATCCGAAATTGCGGAAGAGAATAAATGTTTATCTTGGATTATCTACTGATGGTTTCAGCCCATTTGGAAAGCATGGAAGACGGTATTCTCTATGGCGATTATTGTGACACCGTACAACTTACGGCCGAGCTTGTGCATCGCGACGAGTTTTGTTTCTCTCAATTCGTCCCGGGCCAGATCATCCTAAAAGATCACTAGATGTGTTTCTTCAACCACTAATATATGAGTTGCAACAACTATGGGCATGGTTTTGAGACATACGATGTTTCGTGCAAAGAAAACTTTCGGATCACGGGCAGTACTTATGTGGACAATAAGTGACTTATGGTATGTTATCTGGATGGACAACACATGGGAAGCTATCATGTCCATATTGTCAAGATGACACATATGCTTTCCAACTAAAGAACGGAAGGAAAACGTGTTGGTTTAACTGTCACGGGCGATTTCTACCACGATCATCCATACCAAGGAGTAAGACTTTCACGAAGAACAAGCGGTGTTTGATGGTCCACCGAGAAAGTTAGTGGGAAAGATTTGTTGAAGCAGTTTAGGTATTTTGATGCGAAAGGACGGATGTAGGTGGACATGAAAACATTCGAAGCCATGCGGTTGGAGAGCTACATAACCGCACAAAAGAGTATTTTCTCGATCTCGCCATATTGGGAGAGTCATCTATTATGCATAATTTAGATGTCATGCATATTGAGAAGAACTTCTTCGATAATCGATGAACACAGTCCTTAACATCCAAGGTAAAACGAAGGATAATTTGAAGTCAAGGTTGGATTTAGTCGATATTTGTGATCGCTCAACTTCACGCTGATGAGAACGGTACGCCCCTTTTCCCATTTATCGGCTGGATGGTGCTAGAAAAGAAGAGTTCTTTGATTGGATTACAGATAAAGTGAAATTTCCGACGGATATGCATCAAATTTGGGGAACCTGATTGATAGAAGCCGGAAAGTTACCGATTGAAGAGTCATGATTGTCATGTAATTATGCAGCGACTCCTTCCGTTTGCTTTTCAGCATTATTGCCGCGTAATGTTCATGAAGCAATTGCGGTATATTATATTTTCACAATTTAATTTATTTTTATATTTAACAATTATGCTTATAAAACTTAATACTTACTTAAAATTATGTCTTTTATCTATGTAGGGATTAGTGTTTTCTTCCGCGACTTATGCAGCAAAGTAGTGATCAAGAGTGTATTAATAATTTGAAGATAAACGCACCAGTCAGCATGTGCAACCTTGAGAAGATATTTCCTCCATCATTCTTTGATGTAATGGAACATCTTGCTATTCATCTCGCAAGAGAATTGGAACTTGGTGGTCCCTAATGCGACAGATGGACGATATTTTGAGCGCTATATGCATCACCAAGAAGATGGTCAAAAATCAAAGCAGGGTGGAAGGATCTATAGTGGCACAGGTGATCAATGAAGAAACTGCAATCTTTGCTGAAAATTATTTTCCACCCGAAGTGCATACAAAACACCAAGACCTGCTCGGCATGATGATAGAGGGAGAGAGCAACATATCATGTTACTGTCCCAAGCATGTTCAAGGAAATAGGACGACTTAGTGGAAAATTCAATGGCGGAGACTTACGGACACCGAGCACGCCATTTGCAAACATATTTGCTCACCAACCGTGAAGATGTTCTACAATATGAAAGGTAAAAATATTTATTCATTTATTGTTAGATTAATATTCAATAAATTTATTTCATATTGATAATATTTTTGTATATAGTGTATATATATGGAGTTGCGATGACTCAGTGCATGCAAATGTAAGATGAGCTCGACAACTTAGAGATAACGGATTTGCGTGGCTTCCGTAGTTATGTGAGTCATATATCATATTACCTATGCAAATGATTAGTTTAAATTTAATATATATAAACTAATTAACTTTTCAATCATATATGTTTTAATTTATAGGTGAATGATGGTTTGGCGAGAGGTCTTGTGTTCGATGATTGATACGCGAATTTGTGTGAGGGACCAAACTATGTGGTCAAATCATATCCTAAATTTTGTAACGAGGATATGCATTCACAAGGAAAGGTCATTCTAAGATAACATATGATGCTGATGTTTCATTTTCCTCGTGGACGGCGATGTCTACTACGCAACATAAAAGAAATATTGGAAATCCAACTCGGAATGGTTGGATCGTGCTGTGTAGTATTCTATTGTGATTGGTATGACACCACCAGATAGAGGAGTGAAGATTGATGCGTTTGGTGTTACATCAGTTCATTCGCGGTGGAAACTTCAATATTATGATCCCTTCATTCTTGGTTCAGCAAGCTGATCAGGTATGTCAATCTATTCATAATTTTTACCAATATAATTAATTAATGTTATATATTTTACTAATACTTGTATAATTGATATGTATAGGTGTGCTACATCAGTTACCCTCGGTGACGATGAGACGATCCATGGGTTACCGTAACGTAAATCAACCCAAGAGGACGAGTGGATGTAACTTCTTATGATGATGAACCATTGCAACCAGAGTCTACCAGCACCCCAGGCAGTTAAAGATTTGGAAAATGTTCAACTCGTTGAGAATTTGACTGTGTTTGGACATGATGCTGTCGTACATTCAGAGCCGCAAGCAGGTTGGGGAGTTTGATGAAGATTCAAGATTCGATTAGTTTTTTTTATTGGTCCGTCGAATCCCTCGCAATATACCGACAACATAGCAACAACATTGGGTTTCATTGAAATTTGGAAAGATCGTCGGTAATTCGTCGGAATATATCGACGACATGTGTTTCTATAAAATTTCAATCATAAAAATCTATAAATTTAGATGCCAAAACTATAAAAATAACACATAATAAGTGTTTAGTATAGTATTAGATCGCAACCGTTCAAATATAACAACTCATTAAAATATTTATGTATGCATATCATTGTTTTCATAACATCTCATCTTAACATTATATACTTATACAATCATATTCATATAAGCTTACACTACAAAAAATGTTGTTGTGTAAAATCGTGTTATAAAACTTTTTTATTGTTAAATCTTTATGCAAATACTATATATATTATCAAAGATTTGGATTTTGCATTTAGAAACTTGAAATCAACATCCTAAACACTAAGTCGTCGGAATTCCGTCGGAATATACCGACGGAATCTGTCCGTCGGAATATACTGACGGACACGTTCCGTCGGAAATTCAATTTGCCCGGGAGAACCAAACCGCTTGAAAATTTTCGCGAATCGGCATTTGGTATATTTTAATTATACCAACGGAATACCGACGAACCCGTGTCCGTCGGAATCCTCGGATATAATAACCCTCCTTCTTCCTTCTTAGTTATCTCCTGCCTCTCTCTCAAACAAACACTCTCCGCGATTTCTCCATCTCTCCGCGATTCCGCCCTTCTCCACCTCTCTTCACCGGCTAATCCTCTTCTCACCCTCATATCTCTTCCCAAGCCCCAAATCATGTAAGAATCATCCCAAACCTTCTTTTATATCAATTGTTTAGGGTTTTGGAAGTTAGATCTCGGATTTTAGGTTGTTTGATTGAAAATTTTAGGATTGAATGAATAGTTTGGGATATATAAGTTAGGATTGTTGTTTGGATTGTTGTTTTAGTTTTTTTTTGGAACATTTTTTGATTTTTAAAAACATTTTTTGATTTTTAAAAATGTTTTTTGATTTTTTAAAACGTTTTTATTTTATTTTTAAAAACGTTTTTCAAGTTTCCAGTAATGAAATATATATAATAAAACGTTTTTAAACTTTTTTAAAAATATTTAACAACATTTTTCTATATTTATAATTTTTTTATAATTTTGTATACATATATATATATATATATATATATATATAAATCATGTATGATAAAAATTTTAAATTTTTTTATAATTTTTTATAAGTTTCCACTAATAAACTATGTATAATAAAACGTTTTTTAAAAAAATATATAAATATTTAACAACATTTTTCTTCATTTATAAATTTTTAACAACATTTTTCTATATTTATAAAATTTTTATAATTTTGTATACATATATATATATATATAAATCATGTATAATAAAAAATTTTAAATTTTTTTTTATTTTTTATAAGTTTCTAGTAATAAACTATGTATAATAAAAGGTTTAATAGTTTTTTAAAACGCTTATAAAACTTTTGTAAATATATAAATGAAAACATTAAAATAGAAATGATTTGAAAATATGTTTGATGTATTAATTTTTTTTAGGGCCGAGGATGAACCCGCCCGCAGCTCGCCTTCGACGTGGAATTCGGGTGAGCAGTCGCGGCATCGATCGCCTCATGACTCGGTTCCCGTGATATATTTCGCTCCAGCTCCGCTGCCCCTCACGCTGCTGCTGCTCAACAGATCCGGGTCATGCCGGTTCATCTATTGGTTCAACAACCAGGTCGAGAGCATCTCCGCTTTCTCCAACCCAACCCACGGCGAGGCCATAGCACTTGGTTAGTATTTTTTATTTGTACCGTTATATTTTTTCTTTAATTAACTTGCTAACTTGTATTTTTTAAAGGTTCACCAAGTCGAAAATGGCATTAGCCGGAGCATCAACCAGATGATGTACTTCATGCCCGCTTTGATATTCAAAGTGGAGTGTGATCCCTTCCGACCTAACGAGAGTTGTGGTTTCGTCGGTTTGCGGTATAGTAACTCTTCATTTTTTAAAGTTTTTACATTTTTTTAATATATTTACCTATTAAATTGTGTTTGTTTTGTAGCAAGAGTTCAACTGCACTCGATCTTACGGAAACAGTCCGTAAGAAATTCAACGAAAAGGCCATGGACTCTTATACAGAGCAGATAAACGCTGGAAGACAGTTTGGCAGAAGAACAAGAAGCCACGGTTCATCAACGGATGGTGTGGGAGCAGTTGATAGCTCATTGGGAGAAGGAAGAAACTGCAGAGGCGTCTTCTAGGAACTCCAGGAACCGAAGAGCGATCGTATGGAAGGTATGTATGTGCACAACCTTGGCGCTTGCTCTATGTCTACTAAGGAGGACGAACTTGTAAGTTTTTATTATTATTTATCTTTATATTTTTAAATAAATATTTTATATATTCCTTGGGTAATAATGGCGTTTTTAGATCGAAGCAAATGACGGTAATCCCGCTGATCGCCTCCAACTCATTAAGGTGGCTCACACTAACAAGACGACGGGTCAAATTCAGGACCCGTGATCAAAGGTGTAGTTGATTTGGTGGAAGCTGAAATAGTATCTCAATCTCAGCCTCTCTCGATAATTCTACTGCTTCAACCAACTTGTCTCTATTGCAAATAAATGAGATGGTTGAAAAGGTAATTTTTCATTAATATATTTTTTTATAATGTCGATTACTTACTTGTCCCTATTTACTTACTTTAAATATTTTTGTAGGCGGTTCCTAAAAGGAAATGAGGCCGTTTAGTTGGGTTGGCCTGCTGCTTTCTCAGATCCGCATTTTCTTCAAGCTTCGTGATGCCGATCCCATGATTCTCGAGGAGCTACATGACAAAGATGAACGGATTGGGGCATTGGAGGCAGAACACCACTATCCTTTCGAGAATGCCACTATCCGCTCGAGAATGCCACTATCCTTGCTGAGTTGGCATCCCGAAGAAGTTCAACATCGAGATTATGCGTAAGCTAGATCGTTTGATGTCTTCGAAGTTCATCTTAGTTTATTTCGGCTTTTAAAACTTTCGAATCTTTTTTTCTATTTCGGTTTGTATGAATTTTAAACTTTCTGAATGTTTTTTTCTATTTCGGTTTGTATGAATTTAAATTATATAATATTATTAGTTTTAAATTTCTGATTTTTTAATTTATTAATATCAAAAATATATAAAAATGCAAAATTAATTCGCTTTTAAAATTGGTATATACCGACGGAATCTGTCCGTCGGAATATACCGACGGAATCTGTCCGTCGGAATATACCGACGGAATCTGTCCGTCGGAATATACCGACGGAATCTGTCCGTCGGAATATACCGACGGAATCTGTCCGTCGGAATATACCGACGGAATCTGTCCGTCGGAATATACCGACGGAATCTGTCCGTCGGAATATACCGACGGAATCTGTCCGTCGGAATATACCGACGGAATCTGTCCGTCGGAATATACCGACGGAATCTGTCCGTCGGAATATACCGACGGAATCTGTCCGTCGGAATATACCGACGGAATCTGTCCGTCGGAATATACCGACGGAATCTGTCCGTCGGAATATACCGACGGAATCTGTCCGTCGGAATATACCGACGGAATCTGTCCGTCGGAATATACCGACGGACAGGTCGGAAGTTCGCCATCAGAATCCCCGTTTTTTGTAGTGTGATAGTCAGGCTTCTTCTTGTACCATGTACCCGAGCATGACATAGTACATATCCGTTTCTCCAACCCAACCCACGACGAGGCCATAGCACTTGGTTAGTATTTTTTATTTGTACCGTTATATTTTTTTCTTTAATTAACTTGCTAACTTGTATTTTTTAAAGGTTCACCAAGTCGAAAAATGGCATTAGCGGAGCATCAACCAGATGATGTACTTCATGCTCCGCTTTGATATTCAAAGTGGAGTGTGATCCCTTCCGACCTAACGAGAGTTGTGGTTTCTGCCTATGGGTATAGTAACTCTTCATTTTTTAAAGTTTTTACATTTTTTTTAATATATTTACCTATTAAATTGTGTTTGTTTTGTAGCAAGAGTTCAAGCGGCACTCGATCTTACGGAAACAGTCCGTAAGAAATTCAACGAAAAGGCCATGGACTCTTATACAGAGCAGATAAACGCGTGGAAGACAGTTTGGCAGAAGAACAAGAAGCCACGGTTCATCAACGGGATGGTGTGGGAGCAGTTGATAGCTCATTGGGAGAAGGAAGAAACCGCAGAGACGCCTCTCAGGAACCTGTGAACCGAAGAGCGATCGTATGAAAGGTATGTATGTGCACAACCTTGGCGCTTGCTCTATGTCTACTAAGGAGGACGAACTTGTAAGTTTTTATTATTATTTATCTTTATATTTTTAAATAAATATTTTATATATTCCTTGGGTAATAATGGCGGTTTTTTTAGATCGAAGCAAATGACGGTAATCCCGCTGATCGCCTCCAACTCATTAAGGTGGCTCACACTAACAAGACGACGGGTCAAATTCAGGACCCCGTGATCAAAGGTGTAGTTGATTTGGTGGAAGCTGAAATAGTATCTCAATCTCAGCCTCTCTCGATGACGGCGACTCACGGAGCTTCAACCAACCTGTCTCTATTGCAAATAAATGAGATGGTTGAAAAGGTAATTTTTCATTAATATATTTTTTTATAATGTCGATTACTTACTTGTCCCTATTTACTTACTTTAAATATTTTTGTAGGCGGTTCCTAAAAGGAAATGAGGCCGTTTAGTTGGGTTGGCCCGTCGTGCTTCTTCAGATCCGCATTTTCTTCAAGAAGTCTGTGATGCCGATCCCATGATTCTCGAGGAGCTACATGACAAAGATGAACGGATTGGGGCATTGGAGGAGCAGAACACCACTATCCTTTCGAGAATGCCACTATCCGCTCGAGAATGCCACTATCCTTGCTGAGTTGGCATCCCGTAGAAGTTCAACATCGAGATTATGCGGCTAGATCGCTTGATGTCTTCGAAGTTCATCTTAGTTTATTTCGCTTTTAAAACTTTCGAATCTTTTTTTCTATTTCGTTTGTATGAATTTTAAACTTTCTGAATGTTTTTTTCTATTTCGGTTTGTATGAATTTAAATTATATAATATTATTAGTTTTAAATTTCTGATTTTTTAATTTATTAATATCAAAAATATATAAAATGCAAAATTAATTCGCTTTTAAAATTGGTATATACCGACGGACAATGGTCGCCGGAATATACCGACGGACATATATCCGTGGAATGTACCGACGAACCACATTTCGTTGAATATACCGACGAACGATGTTCGTCGGTATTTTCCGACGACCATTGTCCGTCGGTATATTCCGACGACCATTGTCCGTCGGAATACACCGAGGAACACGCTACGTCGGAATTGTCCGATGAACGCTCCGCCGGGTACGAGTTTTTCCGATGAACTCTGGTCTCGTGTCCGCATCGTAATATCGCCGGAAGTTCGCCGAATGACGCCGGTATTCGTCAGAAAGTCGCCGAAGTTCTCGACGAAATTCGACGTAATTTTTTTCCGACGAAACAATACCGACGGACAGGTCGGAAGTTCGGCCATCAGAATCCCCCTGTTTTCTTGTAGTGTGATAGTCAGGCTCCTTCTTGTACCATGTACCCTGAGCATTGACATAGTACATATCTTCTTGGCATTCTACTCCATCAACTTCAGCAACCATATGTAACTCCTCTTTCTTGGTCTTTTTCTCGATAGTAGCATGTCAATCTTGTCTTGAAGTGCTTTCAGCTCTCTCTTTGTGGTCATATCTTCTCCTCCACCACCTCTGTCTCTTCTATCATATTCATCATTGTGACAGAGTCACTCTGCGCCATGTTCTCCAAGAGTTCTAATGCATCTTCGACAGTCCTCCCCAAGAAGTTTCCATTGCTTGCAGTGTCAAGCTGGCTTTTGAATTTAGGCAAGACTCCTCTCAGAAAGTGCTTAGCAAGCTCTCATTGTTGAAGCCATGGTGGGGACATTGAGACAAGTAGCCTCGAATCTCCCATGCCTCTGAAAATCCTTCAAGTCCTCTTTGTTGAAAACCGAGATCTGATTTCTAAGGTTGGCAGTCTTTGTAGCAGAGAAGAACTTGTTGAGGAAGGCCTTCTTGCATTCATCCCAAGTGGTGATAGTATCACTTGAGATGTTTTTCTCCCAAGTGTGAGCCTTGTCTCCCAAAGAGAAGGGAAACAATCTGAGTTTGAAAGCATCCCTGAAACTCCATTTGTTTTTGACAAGCCACGATTTATCAAATCTGTCAAGGTGATCTAGTGGGTCTTCCAAGGCAAGTCCATGGTACTTGTTGTTTTCAATCATGTTGATGAGGCTGGACTTGATCTCAAATTGTTGTTGGTAACTGGCGGTGCCTCTAATGCCCAACCTATTCCCATTTATGTTAGGTTGATCATATGTACCGATGGCCCTAGCTTGGCTGTGGTTGTCTAGGTGAAGGTTGGCAGCTCCTTGACCATTGCCCTTCAGCTTGAGGTTGTTCTGAACTGGTTCCATCATAGGTTCTGATCTTTGTATCTGAGCCTCTTGCTCTCTTGTCTTAACCTTCTCTCGTTCTCTCTTTCAAGTGTTTTGATATCCGCCAAGGGAGTAAGATGTGTAGTGCCTCTACTTCTTAGGTTCATGCACCTGCGATCACAAGTAGATGAAGAAGTAGAATTAGTAACTTTAAAACAAAGTAAAACTCAGTCTCAAGCAAAGACTCAAACTCAAAGTCACAATCAGACTAGGATTGGCAACGGCGCCAATTTGATAATAGGTTTTTCTGCCTATTGCAAATGTTGTAGTATAGTGGGGTGAATGTCGAACCAGTCCTAGTGATGTGAATCAGTGAGAATACAAGTCATTTCTTAAGCTAAGCAGATTCAATAGTGGTGAGTGTGTGACAAGTAACAATAGCAAACAGAGCAATACAACAAGGTTTTAATCAATTTAGACAAGTGAATCCATGGGTATTGGGAATTGACTTCAAGTAACTAAGATCCAATCTAGGTGACAAGCTTTCAATCAAAGTAATCTCTTAAGTCTAAGCACAATTTTAGACAAGTCCTATATCTAGGTAAATGTCCATTTGCTTAGAAATCATTAAACATCAAATGTCTTTGGCTTAATTCAATCAAGCAATCTTTAAGTTCAAGTTTAATAACTATCTAGCAATTTTAACATCAAGTGTCCTTGGCTAATCTCACTAGAGCTTAGTTGAGTTGATTCAAACACTTCATCTAATCATGTCTGATGAGAAGTGTTTAGAAATCAGGTTTAGAGTGATCAAGACTAAACAAGCATTAAAAATACTCAACAAGCAAGTTCATACAAGGATCTAATACAATAACACCATAGATCTTCACTAAGTTACTCTAATCTCCCTAACCCATGAATTCTTAAGGAAACTACTCACTAATCTCCATGAAAACACTTAATCTCATAATAGATTGAAGCATATTCAAGTAGATACAACAGAGAATAAAGATAAACAAGGATTAAACAAGCAAAACGAAACTAAAACTCAAGAATAGATGATGAACAATGAAGAACAGCTCAAGAACAAATGTTTTCTCTCAAACTCTCAAAATACAAAATATGAAACTATAAAACTTTCACTCTCTACTCTTTGTTGTATTGTACTCTGTGTATTGTGTGTCTTCCTCCTTCCCCTTGCAGTCTCTTTTATAGCCTAAGTAAAGAAGGATGACAACACATCCATCATGTGAAAGCATAAAGCATAAAACACACTCATAAAAGTTATTCTCCACTTTCTTCCATTATAGAACACCTTTTAACCCTTCATATGGCCAAAGTAGTCTTGCCTCTTCAGAAAAGGTAGAGAAAGTTAGGCCAAAAGAGCCACCAAACTCATGATAGACAACCCATCTCCCATGTTGCAAGCTTTAAAGAGATAAAACTCACTCATTAAAGTTTTCTCCACTTTCTCCATGTTACACACCTTTAGAATACCAAAAATAAGAAGAATAATGAATAGTAATGAGTTTTATGGGTTTAAGTGAATAAAAATGAGTCTAAAGGCTTAAAATTCGAAGGCTATTGTTGATGTTGCTAGGGTGGCCGCTAGGAATGTCATACTGATATGTGTGTAGTATTTTGATCATAAATCCCTCAATACAGCTCCAAACGACTTGAAACCACCTCCATTGTAAAGCTAACTCAATTTACCATGTCTTCCCAAAAGACAAGTTTCAAAAGATATCTTTAAGACCTTCGTCAATGCTTGTCTTTCACACGTTCGGTTCAAGACTCCTCGAAAGCTCCTTTTGTGCTCTAATCACCTCCAAAACTCCAAACAATTCATCCAACACCTACAAGATGCAAATGTACATGCAATAGACTCTAAATGCAAATAAACGTAAGGTTAATGCATGAATATGTATGAAATAACAAAGCTAAAACTATGCAAAATCACAACACATCAGTATGACTGTGCAAAACCAGAGTAAATGAGGTGTAATAAAATAGAGTAATTAAGTGAAAAAATTGTAGCTAAAAATATATTAAAAATAAATAAAAAGTTGAAGTCAACTACTTTTCTCTTTACAAATCTGGAAGAAGAAAAATTACAATAAAGCAACAATAAACAGAGTAAAATAATGAAAATAATTATTTTTTTCACTGAAATTTTTTCGCTAATCAAATCACGCTCTTCCCATCTCTTATCAGCTTTTCTGGTTTAACCCAACGGTTAGCAACGACTTCGGCGCTTCCGTCGCCACCTCTTGTAACCCCGCCGATTTTGGCGACTCCATTAACCTTACCAACAAACGTAAACAATCAGAGATCGCTCGTTTGTTACCCCTACTAATTGTTAATTTTGACAACATAGATGATGAAATCTATTGCAGGACTACGTTTCCATGCTTGACTAGTTCCCCTAATCTGATAATCATCCATAGATGATAACAAAATCTTAGCAATTGAATCCATGGTAGATAACTGAGTGAGCGCAAGCAAGGCATGCTCAATCATATCAGGATTTGACAAATAATAAACTAAATGAATCAGAATCTGCAATCCTCTCTCTCCGAAAATCTAATCTCTGAAAGACTCACCGGAAGATGAGAATACATAGATGAAGTATGCCGCCTTTTTTTTGTAACAACGTTGAACCGGATATTAAGAATGGGAGAAGAACCGATAAAGCTCCTTCCTATGTGGGCATCATTCTGATATCATCCATGGCGGCAATGTTGGTTATAGTACCCGCGATGTGCTCTTGTACTTCTAGAGATCCTTATCTGCAAGTTTCGATTAGAACATTGTTTACTCCGTAAGCTGAGATTTTCCCACAAAGTTTCTGAATCGGCAGTGGTGGCTTCAATCGCCACCATGGCTCTGGTTTTTAGAGGCAGAGATCCGGTTTCGAATAGTCGTAACAGAGGACCTAATCCGCCTTTTTCAAAAATAGTCTTTCTCGATGCAACGTTTGAAGAAGTGAGTAATGAGACGACGGAAATGGCATTTCGTGAATAAGAGGATAGTGATTGAAATTGAGGAGAGTTAATAGATAACTGACATTACCTTCTGTAGCTATGATTTTTGTGGATTTCGCTCTTTCAGTGAAGAGCCGAAGGAGATAATCGAGCGTTTCTTCTTAAATTCAGTGCCGCCAATTTGGATTCGAGTGAAGAGATCTCTGATGAAAAAAGCAATGTTGTCTTTGTCTGAGGTAGGATTAGGGAGGGATAAAACAATGGTATTTTGGTGAAAAACACCAGATCTGAGGAGAAGGTCGAGGTCACTGATGCGAGTTGAGAGAGAGGAGGAAGCCATGTCGAGGTCTCTTTGCATCATGAGTTTGCCGCCGGAGAAAGAAGGGGAGGAGCATTGACGTGAGAGAGTTAAGGCTTTGAAGATTAAAGAGAAGAGAAGGGAGAAGAGTGTGGAGGAGAGGATTTTCAGACCAGTGAGTATTAGGGGCAAAGGTCCCACATCGGTAGTTGGAAGGGATCTTTAGTAATATATAAGATAGATGAGCCACTCCACTTATCACCAATTGGTTTTAGGTTGGAAGCTCATCTAGCTTAACATGGTATCAGAGCCCGATCCACGCAGTCCAACCCGATCCACATCGACCCGGCCCAAAGTTGGCCCTCGATCCTTGCCCAAACATTCCGAGATTGAAGCTTAAAGAGCCATCATCTCGAGGGGGCGTATTAGGGACAAAGGTCCCACATCGGTAGTTGGAAGGGATCTTTAGTAATATATAAGATAGATGAGTCACTCCACTTATCACCAATTGGTTTTAGGTTGGAAGCTCATCTAGCTTAACAGTGAGAAGATTCAGACAAGGAGGATCTGCCACTTTCCGATGAAGGAAGAGACGGTGAGTGAAGAGAGTAGAAGGAGAGAAAGGAATTTTGTGATGTTGTCAAGAAGAACTTGGAGAGGTACGGTTGAGGTAGATGGTTAAGTTCGCTGGAGACGACAGCTGAGTAGTGATGCATGGAGGAGTGGAAATGAAAAATGTCACATGAAGAAGGGAAGAGAGGCGTGAAGACGAACTGTCTCTCTTCCTCTCTCTATGCTTATGCGTTTATGTGTGTATCACTCTGTTTAGATGTACTTTGATGACAAACTGTTACTTGACAATACGTCAATCCTCTTTTGATACCATGATTTGTGTCAGTCTATAAACATATGGTTCCGGTTTCTTACAGCGGTGAACGAGTCAAACATGCGAAATACACGTAAATATAACAAAAAAATGAGAATGAATATTTTAAAGGGAGAATTGCCAAGTGTGACTCAAAACTTGGAGTCAAACCCAAAACAATACCCCAACTTGGGTCAAAGGCAAAAGTAACCTAAAAGGCTATTGAAATTACAACTATCCCCTTGTGACCAAACAAAAACGGAATTTTTTACGCTTATCGCAGTTAAGTCGCCTGCTAATTTACTTGAACAGTCGCCCACGACTTAACTGAAAGTCGCCTGACAGTTAGTCTTAAACATAATTTAAAAATTTTGTAAAAATATTTTGATAAGTGAAAAATGGGAATTATGTAATTAACATATGTCTTAGGAGGTATAAATTAAGATATAACAAATTTCAATTGTTTTCAGCATAGATGAGTGAAAGTAGTGAGTCATGATATTCTTTAGTTTATGTTTCATCAACATATGTTGTAGTATTGTATGTGTTCTTAGGGTTAGATTTTGGAAAGCATTAAAACCGCTTTTGAAAATTTTAAAATTACTTATGCGTGTTCATTTCGTATAGTAAACACTATTTAAGTATAATTTGATTTTATAACGTGGTTAGTTAGTTAATCTAGTCATTTTAGTTTAGGGGTTCATTTTAGGGTCTAGGGCGACTTAATATTTTGTCGTTCAAAACGCATGCACTAAATATTAAGTCGTCTGTTGTACATTATCAGCCGAATAAGTCGCCTAAACCGACCAAACCTTAAAGTTTACCAATGTACTTTTAAAGCTAACCGGATTATTTACCCAATATATAAGGTGATTTTTTTGTTTCATTTTTCACAAATTCAGAAACCCTAACAGTTCTCTCTCAAAACCCTAACAGCTTCTCTCAAAGGCGATTTCAATTCCCACGATTTCGAACAAACCATCGTTTCAACGCCGCTATCTATCTCACTTCATTTCACCGTTGTCGCCGCAGCTTCTTAACCCTAGCGCCGCCGATTCCTCTAAACCCTAGCGCCGCCGATTCCTCTAAACCCTAGCCGCTTCCACTATTTCCGAACAAACCGCCGCCTCGCCACCGTGGTCACCAACGCTTCACCGCCGCTTCTAAACACTAGCCGCCGCTTCTAAACCCTAGCCGCTTCTTCTCTGTAAACCCTAGCGCCGCCGCTTCTTCTCTGTAAACCCTAACGCTAAGTCATCAATCTCGAGGAAAAGATGAACATAAAACGTTGTCTCTATCAATTTACTCATTCTCACCGCTTTCACGCTTATTTTTCAGATCTATAACCGCAATGACGAAGTACTCCAACTCCTTCTGCGACTGGAAGACTTGTAAGTAATTTAAGTCGTCCGCTTTGTCTTCCAACCGACGACTTAGTAGATGACTTAAATATAAGTCGCCCATTTGAAGACTTTCCAGACGACTTAATTATAAGTCGCCTACTAAGTCGTTCGACTTATATTGTTGTCTTTGATTATTTTGCAGACAAAAAGGATGGATATTCCAGAACTCCCCGTAGGTTATACACATCGTGAAGAGCCGAAGCCCACAATAGCATTTTTCAGATCATACGGATAACAGCAAGTTGCATACTGCTCTTAGGAAAGCTCTTACCGATGACGAATTTGAAGAGCTCAAAGAGTCGAAGTTTGGGAGTTTTCATCAAGTTCAAGGAGCAGGGATTTGGTTGGGCTTCAAGGCTGGTTCACTACATGCTCAGTTTCAAGCTGGACATTAAGAAGAAGTATGAGATGTGGTCTCGTTGGTCCAGAACCTTTGAGGTTTTCACCGTTAGAGTTTGAAAACCTCACCGGTCTAAACCGCGAAAGTACATCGAGGACCTTGAGACACCAAAATGTGACGCTACCCCGAGATGGTTTCTTTAGGGGATCTTTGGGAGTTCATCCGAAGCTGGGCCAACTACTGATCAGATAATAGCAGCACTGAAGAGATGCGGGATTGGTCCAGTGGAAGATCGCAAGCTGCTCGCACTCTCCATCTTCACCGGATTCATTGAAGGGAGAAAGTTTTCAACCGCTACACGATCTACTCGCAAGGCTAGTGATGGATTTAGAACGGTTTGAGAATTATCCATGGGGAGAGTCGCGCTTAAGGTGCTGATGGACTCTTTGTGGAACAAAGAAATTGCTGGCTGTTACACCGTGGATGGGTTTATACAAGTTCTTCAAGTCCGACGCATACAGCTATGCCGGAATTGGGTGCTAGTATTGGTGGTCCCAGAGCACAGTCCGCCTCCACCGATAATCGCTTACGAGGGCAGCAGAGGCCGCAGATCAATGAAAGCTGCTATCTTGAGTCAGGTATTTACTTCAATCCAAAGATCGCATTATTATTATAAGTCGCCCGGAAGGTCTTCCAGCTGGACGACTTATCGGACGACTTATAATAAGTCGCCCGAAAGTCTTCCATCTGGACGACTTATCGACGACTTAATTAAGTCGTGCGGAAAGTCTTCCATCTGGACGACTTATTAGACGACTTATAATAAGCGCCCGAAAGTCTTCCCACCGACGACTTATCGGACGACTTAATTGTCGTTCGAAAGTCTTCCATCCGGACGACTTATTAGACGACTTATTATAAGTCGCCCGAAGGTCTTCCATCCGACGACTTATTAGACGACTTATAATAAGTCGCCCGAAAGTCTTCCCACCTGGACGACTTATCGGACGACTTAATTAAGTCGTTCGAAAGTCTTCCATCCGACGACTTATTAGACGACTTATTATAAGTCGCCCGAAGGTCTTCCAGCTGGACGACTTATTAGACGACTTATAATTAAGTCGCCTATTTAGTATTTTTTCAAATATCTAACTCGATTCTTCTATTTACCGCAGACCTGATCAACTTTGTTGAGAAGGACATTAGTGAAATGTGGCCAAAATAGGACTCGAGGTTGAGGACCGCCCATGGAGAACATCATTAAAGTCATGTATGAGCGGAGACCGTGGAAGTGGACCATGGATTGCTGGGAAGTCACGGTACTAAGGTCAATACAAAACCTAAGGTTGTGACTCCATCAAGAAGGCCAAAGAGATGGTTGTGTTGGAGGAGGAGGAGGAGGAGGAAGACAATCCAAGACCTCGGAAGAAAGCTCAGAAGAGGCTCTCAAGAGGCTAGAGAAGAGGCTAGAGGGGTGACCAGAGAGGAGTTGGAAATTATGTTCAAGGGCTGAATGAGGCTATGAAAAAGGGTTTAATAAGTGCATGAGGGAGTTTAGGAAGTTGTCCGATAGATTGAAGCTGTGGAGAAGAAGGTTGGTGTCACCAATCAGGCTACCCTCCACCTCTAACCAATCAGGCTACCCCTCAAGATAAACAGCCTACCCCTCTTGCCAAAGAAACCGGGTAGAAACAAACAGGCTACCCTCATGCCAATGAAACCGTGGTTAGTAACCAGCCTCCTCCTCATCAAACCAAACAGCAGCCTCCTCCTCAAAAGAAACAAAGCAGCCTCCTCCTCTTCAAAAGAAACAGCCTCCTCCTCAAAAGAAACAGCCTCCTCAAATCAAAGATGTTAGTATCAAATCCAGGGTTAACTAGTTGTCCGACGACTAAAAGTTGTCCGGACGACTAGTTGACCACGAAGACTTAATTTTAAGTCGCCCAGGTCAACTAGTCGCCCGTAAAACTTTTATTTAAGTCGCCCGTGGTCAACTAGTCGCCCGCACAACTTTATTTAAGTCGCCCAGGTCAACTAGTCGCCCGTAAAACTTTTATTTAAGTCGCCCGGTGGTTAACTTGTGTGCAACTTTTATTGCGAGATGGTTGCCGGAGGATACAGCAACCGAGGCTAACTCGGTAAATAAAGCGGATGGTGTCACCTCCAAAGAGATTGTTGCTGTCACTTCCACCGATCACCAACCGAGCCTCGCCTACGATCAACAACCGAGCCTCGCTTCCACCGAGCCAAGCGATCCGCCACAACCGAGCCTGGTTGTATTGGACAAGCGTGCAAAGAGTAAACGAGCGAAGAAACCTGCTCCTACTGTGAGATCTCCTTATATGGCAGAGAAAAAAAAAGATAAAGTGGCAGCCTATAATCCATTTCCGCCAGTAAACAAAGAAAAGTTGAAGGAACTCGCTGATTGGTTGAAAACTGATCCGTAAGTGATTGCTTTACCCATAATAGCTTGATTTAGTCGTCCAAAACTGATTGCTTTTTTGTTTGCAGTCATTATTTAACTAAGATCGAGGACAAACCACGACATCACCAACAAGGTGGTACCACTTCCTCCGACAGCCGAGGATGGCTGGAAGATCAAGTCTTCGCAGACACGATTTAAGTCGTTTACAAAGTCGTCCAAGTAGACTACTTTCCAGATGACTTAAAGATAAATCGCTAAGTCGCCTAATGACGGACTACGTATCGACTTAAATATAAGTCGTCTTCGTCTGGTAACTTCTAACTTGTTATATTTAATATGCAGCATATAGATGCTTGGATTAATGTGCTAAGGCAGAGGTATCAGGAGAACCCACAAGCTTTCAGGAGCGAGCGAATGTGCTTCCTGGATCACAACTTTTCTCAGTCTTGAGAGAGCAAGATCAGCTCTTCAAAACATCGAACCTGATCACAAAGGTTTAGGAAGAGTTCTACCTGGTGGGGCGTCGTATTTTTATGACGGATCAATACCTTCATTTTGCCAATCAAACAAGAAGTGGGGGGAGGACATTGATGATATCTATGCGCCAGTGAACTTGGACGACAAGCATTGGGTTGCTATTTGGATATCGATCCCAAGAGGCACATAGTAGATGCAGGACAGCATACCTTCATCTAGTGTACCGACGATGGGATGCGATAATGGAGCCTTTTCTCCGTGATGGTCCCTTATCTGCTTGTTGAGTGCGCAGCCACCCACCTAAATGCGGTCAAATACGGGTTGGAGCCATACACATATGAGAGACCGCTGAAAGGTGTACCCACGCCAACAATGGTGATTGTGGCGGTACACCGTAAAGTACATTGAATGTCATGCTTTCGGGGCTCCTTTGACCCTAAAGACTTTGCTAGGTGCAACGAAGAAAATGAGGGATAATATGGCGGTGGATATATGGAAGGAGCTTGTTGATCAGCATCTGAAAGAAAATGTGGATGGTGATAAGTTCGTGGGCATGTATGATTAGATTTGTATTTGAACATGATTTTTAACATGATTTTTGTATTTGAACATGATATAAGTTGTCTGGAAGAAATAAGTCGCCCGAAGGTTTTCAACCGACGACTTACAAATAAGTCGCCCGAAGGTTTTCAACCGGACGACTTACAAATAAGTCGCCTAGAAGGTTTGGACGACTTATTATAAGTCGCCCGAAGGTTTTCAACCGACGACTTACAAATAAGTCGCCTAGAAGGTTTGGACGACTTATTATAAGTCGCCCGAAGGTTTTCCAACCGGACGACTTACAAATAAGTCGTCTAGAAGGCTTGGACGACTTGAAGGGATAGTAGAAGGTAGTCTAAAAATAAAATACACTTGAAGGGATAGTAGAAGGTCGCCTAAAAATAAAATACACCGGACGACTTAGTAGAAGGTCGCCTAAAAATAAAATACACTTGAAGGGATAGTAGAAGGTCGCCTAAAAATAAAATACACCGGACGACTTAGTAGAAGGTCGCCTAAAAATAAAATACACCGGACGACTAAATATTTAGTCGCCTGGACGGTAATCAAGACGGACGACTTAAATTTAGGTCGCCCGACAACTAGTCAACTGGTTGTGTACATTGTGGTTTCAGATGGCCGCTTCTTGCAGTTTGAGCATCTCCGCGTCTGTGTTTCTTCCTCGGTTTGTGTCCTCTCATCCTAGATAGCTCCAACCAAGATTGCCATCTTGATTTCTTCGGTCTCCCCGACCACGCTTTAGTTCGGAGGAAAGCATTCTCGCTCCTCAATATGTTGTGACACGATAGGATATATATTCTCGAGTATCCTGCATACGATAATTCTTTGAGTACAAGTGGACATACAAGTGTGGAGATATGCAAACCAGCATGTATTCCAGCAGCTATAGCATGAGAGCAAGGTATTTTCTCCACTCCATAGACACCACAATCACACTTTGCATGTTCCAAATCAACCACACAGTCCATTTTGCCACCTTTGACAAAGAAATGCCATCCATCAATTGGTTCGACCGTCATCATACCCGCTATCTCTTCTCAACAGCAAGCAAGTATTCAACAGCCCGGCTATGTTCAGTTGTGAGACTCAAAGCATCTTGTCTCCTTTTCAATACCATTTTCCTAACTTCGCCTTATGAACTCCAGCAGAACGTAATCGAAATCCTCTTGCTCGCCTGCGGAATTAATAGATTCAGCAATGTTGCTTGTTTTATGTTGAACCTGTTCCTTACAATAAACCCTTGACCATAGCCTGGCGTCGGCTTTCTCCAAATACGCTGTAAGTTCCGGTTTGCACTCAGATCTCAGCCATGTACCGGTCAAAATCGTAAACCGTGTGAGCATAAGCAGCCCCTTTCACCAAGTACATGAGATGTTTCCCTTTAAACTTTTGACAGTGTTATCTTGAAGGTGATAATAACATATTCCTCGGGTTGCCCAAGGAAACACCTTATCACACGACTTTTAATGGCCTTGTGCCGGTCGGAGACTATCACCGAGGCTTGTCATGAGATATACAACTAGCCAATTTTGTGAAAACCATTCCCAAGAAGGTATATCTTCCTCATCCACGATCCCAAAAGCCAATGGGAATATCTGAAAATTGCCATCTCAGGCGGCTGCAACTAACATACTTCCTCCATACTTTCCACTTAGGTGAGTTCCATCCACCACAATGACCCTTCTCGATACCTAAAACCTTTGATAGAAGCTCCAAAAGAGAGAAATAGATACTTAAATCTTTTCATCGAATCAAGTTCTATCGCCGTGATAGAATCAGGATTTGCAATGGAGATTTGCTCGAGATATGATGCCGGCGAATACCCTTCTTCGCTGATCCTCTCACCAATCTTTGTGCATATAACAGTGCTCTGTATGAAGTGGTGTAATCAAGCCATGCCAAACATGTTCCTCATTGCATCAGTGATATGCTGCGGAGTTATCCCATCAATGATTCCAACACGATCAATGAAAAGACTACCTACATACTTCGGAGTACGTGTCTCCGCTGAGCGATTCGGTCTCCGCTGAGCATAAATGTTTTCCTCATACTTTGTTACCCAAAACGTGTTTGTCCCATGTTTGACACTCGCTCGACCTTCCATCCACAATAGCTAACCGGACATGTTGCCACAACGAGAGTTTTCGTTGATTTGTATAATCTGAAGAAAACTTACCTCACCGCCGCCAACCGCAGCTCAAAGCAAAGGCACCTTGCTAACAAAACTCGGTTGACATAGATGGTACCATTCGATTTTCCTCCTTCAATAGCATTTGTCTTAGCATATGCCTTTTGGATTTCTTCAAAACAAATATTATCATCATCTTCCTCGCCCTCATCTCGAACCTTTCCATAAAGATCGTAATCCCCACCATTCTGATCCGTTTCACCAACAATAGAATTATCAGCATCCTCCTCCCCATTTTCCTCCTCCCCATCTTGATTTTCATCTTCAACAAACTCATTATCACCAACATCTTCATCATCACCACCAACATCTTCTTCTCATTCACCAGCTTCATCATTATCACCAACATCTTTTCCCATTCACCGCCTTCATCAATATCCCTTTTCTGCGAAACCGTTTCGACCTTGTTATGCTTGATACACAAAGACATACTCTATGGGTTTTGAGTATCTCCAGCAAGTTCGAACTTGTCTATCACTTGTAACATGAATGGGAAGACTGCACGGAGCCATCATCATTTCTCGCTGGTAATGAGTAGCTAATCTCCACACTCATCGTTCTCATGTCCGGTTATAATCTTCTTGAGCCATTGCAACAAGTTCAGCATGTGTTGAATCTTCATTCAATAAAACAATCTTGCTCCTTTGAGATCATCAACCACAAAATCCCAGCGGAAATCTCTCAACAACCATTCTCCATACACCGCATGTAACTGAAAAATCATCGCAAATATTCAAAATAAAACACATTAGTAAACATAGAAAATGAAGAAGTTCAATAAACATTGCATGACGACTTAGCATTAAGTCGCCCGTAAGACTTAAAGGTAAGTCGCCTAAAGAGGTCACTTTTGCAATTGAAAATTAAAGGGACGACTTAATTCTAAGTCATCCGGCTTTGTTTGTTAAAAAACTTGACGACTTATATATAAATCGTCTCACGAAACCAGGCTAGTTTTGCATTTGACCGAATCGTGTCAGATCTTTGACTATTTACGGGCGACTTATAATTCAGTCGTCTCGGGAAAGTTAAAATTTCAATATTTTATAAAACTTGACGACTTCACGCAAAGTCGCTTCTGTTAGTTTTGTAATTGAAAAATAAAACTTGAAATTTAACTTTCTCCGCATCGACTAGATGAAAGTCGCCCAGTTTAAACGACTTATTTAAGGTCGTCCGATAAGCAAGGTTTGACCAGAAAATTGGGAAAAATTCGACGACTTTGCTTTCCTGACGACTTTAAATTAAGTCTTCTGAGGGACGACTTTATATTAAGTCGCCTGGTTAAAGTTAAATTATGAAGTTTTATTTTTCAATTACAAAACTAACCTGGGGCGACTTACGTAAGTCGCCAAGTTTTCATAAAATATTAAAATTTTAACTTTCCCGAGACGATCAATTATAAGTCGCCCGTAAATAGTCAAAGATCCGACACGATTCGGTCAAATGCAAAACTAGCCCGCTCGTAGAGGACGATATATAAGTCGCCCGAGTGTTTTTTTAACAACAAAGCTGGACGACTTAATTTAAGTCGTCCGTTTGACCGTAAGACTCATCAAGAAGTCTTCTACATACGATGACTTACTAGAAGTCTTCTACAACGATCTTGAAAAAATTCAAATTGCACCTTAAACTAGGTGAGATGACTTCGCTTGCATAATGTGGTCTTCCAACCACCCGTAACCTCAAACGAAAGCAACCGTAGTAAAACGAAGAAATATGGCTCATCAACCATAGCCCATATTTTGAATCAAAAGCTTGAGTTTTGGATGAATATGAGAGAAAGTGAAAGAAATGTTGTTTTAGTTCATAACAATTGAAACAGAGAGTGTAAAGAGATTTACGTGCATTAAAGGGCATTAAAAGCTCCAAACAACAGACAAGGTTGTTGCCACTATTCATTGCAGTGGCAATATTGTAAATACTTGAAGAAGATGAGGTTGAGACAAGAAAGAAGCCATTTTCAAAAAAAAACAAAATGTTAATGGCATTTTCAGAGATAAAATGCAGTGTGGGGTTAAAATCTCAAAAAAAAAGAGTCAAAAGAAAAGTTAGTTTCTCTCTTGACTCCAAGCAGTACCACTTTGCAAAAACCCTATTTTAAAATGTATAATATATATCTGGGAAAAAACTATAAATCTTATTGGTTAAAAGAACCAAAATGAAAACTGTTTTTCAATATACTGTTTAAAAAAAAAGAAATTTACAAGAATGTTAAAAAATTTCTTGAGAAAGACAATGATGGTATGCAGTTTTTTTTTTTTTTTTGAAACTTTAATCGTTTAGGATTTTTTTCTAAAGTATGTTATTGGCCGGCTTCACACTGGTTACAAATAACTTTTCTTCTCCCTCATGGCCAATCCTTCAGATTCTCTATTTCTTCTTAATTCTCGGTTCTATCTTCTTTATTTCTATCTGCTCACCATCAATGCTCAGCTTGAGACCTCCTCAATCTCTAACTCGGTTCTATCTACTTTAGTTCTTTCGTACGCAAAACGGTTCACATCTTCTTTACACAACCATAGAAAGATAACAAACCCAACATTTTTCGAAGATGGATCCGGGGATAAATACATTGAAAATTATTCTGGTCCAAACTTCAGATATGCGAAAAAAACATATTGTCGCCCAACTCCACAACACAATACCACCTCCAAGCAAGATGACATTGTCTTAAATCTGATCTGTTAGTATAGTTGGTTTGTTGGTTTGAAGTGTAAGTTTTTGAGATTTAAAGTTAAAAGTACTACTTTTTCATTTTGATAGTTAAAATATGTTGTAACTTTTTTATCATTTCATAATATACTTATGTCATTATGTTTGAGTTTTATAATTCTAGTTTAGGCTTTGATTGGTGACATGTGGGGTAAGTAATTTACTTTGAGCTAGGAAGATAAATCATTGATAACTCAAAAGTGTTACCAATCATGCATTAAATTTTTTTTTTTTTTTATTTTAAGTTTGATTTAACATGTGTTGTAGTTGAGTCACAATTTTGACTTAGACCCTTTGTAAAATTGTTAACTCAAATCATAAACCAACATCAACCAAAATTCCATGTTTTAGAAGTGGGTTACAAATTTAATTGATTTTTCTATCTGAAAATAAAAATGAAAATAATGAGTTGTCAAAACTTGCGTATGTCAAGTTACGTACGTTTGCGTTTGTAGATTTCATTTTGCTTTGTAATTCTACTATTTATGGTTTCAGCTAACAAATTATAGTAATATCTAAGTTCATTTTGTTTGAGACATGAACATTTATAATTTTTCTGCTGTTATTAGATTTTTAGCTTAAATTTCATGCTATTATTATTATTATTTCATTAATTTATTTTATTACTGATATTAGAATAAATAGTATTATTATTGTTGACAAAAAATAGTATTATTATTTATTATAATATTTAAAAAACAATATATATTGAAAATATTTTTTTCAAAAATTTATACTAATTTAAAATATATATTTTTAATTTTTATATTTTTAAAATAGCTTAATGGTTCATTTATTTTTAGTAAATATTTTCACTATTTATGTGTTTTTATATTGAATTCTTGTATTAAAAATCCATACTGCAATTTACACATCAAAAAGTTACAAGTCATTAATTTTAATAAAATGATAACTTTAATTTTTGCTGCAAACTTACCACAAAAATTACAGTTTTTAGTACATAATTTTCACTATAAGTTACATTGAATTGCAAATCATTCTTCAATTCAACTTTGATACTACGTGTTACCAATCAGAGTCTAATGTTTATTACAAATTTAGAGTTCAGTTTTCCAGTTTAATGGTTATTTGATTATTATTATCTTTCTAGTGATATTGTTTAGAACACTATCATCTATAAGTAAGTTATGAATTTTTATATGCGTTCTCCGTTCTTATTTATGGGTTTATATTTCTAACTAGGATATGCATGGGCATAGTAATGTTTAATAATGTTACGTTCTAAATTCAAAAACATTTGTACAATTTTGAATCAGATTTTTACTAGAACAATGTTAATTCTGAGCAACATAAATATAAATAGTTATCAGTTTATTTATGGTTTATATTTTGTCTGCCAGTTTATGGAAGAAAGTCAACCGATATAAATATTAAATTTATGTCCACAATTCAAAAGAAAAGAGTAATAAACAATGCTTACCGAAGCTTGTAAGTTTTCTTCCCAATTAACTTCAACTAGGTGACAATTAACTTCAAGTAAGTGACTCTGCGGACATAAAAATATTCAAAGCATGAAAAAAATAATAGTGTATAGTTTTAGAAGTTACAAATTTTATATTATCACAAAGTGAAATTTGTGTTGTATATATGCTGTAATAGTTTATTTTAAGTTTACATATTATATTTATGTTCTTATATTTTTGTTAAAAAAGTGACATATTAAACAAATATGATAAAAAGTTGAAATGTAATTCATAAGCAATATAAATTAAGAAGTACAATTCTCGATTAAAAAAAAAGCCAATAGAAACCTGCAAAAAATATATTAAATTTTGTAAGCAGTAGTACGTTATAAAATAATTTGATAGATTTTTAAATTTCTAAATTTTATTGAACATAAAATAATATTAATTCACATATCATTATCGAAATAGTCTGAAAACTGGTTGGTAGTCAACTACAATCGATCTTTTGTTCTGTTATTTATCTATTAATAGAAGAAATAAATAAATCTAAGAATTTATAAATTTTAAATTTTTAGCAAATACAGGGTCAAAATTACTTACTGTTGACTATGAAATATTTTGAAAAACTTGTTTGTAGATAACATTCATTATTTTTGTATGTGGCTTCCCTTGTTTATCTTTTATTAGGATTTTTAATCCAGACATCGACTTCACTCTAGAAAGTGCAACGTATAATTGGCCATGAGAGAACACTGGTTTAGGTAGAAACAAACCAACATTTTGCAGCGTTTGACCTTGATTTTTATTGATGGTCATCGCGAACACCAATGTAACTGGAAACTGTTTTCAACGCATTCTAAAGGGAAACTTTGTGTCAGGTGGTGTGACAAACATTCTGGGAATCCAAACATCCTCTCCGGCAATATCGTTTCCCGTTATAATTCAACCTTGTATCACATTGGGAAATATCTGACTAACAATTAGCCTAGTACCATTACATAAGCCAACTGCAGCATCCATGTTACGAAGACGCATGATATGAGCACCAACTTTTAGCTTTAAACAGTGTCTAGGCAATGCAGCGACTTTAACACTGTTCAAAAACTATGTAGGATATACCACATTTTTTTCTATGTCAACATCGTATGGAATAATGCTGTCAGAGCTAAGGTAAACCTTCTCTTCACCTGAAAGCATCATATGTAAAATCATTTTCTTTACAGACAATAAATAGTTAGTGGAACATAAAGAGTTAATGAAAAAAAATGAAAAAAACATGTTACCTTGCAACTGCGAAAGCATGTAATCATTTATTTTTTCCACTTCATCATTTGTGAGAATCATAATGGCTCGGTGTCTATACAAATACTTATATGTTGACGTCCGAAAAGATTGTCCATAAACCTCTTTTGCGATAGTTTCAGTAGGATCTTCTTCTCCACTGTTTTTTTATCAGCAAATCCAAAGGGGTGTCTATCTCAACTTGACCGTCGTTAGGCAAATCTATTTTTCTATCTCCAATATCCAAAATCCATTTTGAGAAAGACTCGAGCTCTTTTGCTGCATAATCAGCAAGACCAGCAAGCAATCTCATGTTTTTTTGTTAGCTTTAAAACTTTGCAGTGCTCCCAAAGATATGACGAATTCAGTCGCCAAAACAGTCTCCGCTCTACCTCCTCCAGGTATAACCAATAATATATGTCTAAAATCGCCACCGAAAACAAAAACTTTACCCCCAAAAGATTTTCTTAAGAAGAACTAATAATATCACGCATACTGCGATCCAAAGTCTCGAAACAGTATCTGCTCATCATAGGCGTCCCATCCCATACAATTAACTTTGTTGCTTTAACCAATTCTGCACGATCTGATCCTGACTTCATTTTCTTGCGAGTACTAAAAAACAGTGTCTGCTCATCAAAACCGTTTTGGGCTTTTCTAAAATAATTTTGGGCTTTATGACGTAAATCACAACCAAGCTAAACCAAAATGTTAACTTAAAATTGTTTCAGGTACAAAAGACTTACGAGATCACTGCAACATCAATGAGTTCAGGATAAGCGAGCAGCACTTGATTTCCAGGATGGTGAGCAACTTGAATCCCAAGAGCTTGAAGTCACGCCATCTGTTTATTTTTGCCATAATTGTGTTATGTTAGAAACAATCCAATCGTTAAAAAAAAATTCTATCTTCATAATTTTATGTTCGATACTTGAAGCTAAAATCAAAGAAGTAAACAGGAAAAACAATATTCACTGTGGAGAAAAGTTAGAGTAAAGAATAAGCAAACCTCTTGGATAGCAACTTTCACAGTCCTTTGTGGAGATTAAAAGGGCATTTAGATGAAGACCAATACTCGGTACAACACAGACTGGGTACAATGCAACGGACCAGAACTGTCAAAACTGAGAACGCCATTGGGTCTCCCTATAAAGAAGAAGCAAATCATGGGCAAGAACAGGACTGTCAAAACCGAGAACACCACTGGGTCTCAACGCTAAGTTTCCCAACTGCAAGTATAAGCCATCAGGATACACAATCAGAGCTATTTCCACCAATAACTAAAGCAAACAGAGAAACTAAGAGGATCACTGAAAACCAGAATAGAAACCTTTTCATCAGCTACTGAATCGTTTTGCTCCATCCTTCAATGATTGCTGCATAATTTTCCACTGGACGTTTCCTTATTGGGGATCAAGCCGCAACCGCAGAGGATCACTGAAAAGCGAAGACTTTTATCATCACATAGAAACCGTAATCCCGAATCCAATTAAAATTCTGAATCCAAAAACATTGTTATCATCGTCAAAAAGAAATTTCAAGAGTTTTTCTCTGTGAAGAATCAAATCAAGCAATGGCAAATTCGTTTACTCTACTCACCGATTTGAAAGCTGAATGTTGTTCAAACATCGCCGAGGTCTGTCTCCTCTGATTATGGGGAGCAAGAACTGTTAAGAAAGGCGGCCAACTCATGGGTGTCGACATGCTTCTTCTTTACGAGCAGATAACTCCGGCGAGACACCATTTGATTAGATCCTCTGCATATTTCTTCATATTGATAGTCGGATCTTATTTTCCTTGAAAAGAGAGATTGAAGAAAGAGAGAGTTGAAAAGGTTTATTCTTCTAACTCAACGACAAAAGCTTATTCTTTTTTTACTTTATTCCTTGTTCTGTTTGACAATCTGTATATATATTTTCTTCAGCTAACAAGTGGCATACGGTTTTTGGGATACGTGTCATCCATATTGTTTTTACATTTTAGATTTTTTTTTTTAGATTATTACAGTTTGGCTAAGTACTTTCTAATTGTGAACTATATAATCTTTTTCGCACTAGCTATTATCGTATGATGTTTGATAATCTATTTTATTATTCACTAAAATTTAGGATGAATAAAGAAATAAATAAATAAATAAATAAATAGAAACATATTTTACATATCTGATAACATAACCTATCTCATCTTACTATAGTAACATTAACTCAATAAAGGTTTGGAGCTAAAAAAAGATCAACAAAGAAGACTAACCTATCTTATCTTACCATAGAATGTCTTGGCTAGAACAAGTAAATATCAGAAAAAAAGGTAAAAAGATAAAATACGAGACAAAACAATCTCCGGAACACAAATGATCGCGATCAAGCACCAGCAGAAAAAACCAAAAAAGCGGGTCAAAAAAAGAATAATCATCGGAAGAACAAAGTCACCACAAAACAAAAAGACGCATGTCTAAAGCACGAAATTTTTCGTAATGAAATACATAAATATAATTCACTTTTGATCTTAAATATTCGTCTTCTAAAAAAAATATAGAAAAGAAAATTAATAACACATGCAGTTCATATAATTGTCAATTGAGTTCTGTTTTATAGTATAAAAAATTGTGTATTAGACATCAATGGCTTAAGTTTAAAATTTATAATTTTGGTTTAAGCCTAATGTTTAGGAATCTATGTTAAGGGTTAATTTATGATTTAATATTTTTGAAACTTCAAAAGTTTTATAAAACTCACCAATTTTTGAATAGCTTTACAATTTTCATATATATGATAAATATAAAGAAGAAAAATTAAAAAAAAAATTAAGATTTATTTATTTGTCAATTTAAACTATTTTGTAACAAAACATTTTAAAATATATGAGAATTGCGTATACAAATTATGTTGGTAAAAAAAAAAACTGAATTTTGGCAAATGTTTTTTCCTTAAATTCAAAAATGGATTAGTTTTGGTAATGGTAGGTATAAAAGAAGCCGGCTCGTTTCACGCCGCCTTGTTGCTATAGGAATCTGATTCTCATTTCTCACACCACACAGAGTCTTTATTCCGAGGCCAATCACTTGTCATTCAAAGATCGAAACGGCCTCATCTGCAAGCAGTAAATCATGTCCGGCGAAGGAGACACCACCCTCAAGTCTATCTGCTACAAGCCTGGCTCTCTCCAGTTACTCGATCAGGTTCCTCTTATAACCCCTTCCTTCACACTTCTATACAAATTTCACAAACGAACGTTTCTTCTAATCTCAACTATCATCTGAACTCGGAGCAGAGGAAGCTTCCTTTGGAGACTACTTACTTAGAGATCTGTGACACTGCAGATGGATGGTAAAAGAAAACAGCTTTTGATTGATTAGATTCGCAAACGTGTTAATAGTTTCAATGGTTCATTAGGAGTGCGATACAGGAGATGGTGGTACGTGGTGCTCCTGCGATAGCCATTGCTGCAGCTCTCTCTTTGGCTGTTGAAGTTTCCAACTTTAGTGGCTTCGATGGATCATCGGCAGAAGCGGTTGCTTTCCTTGAGAAGAAGTTGGATTATTTGGTGTCAAGGTACTGAATTTAGATTAAAGTTTGCATCTTCGGTTCTTTGTGATGATTCTTAAGTCCTTTGCTTTGTCTTATGTTTCTTCTTCAGCCGGCCAACAGCTGTTAATCTTGCAGATGCTTCCTTGAAACTTAAACAAGTTATAGCTAATGCCTTGGCTTCTTCTGCCGCTGAACCGAACTCCATTTTCAAGGTAATTTCCTAAGAGCCAAAGGTTTTGTTTTTCTTCTTATTCGGTTGTTGGCTGAGAAATGTTAGCTTAGAGAACTCAATTTGGACTTGGGAATGGTTGCTCTCTCTTGGATGATAGCTTCCTGTTTTAATAGCTTAGAGAACTTGATTTGGACTGAGGAATGATAGCTTCATCTTTGCATATACATTTTTGGCTTTTTTCTGTATCATTTATCTGCACAGAGCTGAGCCTTTTTTGCTTTTGTAAGTTCACTTCACTACCTATGCCTTGTTCTCCTCAGGCATATATTGAAGCTGCTGAGAATATGCTCGAAGATGATGTCGCGTCAAACAAAGCAATAGGGACCTTTGGTTCAAGCTTACTGAGGCAGCAAGCCAAAAATCCTGATAAGCTTTCTGTTCTGACCCATTGCAACACCGGCAGGTATGGTTCTGTGTATCCAACCAAATAGAGTTTGTGGATGTTCATCACCTAACTGACAGTTCCCTTTTGTTTGTAGCCTTGCTACTGCCGGATATGGAACTGCCCTGGGTGTTATCCGTGCACTCCACACTCAAGGAGTCTTAGAAAGAGCATACTGCACAGAAACTCGTCCATTCAATCAAGTAAAACTCCTAAGTTAAAGTTCTTTCTATTTAAATACTTGTGCGAATTCGGAAGTTGTTCCAGGACCATTGTTTGACATCTGCAATAAGATTGTAAAGTAAAGTAAAGTAGGATCGATTATTCATGAATATTAGCTTGCCTCCATTGCTTGAAATGTTGTTGAATGACAATTGACAGGGATCGAGGCTTACAGCGTTTGAGTTGGTGCATGAAAAGATCCCTGCAACGCTCATTGCTGACTCAGCTGCAGCTGCACTCATGAAAGATGGTCGTGTAGATGGTGTCGTTGTGGGAGCAGACCGTGTGGCTTCAAATGGTGCACTTAAGATAATCTGATTTTCTCTTCATAAATCTGAAAACCTACTAATATAACTATATTTCCAGGTGATACTGCTAACAAGATTGGGACTTACAGTCTCGCCCTATGCGCAAAACATCACGGGATACCGTTTTATGTTGCTGCACCTCTCACCTCAGTTGATCTTTCTCTTTCGTCCGGGAAAGAAATAGTGATAGAAGAAAGAACAGCAAAGGAGTTGCTGAACACCCATGGAGGGCTTGGTGAGCGCATTGCTGCACCAGGGATCTCGGTTTGGAACCCAGCTTTTGATGTGACTCCAGCTGAGCTGATTGCAGGAATCATAACCGAGAAGGTTTGTGTCTCCAAAGATTATACTTTTTAAGGTTTGTATGCGGAGGTCGGTCATAACTAATAAAGAATGTATGTGCAGGGGGTCATAACAAAGAATGCCAATGATGCATTTGACATAAGCAGCTTTGCCAAGAAGGTGACAGGAAATTGAAGTTGTGTAGTCAGCTTTTCGATTCGCAGATGTGTCCATCTCTATGTTATTTCAACATAAGCACAATACTTTGTAACAAAACAATAAAAGCTTTTGTAATGTTTTAAACTACTGAATACGCTTCTGTCCGGGGATAAATAATCAACTTGAATGCTTTATGTTTTTTAAACTACTGAAAGGAAAGTGATGTTTCCGCTCTCTATATAGTTGCAACACAGCACCATAATGAATACATATGTTGTAAAGATTTGTTACACCAAAAGAAAAAAATGTTGTAAAGATTTGTCTTGGGATAAGAAAGAGTCGACAAGCAAAAAGAGTACGTTTTATAGATGGTGGGGCAAATTGGTGTATGTTAAAGAATAAGAGCATTGATGAAAATGTCTGCTAACAGTACATTCCAGCAATTAAAACAACAAGAAAGATTGCAAAAGAGATGCAATAAACAAATATATACAATACTAAAAGGGGATATAAGCCATGGAGAGAGGGTGTCCACATAGGATCAATAAATCAACCAATAAAAAGAATCCTTTTTGACAAGTCAGCACCGGATTTGGGTACGTTGGGCTTCGATTTTTTTTAGACAGAATGTTAATGTCAGTGGCCCAGTAAGCCCATTTTCGTTGCTGTTCGCCTTCTTCGTCTCGCTTTTCCCGAGACCTGAGAGTAGAGATTCGACGTTTCCTTTCTGTTTTCTCCAAAGCTCAATTTGCTAGATCGATTCGTTGCTCCCTCCAGGAATCGAAAACCAGTCCGCGTCTACATGGACGGCTGCTTCGACATGATGCACTACGGCCACTGCAACGCGCTCCGGCAGGCGTGCTCTCGGCGACGAATTGGTCGTCGGCGTCGTCAGCGACGAGGAGATCATAGCTAACAAGGGACCTCCCGTTACGCCTCTGCACGAGAGGTGATGATGATCTCTTTTGTTGCGTATCCAAAATAGCTTTATTGTTTTGTTCTGATTTGTGTCGTTGGTTGTGTGTGTTTTAGGATGATAATGGTGAAGGCTGTTAAGTGGGTGGATGAGGTTATTCCCGATGCTCCTTACGCAATCACGGAGGAGTTCATGAAGAGGTTGTTTGATGAGTATCGGATTGATTATATTATCCATGGGATGATCCTTACGTTCTTCCTGATGGAACTGATGCTTATGCCTTGGCTAAGAAGGCTGGGAGGTATAAGCAGATCAAGCGTACTGAAGGAGTTTCCAGCACTGATAACGTTGGTAAAATAAAAACATACATTCAATTGTTGCTTAGATTTTTTTTATCTGTTAAGGGAAGATACGAGCTGTTAATGGTTAATGATAGGTTTGACTAATCACATAAAGATTATAACTTTGTTCGAGTTTCTGTAGGTCGTATGTTTCTCTGTGTAAGAGAAAGATCGAACAGTCAGAATCATTCGTTTCTGCAAAGGCTGTTTAGCCATGGGCATAATAGCCCAAGGTTTGAGGACGGAGCTTCTTCTGCTGGTGGTACTCGCGTCTCACATTTTCCTCCCGCAGGATCGTTCAGTTTTCCAATGGCAAGGTGTGTGGAGTCTTCAAGAGTCTTCTTTTCTTTGTGTTTCTACCTGTTTAGCTTACTTAGGCACATAACTTAGATCTTTGGAGTTGTGTAGATCTATATTTTGCTTAGTGATCTAGGAGGTTGAACAGGTACATGACTCTTGACTTCTAATAGCTATGCAAGTGGTTCTTGGCTCTCTTTTTCAGTTGTTTTAATCATTAAAGAGAATGGATAGCATCTTTTTGATAAAATTGTCTGGTTCTTGCTTTCTGAAACATAATTAGTTAATCCTTTCTATGACCATTTAATCAATCATTGGGTACGTCTTATGAGTGTTATCTATAATTTTCCTATTGAGTGACAGAAGGTTGCTTCACATCTTATTTTTAGCGCTTATGTCAATTTATGTCCGCTGGATTTAACATAAGATATTCCTCGATTGATTTAGTTTTCTCCATATCATTTTGTGTAATGGGCTAATCAAACGTACATGCTTATGGTGACAGGGGCCAGGGCCTGGTGCACACATAATTTACATAGATGGTGCGTTTGATCTTTTCCATGCTGGCCATGTTGAGGTATAGTAAGTTAAATTGTTGCAAACCAAATATTACCGAGCGACCCTCCATTTTAGTTCACCGATGTTGTTGATACCTGTTTTTGATTGTTCAATTCTTACAGATTCTCAGGCGTGCTCGAGAGCTGGGAGACATAATCAAACGGGCACTGGTGCTACAAAAGAATAGCCCAGATGGTAACTATCTGTGATCTCATCATGTACATACCCATTAATTAAACAAGATACCAACCTGATCTTGATTCATATTCTTTTCTGACAGATATGTTACTTCTTCTACAAGAACATAACATTTGGTCTAACTCTATTCTACTTCGAGGCTTTCACGGGGTTTTCTGGCCAAGCCATATACAACGACTCCTACCTGTTGCTGTTCAATGTTGTTCTCACTTCTCTCTCCGGTCATCTCCCTTGGAGTTTTTGAGCAAGACGTGTCTTCAGAAGTTTGCTTACAGGTTTGTTTCTCTATATTCGGTTAAATTTCCCCAACTAAACCTAAGACCCTGCTTCTAATCTTAAGTTTCTCTTTGGCTCTCTGTATAGTTCCCTGCATTGTACCAGCAAGGCCCCAAGAACCTGTTCTTCGACTGGTACAGAATCCTCAGATAGATGGGTAGTAATGGAGTCTACGCATCCATAGTCATCTTCGCCCTCAACCTTGGCATCTTCCATGTCCAATCTTTCTGTTCCAATGGCCAAACAGCAGACATGAATGCATTGGGAACCGCAATGTTCACTTGCATCGTCTGGGCAGTGAATGTACAGATCGCTTTAACCATGAGCTACTTCACATGGATCCAACACGCCTTGATCTGGGGAAGTATCTTCACCTGGTACATCTTCCTTGCCCTATTCGGCATGTTACCTCCAAAAATATCAGGCAACATCTTCCACATGCTCCTCGAATCTCTAGCACCTGCGCCAATCTTCTGGCTAACCACACTGCTGGTCATAGCCGCCACAACACTTCCTTATTTAGCTCACATCTCCTTCCAGAGATCGTTGAACCCTCTGGACCACCACATCATCCAAGAGATCAAGCATTTCAAAATCGATGTCCAGGACGAGCGTATGTGGACAAGAGAGAGATCCAAGGCTCGACAAAAGACCAAGATTGGATTCATAGCTCGTGTAGATGCCAAGATCCGCCAGCTGAGAGGGAGAATCCAGAAGAATCACTTAATTCTGAGTGTTGTGAGAGGTATGAGTGGTACGAGCGCCTCAGCATCAAGTGAGACGACAACGACCACCACACATCATAGCTGATCCAGTAAGTGTTTTTTCTTCTTCTTCGTCTGATTTCCTCTTTCTTGAGAAAGATGAATGATAGGAAATAAAGAATCTTATACTGTGCGAGTTTGTGTATACTAAAAGAAAATAGTTTTGGATGTTGCACAAAAAAAAATATTTGGAAGAAAATATTGTCATATTCAAAGGTAGATATGAAGAACTGATTTGATTCATTATCTGTCTCATTCAAAGACTATCTTTATATGATATAAATGCAAGAGAGTGAAAGAAAATTCAAGAAGAGATTCATATACTTTTATATGATATAAATGCAAGAGAGTGAAAGAAAATTCAAGAAGAGATTCATTTCATGCATTTGTTACAGGTATATAACATTAACATACACTCAGCAAGAAGAGATTCATATACTTTTTATATATAAAGAGAAAGAAAGAAAGTGGAGAATCTATTTTCAGGAAATACCGATAATGTCTTTGAACCATTTGAAGCTTTTTCTAATGGATCCTTTCATCTTCTGTTCAACTGAGTAAACCTTATAGCCAGCGACTCTTCTCTTCCTCCTCGATTCCGGATCGCTGAAACTCCAGCTTCTTGACGCCCCACCATCCGTGTTTGGAATGCTTTTGCTTTTCTTTACCTTCTTCTGGTAATCGTTTGTCTGATCGGCAGCTGGGAGGTTTCCAGACGCGGTTGCGGCTGATGGTTCCATTTCTTTGTAATAGTTATCCATAGAGGTGGGTTCATGATTTGTGTTTTGGTCTAAAGAACAAGAGACTTTTGGTCTTTTACAAAGTTTTTTTTTTAACCTTTTACAAAGTTTATAAAAGGCGAATTTTACAAAGTTTATAAGAGAAAATCACCGAAATGAATTTTTCTTTTTTCAAATAGTCAAATGCAACTTTTCTTGGTAATCAATTAACTCATGCGGAGTTTGGCCAAGGACCCACGTTTTCTTATCAATGTTAGAACAATTAAGTTACGTAACACTGGTGTCCTGCAGAATTAATATTGTTATCGTTTTGAACAGCAACGAGAAGTGGAATTGAAAAATAAAGTTTAACACCAATTTTTTTGTCATGATTGGAAATGCCCTTAGTAATGTTGTGTTTTCTTTCTTTTTGTTTTGGATTATGACACTTCTTATTTTTGCCTGATATACCTACAAAATAGGTTTGTTTAGTTACAAAGAGAATTTGATTGAAAATTTATATTACTGGAGACAATATTAAGCAATATAGATTAAGTTTTTCCATTTTGACATTTAGACCAAAAAAATTAAGTTTTTAACATTTGAATAACCTTTCACACTAAATTATATGTTTAAAGATATGGTCTCTTTTCAACTATAAAGTAATATAGTAACACTGCTTTCACAATTATCACACTGAGAGATACCTTTAGAAACTGCACATTTTTAAAACTTAATTTTGGAAAACTAATACAGTATTGGCTGAAGGTACAAGTCTCAATGTTTAAGTCTTCAAGAACGATGGCAAAGACACGCATGTGAAACAGATTAAGTTTGTATAATTTGTGTTTGATGGTCATCTAGCCAAAAATAAAAATTTAAAGATCAACATAATAACAATAAGTCATGGTTAAACTTGGAGGAAATTAGATAAAGGTACAATATTATTTATATGTCATATTAATTCAGCATAACTAAATGGATAATTTCATATAATTAACAATATATCTATTGTGAAACAACCTCTAAAATAATTTTTTTTAAACATTCCAAATGAAACGAGCAAATGATAAAAAAAAGTAATATAACAAAATAAAAAAATATGTTAATATTATATTTTTATTACAATAATTCATGATCAGGGACGGTCCATATCCAGTAGAGGCTCCGTTACAATTTACCAAATGTGCTCCCATTATTTTCTAAAAAAAATTGAATATTTTATAAAAAATTTAAACTAAAAAAAGACAACAAAAATTTTGAGCCCTAAGAAGTCGCCTACTCTGCTTGTGCCATGGACCGGATCTGTTCATGTTATGTTATATATTATCAAATTTTGTTTTACTCAATTCAATATTGCGCTGTAAAACATGTTCAAAGTGGTGTAGTCTTAAACCAACATTCAAAAATACTTTAAATTCATGATTTAAATTTATAAAAATGTTACTAAAAAACATTTTTTTTCTCACACACTTATTTTATAATACAATTTTGATTCTTTATTCAAGCCAGTATATAAACAACACAATAATTTCAAACTAACTACTCATCAAGAGACACAATTTTTCAAAACATGTTATCCGCGCGTAGCGCGGAAAAAGGCTCTAGTAACATATAATTATTGTAAAAGAGGCAATTCAAATAATCTTCTAAATTCCACTTTATATTTTCCTTTTGCACAGGTAGCGCTAGAGCTCATGTTCGAAATTACGCTAGGCACGAGTCGAGCGGTAAGTACGGACCTAGCGAGTTAACAATAAATCGGAGATAACTCGGAGAGTACTTAGGGATTAATTTTATTATTATTTTATTTAATTTAATATATAAAACTAAATATATATATATATATATATAGCATAAATACATTATTATTTGAGACTTTTTAATATATTCAATTAAATTTTATAAAATTTTGTTGATTTATCACAATTACCTATCTCATATTTATTATAAAAAAAATTAATAGCAAAATTTCAAATAATCAATTTTTTTTTTAATCATTTGTGTTCATTTTAAACCAAAAGAAGAAATTACTACGTAAATATATAGCCCATCGAAAGCCCATCACTAATTCACAAACGATTAAACATGATAGAGAAGTAAAAAGCCACTCAAATATTAATTGAAAGACACAAATCGATTTCTAAAAGATCCAACATCGGTGAATAAGTAATGAACGTACACAGACACTATAAATAAGCTTGTTCTCCCCACGAGATTCACTCATTCGATCTTGATTAAGTCTGGGCCCATTTAAGTTGGACCAAAACTTTGTAAAATTAAAAATTAATCGGCACTTAATCCGATTAATCCCGCTTAATGTCATTAAGCGGCCAAATATTAATGAGCCGAGTTCTTATACCGAATTGTTTCCAATTAGCCTCTGAGTAGCGTTTTATCAGCCGCAAATGCGGCTACTCGGCCGCGTTTTTGAACATGGACTAGAGCTCATTGCCTTGCTTCTGCTTCCTTTTGTTCAGGTAGGACTAGAGCTTCTTGACCAGACAGCTTGGTGTGAAAAATCTGAGCTTTTGAAAATGTTTCCAAGTTCTCTTCAATCAGATCAGATGTTAGATGAATAGAAAATCCAGAGAGGACTGTTGTTGAGTCATTCAAGACAAGAACGTGCAGATAAAAAAAAAGTTTCATAGCAGCAATTTTCTAGATTTGCTCAATTTGTTGAAGCATCTCTGTAATACACCGTCTTTAAAGAAAAAAAAAACCATAATTTCGGTATTATGAAATTTTTCGGGGAAGCTGAAGGCTCGGGAAACATTTATCCTCAAGGTTAAAGTTAGTCTGGAGTTTATTAAAAATATTCAACTCATCAGATTGGGAACGGAAAATATTCGGGATTGATCGCGGGACGAAAATTAACCAGAAAGGCCGAAATCGCGCAGGTCGACCGAGAAGCTCGAGGTGGCTTGATCTAAGGGATCAGGACGTGGTGTCAACCATTTAACCTGCTGAGTGTCAACACAAGAAGGAGTTGTAGACTTGCATGAAGCAGTTCCATGCAGCTCGACACACATAAGTACGAGGTGTCGCAGTACCTGCGATCTGCGCATGCGAACCGACATGCAGAGGCTTGTGTGTCGCGAACCGACATGCAGAGGCCTTTGTGTCGCGATGCATGAACACCAGACATGCTGAAGGGCAAGTGGACATGGAGGTGTCTTCTGGCATGGCCAGAAAGCATGCAAAAGGGAATGTGTACGCCCATGTGTCGCCACACATGCAACCAGAAGCATGTGAGATGACACACAGGCGCTTGGGTGGTGAATCCTTACTGGCCGGTGTCTTCTATATATACTCAGCTCCCCTGCTCGTTTTCATTGATCCCAAAACACTTAAAGACGTGGGTTAGAGAGAGAGAGACAGAAGTAGAAAAAAAAGCATGAGATTCCGAGCTGTTACGAGAATTTTAGAGAGTTTCCGAGGACCGAAATACTGCCGGGAAGTTCCGAAAGACTGTCCAGAAGTGAAAGAAGGTTCTTTCCAAGTTCTGATCAGTCCAGACCAGTCCATTCAAGACATTGACGTTGGGTTTTGGGATTTAACATCACGGTACCAAGACGAAGATTTGGAGGGGATAAAAAGGGTTTGGTCAACATCTGGAATCAAAGAGTCGAGCCACATCGCTTAATCAATGTGAGTCACGGTTAATTGTTTGTAATCAATTTTTCATGCAGGTTCCTGACATCGTAGAGGCTTCCAAGCTAGGAAAGTCGGACCGATCTAGGTGTCAGTTTGTGGATCCGAGGCTTGAGACGATGTCTGGGCTAAGTGGATAGCAAGACTAGTCTAAGCACCCGGGTTACTGTGATTGTGTGATTATTATATGTTGTTATGGTGTGTACCTCGTGTTGGTACTGTTGTGTGAGAACCTCGTGGTGGTTCTAGTAGTAGTTTGCAGGTCATTGTTTCCTCAAACGGTACCACTAAGCCGGTCGTGGTCCGGAAAATGGTGGGCTTGGTTTAACTTGGCTTGATCACCAAGGCCGAGTGTCACACATGGATGTGACAGCCCCCGGCAAGTCCGATAGAGGACCGGGGCACGGCGATTCCGATTGAGGACCGTGACCGGGCAATTCCAGAGCGCCTACGCCTGTGTGGTGTATTAGTGAAGGGATTGCCGGTGTCCCTTATGTGGAGGAAGAATGATTCTGTTGGGCCCTAGGAGTATATATATATATATATATATATATGGTTGATTGATGTGACACTCATAAAGAGTGTTTTGATTTATTATGGTTTAATGGTTTATTGCTTAAATCAGTCATGCTTTATGATCTTGAATATTGATTGTTGAACTACCCGTCCTGCTTGTGTTTGGGGTTGGGTTTAGAATGACGGGTAGTTGTATATGCTAGATAGGGAACCCTGGCTCACTGAGTGAAACTAGTTCACTCACTCCTCACATCCTTTTGCATGTGACCAATAGAAAGGACCATAGCGCTCGCATAACTGTAGGAGCTGGTGTAGTTTGGACATCTTTTGCTAAAGACTCGTTTTCAAGATATATGAATGTATGTTTTACTTTCGGCTGCGTCCATGGACCCTATGTATAATATTTTGGGCTTGTGAACTTCATGTTTTATATATATGAAATAAAATATGTTTTATATTCGTGACGTGTTGAATTTGATATTAGGTTAGTCCAACCTAACACAACTCTATGACTCGGTACGGGTTGCAAAGCCTCAGGCCGAAGATTAGAGGAAATGAGTTTTGAATGGATATTCTGGGTTACAGAATTATGTTTGTGACTTGGAAAGTCTATTCTCAACCCGTCGTAACACTTCCGGACTTGGCAGAGGAAGGTCGTTCGGGCATGTTCTTATTTGATTGTTGCCCGGCTGACTGACCGATATCTAAAACGGTTCAGGGGTGTTACAGAGGTGGTATCAGAGCATGGTTTAGATCATGCGGTCAATCACGTACTTTCCGTATTTTATCAAGTCAAATGTGTCGCAAAAGATGTGTTAGAAAACCAGCAGAGTTCCATTTTAATTAGTATTCTTAATAGGAAATTTCCTGTTCGTGGATTGCAGATGGCAAGAAGGGGAAGTAGTGAAGGAAGACATGATTGGATGATGGGTACAGAAAGAGTCTCAAGAAGAAGAGGACTGGGATATGAGTCCGAGGGAAGGGTGCAAACATTGGCGCACACCAACCAAGGATCCAGTGAAGAAAATGTAGGAAGAAACAACAATCTGTTTGGACATGATCAAGAGATACCACCAGAAAAAAACTTTCCACCAAACCGTACTGTAAGGAGAAGACCAGAAACAAATGATAGCGAGTCAAGTGTCCAAGGACCAAGACCAATAAGGCAGAACAACCCGATTGAACCAGAAGTTCATGATCAACCACAACAAGGAGAAGGAATGGAGCACACTTTGAAGATGCTTCATGACGTGATAGCGAGGTCACTACAACAACCTCAAGTGCAACCTCAGCCACTCGTGCAACCACAACCTTCAGTTAGTACACCAATGTTACCATTGATAACTGCCATGAAGAATATGAAAACACCACATTTTGAAGGAGGAACATATCCATTACAAGCCGACCAGTGGCTTCGAACTATGGAGAAAAACTTTGAGACCCTGACGTGATCCGAAGAGTCCAAAAAAAAGATGGCAGTGTATTACTTAGACAAAGACGCGGCGGAATGGTGGGAGAGTAGGGATCGCCAAGTGGGACATCTGGTCACCACTTGGGTGGCATTTAAAAAAGAATTTGAACGCAAGTACTGCGACGACACGTGCTGCAAGGACAAGGGGACAAGACAGTTAGAGAATATGAATCTGAGTTCATGTGACTGCGACGACACGTTCTGTGAGGACAAGATGATGAAGAAACCATGATATCTTACTTTATGTTTAGTCTAAAACCAGAGTTAGAAAATAGACTGGCAGTCGGGAACTACGAGAGTCTCACCGAGCTAGTGGAAAAGACTGTGAATGTGGAGATCAGATTGGAAGCTGGGAAGGCGGCAAGTAAGAAATCCAAGCAGCATCAAGAAGGAAAGTATGGTGGAAACCAAAGATCATTTATGGGTAAAGATAAGGAAAAGGAATTGGGAGGGCCAAGTCGACGATCTCTGTTCACAGGAAAATGCTTTAACTGTGGCAAGATAGGCCATAAGTCAAGTGAATCCTTCGGGAAAAAACCTGGATCCTTTCAGTCAAATTCATACAATCCTACATGCAACACGTGTGGAAAGAAATGACACATCTCTACCCAGTGCAGCATCAATCGTCCTATCCCAGCTACGCAAATCACTGTTCATCCTCCTTGAGCTCCACCTACAATCGCACCAGCGCCAAAAAGGCAAGCTATAGGAGGTAGAGTTTACGCTTTAGAAGTAGAGGATACTAAACCTCTAGGCCCATCTAAGGGTCCCGTCACAGGTATTTGGGATCTTTAACCTTACTAGATTGATTTTGTGTTGTGTGATTGTTTGTGATGGATTGGTTAATTTCTATTGGATAATTTTTATGTTGTTGATATATATTGATGTTGTGGCAGGAACTTTACATGTTGTGGGGCGTCCCACACATGTATTGTTCGACTCGAGGGCAACACATAGCTTTGTGGCCCCAGAAGTAGCTGCCGAGTTTGTTGGTTCATTTGTGATTGACATGATGGATGTGGCTGTGATGACTCCCGAAGACCAAACCCTCCAAGCAAAATAATGCCTCAGAAGAGTTCCGTTAGTCATTTGCGAGAAGATGTTCTTGGCAGATTTGTTGGTGGTTCCCTTAAGAGGATATGAAGTTATCTTGGACATGGATTGGTTATCAGGCTATCGGGCACAATTAGATAGTGGAAAAGGTCGTATTTTGTTCAAGGAGAATGGGCAACGACAAATAGTGTTTTACGGGATCAGTCCAAGCAAGTCTGTGTCTTTAGTAGCTGCCGTGAGAATGGAAGATTTGCTTAAGGATGGAGAAGCGTATCTGGTAACAGTAACTGCTAGTGAAGGTCCCACTAGCAATGGAGTTGAAATTACGGATATTACGGTAGTACAAGAGTTCAAAGATGTGTTTGCAGCATTGAAAGAGTTACCTCCACCTCGGAGTAACCCTTTCGCAATTAACTTGGAACCTGAAGCGAAGCCGATAGCAAAGTCTCCTTACCGCATGGCACCTGCAAAGTTGAAGAAACAACTTGAAGATTTAATGGAGAAAGGATTAATCAGACCTAGTTCATCCCCGTGGGGAGCTCCGGTCTTATTTGTCAAGAAGAAGGATGGTAGCATGCGGCTTTGCATTGATTATCGAGGAATCAACAATATCACCATCAAAGATAAGTATCCCCTTCCGAGGATAGACGAGTTGTTCGATCAGCTAAGGGGAGTAAGTTGGTTTTAAAAGATCGACTTGGCGTCGGGCTATCATCAGATTCCAATTTCAGAAGGTGATGTCATGAAGACTGCGTTTAGAACTCGTTATGGACAATACAAGTTCGTCATAATGCCTTTTGGCGTTACTAACGCACCGGCGGCTTTCATGAGATTGATGAATGAAGTCTTCCACGATTATCTCGACAAGTTCGTGATAATCTTCATCGATGACATTTTAATATATTCCAAGACAGATGTTAAGCACAACGCACACTTGAAGCTAGTGTTGCAACGGTTAAGGAACCAAAAGTTGTATGCCAAGTTCAGCAAGTGTTCTTTCTGGAAAAAAAGAGATCGGGTTCTTGGTCCACCGAGTGTCTGGAGAAGGAGTTTCCGTAGATTCTGAAAAGGTGAAAGCCATTGAGGAATGGCAAAGACCATCAACGGTAACCGAGGTAAGAAGTTTCCTTGGGTTAGCCGGGTATTATCGAAAGTTCGTCAAGAACTTTTCTTCGATCGCTAAGCTCCTGACGAAGTTGACTGGCAAAGGAGTTCCATTCATCTGGGGAAAAGAAACGGAGGAAGCATTTCAGAGACTGAAGAAAGCTTTGACCACAACACCGGTATTGGCATTACCTGAACAAGGTAAACCTTACACTGTGTACGCAGATGCTTCTAGGGTTGGGTTGGGTTGTGTGTTGATGCAGGAAGGCAAAGTAATTGCTTATGCATTAAGGCAACTCAGGAAGCATGAAGAGAACTACCCAACACACGATTTAAAAATGGCGGCAGTGGTGTTTGCGTTAAGGTTTTGGAGATCTTACTTATATGGAGAAGTCGTGGAAGTATTCACAGATCATAAGAGTCTCAAGTACTTGTTCACACAGCCTGATTTGAAGCTCCGACAAAGGCGATGGATGGAGTTTGTGGCAGATTATGACCTGAAGATTCAATATCATCCAGGCAGAGCTAATGTGGTCGCAGATGCACTAAGTCGTAGAAAGTTGGCATCTGATGTTGGAAAGGAAGTGGAAGCGTTATCAAGTGAACTCAAGTTGATGACTTTATGGGAAATTGAAGGGGAGCCAAGTGAGTCTTTAGGCATACGTACCGTAAACCAGGCAGGTTTACTCGCACAGATCAGACAGGAGCAACAACGTGATGAAAAGTTAAAAGGGATCATCACAGAAGTTAAAAGTCAAGAAGCTCCAAACGCAAGTGGCTATCATGTGGCGGCAGATGATACATTATTACTTAATGGGAGGATATCAGTACCACAGGGAGAAGGGGTACGAGATGAGATTTTGAAGTCGGCGCATCACTCGTTACTCAATATCCATCCCGAGAGTACGAAAATGTACTGAGATATCCGAAGGTATTATCATTGGCCAGGAATGAAGAAATCAGAGGCGCGATGGGTGGCTCAATGTCAAACTTGTCAACAAGTCAAAGTCGAGCATCATATTCCAGGAGGGTTGTTACAAAGCTTACCAGTACCTCAGTGGAAATGGGATTCCATATCCATGGAATTCATCACTGGGTTACCCCTGGCTCGAGGTAGATCAAATAACGCAATATGGGTGATTGTTGACAGACTGACGAAGGTGGCACACTTGTTACCTATGAAGGAAACCGAAAAGGTAGAAGTATTGGCAGAGATGTATGTGGACCAAATTGTGAGGTTGCATGGTGTGCCAACAGATATAGTCTCCGATCGAGATGCTAGATTCACCTCAAATTTTTGGAAGGCGTTACAAGAAGTAGTGGGAACTAAGTTATTCATAAGCACTGCATATCATCCCGAGACGGACGGCCAAACCGAAAGAACCATTTGCACCATAGAGGATATGATGCGAATGTGTATATTGGATTGGGCGGGAAGCTGGGAAAAGCACTTACCATTAATCGAATTCTCCTACAACAACAGCTTTCATTCTAGCATAGGTATGACACCATATGAGGCGTTTTATGGGAGGCCATGCAAAACACCTTTATGCTGGACTGAAGTTGGAGAAAGAAGAGAGTTTGGACCCGAAATTGTAGAAGAGACGATGAAAAATTTGGGGATCATTCAAACCAATATGAAGAAAGCGCAGGATAGACAAAAGAAGTACGCTGAACAATCAAGGAGAGAAATGGTGTTCAGTATTGGTGATTGGGTTTATCTGAAAGTGTCAGCTCAAAAAGGAAAGGACCGATTCGGGAAGGTCGGGAAACTAGCGGTAAGATTCATTGGGCCTTACCAGATTATACAACGAATCGGAGATGTAGCTTATCGTCTAAACCTACCTGGAGAGATGCAAATACATCTGTATCAATGCCGCAGAAACATGTTCATGATCCCAACGCTATTGAGACAGAGTAAATCTAAAACCTGCAAACAAACCTCACTTATCCAGAGGGACCAATCCGAATAGGTGAACGTCGGATACGAAGATTGAAGAATCGAGAAATTCCTCAAGTCCAAGTTTTATGGGGTAAGCGGAACCGTGTAGTTGTGACCTGGGAGGATGAATCAAGATTCAAAGCGTTGCACCCAAAGTTCTTCCACGAAGATGTAGTGATGGAAGAAGGGGGATCACCGGATCCTTAGAGAATTCGGGGACGAATTCTAATAAGGGGAGGAGGATGTAATATACCCCGTCTTTAAAAAAAAAAAAACACTAATTTCGGTATTATGGAATTTCTCGGGGAAGCCGAAGGCTCGGGAAATATTTATCCTCAAGGTTAAATTTAGTCTGGAGTTTATTAAAAATATTCAGCTCATCAGATTGGGAGCGGAAAAATATTCGGGATTGATCGCGGGACGAAAATTCACCAGAAGAGCCGAAATCGTGCAAATCGACCGAGAAGCTCGAGGTGGCTTGATCTAAGGGATCATGACGTGGTGTCAACCATTTAACCTGCTGAGTGTCAACACAAGAAGCAGGTGTAGACGTGCATGAAGCTGTTCCATGCAGCTCGACACAAAGAAGCACGAGGTGTCGCAGTACCTGCGATCTGCGCATGCGAACCGACATGCAGAGGCCCGTGTGTCGCGATGCATGAACACCAGACATGCTGAAGGGCAATTGTACGTGGAGGTGTCTTCTGGCATGGACAGAAAGCATGCAAAAGGGCATGTTTACGCCCATGTGTCGCCACACATGCAATCAAAAGCATGTGAGATGGCACACAGGCGCTTGGGTGGTGAATCCTTACTGGCCGGTGTCTTCTATATATACTCAGCTCCCCTGCTCGTTTTCATTGATCCCAAAACACTTACAGACGTGGGTTAGAGAGAGAGAGAGACAGAAGTAGAAAAAAATGCAGGAGATTCCGAGCTGTTACGAGAATTTTAGAGAGTTTCCGAGGACCGAAATACTGCCGGGAAGTTCCGAAAGACTGTCCAGAAATGAAAGAAGGTTCTTTCCGAGTTTGGATCAGTCCAGACCAGTCCATTCAGGCCATTGATGTTGGGTTTTGGGATTTAATGTGACGAAGATTTGGAGGGGATAAAAAGGGTTTGGTCAACATCCGGAATCAAAAAGTCGAGCCACATCGCTTAATCACTGTGAGTCACGGTTAATTATTTGTTAATAATTTTTAATGCAGGTTCCTGACATCATAGACGGCTTCCGAGCTAGGAAAGTCGAACCGGTCTAGGTGTCAGTTTGTGGATCCGAGGCTTGAGACGATGTCTGGGCTAAGTGGATAGCAAGACTAGTCTAAGCACCCAGGTTATTGTGATTGTGTGATTATTATATGTTGTTATGGTGTGTACCTCGTGTTGGTACTGTTGTGTGAGAACCTCGTGGTGGTTCTAGTAGTAGTTTGCAGGTCATTGCTTCCTCAAATGGTACCACTAAGCCGGTCGTGGTCCGGAATGTGGTGGGCTCGGTTTAACTTGGCTTGATCACCAAGGTCGAGTGTCACACATGGATGTGTCAGCCCCCGGCGAGTCCGATAGAGGACCGGGGCACGGCGATTCCGATTGAGGACCGTGACCGGGCAGTTCCCGAGCGCCTACGCCTGTGTGGTGTAATAGTGAAGGGATTGCCGGTGTCCCTTATGTGGAGGAAGAATGATTCCGTTGGGCTCTAGGAGTATATATATATATGGTTGATTGATGTGACACTCATAAAGAGTGTTTTGATTTATTATGGTTTAATGGTTTATTGCTTAAATCGGTCATGCTTTATGATCTTGAATATTGATTGTTGAACTACCCGTCTTGCTTGTGTTTGGGGTTGGGTTTAGAATGACGGGTAGTTGTATATGCTAGATAGGGAACCCTGGCTGACTGAGTGAAACTAGTTCACTCACTCCTCACATCCTTTTGAAGGTGACCAGTAGAAAGGGCCATAGCGCTCGCGGAACTGTAGGAGCTGGTGTAGTTTGGACATCTTTTGCTAAAGACTCGTTTTCAAGATATATGAATGTATGTTTTACTTTCGGCAGCGTCCATGGACCCTATGTATAATATTTTGGGCTTGTGAACTTCATGTTTTATATATATGAAATAAAATATGTTTTATATTCGTGACGTGTTGAATTTGATATTAGGTTAGTCCAACTTAACACAACTCTATGACTCGGTTTGCAAAGCCTCAGGCCGAAGATTAGAGGAAACGAGTTTTGAATGGATATTCTGGGTTACAAAATTATGAATGTGACTTGGAAAGTCTATTCTCAACCCGTCGTAACACTTCCGGACTTGGCAGAGGAAGGTCGTTCGGGCATGTTCTTGTTTGATTGTTGCCCGGCTGACTGACCGATGTCTAAAACGGTTCGGGAGTGTTACAATCTCAACTGAAGGAAAAAAGATGAAGTTTTACTTTAAAACTAGAAGAAATTATTGAGAAGAAGAAGGTGTGAAGGAGCTCATCAATGGTGGAAAGAAAATATTTTTACGCGTTGGCGATTGTTATTTCACGTAAAGATCAAGAGAAAATTTTCATCGGGATACAAAGATAATTTCCTATGTCTTTATACTATATGGAAACTCTATTTTTTACTGTTATAGGTATTTACCTAATTTCCTATTTTTTGTGGGTTTTGATCCAATTATCTCTCTTTTTTTATAACATCGAATTTTATTAAGCTAACTTGAATGTATATAATCATCGTGCAACAGATCATGCAAGTATTGTGGTACATAAAATTGAAATGTAAAATCAAATCCATTCTCAAGCCGCTTTGCTAGACGATCTGCCACCTTATTTGCATTTCTATTAGTCCACTGAAACTTGACATTTTAGAACCTGTTTGCCCACCAAAATTTTTATCTTTTCCAATTGTAATATGCAGAGTGAAGCCTCTTGTTATTTAGGAAATCTATTTCTTTTTGACAATCACTTTCCATGATGATTCGTCGATGGCCCAAACTCCAGCAATGCTGAATAGCCATTAGAATAGCTTGTAATTCACATTCCAAAGCATCAAGACTTCGTTTTCCCCTCGCTTGAGCTGATCCTGTGTAAGTCCCATTTGCATCTCTAATAACCCATCCAGCCGTATTCTGATTCTGTAGATGATTAAAAGCACCATCCGTGTTACATTTAGTCCATCCAAGAGTGGTCTTTGCCAATGTAGTCTAGTAGGTACTTAGAAGTTCTGTCTTCTTCCTGTTTGATCATTATCTACATTGCTATCTATTTGTTTCCATTCTCTCGCATCCCCTTTTGCACACCTCAGTAGACTTCTTTAGTGTGTTTCTTTTTGCTGGAATATTAAAGTGTTTTTGCTCTTCCATAATCTCCATAGCAACCAAAAAGGTAAATCGTGCAGATGTTGTATCCGAATTGATAGATAACACTGCAGACATGCTTCAATATTTTTCTCAACCGTGTAATTCGGGTTGTTAATGGTGAGTTTAGAAACTCCGGATGCTCGCCATATCTTCTTAGCATAGGGGCATTCAAAGAAAATATGATCCTCTATTTCAACCGCAGAGCAACATCTTCTGCACTGATCATTTTGAACGATATGCCTTCTCTTCAGGTTATTACCAGTCGCAAGACTCTTAGATAGAAATCTCCACAAGAAATGTTTTAGCTTAGCGGGATCTTTTGTCTTCCATATCTTGTGTTTCAACTTTGTAGGTCCATGAGTTGGTATCGGTGGAGCATTTGTTGGTAAATGAATTCCTAACCAATAACCCGATTTCACAATGTAGATGTCATCTTCCTTGTAATGCCAACCCAATAAGTCTTGACGTGCCGTAGAACTTATCTTAATAGCGAGAATCTTGTCTACATCTTCATCAATGATAACTTCACGCAATTTCTGCTCATTCCCTTGAGCTCTGATGGTATCAAAGTATTCATTCACCTTTTCTTCTGCTTGGAAATCTCCACGAGCTCGTGGTGGCCTTGGTGGGTGATCATGAATTCATGAATCTGTCCACATATTTACCAAAGATCCATCACCAACTATATATCTCATACCTTTAGTAAGAAGATCACATCCATGTAAAATGGACTTCCAAGCATAGATGCTTTCTTTCATAGCTTTGCATTCAATATATCTCCATCAGAAAAGTATCTAGCTTTCAGTATACGAGCCATCAGACAGTGTGGGTGTTGCATAATTCTCCATACTTGTTCACTAAGTAATGCCTAATTAAAGATTTCCAAATCCTTAAAACCAAGGCCCCCTTCTCTTTTTGGCACACATATTTTGGTACATGAATACCAGTGTAGACTTTTCTTATCTCCAGACCCCACCAAAATTTAGCTAAAATTGCATTTATCTCAGCATATACATCTTTTGGCAACCGGAATATGGTCATTGAGTAAATTGGCATTGACAATGCAATAGGTTTTAATAGCACTTCTTTACCACCATTAGATAAGTGCCTCTGCTTCCAGCTTTGTGTAATCGATTTCACCTTATCAATGATATAAGAAAATCTCACTCTTCTTGTTCCCAACTTGTTCTTGCAGTCCCAAATAGTTACCAATGCCTCCTCATTATATATGCCTAACAGATGGCGCATTTTTGTCTTTACTATAGAATTGACCTTTGCTCCAAAAATGATAGATGATTTGGTTAGATTGATAGCTTCCCTGACACTGCTTCATAGATCCCAAATATATGCTTAAGCCTAAGAGCATGATTAACCCAGACTCTTGATTGGGGTTCTTAACTCATGATTTGACACTTTTTTGTTTTTTTTACACTTTTCGGCTAAGAACCGGCTCTTATATCTCTTATTTAAGAGTCAGTTCGTAGCTTTTCTTAGTTAAAAGCTAAGAAACGGTTCTAAATCGAAGCTAAGAACCCCACCCTAAGAACCCAGGTTAATCATGGTATGCCTTCTCATTAGCCAAGGAGAAGAATAGTGAATCATCTGCAAATAATAAGTGGTTGACCACTAGTGCGTTGTTTGATATTCTCACTTCCAAAAGAGATCTATTCCTCATTGCTCTTATCATCAGGTGTGAAAGAACATCTGCACAAGTATGAACAAGTATGAGGACAACGGATCTCCCTGTCTCAGACCACGAGCTGGTGTAATAAAATATTTTGGTGTACCCTTAACTAGCACTGAGTATTTAACTGCAGTAACACAACTCATTATCCAGCCAATCCATCTACTATCAAATCCCATAAATTTCATTGTCTCAGCTAAGAAATCCCACTTTAATATATCATAGGCCTTGGTAATATATGTCTTGACCGCCATATACGAAGTAGCTTGTCTTTTCCGATCTTTAAGACTATGAAACACTTCATAAGCTATCACAATATTATCTGAAATCATTTTCCATGGGATAAAAATATTTTTATTTTCAGAGATAATATTGCCTACATGTTCTTTAAGCCGGTTAACCAATACTTAAGTAATGACCTTATAAGCTACATTACAAAGTGCTATAGGGGACTAAACTCCTTCATACTAGCAGGATGATATACCTTCGGTATAAAGCAAAGGTTAGTGTGGCTAAATTGGTGATCCATTTGTCTTGTTTCAAAGAAACTAGTAATCTCCTTCGTCACATCATGATGCAATCCTGATCGAACCGGTGGAAGCATACGAGTGGATGCAACCCCGTGGATGTGATTTTGTTGATGAACCTGAATGGATGAAAACCCGTGGATGCGATTCTGTCAATGAACCTGAATGGAGAAAAACCCATGGATGCGATTCTGTTGATGAACCCAATGTTCAGAAAGAAGATCCATTTGCCATATATGTTGGGCCCATTACGAGATTAAGGTCCAAGAAGCTGAGTGAGAAAGTTGTTGGCCTTATTCAGAATCTGGAAAGTGAAGAAGAGCTACTTGGTATAACCTCCACTTTCTCAACCACCTCAACCACCACTTAACTATTTACTCCTTTGTCTCTTTTATGTTTTCTATGCTGAACATGCAGCATTTGTTGTCTTTTCTATTTAATCTATGTTTCAGTTTCATTTCAAATCAACTATCATTTTTATAAAAACTATTTCTTCTCTTATTTGATGATTCATTGTTCTTATGATTAACCTGATTGTGGAGGTGTGTAAACCCAAAGCAAATCAACAACTTCTCATGTTGACTGATGTGTCATATCCAGAACAAGAGAGTGGTGAATCTGAGGCCATTCTGCAACCTCAGTGTGACCTATCGATCCATCTATCTATCCATAAACTGCCATTTATCCATTCATCCCAAAATAAACCATATATCATCTGTCCTTATTCAATCCAACCAAAATCAGAGTGGAGTATCCTAGGGAGGGTTAATCCGCGAAGTACCTTCACCACACAATTCGAAAATGGCCGACAAGTCAAATCAAGCCGATGCGCGTGACATCCCACTTCCCGAGAATTGCGACGTCGCCAGGTAACGTCAGTTTTCGCTCCTTCGGTTTCCCAAATAAACCAAAAGGCTGGGGGACAAATGTTGGACCCAATTTTGGTCAATACATTAATGAGCCGCGATCAAAGGAATGGGCCGAAATGAACTGAAGCCCGTAGCAAGCAATCGAGCTCGAAAGCGAAGACTTCAAGGTCCCGGAGATCACGGAACAAGAGATGAAGATGGCGGAGCAGTTATGAAAGTCACGAGGTCGACTCACTATAAAGGAAGAAGAATGGGAATGAAGAAGCACACGTTGAAAATCCTAAAGACAGCTACACACTAACATCGACCTTGTTTCCTCCCGATCTTAGACTCTTTTCTTTACCGTTCTTGTTTGTATCACTCGATCTAGTTCAACTCATTGTATTCGATCTTATTCATCAATAAAGACCTTTTTTACCTACTGGAAACTGTTTAACATTGTTGTGTTCTAAAGATATCGTTGCCTACATCATTTGTCTTCCCTAGATCAAACTCCGATCACTATCAAATATTTAGTGTAGATTTTAGGTTCTACAGTTTCCAAGGTGGCAACGCAACATGAAAGAAAGGAAGCTACCCTGGAGATTTTGTTGCAGAACAAAACAAGAAGCATATGTGATGAACTGTCCAAGAGGTACTTTCTACAACCTGATCATTATATTCCCAGTTTTGAGTTGTTGAAGGAAGTGGAATATGGGAAAAAGAAGCTTAGTAAATCATTGAATGATTATGAGTTTCAAGGATCATATTTGGAAAGAATTAAGTTCTGCAACTTGAAAATTTATGAGAAGATACAAGCTGTGGATTTTGTGTTTGGATATTCAGCATTTTGGAATACATAAATCAAAGCTCAAACTTGGTTGTTTGAAAGAGGAAGAGGATTTCAAATTTTCTGGTCATTCAAGAAGGAAAAATTTGTGGAGTTTTGTTATAAGAAGACATATCAGAACGAGTTGCAAAATCAAGATTCATGTTCTCTTCAATTTAAGAAGTCTAAAGTTGGAACAAGAGCTCAAGGAATCCATCCTCTGATTGATAAGGTAAAAGATGGGTGTGGTGTTACTAAATTCAAGAAGCTATCGAAGGAACAATGGTTGTATGATGGAGATGAATCTATTGAGCTGTTTGCTGCACCACAACACTTTCCATTTGAAGTAGGAGAGATGTCAGATTTGAGGACAAATCCTTTCAAAGGAGGAGGGGATAATGCAATCCTGATCGAACCGGTGGAAGCATACGAGTGGATGCAACCCCGTGGATGTGATTTTGTTGATGAACCTGAATGGATGAAAACCCGTGGATGCGATTCTGTCAATGAACCTGAATGGATGAAAACCCATGGATGTGATTCTGTTGATGAACCCAATGTTCAGAAAGAAGATCCATTTGCCATATATGTTGGGTCCATTACGAGATTAAGGTCCAAGAAGCTGAGTGAGAAAGTTGTTGGCCTTATTCAGAATCTGGAAAGTGAAGAAGAGCTACTTGGTATAACCTCCACTTTCTCAACCACTTCAACCACCACCTAACTATTTACTCATTTGTCTCTTTTATGTTTTCTATGCTGAACATGCAGCACTTGTTGTCTTTTCTATTTAAACTATGTTTCAGTTTCATTTCAAATCAATCATCATTTTTATAAAAAAATCTATTTTTTCTCTTATCTGATGATTCATTGTTCTTATGAACAACCTGATTGTGGAGGTGTGTAAACCCAAAACAAATCAGCAACCTCTCCTATTGACTGGTGTGTCATATCCAGAACAAGAGAGTGGTGAATCTGAGGCCATTCCGCAACCTCAGTATGACCTATCGATCCATCTATCTATCCATAAACTGCCATTTATCCATTTATCCCAAAATAAACTATTTATCATCTGTCCTTTTTCGATCCAACCACAATCAGAGTAGAGTATCTTAGGGAGGGTTTCATCACATCATCTTTGATATCTTCCCAATAGTTGTGGTAAACTCATCTGGTTCTGGTGCTCAATGAGCTCCGGTTATCTTTTATTGTTACGATTAGGATTAAAAAAAAAAGAGATCACTTCGACAAAAAAAAAGTGTCAAAAATGCAAATTGTTTTACTTCAAGGGTAGTTTAGGAAATTGAGAAAACATCGGCTATACATGTTTCTGTCTTGAAGGCAAAGTTTACTTCTATTCCTCTGTCTTCAGTAGATCGCAGAACGAGCAAAGGGTTTTAGTGAATCGAAGGTCGAGAAGAAAGATGAGCAGAGGAAGCGGCGGAGGATACGATCGCCACATCACAATATTCTCTCCGGAAGGTCGTCTCTTCCAAGTAGAATATGCATTCAAAGCCGTGAAAGCAGCTGGAATCACATCCATCGGTGTTCGAGGAAAGGATTCAGTATGCGTCGTTACCCAGAAGAAAGTTCCCGTAAGTTCCCCTTTCGTTTGTTTCTTTGAACTGCGAAAAGCTTGCTTCGATCGTAGATCTATGGCACCAGATGATTTGGGGATCTTATAAATTTCGATTTGTGTTTGTTCGCAGGACAAGCTTCTAGATCAGTCAAGCGTATCTCACCTTTTCCCTGTCACCAAGTACCTTGGCTTGTTAGCCACTGGCATGACAGGTTTGTATCCATCCATCTCGGGGTTCTCTTTGAGTGTTTTGTCTAAAATATGTAACTTTTAATATGGAATGTTGCAGCTGATTCAAGGTCTTTGGTCACGCAAGCAAGGAATGAGGCAGCTGAGTTTAGGTTCCAATACGGATACGAGATGCCTGCCGACATCCTTGCTAAATGGTATACTCTCCCTTTTCCTCTATCTTCCTCTAGGCGTGATGTGTAACTAAAAATTTACTAACCATGAACGTTTGTGCTGACAGGATTGCAGATAAGTCACAGGTCTACACTCAACATGCTTACATGAGACCTCTTGGTGTAGGTAAGTTTCCAATCTCTTTCTTGCCTAATGCATCATATCTAACTAGAGATTTAGGATTCATTCTTGTTTTCCTTTTGTCTTTCTTTAGTTGCCATGGTGCTGGGTATGGACGAAGAGAGAGGACCCCTGCTTTACAAGTGTGACCCAGCTGGTCACTTTTACGGTCACAAGGTAATGCCACTCTACTTTTTATGGTTAAATATAAGCTTCACGCATATTGATATCTAGACTACTCCTATCAACATGATACTGTAACTCATCTATAATTCATTGTATCTGACAATAGATTGTACTGAGACAAGCTATCAATGTTTATAATATTTTACATAATTTCTGTTTGTTAAGAACTATGGAGGTGAAACAACACATTGAGAATATGATTTAGTTACATAGATGGTAGATATGTTACATCATGTTAGATGTTTTTCTTCCCTGGTGGAATAATAGACTTGGTATGATGCAGGCAACTAGTGCAGGTATGAAAGAGCAAGAAGCAATCAATTTCCTGGAGAAGAAAATGAAAGAAAACCCTGCCTTCACTTATGACGAAACAGTGCAGGTAGTAAATTCACTGCTGATCCTCCTCTTTTTAGAGTTTTAGATGGGGAAACACAGCATCTGTTGCTATCTAGATTTGGTTAATTACATTTGACTTTTGAGTTATTCTCAATTCTTTTGTAGACTACCATATCCGCTCTGCAATCTGTTCTTCAAGAAGACTTCAAGGCAACTGAGATTGAGGTATCAATTCCTCACTCCTTTTTGTATTCATTAGGAATAGAAGAGCTGTATCATGTCAATGTATGTTTGTTAAAGCTTGTGAAAGTCATGTTCATGGCCTTGTTTTGGTTTCGCAGGTTGGAGTTGTGAGAGCTGATAACCCCATCTTCCGTTCCCTTGAAACAGAGGAGATCGAGGAGCATTTGACTGCCATAAGCGAACGCGACTGATCACTTTGAATCAATCAGACTTTGCATTCTCTTCCTTTTGCTTTCAACTCTTTCTAATTCTCAGATAAAACATGTTTCCATGAGTGTTATGAATCTTGTGGTTTCCATTTGAACCTTTGCTTTCTCAGATCCTCTTCATATTATTTGTCATGTATGGTTGCCAAATTAAGTTACAATTACCAAGAACACAGGGCTAAGAGAAAAAAAGTTTAATTATAATAATCTATAACACCTTAGTAATGATTTTTGAACTATTACAAAACAAAATATGTAAAAATATTTACAGAGTCGAGTAATTATTTAATAAAAACGACATAATAGTCTTTAAACCACCGTACATGGAACAACATGCACATTACACAGATTTGAGTATAGAAAAGAGCAAGTTGCAGATCATGCTAGTGATGAACCGATCAACAACTTGTAGATTCACCATAGATATAGTCAAGAACCGCGATTACTCCGAAAACGAAAGCTTTATCAACATTAGCTTTTGTCACCACCGAGTATATATCTTTGCTCCCACTCCATTCTTTTACCTGAGCGATCACACTTCCAGTTGAATCCACGATGCTACAATCCCTATCCGGGAAAGACCCTCTCACATCAAAGTAGCAGTTCCCCGGTTGGACCGAGATGCGGATGGAACCGGTTATGGAGAAACAAAATTGCTTAGGATCTCTCAATGTGAAAACCGGTTTAGGGCTTCCTTGATAGTCGTAACTATAGCCTCTCCACTTGTTATGAATGCTTAGAGCCTGCACCATTCCTCCCTACACCACTCAAACACATGAGACTTGTAATAAAGAAAGTACAACAAGATTCCACAACACAACTCCAAATCAACTTTTTCCATCTAGTGGAATATCTATCAAGAGGGTTGCTTTAACTTGACGCACCACTTCTTTAATATATCGATTCGTGTGTATCTGTTAAGAGGGATGGCGCACAAATGCGTGTCTAGTAACCAAAAAAAAAAGTTTTTGATAGGTCCCTTAATATTATACTACAATTTTTGGGTTCAATGTTAAAGCAATTCATGTAGTATATTGCTATTTTATTTATTATGAACCCCATTTTCATAGACTTAAATCTATCACATTCTACAAAGAAGTAGACTAATTTATTTTTTAACGACATCAGTTTTATCTATATAAAAAGTTGTTTTTCTATTGGGACGTTATGTACGTGGAAAATATAGAAATAGTCCATATGTGTATGTAAGACCTATAACTAATGGCTGAGAAAACACACATCGGCTTCATAAAACGCAAATATATTTCCACTAGTCGTTGTTTGTTAAGCTCTTGCGGTCTTGCATAACTGTCTATAAGTCTACATTACCTTTCTTTCAAAAGCTTATAATCTATTCAATTATTAAATTCACTTAAAGACATAAATTAATCATTTGGTTGGTCTATAATCGAGATTTCATGGGAAAAAGTTGAAAGTTCAGCATTACAAATTTGGCATAATAATAATAAAAAAGTTACCTTTTTATGGATGAGAAGCAAATCAGTACCATCACCATCTCTAAGAACTAACTCTCCTCTGGTGCCAAGAACTCCACAACCGTCAATCTTAAAAATAGTCTTCTCTCTACAATCTGTGACTACGAAGCCACCGCCGTTAACCACGTGTGGCCTTCGTCTCACCACCATCACCTCCTCCGTCGAAGAAAAATGCAATTTACTCACCACAGCTTTCATTTTCCTTAATAATTTTACTAACAAACTAAAGTTTTGGATTTTCTAACATATATATATAGTCGTATATCATGCATGGGTTACCTTTCTCATTCACTTTCTTGACTCTAAAGAAAGCAAAAAAAGAAGAAGAAGAAATGGTCCATAACTGGTCAGTTTTTCAAATGTTTGGCAACGTACGGTTTGACTTTTAAGCACCACGTCTCAACATAATACTTTTTTTTGTTGGTATTGAGTCTCAAAATATTCTTAGTATTGGAGTATATATTACTGTAAGTTCGTCGAAATAGCAAATATTCTTATTATTATCCAGTAAATACTTGACGCGTGGGGGGAACTGAATAATAAATCATAGAATGTTTCTTGAGTCAAAATCTCCAAAACCTAAAATCTGAAATAACTTGTTAATAAAAAGAAAATGAAGGAATATATGAGAAATTTAGTAACATGCCAATTCGTGTGGGAGATTGATTTCTTGTAAAATCGGAGGACTCTTGTGTACAAGTCAATACCCTCTTTTTCATCTTCTTATATTCTCTCTTAACCATATCCTTTTTTTTCTTTTCTAAAAAAGCTTACTTCCCTTAATTAGTAAGGAACCTCTCATTTTCTTTCAGCCACTAAATAATTGTTCATAACCGGTATATAATAACGTTTAAACGTTCTATTTTCCAAGTAGAAACTACATATGGGTGTATCATGTATGCAATGTGTATGCATGCATGTACTTCTTACTATTGTATATTACTGTTTCCGCTCCAAAAAAATCAATGTTTTAGAAAAAAAATTTGTTTCAAAAATATACATTTTTATGTTTTCAATGCATAAAATTAATTGTAAATTGTAAACTTTAAAAATATAATTGTATTTATTAAATTTCTATCGGCTAAAAATGGTAGAGAATAATTAATCACGGAAAATAATGTATTGCTAACTAAAATCTGTTATATTTTCTAATAAATGTGAAAATCTTAAAACATACATTTTTTTTTTCTAAAACAGAGAGTATTTATTATCTTTAATGAAAAAGAATTAACCGATTTTAGTTAGCTCATACTCCATCCGTTCCATAAAGATAGACTTTTTAGTATTTTGACACATATTAAGAAAACACATTAAACTACCATAGTAAATGTATTGTTTTCTGTAATTTTCAATTTTCAATAACTTTTAACCAATAGTTATTCAATAAAGTCAATTAATTTTCTTAAAGTTTATAATTTTTTTTATAGAAAACACAAAAAAAAATACATCTTTGTGAAATAAACTCTTTTTTTAAAAAGTCTATCATTAAGGAATCGAGGAAGTAATCATTATGAGCCAGATCTGATTCGTATATCAGCACCAGTGTTCCACCATCTTACTGTCGCCGCTCGGGTCCTTGCTACTGGCTAATATTCTCTTATAAACATGGATGCTATATATACCTTTAGTTAAAACCTTAATGATCTGTTTAAGTGATTCACATCAAGACCTAACTAATTTTTGTTCCTTTTTAGGTCAAAAGATCAATGACGTAAGAAATTCAAATATACGTTCGTTGGCACTTTAACTCGTCATGGACTTTAGTAAAAGGAAACTTGAGAATGATTTTGAGATGACAAATTGTAGGGTAGATTAATGCGTTGCTGGTAGATTATTGGGTTTGTGCCATGTGACACATGTGATAGTGTAAGAAGACACGAAGGTGTCAACTAGTATGTGTAAAAAGTGCTTGAGAGATCTGAATAGTTCACACTTTCGCTTGGGTTTATTTAATTCCGGTCAGGTTATATAGGCAATGCCGTAATGAATTGTCAGGCTAAACTTCTACGACAGAAACTAGCATGGTAACATGCGGTTTGTTCACAAAGTCAAATATGTTAGTGTCTAAGCCCAAACGACGACGAGTTCTTTTTTTGTCTCACAGAGTAGAATCTAGAGAGAGAGACTAGAGAGAGAAATAGCTTTGAGTTTCTACGTTCGTCATACGACGAGTTTTTGTATCTCTTTTCGGTTTTTGGCTTACACTTCAATAAACGAAACTTTTGACCCCCTTTCTAATCACATTTAACTCATAAAAATCGTCTGGATTTAGGATTCAACACTAAGAATCAAATTTGGTTTCATAAACTTGGTATTAGACTTGTCAGCTCTTCTTAGCCTAGTATACCCAACAAATTCAAATAAAGAATTCGACAACCCGAGATGATAAAATTAATACGAATGTTTATAAAGATACTAATTAATTTTGATTTGGTATCAAACTTATCAGACCTCATCGGTTTGCTTCTCAGAAAAGGGTTCTAGATAACAAAATATTATTATTTTAATTAGTTTTGTTTAACTACTTAAATTTAAATGTAAATGAAATGTCCAAGCTACTTATACCTTGACAAGTGGAAGAAGGAGTCATATACGATTCTTAATATGACTATTTATTTAAATTGCTCATTTCCAAGATCAGGACAAAAAAGCAGAAAAAATTGCATGACACATCTTCAGTCGATACAATTTGATGGAAACTAGACAACTTTGGCACAAGTATCCAAACTCATGCATGCGGTCATGGGGGCACTCAAAAGTCTGTTTGTTTTTTTAATATTAAGGTTTATATGTAAGGAGAGACAGCTTCGGTTCTGTCACAGACAAAACTTGAATCCTAGAGACACTACTCGATTAGTTATTCTTTTTCATAAGAATAGTATAATGGCTAAGATTTGGGAAAAACACACGTTTAGTCTGAGATTTCTCATTGATGAAGAGAAAAACAGAGTTGTTTTGGCTGAAGCAGGGAAAGATTTTGTTGATGTGCTATGTGGCATTTTGACACTCCCAATGGGCACCATTGCAAGTCTGCTAGAGAAGCATAAGAATCCGCAGTCTTCAATCGTTGGTTGTTTTCACAACCTTCACAGAAGTGTTTCTATCATGGACGATGATAATTTCCAGACTCAAGCTTGTAAGAATCTCCTGATGCATCCCAAGAGTATGAAGGAAGCACAATGCAGACAGCTTAAGTTGAATATAGAAAGATGATGCTGCTGAAAAGACAAAGTTCTTTGTTTGCCCACATTTTATATATGATGAGACTTGTTGTAAGGCGTACAACAATATCCGTACCTCGACGTGTAGCTGCCGAAGAACGATGTGACACTATATACATGTTGAAGAAGGAGATGAAGCTGATGGCTGCTTGGGGAATGAAAGTGATGGGGTTTTCCTTAGTTGCAGAACTTCATCTATCATCACCGATGATATGAAGGTGGCACTGAACTCTATGGGTCTTGTACTAAACATCCTCAATGATCGTGGTTATTCTGGCTTCGATAAGCTGCGTGAAATGGTTCTTGATGTTGGTTTCGAGGAGATACTCTATACTTGAAATTATTTTTACATGCTTTTACTTTTTGCTTTTGATGGATAATCCGGTATTTTTTTTCTAGGTGATGACTTTGCTAGGTTGTTTGTTCACTTCGGAGCTCCCTTGAAGATACATTTTTGAGGAAACATTGTGTCATGACAAGGAAACGTAAAACGTTGACTCCACTTGTGCAAGAAACTAGAGTTGCTGGAGAAGATGAATGTTTAACCCCGAAAGTTTTGATTAGAAAGTTTGACAGGGAGATTCTTTATGTTGAGTGCAGAGAAGATTTTGTTGATTTTCTTTTCAGGTTTCTTGCCATCCCGCTTGAGTTTGCGTGGGAACTCTCTATTGACGATGCCAACCTTGGATGCGTTGGGAATTTACGCAGAAGCGTTAAAGAGCTGAGCTTCGAGAAGCAAAAAGAAGCCATAATTTCCAAATGCGTTCTTCCTCATTGCTACAGCTTCCGCGCACAACTTCTCGATGTTGTTATCTAGGAAAAACCGGAGTACTAATGCTTGTTCTCTCGTCATGGTTATATTGATAACAAGCTCTGTAAAAAGATTAAGAAGACTGTTCTTGGAGACGGTTTAAAAATTGTCAAGGTATCTCTAGTTTCTGCTAGTGTTGAAACAAACTTCATAGTGTCAGATGATCCGGTTGTCGCTCCTATGAACTCATCTTCAACCGTTTCATTATTAAGCAAGTTGCAATTGAGCATTGGTGATATTGAGGAGCACTTAATTAGCATTGGCAAAAATGAGGTATGTTGCACATCTTTCTACTCTTCTTGGTTAAAAAAGAAAATTTCTTATTTTTGTTTTGAGTCTATTTGTGTTGCAGGCAATCATCATACTTAGAGCTTCCTTAATCACAACCTCGGCTTTAATCAATGGTTTCTCTTTTTTTTTTTTTTTTTTGTCATCTAATCAATGGTTTCTCAAACTTCCTATTTAAGATGAAGCCAAAAGAAGCAAAACAGCTAACTAAAAAAGATAAAATAGTCGGAAGAATCTCTCATTTGGTAACGTGGTTGTATCATTTACTCTCCGTATCGTATAAGCCGTGTTTAACAATTTTTATTTTGTTTCATAATAAGTGACGTTCTCACAATTGTAGATAAAATTTAATATAATTTGAAATGTGTGACAAATTATAAAATAATACATCTTATTTTTATTCTTTAAATTAGTTGTATTTAATGTTATTTTATGTGATCAAAGTAAATTACATAAAGTTTTGTATTTTTTTAATTTTTGAGTAAAAATCTTAAACATCACCTTGTTCTCCTTGATTTAGTTGTTCGTTGCAATTACTCATAAAAATAAGATATTAGAGAATATTATGAAAAGGTTGACTTTGATAGTAATTTTATTCTATTACTAGGGGGGTGTCCGCGCTTCGCGCGGAATATTGTTTTATTATTGCTAAGAGCATGATTTGTTTTTGGATAATGTAATTATGTTATCGTTTTTATTTGTTAAGATCATTAATTGATGTTTTTAGTTTGTTATGTAGTAGGTGATAAGTTAATATATTTTGCGTTTGTTTTTTTTTGAATAATGTGTTGTTGTGTATATAGTACTTGTTAGTAGTCAAATGAGCCTCTAACGTAAACTAATATTGAATTTCAATAACTTTGCATCTACGCATTTGTTGATTCTAAGATTAACGGTTTCATCGTCAAAATTGTATTATATTTTTTCATACTTTTGAAAATTATAATTTTTAAGATGTTTTTTGCCCTCTCCCCATATTTTAAACTTGAGTCCTCACCGTCTATGTATTTCGTTACAAATCTGGTGTGCGGTGCTTCTCACCATCACCGGAAAAAGACTCACATTTTTCTCTTGTTCTTCTTGCCTTCTTCACCTATGAGATTATATGGTATTTGTTGCAGAATGGATTTATGAGTTTTCAGTTGTTCGGTTGCTTCCCACGGCATTGTAGGCTGTTCCAGTCAATATTGATTGCTCCTCTTCTTCCTTAGATTTCAGCTGATGTTAGAACTGCATCTCCTTGGTTGGATCGAGTTTATTCGCCTTTGATTTTGTATTCCTCGTCGTTGGCTTACCGTCGATAGTCTCTGCTTTCGTTTTGGTTTTCAAGATCCGGTTTTGGTGTTGACTTCTATGCTCTCTTTCATATATAGCTCGAGGGCGGCTCCATAGTTTTCGATTTAGCTCCGTCTCCCTTTCCCTCTATTCTTGCATCTCTTTGCGGCTTTCATTGCATCTCTGGTGGCTCTCCCTTTCACCATGTTTGCGGTCGAGATTTGGATAATGTTTTCGTTCGTGTATGCTATGTGGGCTTGGAAGGTTATTTACGGTCTCAAGTTTAGTCTCGATTTTTGGTGGTTGTCTTCCATTCTCCCTCTCAAGTTGCTTCTTTTTTCCATGTTTTCCTTGGTATATGTGTGCGGAGTTAGTCTCTTGGAGCTTTGGTCCCTTATCGAGCTTTGTGGTTTTAGGTTGCATGCAGTATTGTATGTTTTTTTAGTGCGTGAGGTGTTTCTTTCTTTTTAGCTATTGGTTGTGATTCGGTGTTTTAGGCATATATTTTCCTCGCTTTTGGTGGCTTTGGCCTTCGATTATTATTCTTCCTTTGGCCCGCTTTTTTAGTTTATGTGTTGGTTGTCTAGTTTCTTATTCTTAATTTGATTATCTTATGATACTAATATTGAAATAAATATAATTTGTAAATGAAATAATAAAAATTAGTAAAAATAATAAAATGATGAAAAGTCTTGCTATTTTTAGGTGTGAATAAATTAAATATTTAAAATATATTTATATTATTTTATTTATTTCTTGAATTTTAGAGACCAATAAGTGTGAGAAGGATTAGATAATACACAATTAGAAATTGATGGAGAAAATTGCAATAATTTAAAAGAAAAAGAATTTAAATACAAAAAAAAAACATGAGGACACATGTCAACAAACCCCCCTTCCACATGTCATAAGAAGGGAAAAAGCCAACTTTATATATAAAGACTATATAACATTTCCGTCATCATTGACGTTGCCACCGTTAGAAGAGCTTTTTTTAAGAAAAATTCTGGGGTTCACTCCCTAGGCTGAACCTCTAGATTCACTCACCAATAGTGTTTGAATATTTGATATTTGATATCTTTTAAAAAAAGAAACAAAACTGAATTTTCAAATAAGATTATATTTTTAAAATAAAACAATAAAAATACATAAAAATAAATAAATAAATATTGTTAAACCGTTAGCAAAATACTAAAACCTATACCCTAAATCCTAAACTCCAAACCCTAAATTATAAACCTTAAATATTGGATAAACGTAAACCATTGGAAAAATTTTAAACATTAAATCATACATTAAAAACTAAGTCTTAATAACACTAAACCTTAAACCTTAAACCCTAAACCCTTGGATAAACCCTGAACCCTTGGATAAATCATAAATTTCAAATCAAAAATATTTAAAATTAAACTCTAGAGTTATGATTTATTCAAGGATTCAGAGTTTATCCAAAGGTTTAGGGATTATGATTTAGGGTTTAGTGTTATTAAAATTTAGTTTTTAATGTATGATTTAGGGTTTAAGATTTTCCAACGGTTTAGAGTTTATCCAAAGTTTAAGGTTTGATCTTTAGGGTTTGAGTTTAGTATTTAGGGTATAAGGTTTAGTATTTTGCTCAAGACTTAACAATATTAATTAATTTATTTTTTTAACTATTTTTATATATTTTTATTATTTTATTTTAAAAATATAATATAATTTGGATATTTAATTCTATTTTTTTATATTTTTTTTTTAAAATATCAAATATCAAATACTATACGGTGAACCTCTAGTTCCCAACAATTTCTCTTTTTTTAATACATCATCATTACATTTACTGCACATGTTGGCTTCATGTGATCATTTATTGAGCGCATGTTCTCCAATCTTGTCTCGACTAATGATGTCACATTACTTTTCTTGTTGCTTGACAGTTGACAATTACATAAGAATAATTAAACTGAAAAACAATAATACGGAGTACATAAATTATAACATCAACGTTCTTTTCCTTGACAACATTTGTTTCTTCTACCCATCCCACAATACACTCAAACTAAATCAAACAAAACATGAACGATTCACATTGCTTATGGCTCGGGATGTGTTTTTGTTTAGCAGAAACCTAGCCAATTTTAGGAACTGAAATCTCCCCCAACAGTAATTAAACTTAAAAACAGAAAACATCGCTAGGGATGTTAGATTTGTGTGTTTTGTAATCAAAACCGGTTCCATGAGAATGCCACGGGACTTCTTACTTGGTGTTGCGGATTGCTCCAAGTGATGGATCCAAACTCAGCCTTGTTCGTCAAACTCACTCCCTTTTTGCTTACAAACGTGACAGTGTACCTCTTCTTCTCTCCCACACTTCTGAACGCAAGCTTCGATGGTTTAACCGATATCCCAACACTAGGTGCTCCATTAACCACCACCTTGTAAACCGAGTTGGCTGCACCCACGTTGGTTACCTCCCTGGTGTACCGCACAACCCTTTTGCCACCAAACAAAACCGAGAAACTTGGGTAGTTGAGCTGCCCAGGATTAGAGAACTTGTTCGAGCAGTTAACGCTTGGTCGCTTCACAATCGCCACAATGTGATCTACTGTGTAGTCGAGAGAGCACAAGAACCTGATGTACTCCTCAGTGGAGATGTCGTAGACAAGACCCGGCGAGAGAGCCTTTTGAGGATCTACGTGGCCCGAGCCGTGAGCGTGTGGGTTGGAGAGGCTGTTATCTGCAGCATCACGGAGAGGAGAGTTGGTGTTGTCAAGATTGTAAGCTGTGGTCATGAGCGCTGACTTGATGGCGCTTGGACTCCACTCAGGGTGAGCTGCTTTCAAAAGACCGGCTAAACCACTGATGTGTGGGCATGACATGGACGTACCTAACAAACATGAAAACCCTTTCCATGTTAAAAAACAAAATAAATTTCCAAAATAAAATATGTTATAATAATCATGTATGATCTTTTCTTCATGACCATATAGATAATCAGTAATTGAAACGCAAAGGCCGTGAAGTACCCGACATGATGTTGAACTGGGTCCTCCTCGAGTCCTTGTCAAGACCAGTAGGACCAATAGCATCAGACCAACCAGCCAAAATGTTAACTCCAGGACCAATGACGTCAGGTTTCAAGATCTCTGGAGTTACAGTGTTTGGACCTCTAGAGCTAAACGCAGCAACCACAGGAGAAGGATGAACATCAAGAACCGTTCCTTTAAATACAAGAAGAGCGGTTGGATTCGAATCCGATTTGATGTATTCTCTGAGGAGATCACCTGTCTTCTTCCCCACAGCAATCGCCGGAAGCAAATGACTATCGGCAACAAGCTCCTCACCACTCGCCGCAGTGTTGGCCATTATCATCCCCAAACCTCCAGCGTCTCTGACAACAGCTCCTTTCTCAACACGAGCGTTCACTCCTCTGTCACAGACCACGATTTTGCCACGCACGGTGGTGGGATCGAGGGAGCCAGGGAGGCAGAGATTACTGGAGCTGCTGTTCCCTTTGTTGTAAACCAATTCCAGCGGTTTCGTCCCCATCCCTTCTCCGCTGTAAAGCGAAACTCCGACGAGGCGTTTCCCGTTCCCGAGATTCGCGTAAGCCGGGAAGTCACGATCTAGAGTTCCGGCTCCGACAGTCATGACCCACGGCGCGACGTTGGCGACTGAAGATCTAGTGGGACCGCTGTTTCCGGCTGAGCAAGAGACGAAGACGCCTTTCTCCATAGCGGAAAAGGATCCAATCGCGATGGTATCACGGTAGTAAGGAGCTGATCCGCCGCCGAGGGAGAGAGAAAGCACATCGACGCCGTCTAGAATGGCTCGATCCATGGCGGCGAGGATGTCAGATCCGAAACAGCCGCTACTCCAACAGACCTTGTAAGTGGCCACACGAGCACCCGTAGCCATCCCTCTCGCCGTACCGGCGGCGTAACCGAGGAAACTGGCGTTTGTAACGGCGGATCCAGCGGCTGTACTGGAAGTATGAGTTCCATGTCCGTCGACGTCACGGGGAGAAACAGACTCACGTTTGGTCGAGAAACCGCCGCCGCCTGAAGACATCTGAAAGCCTTTGGAGAAGCTTCTAGCTCCGATCAGCTTCTTGTTACACAACTTCGAATCGAAGTCGGGTCCAGATTCACACTCTCCTTTCCACTTGGACGGAATCTCTGGCATCCCGTAATCGTCATAACTCTTGGATTCAGGCCACACACCAGTATCTAAGACTCCAATTATCACACCGTTAGAAGCGTGGCCACTGTACCCTGAAGCAACCCCAAACTCGGAATTGAGACCCAGGAACTCCGGAGTTCGTGTCGTGTCAAGCGTGTACACAGGATCTTCGAACACATCCAGGATTGAGTCGGACCTGAGGAGGGATTCGGCTTCCTCGGTGTCCAGGAAAGCGGAGAAGCCATTGAAGGAGGTTTTGTACGTGTAGAGAAGAGGGGATTCAGATTCCGTTTGTGACTGTGGATCAGTGGAGATAGATTGAAGTTTCCAAGTGTACCAATCGTGGTGAGTTGAGAAAGATTCCGGTTTATCCGAGTGTTTAACGCGGACGATGTAGGTGCGTTTGGCTTCTGCTGAATAATGGAGGAACAGGAAGATGAGTGTGATGATAATGGGAGAAGCCATGATGACTGACTGTATAGAGAAAGAGAGTCAAGAGAAGAGAATGAAATATAACAAGGAGAAAGGAGTGTTTGGGAATTTTTAAAATAATAGGGAAAAGCGAGCCACGTTGGGGTCGTGTGACCGTTAGAATAATGACGGAAATGCCATCGTCGGTGCGTTTTTCGAAAGAGTGTGGGGGAACAGCTGGAGACACGATACGTGTTAAAGGCTACTCATTGCCTCTGTTTTATTGGGCCCATCCTTTCTTTATTGGTCTTCTCAACGTTCTTTTCGTTTCTTTTTTCTTTATTTTATTTTCTTTAAATTAGCATATTAATATCACAATTTACACACTCCAAGTTTTTTTCTTTCTAAAGAGTTTTGAAAATTAAGAACACAGCGTTTTCAAGAAAATTACAAAGATAGATCAACAATCAATACATTTAACAAAAAAAGTCAAGACGATGACACTTTTTTTTTCAGAACCGAAAAAACTTGATAAAACATAACAAAACAACATTAAAATCCCATAACTAAAACCAAAATAGATTTGTCAGGTTATAACTATAAAGATCAAAACTCAAAAATGGTAAAATAGTCATCAATGTTGTAAAAGAATGAGAAATTCTTCTGTATTATTAATGATCAGTAGGGGTTCCTTTATATAGGAATTACAAAGTATAGATAAAAGGAAATTATCCAAAACCTAATACAACAGAAAATAAGAAAACTACTAAAACAGAGAAAAGGAAAACGTCATAATCCTAAGACGGTCTAAACCGACCGTCTCTCTCTCCTCTTGATCACGGCCGCGGCTGGGCCTAGACAAGGCTGATGGGTCTTCTCTTCTGGTCTTGGTTAATAGCAATTCACTCCATGATTTATAACACTCCCCTTGGATGCTATAACCATATGGGTTTGTATCATGCACGACGTTGCCTCATTAAAACCTCTCTAGGAAAACCAAAAACCCAAGGTGGGAAAAATGGAAACCGTAGATGTGAAAAGAGTACAACACATGACACTCCCCGATGAAGGCATCATCGAAGATCATTGACTTAGCATCCCTATCTCATGAACCAGCTTCCTGAACGTTGAGGTTGGCAGAGACTTGGTGAAGAGGTCGGCCGAATTGTCACTGGACCGAACTTGAACCACTTCAACTTCTTTAGCCTTCTGTAGGTCGTGGGTGAAAAATAATTTGGGCAAGATGTGTTTCGTTCTATCTCCCTTAATGTATCCATCTTTGGTGAGCTATGCAAGTCGCATTATCCTTATAGATGATCGATGGCTCTTCTTTTCCTTTCCCATGGCCAAGCCACTCTCTTTAAGAATATGGCCGGTCATGTTTCTCAACCATACAAGCTCTCGGCTTGCTTCAAACATGGCTATGATCTCGGCATGATTAGATGATGTTGCCACTAAGGTTTGTTTTGTGGACCGCTAACATACCGCAGCCCCACTGTATAAACACATAACCTGCGAGATCTAGCATTGTGTGGGTCGATAAGTATCCAAGATTCGCATATCCGACCAAGCTATCTCCTGGTCGGCTCATATAAAACAATCCGAGATCTGTTGTTCCTTGCAGATATCTGAATAGATGTTTTATTCCGTTCCAGTGCCTAAGTGTCGGACATGAACTGAATCTAGACAGTAAACTCACGGCAAAACTGATGTCCGGTCTAGTATGACTAGCCAAGTACATTAAGGCTCCAATGGCACTTAGGTAAGGCACTTCCGGCCTGAGCATCTCCTCGTCCGGCTTCTTTGGTCCGAATGGGTCTTTCTCTAGGTCTAAGGACCTCACGACCATAGGACTTGACAAGGAATGAGCGTTGTCCATATTAAACTGCTTGAGTATCTTTTATGTATATGTCTTTTGATGCACAAGGATTCCATTTTCTACATACTCAAATTGCAGTCCCAAACAGAACTTAATTTTTCCTAAGTCTTTCATTTCGAATTCTTTCTTTAGACATTCGACTGTTTGAGAAATCTCTCCAGAGGTTCCAATTACATTCAGGTCGTCCACATAGACAGACATAATCACGAAGCCCTTGCTGTCGAATCTCTTTATAAAAATACATAGACTTATTGGATCGTTCTTATAACCCTCTTTCATTAGGTATTCTGATAATCTGTTGTACCACATTCGACCTGATTGTTTCAAACCATATAAGGCTTTATTCAGCTTAATACAATGATGTTCTCGAGAACCTTTCTTATCTTTGAGCTCAATACCCTCTGGAACTCTCATATGAATTTCATTATCCAGTGGACCGTACAGATACGCAGTTACTACATCCATTAGGTGCAGATCAAGTTTTTCTTTCACGGTCAGACTGATCAAATATCGTAATGTAGTTGCGTCCACCACAGGGAAATAAGTTTCCTCATAATCTATTCCTGGTCTCTGTGAGAATCCTTGTGCTACAAGCCGTGCTTTGTATCTCACTACTTCTCCTTTCTCATTTCTCTTTCTCAAAAAGACCCATTTGTATCCCACTGGTTTGACATCTCTAGGTGTCACGATTATAGGGCCAAAAACGCCTCTTTTCTTTAATGATTCTAACTCCACGTTTATAGCTTCTTTCCATTTGATCCAATCTGATCTTTGCATGCATTCATATATGGACGTGGGTTCTAGATCCTCATCTTTTTCCATGATCTCAAGTGCTACTTTATAGCAAAAATATCATCGACGTCGATATCATTTCTGTTCCATTTCGTTCCAGACATCATATAATTTATAGAGATCTCTTGATTGTCCGGCCCTCGTGTCCCATGAAGTTCGGCGTACGAAACCCCATCATTTGGAACGGTCGGATCATTTAGCATGGCCGGCTCACTTGGCTCGACCGTCTGGGTCGGCTCGGCCGGTCCATTAATGTCCTGGACGGTTTCCTTGATGCTCTCGGATCCAGCACCTCTCTTTGACTTCCGAGGTTGTTTATCTTTGGAACCAATAGGTCTACCACGTTTGAGACGTTGTTTAGACTCTGTAGCCACTTGACCTTGTCCCTTCTGGACGTCTATTCGTATTGGTGCATTACAAGCCGGTATGTATGACTTTGTCACTCTATTTGGGTCAGCAAATGAATATGGCAGTTGATTAGCTAGCTTTTGAAGATGTATAATCTTTTGGACTTCCATATCACATTTTTTAGTCCGAAGACCTTGCCAAGATATTGATGGTCGAGACCATTCGATTTCATTGCTCAACCGGCCGTTATCTCCTCCCCCTAAGGTCGGATATGTGGACTCATCAAACTGTGAGTCTGCGTATCTGGCCTTAAACAAATCACCGGTTGTTGGCTCAAGATACTTTATAATGGTTGGGGAGTCATATCCAACGTATATTCTCATCCTCCTTTGTGGTCCCATTTTAGTTCTCTTTGGTTGAGCAATTGGAACGTAAACAGCACATCCAAATGTTTTGATGTGGGACACGTCTGGCTCATGACCCATGAGTAACTGGGATGGCGAATATCTATGCTCACTAGATGGCCTGATGCGAATCAATTCTGCTGCATGTAATACGGCATGTCCCCACGCTGATACCGGTAGTTTAGACCTCATGAGTAATGGTCTGGCTATCAGCTGGATACGTTTAATGAAGGATTCGGCCAAGCCGTTCTGTGTATGTACATGCGCCACGGAGTGTTCTACACTTACCCCCATGGACATACAATATTCATTAAACGCCTGGGACGTAAACTCACCAGCATTGTCTAGACGTATAGTCTTTAAAGGGAAATCTGGAAAGTGTGCTCTAAGTCTTATTATCTGAGCAAGTAGGCATGCAAATTCCAAGTTCCGTGTGGATAGTAGGCAAACATGCGACTATATGGTCGATGCATCAATCAGGACCATAAAATACCGAAACGTCCCACTAGGTGGGTGTATTGGTCCACATATGTCTCCCTGAATCCTTTCCAGAAAATTTAGGATCTCTTTATCCACTTTGGCTGGTGATGGCCTAGTTATGAGTTTCCCTTGTGCACATGCTGCACATGTGAGATTGTTTGGGACAACTCCTTTGAACGTGTGCCCTTGTGAATTCATTATTAGTTTTCGCATCATATTAGTATCGGGATGGCCAAGCCGGTTATGCTATAAAGTGAAATTGTCGCAGGCATTAGCCTCGATCATACTGATCTTTGCATAGTATAGACCAGTAGCTATTGCGGGTACGGTCTCTAGGACCGTCCTATTGCCTTGGGTGATCGAAAATATGTTAAGGAATTCTTTATTTCCTTCTTCCCATGTGTTCAAGATGGAAACCGTTCAATCTTATATCCTTGAAACTCAATAGGCTCCTTTTAGAGCTAGGGGAATACAAGGCATTTTTAATCTCTAGACGAGTGCCTTTAGGCATCAATATATAAGCTTGGCCGTGACCCTCAATCAGGCCGGCCACACCCGCAATAGTGTGTATGTTTGCACTTTGGATTATGAGATTGACGAAGTATCTTTTGTCTCTAAGAATTGTATGACTTGAGCCACTATCCACCACGAGTATACTCATCTCATTCATTATATATAAAAAGATTTCTAATCTCAGAGACTTTATAAAACTTTAAAGCTTTCATTTATAAATTCAAACAACAAAAAATAAAAACACCAAAGCAATCAAAGAACAATCAAAAATAAAAATCGAATTTAGTCTTTAAGACAATCTGATGTCTCGTGATCCATTTGATCATCCTTTTCATGGTCAAAATCATCATCAGCATCATACCCATTGTCGTGAACCATATGAGCTTCTGGGTTCTTGTTCTTAAGACTCTCTTGATAGAGTTCACATAGATGTTTAGGGGTTCTACAATTCTTGGCCCGATGGTTATTCATCATGCACTTGTGACAAACAGATTTGGTCGAGTAAGACGGCTTAGTTATACCGCCTCAACCGCGGCCAAAATTGGCTCTTCCACGGCCATAGCTGGAACCACGACCACGGTTATTGTGGTTTCCATATCCACGACCATAAGCATAATTGTCACGGCCACCACATCCCTTGTACCCACCACGGCCTCTGCCGTGTGTTCTTCTCTCATTATAGACATGGTTGCTTTCTTTGGGATCTTTCTTTTCATGTTCAGCTTTGTGAGCTTCTGGTAATGGTGCTGATCCTGGAGGTCTCATCTCACTGTTCTTCATCAGGAGTTCATTATTAGCCTCGGCCAGAAGTAGGCATGAGATCAGATCAGTATATGTGGCGAATACTCTCTCTCTATACTGCTGCTGCAGCAACACATTCGTTGAATGGAATGTAGAGAAGGTCTTATCAAGTAACTCCTTTTCGGTTACTTCTTCACCACACAGTCTCATCATTGAAACTATTTTGAATAATACAGAATTGTATTCATCCACAGACTTATAGTCCATGAATCTGAGATTCTTCCACTCATATCTAGCCTTTGGAAGTAGCACCGTTTTCTGGTGATCATATCTACGCTGTAAAGCGGTCCAAAAGTCTAGTGGATTTTCCATTGTCAGGTACTGATCCTTTAAACCTTCAATGAGGTGATGGCGATAATACTAATCACTCAGATCTGCTTTTATCATTCTCATTGTTTCCCTCGATGATAGTATCACCGAGTCCCTTTGACCTCAGGTTGATCTTTGTATCTAGCGCCCACTGTAGATAGTTATCTCCAGAGAGATTAAGTGCTGCGTAGTCTAGATTTGAGATTTTCGATATCTGGATCACATTGTCATTTAAAATTCAGATTCACAATGTGATCATTCGACCTTTAGACATTCAAAACAAATCGGCTACAAGCATGCCTTATTCGGCCATGTTATTAAACAATAGGATCGGCTATGTAAATCTATTTGACCATGGTGCGAACAATCCTAATTATGATTCTATGTATGACAGAGAGATTAAGAGCCACACGGCCATATGCTTTATCAATGTAATCAGATTCGAATTCATATGTTCTATATGATGGTCGGTTTTTAAACAATACGAATGCAATTCAATTTCAGATTTAGATGTAATGTAAACAATCTTAGCAATCTGATTTCTATTGGATGAGTTTAGGGTTTCAATATCAACAATAAGGCTGCCGGTTTTAATCAATATGATTTCAAGGTTTCAAGGCCTTTAGGGTTTAAAATCGATTTAGATCATTCAAGCAATCTATCAATCCTAAAACCTCAGATCATCAAACACTCAATCAAGAACAATTAAAATCGGATTCAATCTTTTAGGCTTAGGGTTTCGACTCCAGAATTAGGGTTTCTTAAATTCAGATCAAGAACAATAAATAACATCAATCAATATGTTCTAAGGAATTGATTTCTATATCTAGTTATGAGATTGTCGATTTTAGATTGTAGGTTTTAGGGTTTTGATCAAGGACAAAGTTTCCATAATAATGGATTAGGGTTTTGATCAATCTAGGTTCTCAGATCACGGTATACCTTTGTTTTGTAGAGGTTTAGAACCGGACCACCTTTAGAGAGAGAGAGAGAGAGAGAGAGATCGGATGCTTGTAGGTTCCAATTGGGTCGCGGAAACGGGACGATCGCGAGCTGTCGACTTGTCTTAGGTGCGAGGTCTCTAGGACGCGGGTCGTGTCGGGTGCGATCGCGTCTCGGGTGTGATCACGAGCTGGACGGGTCTGTCTGAGCTGGGACGTGAGCTGAGAACGTTAAGGATTCGAGATGGATCGTCTGAGTTCTTGGATAAACTAAAAACGTGTCTAGGGTTTTAAGTGTGGTCGCCGGTTTAGGCTTTTAGGTTTCGATTTTGTCTCAGGGTTCTGGAGGCTATCGTGCTGATAACGTGTTGTAAAAGAATGGGGAATTCTTCTGTATTATTAATGATCAATAGAGGTTCCTTTATATAGGAATTACAAAGTATAGATAAAAGGAAATTATCCAAAACCTAATACAACAGGAAATAGGAAAACTACTAAAACAGAGAAAAGGAAAACGTCCTAATCCTAAGACGGTTTAAACCGACCGTCTCTCTCTCCTCTTGATCACGACCGCGGCTGGGCCTAGACAAGACTGATGGGCCTTCTCTTCTGGTCTTGATTAATAGCAATCCACTCCATGATTAATAACAATCAATGATTTGAAAACATTTTCCAAAAAGACAAAAAAGCTGAAAAGCACTGACCAAAAAAGTTAAAACCCATGTTTGAGAACTCGGTAGCACAACGCGTGCGGTCAGATAACGCCTAGCGCCGAATCAATTAATCGAAGATTATATAGAGATTAACTTGTCTATTCAAGGTTTTGGGTTTCTCTCTCTCTCTTCTAAGAGCGAAATAAAGGGCGATTTGAGCATTTTAGGGTTTTCGGTTCTCTCCGCCGTTAGTTGGCCTCACGCCGGCTAGCGAGAAGTCATCCCCCGTCGTTTGTCTCTCATGACGATTCCTGTCTCCGCTCCTTTGTCGAGCCCTCCTATTGACCCAGGAGGGGCCTCATCTGCGAGAATCTCAAATCGCGACACTCAGCTCCGCAACCGCGATTTGGAGATGAAGCTCCAGTCTCCGTCGATTCCAGCTACGCACGTTCCATCGTACACGGCGCGGTTCAAATCATCCCTGAAGAATCTCCGTAAGATCTCAGATCCGTCGTTCTTAGAGGACGGGACGCCGGTAGTCCAAGCACCGGAGTCTGTGCTTCTCAAAACTTCGGAACTTTGGAAAGACCACGTGGTGGCTCACTCTCACGGTCGTCGTCCTTCTGCATCAAAGATTATTACCGATTTGAACCCAGTGTGGGGAAAGTTCGGTAGTATTACGGTCAGAACGGTCTCGGAAACCTGTGTCTTGATTTACATCCCCTCTGTGCAGACTAGAGAATGGGTGTTGCAAGTGGGTTACTGGCAAGCTGATAGGTATGCCTTCTCGGTTTATCCTTGGACAGCGGATGGGAATCATGTGGCTCAAGAGTTGCTCTTTGCACCGACTTGGGTAGTTATGAAGAACGTTCCCCCGCAGCTATACTCTCTGGATGGTATCAGTGTTGTTGCTTGCGGTATAGGAGATCCGTTCCACACTGAGAAGTCTCGGTTAGACCCCTACCATTTCAGTGATACTAAGGTCAAGGTGGAGATTGATCTCTCCAAATCTCTTCCGGAGGTTGTAGAAGTCAGAGATACTCAAGGGAACTCGGTTAGAGTTAATGTGGAATACCCCAGTCTTCCGCCTAAGTGTCTGAACTGTGGAAAGTTTGGCCATTTGTTGAACCGGTGTAACAAAGCTACAAGGCAGAGGGTGCAGCCTCAGAAGAAGGAGAAGGTAATCAGTGTTATGAAGTCTGGATCAGAGGTGTCGCTAGCAGTTGAGTCCCAGGCAGGGTAGAAAGAGGCAAGTGCAGAGAAGGTTGAAGTTGGTCAGGAGCAGGTCTAGGCCTCGCAAGAGGTCCAGATCCAGAGCGCGAGCAAGAGCGAGAGCTTTAAGCTCCCCGCCGGAAGATATTGTGGGAGTGGCGGTAGCTAAGTGGAGAAGTGATCTAGGTGTAAAAGTTCAGGACTACGCGTCGTTGTTTCGGGCGACGACGGTGGAATCAGAGCCAGTTGTGGAGCCAGTTGAGGAGCCAGTTGAGGATGGTTATCAGCTAGAGGAAGGGGAGATTAAGGGGGAAGAAGTGGAGGAATTAGGCCAGGGAGCAATGGTGAGTCAGAATGAGGTGCATTTTCAGGAGGAGGAAGAGTCTTTGTGGCTCACTAAGCACTCGAAGAATTTTCGAAGAGCGCTGAGACAGCATAAACTTTGGGAATCTTTGGGAGCAGTGGGAAAGCCCCCTAAATCAGCGAGGCTTATTGATCGAGTTTTCTCCTCCGGGAGGAGGCTTGAAGTCTGATCGGTTGGGAATATCGTATTCATTTGTATATATATGAAGATCTTTAGTTGGAAAATTAGAGGTATTAATGGAGTTGGAAGACAAAGGGTAGTTTGTAGTTGGCTTCAGAGTCTGGGCTCATCAGTGGGAGCGCTATTAGAGACTCATGTACATGAAGAAAATTTTCTTAGTGTTTTGGGAGCGGTGGCTCCTGGTTGGAGGTTTGATAATAATTATTCGGAAGCTGCAGGAGGGAGAATCTGGCTTGTTTGGAATCCGTCTTTGTCAGTCGTGGTCTATTTGAAAACGGGGCAGTTGATGCTCTGTGGAGTGATCGATCCAGCCTCTGGTACGGAGTGTACGGTGGCTTTTGTGTATGCGCTTAATACGGAAACTGAAAGGAGGAGCTTGTGGAGGGCGTTAGTAGATATTGCGAATAATCCGTTGGTGGCAGCTTCACCCTTAGTAGTTCTTGGTGATTTTAATCAGATACTTTTGGCGGAGGAACATTTTTCTTTGCGACCTTATGATCTACCGGTCAGAGGTATGGAAGAGTTGAGGCAGTGTTTAGAAGAAAGCAACTTGACAGATATGGATATCAGAGGCACCTTCTTTTCCTGGTCTAACAAACGTCCAGAGGATCCTATTTTGCGGAAGCTTGACAGGGTTCTGTGCAGTGAGCTCTGGAGGGATAGATACCCAGAAGCTGTGAGTGTGTTTGAAGCACCTGGAGACTCTGATCACTCTCCAGCAGTGGTGTCTTTTTCAAAATTATCTTCGGTCAGAAAGTGCAGTTTCAAGTACTTCTCCTTTCTATCTTCACATCCTAGGTTTCTCGATGAGATTTTTAAGACCTGGAAAGAGGAAATTCCAGTAGGCTCCAAGCTTTTTTCGTTAGGCAAGAGATTGAAGAAAACCAAAGCAACCTGTAGGAGATTGAATAAGGAGGGCTTTGGTAATATTCAGCAGAAAGTGAAAGAAGCTCTAGAGGCATTGATAGAAATCCAGCTTCAATTGTTAACGGCTCCTTCAGATTCTCTGTTCCGTCAAGAGTTTGTTGCTAGGAAGAACTGGCAATTCTTTGAAGCAGCACAAGAGATCTTTTTCAGTAGAAAGGCAAGAATAAGATGGTTAGATAGCGGAGATGCTAATACAAAATTCTTCTTCAAAGCGGTGATTGCACATCAAATGAGGAACTGCATCAGTTATCTGATGGACGAAGGGAATAACAGGGTTTTTAATCAAGCCCAGATAAAGAAGATGGTGGTGGCGTATTTTCAGAACCTCTTGGGGTCTGCAAATGGGAATTTGGAAGCGATTTCTGAGGTGGAGCTGAGAGGTCTGCTTACACATAGGTGCCCACAGGAGATATCCGACAAATTGATATGCATTCCGACAGGGGAGGAGATTAAAGAGGTCTTGTTTGCAATGCCAAAGAATAAAGCTCCAGATCCTGATGGATATTCGGCGGAATTTTTTTGGGAAGCTTGGGAAGTTGTTGGTAAGGATTCAGTGGAGGCCATAAGAGAATTCTTTACTGGCGGCAGGTTGTTGAGACAGTTCAATACCACAACGATCTCCCTCATTCCTAAGGAGATAGGTGCAGATCGTCTTAATCAATTTCGCCCAATATCCTTATGCTCAACAGTGTACAAGGTTATGGCTAGACTCCTTAAGAGGAAACTGAAGCTTTGTGTATCCGAGATAGTGCAAAGAAATCAAGTTGGCTTTATTCAGGAGAGGCTGCTCTGCGAGAATGTTCTGCTTGCTACTGAGTTAGTTAAAGACTTTAACGCTCAAGGTCCAACAACAAGGGGCTGCCTGAAGATAGACATATCTAAAGCCTATGACAACCTCAGTTGGGACTTTTTCTTCAAGGTGTTGAGCGCCTTTGTTCTGCCAAGTAAGTTCATTGAGTGGATTAAAGAATGTGTGACTACTCCGTCATATAGTATTGCCATCAATGGAGAACTTCAGGGGTTCTTCTCGGGGAAGAAGGGTTTTAGACAGGGAGATCCTATCTCGTCTCTTCTGTTTGTTATAGCGATGGATGTGCTGTCTAAGCTGTTAGATAAAGGAGCAGTGGATGGTACTTTTGGTTTACATCCGAAGTGTGAATCTCCTTTGATCACACACTTGAGTTTTGCGATGATGTTCTGATTTTCTTCAACGGCACAGCGGATTCTCTTAGGGGAATTCTGAACATCCTAGAGGAGTTCCGTTTGGTTTCAGGGCTGAGAATCAATAGACAAAAATCGGAGCTGTTACTAGATGGAGGTAGTGTGAGCAGATGTCGGGATCTGGCAGTAGAGATGGGGATTGCACAAGGTGCTCTTCCGTTGAGGTATCTGCGTGTTCCTCTATCGCCTAAGAAAATGACTCGGTCGGATTTCTAGCCTTTGTTGGATAAAATTGCTGCGAGATTCAGCTCTTGGACAGTTAAACATTTGTCCTTTGCGGGTAGATTTCAGCTTATCCAAGCGGTGATTTATCCGACAATCTCATTCTGGGCGTCTATGTTCATCATTCCATCAGAGTGTGTAAGTATTTTGGAGCGTATGTGCGGAGCTTTTCTGTGGAATGGGGCACCGAATTCGGCTAGAGGGGCCAAGATTGCTTGGGAGTCAGCCTGTACACCAAAGGAAGTAGGAGGTTTGGGTCTAAAGAGGTTAGTGGATTGGAACAGAGTGCTGGGACTGAAGCTTATCTGGCTTATTTTCACAGCTGGAGGTTCTCTGTGGGTTTCGTGGGGACGCAGTCACTTGATTAGGAATGATAATTTCTGGGTGTTGAATCCTACTCATAGAGGAAGTTGGATATGGAGAGCTATTTGTAAGTTGAGACCACTAGCGAGACCTATGGTGCTTTGTGAAGTGGGTACCGGTAACACTGCTAGTTTTTGGTTTGATAATTGGACCTCAGCTGGACCACTTATCGATTTGGTGGGGGAGAGGGGACCTCTAGTCACTGGCCAGAGTATTGATGCAGTGGTTGCTGATGCTTTAACCAATGAAGGATGGAGGTTAGATCGAAGTAGAAGCAGGAGTCATATAATTTCCTTAGTGAAGGCATGTCTGCCTAATGCGCAAGAAATTCTGAGTTCGGAAGTGGAAGATAGATACATTTGGTATCCGGAGATTGGTAGGGGTAATGGGAGTTTCTCAGCCAGCGAAACTTGGAGAGTGCTGCACCCTTTTCCGACACAAGTTCCTTGGCATAAGGATGTGTGGTTTGCTGGAAGAATCCCGAAGCACGCTTTCATTACTTGGATTGCAGCCAGAGACAGAATGGTTACTAGAGACAGGCTTATAAGATGGGGTTTGTCTGTTCCTTCGAGGTGTGTTCTTTGCTCGGGATTTGACGAGAACAGACAACACTTTGTTCTTTGATTGTGGGTACAGTAGCCACATCTAGTCCTTCTTTGTTTCCAGGCTGCAGCTGATTCCTCCGCGGGGGTTTGAGGAGGTTTTGGTTTGGCTGAAAGCGCCTGCGAGGGACGCTAATGTGACTTTGATTGTCAGACTTGTCCATCAAGCGGTTTTGTATTTGATTTGGAAGGAGAGAAATATGCGTATTCACTCAGCTGTGGAGAAGCCCCCTGGCACTCTGATAGCAGAGACTCAGCAAACAATAAGACTCAGGCTGGACCCTTTAACTCGTAGACAAGTTGTTCTTCCTGAGCAACTCTCTCTTCTTGCAGCGTGGCGTTCTTTTTTCGTAGAGTAGACGTCTTTCAAGCTTACAGTGTGTTGTGGCTTTGGTGTCATTTGCTTTTAGTTGTAAACTTGAGCATAAATAAAATAGAGTTAAGAAAAAAAAAAAAAAAGAAGAAGATTATATAGAGATTAATCGGGATGTAATTTTTGAGCATTTATTTTTGTAATTGGGTATATATATTAATTATGTGCGCCTTTAATGTTATTCTGACATAGTCTAGTGGTGAGAGGCGCTAGTTTAATATGCCTGGACCTAGGTTCGATTAGAAGAGTATGCGCCTGTTTTTTTTTTAAAAAAAAAATTAGGTTAAATGATTTAGAAAATGACGAAATTAACCTTACCTTCAACCTTTCAATGTGATATCCCTGTAACTTCCGGCTACTTTTCAATTTTTTTTCTCTCGATTTCACAGATTTTTCTCACTATTCTTGTAAGTTTTAGTGAAAATACATCAAATCTAAGACACATGCGATATCAAACAAAAAAACCATGAAAACTTTGAGTTTTTTTCAAGTTGTGATTTATTGGCCGAATAACATCATTTCGCCACGGATGCAGTTCGATTTGCGTGTTTCCGGCGATTAATTGGCCGCTTAGCCCGCGTTTTCGAACATGGGTTAAAACATAAGACCAGTTTTAATGTCACTCAATTTGTTTTTATAATTATTCAATAATTCTATTACAAAATAGTTTTTGCTCTAATGGTGTTATTCTATTTTAAAATATAATATAGAGTTACTTTTTTACTCTGAAAACTTATCTTATAATAGAGTCCCTATATATATATTTTTTTTTTTGGAAACAATCGACTATTCTGTTACTCAAACTTGAAGTATCATGGGCATCTAAGTCGGAATAGAACAACCAATGAAACAAAGATCTATATTAAAAGAACGAGCAGTCCTAGCTAAAGAATCATCAATTCCGTTTTGCTCCCTTGGAGTATAAGATATCTTGAAGTCCGGTAAGTATATCTGAAGAGTTTGAATCACCTCCAATTCCCTTGCGAAGTTTGGCCAAGCTTGTGATTCCTTTATCATTGCAATTAGGTCCTTGCAATCTGCCCCAAAATGCTGGCAAGTCGAATGTTGGAGCATGCTCTCCATAGCCCATCTCATTGCTTCTAGTTTTGTATGCAAAGCAGCCTCTCGCCGTCTTACGTTTTGTGTCCCCATAAGTTGGATCTTTCCTGAACTATCCTTCCAAACCCCATTTACATCCATTAAATTGAGCTGTAGAGGTCCATGACCCATCCAGCTTATAAATATTACCCAAGCTGAAGACTTGTGGTTCCACAATAAGTTGCACCTGTGGAGACGCTGGTATTGCCTCATTTGCATTAGAACAAACCTAACACTCACGTTCTGCATATCCGACAAGTTCCAAAGAGTTCCTGGCTATTCCTCTAAATAGTTTATCGTTTCAAGCCTTCTAGATATACAAGATTATCTAGGATAAGGATCCATGTCCAATTTTGGTTCCAATATGATGTTTTCCTCCAAAAAAAAAGCATTCCATATTGGCATATATGCTCGATAGCGGGAATGTGTCAAGGCTAGATAGAGTTGTTGAGAGAGACCAAACTTGTAAAGCCGGTTGATATTCAAAGATTTCATGAGTAACATTTTCTTCTGGTTCCCCCCATCTTGGACAATAATTATCGCATCTTGTGTTTCGGCGGACCAGATTCCTCGTGACCGCCATATGTCATGTTATCAGTTGCCAAATAAGGTGTCATATCTTATGAGGTGCTTTTATTTTCCAAGAGAAGGCTTGAAGTTTGGTTATACTGAGCTCTAGAGCATCCTTTTCTTCATCATTTTTCAGTATATTTCGAACCATCCACTAACCAGATTTAACTATGAATTGACCGTTCTTAGTATAACTCCAACAAAATGTATCACGACGGTAAGTAGGGCTTATGGCCAAATTCTAGTAGCCTGATATATTGTGTTTTTGGCACATTATATGTATGTTTTACTAATAGTTTTCAAGGTTTTATCGAGTCTTTTTAGTCCCTTTGAGTCATTACAGGTCTGGAGTTTGCATTGGATGGAAGATAGACCAGCTGGAGGAAAAGAGGAGAAAAAGAGTATGATTTGGAGTCTTTCGCGCAGAACAGTCGAGCGGAGCAGCCTGAGTGCATGCTCCAGCGACAGAGATTTAAAAGGAAGTTTCCAAATATTTCAGGATTTGCCCTAGTTTTCCTATTTTTTCCCTTTAGCCGCATGTGGCTCCTATATATAGTCTTCTTTTATTTACTTTAGAACCTACCTTAGTTTTTACGCAAGAAAGACCTGAGAGAGCTTTGATTTTTGGGCGATTGCTACTTGTAAGGAAGAAGGTCTCATTTATCTCCTACAGAAGATTATCCTGAACCCTCTTATTCCTATTATCTATTATATGCAGTATTATTCAGAAATCATACTTCTCTGTTCTTGTGTTATGTCTGAGTAGTCACTGAGTTAGTTTAGGGTTCTAGGGTTTTGGATTCGTAAACTGAAGCATAAATAAGTCATCTTAAGATTGTCTACATTCATATGTGTTATTATTGCTTGCATTAAACTGATCACTTAGTGCATGAATTAGGGTTAATCAATTTAGCTAACCGTTGGTTGATAACTTGATATGATTTGAATGAGCTTTGCATCTCTAGTCAGCGAGAGTAGATATTAGGGTGTATTGTGAACATATCGGACTTGATCTCTAAAGCTTGCTATCGCGTCTTGGTCCAAACGAGAGTTTAGGTATCAAGACCGATCTGCAAAGGAATCAACACCACGACAGTGGGTTGTTTCAACCTGAGTGATCCGAGTTTAGACTTGTGTAAACTGGACTTGAATAATTTCTTGTTTTGAGATTTCCTTACCTGAAGAAGAAACCCTAGACTAGCGCATTTAATCAAATCGAAAACAACCTAACTTGTTACTTGTTATTTACGTTACTTTACTCTTTTAAAACCCCACTTTTGTTTTAGCTTAATTCTTATCCCATAAAGATAAAGTGTAAGCTGGTCCTCTCGAATTGAATCTAAAGATATTACAACTACACTGTTAACTTGACAGTAGACAAAAACTCAATTTTAGTGTATCATATAGCCCAACATCCCACTCATTTGATTCGACATTAATAAGATCACTAACCGTCATATCTGGATGCAGAACTGGGGCCATAGGGCGAGCTGATAATAGAGGAAATTATAGAAGAAAAAATAGAATGGCATTGGAGATGTATATGTCCAAAAAATCGATTAGATTGAGTAAATAAAATTTTTCTCAAGCACTACCAAACCAATATTACATTACCATTGCTAAAGAAGGATGAACTGAAAAGGAATACAAAAACTCTATCCAGAAGAAGATGAGATGGAACAAGGGATGAGGAAGCGGCAAGATGAAAACAGTATAACTCAACAGAATCATCATACACTTTGAGCCGAACTCCAACCTTCTGATAGAAAAAAAATCAAATCCCTAACTAGCTGAGAAAACAACCCAAATCAGACCTTTATAATACATCATCATGAAAGTCAAAAGGATGATAACAAAACAGAGAAACCGGTCACAACCCGAGACAAGAACTAGTAAAACAACTGCTTTCTAACCATCTTTTACAATATATGATTAAATTGTATAATAAACAAAAAACAGAACATAAGTTTTCTCAATGATCTCATCAATTCTAAATGATATAGTTACTATTAAGAATATTAAATTTAATAATTTTCTCATCCAAACATATATGGATGTAATAACAGTAAATGTGAGTGATATACAGTAAAATAATAGGTGTTGAACTGAGCTTGTCCTTGATGACGTGGAAAGCGTTTGTTGCGGGTATTGTCCAAGTGAATGTACCTGTTCGAATGCAATCTGTAAGTGGCGCCATAATAGAGCTGAAGTGTGGAACAAAATAACGGCAAAAAGATGCCAAACCATGATAACTTTGATCCTCCGAAAGTATTGTAGCTTGTGTCCACGTTTGTATTGCTGAAACTTTGTATGTATCGATGGAACCTGAGAAAAACCAAATGAGCACTTATTTAACAAAATTTGTTATTTTGGTGAAGCCATGCAAGGTGATAGGAATGTGGGTGTTCTTTGTCCTGTAGTTTTAACTTTTGAACGACATATGTGGCAATTACGTTCTCTCTGCTCCCTGTAAATAATGAATTTGCAAACTCTTCCTGCAGCTGTACAACGGGATTCAAAATAGAGCGTAAATGAGGATGTTTAGGCAGTACATGTAGTGTTAAAAAATATCGTCGTAACATCAAAGAGACCCTTGAATCAGCTTATAATTCCCCTGCTGACTCATCATATATTGGTGTTTGATTTTCATCTTGAAACTCGAGTTCCACATCGCGACTAGATTCGTCGAGCAAGAGTCCTCCCATCAATTACATTTTTGTCGCACAGATTTCAGGTGACCCGGTTCACCACAAGGGAAACAACGAAGGGTTCCAGCTCTATTTGTGCGGTTAGGTTTGTTTGGTACTACGGCTATCTCAGGTGGAACCGTGGCTGTCTATGATGATGTTGCATTAACGGTGGATGTTTGACTACGTGGTTGCCGTGAATTAATCCAATTGGAAAAGTTGAACTTGTTTGAGATTTAACGGTTAATGCTTGTTGATGAGCTTCTGCAACATTTAAAGGATGAAATAGATTTAATGTGTTTAATCTGAATTTTGTATCTTGGAGATCGATACAGTTTAAGAGTAGGAGGAATTTAATGGAATATTCTCTAAAACGGCTACCTTCGCCTTGTTGTAGATTTTATAAATTTTGGAACCTCAGAGCATCATAGTTGTAAGGTAAAAACATTTTCATTATATGCTTCTTCAATTTGTCCCACAAATCGATCTTAAATTTTTCCAAGTGAAGTCTTGAATCTTTTAGTTGAGATCACCAAGCAACTGCTCTATTTAGGAATCTCATTGCTAGCACTAGGACGCAACGCTCAAGAGGGACGTGTTTGAATTCTAAGATTTCGTCGACCGTGGCGATCCAATTGAGTAGTTCGTCTGCAACTTGACTACCATGAATCTCTGGGATTTCGAATTTGAAACTATGCTCCCATCGTTCCATGTTATTCTGAACGTTTTGTGCTCCACCTTGGTTTCTACCAATAACTGCCAACGGGTTTGCGTCTTATAATCATCGGAGTCAACATTGTGATTGTGCTTAGCTGTTGGAGCTGTGTCACGGTTGGTTACCAATGCTTGCATAGCTAGGGTTGGATGGGTTATCAGTTCTTGCATCTGAGTTAAAGTTCGTTTCTTGATCTCTGCTTGTGTTTATTTGCGTGTGCGCGACATGGTTGTGGAAGTGATGTTTTGCTGATACCAACCAGATGGCGGGTAACAACGATGACATCTCGATTTAGCGTTTGTTACAACTCTAGTGACCTGCTTCTTACGTCGATTAAGTTAATCAAATCGAAAGTTAAGGAAAATCGAAAGGTTTCTGGTTCTTATAAATAAAAATCTGTTTATCTTAATGCCAAAGCCAAAGCCCTATATATAGTGATTCATTCTCAAAGTCACAAACGACTTACGATAATTATCTATAATATACAAAGGCAAACTAGAACATTAACAATTATTTAATGAGAGAATAATGAAAACAAAGAAAAGGAAATATTATAAAGACATCAAGATTGTGGAGGCGTAGATGTTGTTGCATCATGAGGGAATCAAACTTTCCATGCTAAGGCACCGGCGTTTGGGTTCAAATCGGGTATTTCGGATTTTCATATTTTCGGGTTTACTTTTCTAGGTTAATAATAACACTTCTGGCTCAGTTCAAATTTTTATTGCATCCTAAAATCCATAAAAAATCATATATTATTCGGATTCAGGTTATATTGGTTAGGTTCAGATATATCCGAAATAAAAACAAAAATTTAAAGAAAAACATAAAAAACTTAAATTGAATAGAAATTAATTCAACACACATCAAACTGATAAATATAAAAATAAAATGTTAAATCTTGCATGAAAACAAATATTGTTTGTAAACAATATGCATATTACCTTATAGAAAGAGTAGACTAATTATTTAAACGAGCAAATTATGAAAAACTTATTTATAACTGATTATGCATTTAAGGTATTTATTTAAATTTAAATATTTATTTTTATACATCGTATCAACATAAACACTGAACTGAGTATTTAAAATACTTATATATATATATATATATACATATCGGTTATTAATTTAGGATTTTTCGGGTTACCCGTTTGGTTAATAACACTTTGTGTTCAGATACGTTTTGTACCACCCTACAAGATTCGTTTGAATATTTTTTATATTTCGGATCAGATAACAGGTCCGGTTTTTTAGTTTGGGTTTGGTTCGGACTACATGTTTTGGATTTTATGCCCAGCCCTATTACATGAGATGGCCATTAGCGGTTAACATTCGGTCCATTGAGAACATGTTTTGGCTCAATGGTGCATCCCAAGTTTTGTATATCAATTAGTGAATTTATCATGTCCATCTTCCAAGTATTAGTCACGAGGGTTAATCAAATCACTGACTTGTAAGGCATGGTAATTATCCTGATATTTTTCTTCTTTGCCGTCGAGACCAAGAATCTGTGGACTAGTCCATATTGAGATGGAAAGTCATGTTCCCACTATTTTAATTAATCCTTTTTAACAAGAGATGGATCGGAGCTGATGATACTTCACCATCCAAAATGGTAATGATTGAATAGGATCCAAAGGGTTTGAGTTCCAATTATACGCAGTCAATATTTTGGAAACAAATGCCAGTTGTGTTTTTCAAACTAAATATGGCAAAATATTTGACACAATATTTCTGATATTATTTTATATCCAATATTGTAAAGATTGATTCGGCCTAACTAAGTCATACGAACTGGTCCTGCCGTTCAAACTAATATTTGTCATTGCTTATCAAATTTCCCATATCTGAGAAAATTATTAATCCTTTTTACCATTTATTTTTAAAAACAGACCACAAATGCCGAAAGAATAAGGATATCGTCCCATCTGGTCCGGATGCTTTTTACGAATGCATTTTATAAAGCTAGTCTCACCTCTCCTCGTGTTCTCAATGCAGAATTTGTCATTGATCTTTCGTTATCAAGGTTTGTAATCAAGGTTTGTACCTCACACAGAAACTCATAAAATTATGCTGGATCAGTTGTTTTGAAAAGGTCTTGAAAATATTGAACCGGCAAACTTCCAATCTCTGCCTCTGTTTGACACCCAGTCCCCCGCATTGTTATGTAGACCAATAATTTTATTTTGGATATGTTTTACTTAGTTAATGCATGATAAAGTTTCGTATTTTGGTCTCTCTTGTGTCCCGCATATTTTTACTCTTCTGCTGTCTGCCTATACATTTCCTCATCTAAATATGTTTTAGTTAAAAAGTTTTTTTTTTGTAACCTCCACAACCTCCATTGGTAGAGTTTAGTATCATGGTTTTGGACTTCTTCCAAAGATTATTGTCGATTGTTTATGTTATTTTTTTATAGGGTAATATTTTTTCTCCTTACAAAATTTTCATGCTGAAATTTCTGAATCTTGTCTAAAATACTTCCATCTGAAAACCTCGACCTCTTGAAATCGCTTCGAGAAATTTAACCTTTTTCCAATCCATCGCTTATGAAAGCAAAATCCTTTGTTTCGTGGGAACATTTTCTGCTAAAGATGCCACAATAAATTTGTGGTCTGATCCCACCATGCCCAGATAGAAAATGAGATAAATTATGGTAGCTCTAATTTGCTAAAGTACTACTTAATCAACATCTGATTATTCGCCCGCCCCGTCTTCCATTCTCATTTGCTAAACCTAAATTTTGAATAATGACAAATATTACATTTTAAACTGATGGTAATCCTCTTAACTAATGGTTTTAACTAATGGTTTCGGTGGCACAATTTTCTTAATTATGAGAACAGACTGTCATGATATGTGAGTAAAACTTGTGAACATTGTTAACATTCTAAACTGTTCAAAAATATACCAGTTGGATCCTTCAATAGATTACCCTAACTAACACAGGAATGACATATGCATAAAGTAATATAGAGAATTTAGGTTGGTTGAAAAACTAAGATGGTATCAACTCTGTTAGGTATATTACAAATTATACTAATGTTTAATTTCAAACCAGTGTAAGGTGTCATAGAATTAAATAAGAATGTATATAATTTGTAGGTTAAATGACAAGATGAATTGATAGGATTGAACCAACATGGATTTTTCAGAAACCAAAAAGAGATTTTTGGATATAATATTGATGACATAAGTTTTGAATTACCATATTTAGGTCATATTTGTATAGGAAATGAAAAATAAAGTGACATCAAATCATCAAATGAAAAAAACATATATGTGATATTAAGAATAAACCAAGAATCATATAAAAATGAAAATTAAGGTGATTCAATCAAAACAAACCAGATTAGGAAAATCTGCCAATCATCTTCATTCATGAAAATAAAATTTTGTTAAGAATAATCATCTTTTAATCCAAAAATCGATCTTTTTATCAGAAGAAACATACAAATAACATAACATGTTATTTTTTTAAGCATTGTCGAATTCACCAGACCAAAAACATGACAAAATCTATCATTTTGAACAGTTTAGAATGTTAACAACGTTCACCAGTTTTACTCACATATCATTTTCAAATATTTATATCTGTTGGAGTAGGATTTATCATATAAATCCAGCTCAGTAAAGGTCCAAAATAACAGATCGAAATCATTAGGTTAGGATGAATCAACTTAATCAAACCAGGATGAAGGTAACAATGCCAAACGAGCATTAGATTTGGAAAATCTACATTATAATGATATAAACACCACTATTTATACCATGTCAGCTTTGATCGAAATCATTATGTTAGGATGAATCAACTTAATCTCATTCTTCAGCGCACCATGTCAGCTTTTTGTTGAACCCACTTTTAAAAACTGTGAAAAAATGTTAAACCTATGGCTCGAACCCAGGTTATTGAGATATAAACATCACCATTTATACCACTAAACTAAAGGATACTTTGTACATTGATTGCTGAAACTAATATATATTTATGAAAGTCAGAACCCCTGCTTTCTTCGGCATCCTCTGAGGGCCGGGCCTACAAGTGTATAATGAGTTTCATTTTTAAATGAGATTCATCACGTAATATGAAAAAAACTCAAGTTTGCAACCATTATAGTTTTCTCATATTGTAAACTGTCATCGTTTAGCATCAGTTACGGTTCTTTTCATCATTGTCTCGCATAAGTCCGAAGCGAGATTGCGCTTGTGTGTCTGTTTCAGAATCTATTTTTACCGTGAACTCTTCATCTCCCCATCTTAAATCGCTTGATCATAAATGTTCCTGATTTGTATCCCCTCTGTAAACCCTATATATATGATTCTCATCTTTGATGAACCCAATCTGCATCTCCACAAAACTCATTGATTCCTCTTAACTTTAACCATCTTCAAGAAAATGTCTCTCTCTGCCTCTCCAGTTCCTCAAACCGGCGTCTCTGATATCCGTCACTCAATCTTCGGGTGTCTCCATCTTGGTCGTAGTAGTTAGAGCACAGCCTCTGGCCTCCTCCGCTTCTGGAATTCCCTGAACTTCAAGAAAGACCGTGAGTTTATGGGAATCACGGTTCTCTTTCTTGATGAAAAGATAAGTTAATCTTCGATCTATCACACTTCTTTAACATAATTGTTTTTAATTGATTTCCTGATTCTTTGTTAAATAATATTATTTGCAGATTCCGTGATTCATGGGTTTATTCCCGCCGGACGTGCTAATCATGTACAAGATAATCATGAAAGCCGGTTCCATTGTGAAAGTCGATCGTTTTGAGGTTGCTAGGTGGTCAAGCATGTACAAGATAATTGATCATCCATTTCTAATTTGTTTCATCTCACCAACTATTATTGATGAAGTCATCACGGGTGCTCCTGAGATCAATCTCCAGTCATGATTAGACTGTTCGACAATCTCCAAGTTATTGTGAACACAAACCTAGAACTCTCAGGTATATTATCATATTGCATCTGGGTTTATATTATGTTTCGATATCATAACTGATATTTAAACTCGCAGATGTGGTTGGGTAAATCCGTTTTTTTCACGTCTCTGACCTCATCAAAGAAACAACTCGAATCGTTATTCGTCTCCTCATTGATCCGTAAGAAACAATCAACACACAATTCCCTTTATACTACTGTCTATATTGTGCTAACATCAATAATCAAAAATATTTTCTACCCAAGATATGTGGTCGTCTATTTATCTCCCTTACTTATCAAACTAATTTTACACAAACCTTTATTTTACAGCTTAAAATAAACCACAACAACCCAAACAATCAAAACACCAAAAACTAGAATTCCAAAATAGATGAATCATTAATGATCACCTCTCTTTTTTGTCTAATCTTACAAATAAACTTCAAAACAAATATACCAAACCAATCAGCTCAACTAAAACTCAACGACACATACATCGAGTTAGGTAAACAAATACAAACTACACGGCCAGCTATTTAACAATTTATAAACTTACTTTCGCAAATCCTTACAAAGAAGACGAAGACGACAACCAAGATGAGTGAAATTATCTAAACAAAAAAGCATAGTAAGTTACGAACTCTGATAAATACAGCTAAAATGAATTTTAGTTACATATTACCCATCAAAAAAAGAAAAACAAACACAGCCACACCAGGAGATACAAGAGACAATCCCGACAGACACAAAGGCGGCAACAACATCTCCACCTGCTCACTCCTCTTGTCTTATGAAAATAGCTTACATGTCCAATGTCAACATGTCAATGCTATTGTCTTCTTATAAGAAATACATAAATTCATTTAAAACCCATTAAAGCTCAGATACTCAGAATTGTCACTCATTTTAGTTATTTTTACAAATCTTCATGTATTTTTTTTAAAGTCCGGTAAAAACAACAAGTTTATAAATAAAAAAACATATAACAAACATAATAAGGATAATAAAAATTATTACTTAATACACACAACTTACACAACTAAACTAGAGAAAAAATATCCAGAAACAAAAGGTATTCTCAACAACCTTAATATAATTTATGTATTCTCAATAGTACAAGAAACAAATTAAAAAGACAAACAAACAATAAGTCTCAGTGGCACAACAAATAACACCACAAACTATATCAATCACATTACTAACACAGTTTAGTCTTTCATAAGTAGAGAACAATGCATACACAATTCATCATCACAACTCTAACCCTATAACCATAAAAAACTTGAAAAATAATGATCAACCCAAAACGCAAAATTCACAAATACAATAACCCTAACAACTATTGAGTTGAAACAAGAACTCTATCCACAACTCCGCGCAAGAGCGGGGTCAATGCCTCTAGTCCTAGACGATTGAGATCTGTAGAATCTGAGAACCAACCAAACCCTAACCAGAAATTGAAAAGAGGATGAAAGAAAATCTTCAAAGGATGCAAAATCATTATCATCACCATGCTTTCCATGAGAATATCAACAGAAGTTTCGATGTGTAAACCGAACCCTAAACAGAAACTGAAGAGAGGATCAAATGGAATCTTCTGCAAAATCTGCGGACCATGAATCTCTCCCAAAAACAACCTTTCGAGACCCAATCAGCCAAAAACTGTTCCGTAACTCTGCACAGGCCGGCTCTGAAATAAACTCTTCCGCTTCATTCTTCACGGCAATCTTCCTGGTAAATTCATAGTATAGATCATTTTTCTCCTGTTGTGAACTCATCTTTAAGTTCTGTAGATTTTTTTTTTTGGTAATCAGGTCGTGTAGATTTTGTCATTGATATCTCTTTTTTTTTTGTTCTCATCCAGGTATGTGGGGTTCATGGACATAGAAACTTATACAAACCCGATAGACCAGTCCATAGCTCATTTGCTGTTTCACCGACCCTCAGACTTATCTCTTTCGCCAGATGAAGATGTTCTCACTAATAAATCCCATCTTTTGGTAACTTTACAAAAAAATTTTTTTTCTTACGCACAGCCATTCAGACATACAAAGTGTGTCGCATAGTGCCTCATTTAGCCATCATAATCTCCACAGATTCCTCAGCCCAACAGTAGTCGAGCCGGAGGGTAGAGAAAGAAAAGGAAACTCAAGAGATTATAATTGTAGCAGAAGTTGCGGCAAGTGACAACAAATAGAGGAAATTTTATGTTTACCACTTTCATGGTATCACTTTTCATCTTTACCATCACTAAAGGAACATTTTCAAAAATACATTTTTCATTAAACGGCAAAAAACTTTTATACCCTTGCTATTTATATATAATAAATAAAAAATTAAATAAATAAATAAAATAATAAAAATTATTGTTTTCAAATTAAACTTTTTCAAATTCGAACTTTTTAATAAGGGCAAATCTCCAAAATAGCACCTTTCGAAGTTTATATCACAAAAATAGCACTCAAAAACTAAAATGACCAAAATAGCATTTTATCTTCTGAAAATTTTAATTTTTTTATTTTTCAAAATTTGAAATCTTATCCCCAAAACCTCATTTCTCAACTCTAAACCCTAAACCCTAAACTCTAAACCCTAAACCCTAAACTCTAAACCCCAAACTCTAAACCCTAAACCCTAAACCCTAAACTCTAATCCCTAAACCCTAAACTCTAAACCCTAAACCCTAAACCCTAAACCCTAAACCCTAAACCCTAAACTCTAAACCCTAAACCCTAAACCCTAAACCCTAAACCCTAAACCCTAAATCCTAAATCCCACCCTTTAACTCTAAACCCTAAGTTTGTGACTTTTGATAAAACATTAAGTGCTATTTTTGTGACTTTTGACCTTGAGTGCTAGTTTGAGAACAAAAACTTGATTTAGTGCTATTTTTGTCTTTTTCTCTTTTAATAATTTTTTTTTTGATTTTTTTTCGAAATTGTTTTTTATTCTTTTCAAAATTTCTTTTTGAAAATCGAAAATTATGTTTGAAACTATTTTTAAATTTTTTTTTTCTATTTTTTAAGTATTTATTTATATATTTATTAAAATCCTAAATTTCACATTCCAAAAACTCTACCCCACCCCTCAACTCTAAACCCTAAGTCTAGATTAGTTAATCCTAGGGATATAAGTATCTTTTATCCTTCATCAAAAAGTGAGGGTAAACGTGATTAGTGTAAACATGAAAAGTGGTACTATGAATATGATATTTGTGGCAATTTTCCCAACAAATAATGATGCCGACTAAAAATTGGGAAATTACCACAAATACCACATTCATAGTACCACTTTTCATGTTTACACTAATCATTTTTACCCTCACTTTTAATGAAGGGTAAAAGACACTTATACCTCTAAGGTTAACTAATCTAGACTTAGGGTTTAGAGTTGAAGGGTGGGGTAGGATTTTTGGAATGTGAAATTTAGGATTCTAATAAATATATAAATAAATACTTAAAAAATATAATTTTTTTAAAAAAAATAGTTTCAAACATAATTTTCGTTTTTCAAAAAAAAATTTCTAAAAAATTTTAAATTTTTTTTTCGAAAAACAAAATATTTAAAAAAAAATTTATAAAAAGTTCGAATTTGAAAAACTATAATTCGAAAACATTAAAAAAAGTATTTTTTTTTCTTTTTTATTTATTTAAATAATGATTTATTATATATATAGATAACAAGGGTATAAGAGTCTTTTGCCACTTAATGAAAAAAATATTTTTGAAGATGTCCCTTTAATGGTGGTAAAGATTAAAACCGGTATGATGAAAGTGGTAAACATAAAATTTTCCCCTAAAAATTGGCCCTTTCGGTGCCAAATCAAACCAAGGTATGGTTGTTAATACCGATCTTGATTTTTGCTCACTGAAATTGCTCCGGTTAGTTACCAAAGTCGTGATAGTTTCTTTCACTAGAATTATATAGATTTTGTAACACAGGTGGGTTTAAGTGTTGTGATAGTTGTCTGGTTTGGATTTTCGGAATTTGATTGTACACTTAGTTGTTCGAGCTCGGGTCTTGGGACATGTTCATTGTCTTTGTGATATATGCTCAAGTTGTTAAGTAGGGTGACAAAGTTGTTAATTGTTAGTCTCTCTTTTTTGTAATGCCATAACTACTCTGCTGTGTAACTCTCTTACCATCGGTTACTAAGAAACTTAAAGGGCTTGACTTCCACGAATGGTTTTATCATATGATATTTGGATGGAACAATGTAATAAAACGAGAAGCAAGTTTCGATACCTTGTAATCTAAAAGTTGCCTAGTTGCATCTTGATTTCACTTTCTATGAAGCGTGAGAGGATTGTCCTCTCATTCTTTTCCTCCTATTTTATATTTGATCGTAAAACCTTTCTTCTTTGCATCTAAGTCCGATAATGGCCTGCACACCTGCGCGGATATTCGTTTTTACATTTTTAAATAAATATTTATACCGTACAAATAGTGGTCTATATTTTAAAATTTCAGTATGAAATAATTATTTATATGGCATTTTTAAACAATTTTTATATATTTTATATTGAGTAATTTTATTTTGGTTTTCAAACTGTTGGAATATGAATCACGCGTCGGCATAAGTGTATTTTTATTTTTTTTGTATGGATCAAAATTTTAATGAATAATAAAATTGTTATATATATTATTTAAATTTGGTGTTGTATATTTTATATTTTTCAACATTCATCATATTTAATTTGCATTGGACTATTATTCATATTAAAATATACATAAATATAGTGTTTAAGAATTTATAAAGTATTAATTTATAGAGTTTCTATTGTATACCTAACATCACAATATATTTTGGGTACTTTAGTTACCCAATCGATTCTCGGATAGGACCCGTACTCGAATAGAGATCCGAAGGTCCAAAAAATACACAGTAGGTACTTTTTCCTCAATCGAACCAGGAATTCGGGTCGTTTTCGAATTGGTTTTTGGGTCTGGATAAAAACTCAGGTTTAAGAGAGAATTGCATAAGAGTGTACATAAAAAATTTTAAATAAATTAACTCATAAATGATATAATTTTTTTTTAAAAAATTGTTATTCTATATAATACAAATTTGTAACATAATAATGCACACCAGTTACAAAATGCTAATTCATATCAAAATTTATTTATAATCTAAAGCACCCGCGCATTATACATAATTTAATTATATATATTTTAATTTATCAAATCTGAAGCATTTTTTTATCTATTTACAAATAATTTAGGTTAGACCATTACATTTAATTAGATTTTTTACTATTTTTACTTATACATAATTTAATTATTATAAAATATATACTCTAGCCTAAAACTAAGGAACTAAATAACCAATCTATTGTTTTTAAAAAATAATCAATTCAAATTATGTTAATACTAAATTTAAGTAAATAATCAATAATATTTATTTATTAATATATATAATAATAATTCTTATAGATTGAGTATTAAAACTATTTGATAAAATAAATATTAATAGTTTGCTATTATTAACATGAATATTGAGATAGAATTAGATATTTAAGTCAATTATTTAAAATTTTTTTTTTTTAAGATATTATTTCTATATAGAAATAAATATTTGAAGTACATATTTATATTTGTGATTAATTTGGACATTCTGATCGATTTTTCATATTTTCTTAGGTTTTTTGGGTTTTCAGGTTATGTATTCGGGTTCGATTAATAACACTTAAAATTTGTATATGTTCCTCTTGTTTCCAGAATGGTCACCAGTCGATTAACCTTCAAAATCATGGATATATATTTTGTTTTTCTCTACCCGTGACATAATCCTTTTCATTCAAAACATCACCCAGCAAAAACTTCAAATAAATTTTGTTTCTTTTTTTCCTACGTCTGGGTTTCGGTTTTGACTAGAGTCAAAAGGGATTTTAATTATTTTGTTAAACTGATCGAATCAAATCGTGAGGCTTGGGGGAGAGGGATTTTGCGTGAATTAACCTTTGTGGTGATAATGATCATGCCGACGATGGGGATTGTGGGGACGAAGGAGATGGTTTTGGCTTTGTTGCATGTTCAATTTGTCTCAAAACTGTGGTTAAAGACGTGGTACTATATTAACGAATTTGTTTCCTTGAGATGGAAGCATTGCGACTTGTGCCTGGATGAGAATGAGCAAGCATTCAGATTTTAGGAGAAGAAAACTTTGGTTTCTCTGAATGATGGAACTATATAAACGAGCTATGGCTTAAATGTTTGAGACCAGTGAAACCTCATCAAGCAAGCTTTTCCATACCTTCCACAAAGCTTTCACGAGTCAACTGATGTTTCGAGCCTGAGAAACAGGACACTCGTGATGTTCAGAAAACAACGGCTCCTACTCAATCAATCGAAGAAATCGCCAAAGAATCAATCTTCAAATTGAAATGAGAAGTACAGAGTTTACAGAGATTTTAGAGATAGAAATTTACACAAATTTCTGGCTAAAAGATAAAGTTGAATCGAAAAGTGAGTTTACACGAGTTTGTTAGCTTCGTAACAAACTCCCTTCTTCCTTCAATCTCTCTCGTACACGTGTCCTTATCTTCTTAACCTCCTTTATTTGAATTCTCCCTCCAACAACTCTCTTCTCTATCGAACACGTGTCTTCCTCTCTTCTTTTCTTTTATTTAACTCTTCCCTCCTCTTTTTAACTTCTTCTTTACTCCACTAAAACCTCCATAACGAACTCCTATATCAAATCCTTCCCCTCCGAAAAACCTTGACCCCAAGGTTTAAAGTTTAGAAATTTCTCCTGAAGATCAAAGAGAAACTCCTAAGTAGCCTCCTCCACTGGTTCATTAGCCTATTTCACCAAAACCATCGTCACTGCTCTTCTTTGGCGTTGAACCATCTTTCGCTGTATGATCAACTCAAGTCTCTTGCCAAAACATCAGATCCAGTAGCCGGTAATTGAGTTGCTACAGCGACATTACCAACAAACTCCTTTAGCTGGGATACGTGAAAGACCGGATGGATTTAAGAAGTTGCAGGAAGTTCAAGTTTATAAGCGACCTTCCCACAAGTATCCAGAATCTTATACGGTCCAAAATATTTAGGAGACAGCTTCTGATTACCACGTATCACCACTGACTTTTGCCTGTAAGGTTGCAACTTTACAAACACGTAATCACCAATTTCAAAGCTCCTATCAGTACAGTGAAGATCAGCGTTCTGTTGCATCCTATGTTGTGCACGCAACAGATGGAACTTAAGGATCAAAATCATGTTCTCCCTTTCTTGTAGTGTTCGGGCCACAACAGCTACTTTTGACTCGCCTGGTAAAAACAGTAAATTAATTGGTGGCGCTTGACCGTATACTGCTTCAAAGGGCGTGAGCTGAGTTGAAGTATGAAAGTTGGTATTGTACCATTATTCAGCCAATGGAATCCACTTGGACCACAGGTGAGGTCTATCACTGCACATACAGCAAAGATATGTCTCAAGGCATCGGTTCACTACTTCTGTCTGACCATCACTTTGAGGATGATAGGTAGAGGAGAAGTTAAGTGCTACTCCTTGTAACGCAAACAACTCCCTCCAGAACTTACTAAGAAATACTGCATCACGATCACTGGCTATAGTTCTTGGTAACCCATGTAACTTGAAGACATTGTCCAAGAAAGCTTGAGCGACAGTGAGTGCACTATACGGATGAGATAAAGCGATGAAGTGAGCTGCTTTAGATAGCCGATCCACCACTACTAGAATCACAGACTTTCCAAAAGAATGTGGTAAACCGTCAATGAAATCCATGGAGATATCTGTCCAAATACTCTCAGGAATTGGTAACGGTTGAATAAGGCCTGGCGAAGCTGTATGATCGTACTTACAAGTTTGACAAACACCACAGCTCCGAATGTAAGCATGAACATCTTTAGATAATCCCTTCCAATAGAATATACCTTTCACTCTCTGCATAGTTACATCTCTTCCTGAGTGACCCCCTACACCAGAACTATGTAACCACTCCAATATCCTCTGTCTCAATTCATTAATCGCAGGGACCATAATTTTACTCTTTCTTCTCAGTATATTATGAACCCATGAGTAATGTTTCTTCGCCTTCGGATCTTTTTTGAGTTTCTCAATAATCTCTGCTACTGCTCTGTCTTGATTATACCCTTCCTGAATCTCCTTTATAAGATCACAATCCAAAACATACATGGTCATATGCAACACTTCAGCTCCTTCTACTCTCGACAGTGCATCAGCTGCAACATTATCCTTTCCTTGCCGGTACTGAATTTCGTAGTCAAATTCTAGTAACTTTGGCAACCACTGTTGTTGAATAAGAGTGTTAAGCCGCTGTTCCAAAAGATACTTTAAGCTCTTCTGAGCAGTCTTGATTACAAAATGTCTGGTAATCAAGTAGTGTCTCCATTTTTGAACCGCAAAGACCACCGCAAGTAACTTCTTCTCATAGATTGAAAGATGAAGCTGTTTGCCCTTCAAATGACGGCTTATATATGCAATAGGATGTCCTTCCTGCATCAACACACCTCCTATACCACTCCCACTCGCATCAGTTTCTACCACAAAAGGTTTATCAAATCAAGGTAAAGCTAAGACCGGAGCGTTATATAATGCTCCCTTCAACTCATCAAAAGCAACTTGAGCTTCCTCAGACCAAGTAAAGGCGTCTTTCTTGGTTAGAGCTGTTAAGGGACGAGCAATCGTACCAAAATCCTTAACAAATCTGTGGTAACAGCCTGCTAATCCCAAAAATCCGCGTAAAGGTTTCAAACTCAACGGTTTAGGCCATTCAGCTACTGCTTTCACCTTCTGAGGATCAGTAGAAATTCCTTTTTCTTCAATGCAATGGCCAAGGTATTCTACTTTACGAGTAGCGAATGCGCACTTACTCTCCTTCGCAAACAAGCTATGCCTTCTCATTACTTCAAATACTTTCTTCAAATGAATGATATGACACTACAAGAAAACAGCGGTATTCTGACGGACATTCCGACGGAAAATGAAATCCTCGGAATATCCCGAGGAATTTCCGAGGATATTCCGACGAAACACAAAATTTGGTTTCCTTGGAATTTCCTCGTAATATACCGACGGAATTCCGAGGAATTATCAATCCGTCGGAATATTCTTATGGAATACCGAGGAAAAATGTATTCCTCGGAAAAAACCGATGAATTCCGAGGATATATTATAGCCGTTGGAGAGCCGTTGGGAGATTTTAAAATTCGAGGAAATTCGACGAACTAGCGTTGGCGTCGAATTCGTCGAATTTCCTCGGTCTGTCGGCATGATTTCAACTATAAATACAAGCACCCCTCTTCGTCTTCATTCACTCCATATCTTCATCCTCCCTCTTACTCTCTTTACACATGAATTTGATTCATAAAAAACATGTGTTCTTCAAATTATTTTCGTTCTTGGATCGATCGACCTCATTTGGATCCGAACACGAGATTGCTTACGGAAGAATACCAACGAGGTATAACCAAATTCATGGGGTTAGTTCACCGACAATCGGAAGCAAAAACAGATATGTTAAGATGTACTTGCTCTAATTGTAAAAATAGAAAGGTTATTAAAGAGTGGGATGTTTGGACTCATCTATATTTGAGTGGGTTTACACGAAGTTACAAAATTTGGTATCATCATGGGGAAACTGATTATGAACATGGTAGTACTAGCGAACCTCAGCCAGCGGTTTGATTAGAAGAACCAATTAGAACGGATGTAGATTATGGTGTAGGTCAGATGGTAAATGATCATTTTAGAGGGGAAGATTTACCCAATGCACAAGCTAGGAGATTTTATGATATGTTGGATGCTGGAAAGCAACCATTGTACGAAGGTTGCAGAGATGGTCATTCAACTTTATCATCTGCTACAAGATTGATGGGCATTAAAACAGATTATAATTTGGCTGATGACTGTGTGGATGCGATTGCTGATTTTGTAAAAGGTATTATACCCGAGGATAATGTAGCTCCTGGTTCATACTACGAGGTTCAGAAACTCGTAGCTGGTCTTGGTTTATCGTATCGGTAATAGATGTATGCAGCGACAACCGCATGATCTATTGGAGGCGATGAACAGCGGGTTACATGAAAATTTTGTGGGAAGCCTCGTTATAAAGATCTGAGTGGAAGAGTTCCAGTGCCATATAAAGGATGTGGTATTTGCCTTTGATGGAAAGGTTGCGAGGTTGTATCTGTCGAGCGCCTGGCGCAACCAATGAGATGGCATCGCGGAGCACTCAAGAGATGGTGAGATCGACATCCTTCGGATGCAAAAGCGTGGAAGCATTTCCAATCAAAGTATCCCGACTTTGCGTATGAGAGAAGAAATGTCTACCTTGGATTATGTACTGATGGTTTCAGCCGTTTGGCAAGAGTGGAAGGCGGTATTCTCTATGGCCAGTCATTCTTACACCATACAACCTACCCCAAACTTGTGCTTGCGGCGAGAGTTTTGTTTCTCTCGATTCTCGCTCCCAGACCAGAGCATCCTAAGAGATCACTTGATGTGTTTCTTCAGCCACTAATATATGAGTTGCAACAACTATGGGCTCAAGGTGCTGAAACATCACGATGTTTAGTGTAAAGAAAACTTTCAAATGCGGGCAGTACTAATGTGGACAATAAGTGATTTTCCAGCATATGGTATGTTATCTGGATGGACAAGCATGGAAGGCTATCATGTCCATATTGTCAAGATAACACTGATGCTTTCCAGCTAAAAAACGGAAGGAAACGTGTTGGTTTGACTGTCACAGGAGATTCCTACCACCTGATCATCCATATCGTAGGAGTAGGAATTTGTTTACAAAGAACAAGAGGGTGTTTGACAGTCCACCTCCGGAAATTTGTGGGAAAGATTTGAAGACATAACTAAGAGATTTTGGTGCAGAAAGGGCCGGGCGTCGGTGGACATGGCGTTTTCGGTAGATGTTGTTGGAGACCTACATAAGCGGCACAAAAAGTATTTTCGGGATCGCCATCTTGGGAGGATCATCTGCTAAGGCATAATTTAGATGTCATGCATATTGAGTAGAAATATTTTGACAATCTCATGAACACGATCCTTAATGTTCAAGGTAAAACAAAGGATAATTTGAAGTCAAGACTGGATTTAGTCGATATATGTGCTCGTTCAGAACTTCATGTTGATGAGAATGGTAGAACTTCAGAGGGAAAAGATGCGTTCTTTGATTGGATTTCAAACGATGTGGAATTTCCAGACGGTTACGCATATAATTTCCGTGAATCAGACGAAGAAAGGAAGGAAAGTTTACGGCTTGAAAAGCCACGATTTCCATGTAATGACGCAGCACCTCCTTCCGTTTGCCTTCAAGGAACTATTACCACGAAATGTTCATGAAGCAATTGCAGGGATAAGTGGTTTCTTCGCCAAATTAATGCACGAGATCAGTGACTCTTGAAGGTATTGAAAATTTGAAGACTAACATAGCCGTGATTCAGTGTAACCTTGAGAAGATATTTCCTCCCTCATTTTTGATGTTATGGAGCATCTTGTTATTCACGGCAAGAGAATTGGAACTTGGTGGTCTGTGCAGTATAGATGAATGTATCGTATGGCGGTATATGTTCCATTTGAAGAAGATGGTGAAAAATTTAAGTAGGGTGGAAGGTTCTATAGTTGCACGATGATCAATGAAGAAACTTCAAACTTTGCGAGTACTACTTTCCAGCGAAGTTCAGACCAAAAGCGAAGACCTGCTCGGCATGATGATAGAGGCTTAACGGGCAACATATCATGTTACGGTTCCAGACATTTTCACAGGCGTTGGACGACTTAGCGGAAAACCAAAGGACCGTCGACTTCGAGTAGGGCGCAGTAATTTGCAAACATATTTGCTCACCAACCGCTAAGATGTTCTTCAATATGAGAGGTAAATAAATTAGCTTACAAATTTTTATTTTAACAAGTTGAAATTTAAATCTTAATTAATTACATTATTGTCATCATATGTACAAGATTTTCATGGCAGAAAAGCGGTTCGAATATAGATACGCCACAGAGGACGAACTAGAAGAAATGAAACAAGAGAATTTGCTGGATGGATGTTTACTTATGTGAGTGCTTTAAACAAATTAAAATATCATTTATCACATATTTATAATAATTCACATTTATTATATAACATATATATGTGCTATTAATAGGTGTCTGCTGGTTTGGCTAGAGGTGAAACATTTGACGATTGGATACGCGAGATGGTCGTTGGACCAAACTTTGTTGTGAAGTCATATCCGAGATTTTGTACTCGAGGATATGCATTCACAACTCAGAAGAGGAGACGTTCGAGTACGACTGATGCTGGCGTTTGTTCTGCATCAGGAGATGATGTATACTACGGACACATACATGAGATTTTGGAAATCAAGTATTTGGGCATGATTGGATTGCGCTGTACTGTTTTCTATTGTGATTGGCTCGACAACACTCTAGATCGAGGTGTGAGAACAGATGCATTTGGTGTTACATCAGTAAATTCGAGGCGAAAGCTGCAATATTATGATCTTTTCATTCTTGCTTCTCAGGCCGACCAGGTAATTAAATGTTAATTATTCAGAATGATTCATCATCATGTGTATTAATTTATAATTTTACTAATAATTTTTTTAATGTTACAGGTTTGTTATATCAAGTACCCCCGGGTAAGGAACAGAGATGATCCATGGGTTACTGTTACAAGACTCAACCCGAGAGGCCGAGTTCAGCGAAGTTCTGAGCTGGAAGACCCACTACAACCAAGCACATCCGGCAACTTAAGTGCAGCAGATGATTTAGCTGGAGTTGGCCATGTAGTCGATTTAACCGACTTCGGAGAGGAAGCTGTCGTTCACGTAGAGGATGAACCAGTGATTGGAGAGTTTCACAAAGATCCAGATTCAGATTCATCTGGTGAAGATGACTCGGAAACAGACTAGCATCGACATGATTCAGATTCATCTAGTGATGATGACTCGGAGACAGACTAGCATCGACTTTTTTTTTTTTAATAGAAATACCGTGGAAATTCCGAGGGAAGATAGGATTTCCTCGGAATTTCCTCGGAATAGGCCTTGTCGATTTAGGGATTTGATTATATAGTCTTTTTCCTCGGAATATTCCGACGGAATTCCGAAGAAGATAAGGGTTTCCTCGGAATTCCCTCGGAATATTCCAAGGAAATTCCGAGGAACTAGGGATTTTTAACCGAAAACAACGTTTTGCGGATTGAATAACACGTATATAACCTTCATTAAGTGTCTTAACCAGATTATGAAGTCAAACTTTGGTGTTTTACTCAATAACAAACACTTTTACGATTGCATGAACGAAAACCACACAACATAAGAGAAACACTTATACACTTTAATAAACGGTAAAAGGAATACTTACAATTATTTTTGAAATTTTTTTATTTCATGGTTTATGATCATCTATACAAAGAATCCTCAATGGTATGAATTACAATTGTATAAGAAATAAAATACGGCAAAAAAAATCGATGTTTTGAAACCCCAAACCCTTTTTCCTCGGAATTTCCTCGGAAATTACCGAGGGTATTCCGAGGAAACATGGTTCTTCGGAATATTTTCATTTAACCGAGTAAACCAAGCCGCCAAATATTTCGAAAAAATTGAATTAATGATTTCCGAGGAAATTCCGACGGAAATATATAATTTTTCCGAGGAAATTCCGACGGACATTTTTTGTTGGACGCCTCATTTTATTAGGTCGAACCAGATCTTCTTCCTCATTTCTCTCTTCCTCTCTCCGCTGAAGCTCTCCTTCTCTCTCGCGATTTATGCCCTAATCCTCCTCAATTTCAGTCACTGATCATGTATGAACCCTATCCCACTCTCTTAGGTTAGATTTGTTAGGTTTTTAAGTAGATTTGATGATTTTGGAATGATATTTATAGATTTTTGTTAGGGTGAATGGTAGGATTGTGTAAAATCGAGTTTAATTATGGTATTCACTTGATTTGGAATTTTTTTTTTTAGTTTTTATTAATTTTGTGATTAAAAACTATTATTTGGGATTTAAAATATATATATATATATATATATAATATAAATTTCTATATTTATTAAACATTTTAATATTATTAAAACTATTTTTTATAATTATTAAACTATTTTTTATTTATTAAAACTATTTTTTGTTTATTAGAACTATTTTTATATATTTATTAAACATTTTTAATATCTATAAAACTTTTTTGTGATTAAAAACTAATAGTTAATTTTTTGGAATATTTTAGTTTTTTTTATCGGGACTCGTCTTTATCACATTTCCTATGTTTTACAAAAAGATCATAAACCTTTACAAAAACAAAAATTTTTAAATTTCAATTTGAAATTTCGTACTTGTTTTCTCTATTTGATTTCTATTATTTATTTAAGGTTTTTTAGAAACTCTTTTTATAAACAATCGAAGTAGAAAAGGTAAACAATCGAAGTAGAAAATGTTTTTTATGATATTTCATCAGATGATTGTACAAGGAAAGTACTAGGTTGTAGAAAAGAAAGCGGTGAAAAAGAATCATAAATAAATAGTTTTTTATTGGATCAGGAATCTTATTATGTATTCGGTGTGGATAAAAGATCTTCCTATGTTATACTATTAAATTCTTGACGATGAATCGATTTTATAGCTCCGATATTGTTATTCATGATATTTCTTTCATTTGATATCATCGAAATCTAATTCATCTGAGTGAGTTTACAAGCGAAAGATTTCTTATCTCTATGGGATTAAATCCCGAGATATTCCAAAGAAAAAAAAAATAATAAACGATTTAATTATGGAAGTCAATATTCTTGCATTTATTGCTACTGCACTCTTCATTCTCGTTCCTACTGCTTTTTTTGCTTATAATTTACGTAAAAACGGTTAGTCAAAATAATTAATTTGAATACAATTTGACTATCTATAAATTAATTAGACCGGAAAGCTTTTTTTTAAGTTAAATGATATCTGATTTGAAATTCTTGGTTTTTTGTTCTAACCTCATGTGATTATTATTATTTTATACTTTTTCTCTTTTTATTTTCTTTATTATTTTATAGAATTATTAGAATGAATATTCAAATATTCATTTCGAATATAATTTTTTAGAATTATTCGAATTTCAAATCTACGAAGTAGACTTAGAATCTTTTTCCATTGCACATTGTAGAATTCTAAGTTTCAATAATATATAATATAAATTTATATATTTATTAAACATTTTTAATATTATTAAAACTATTTTTTGTAATTATTTTTTATTTATTAAAACTATTTTTTGTTTATTAGAACTATTTTTATATATTTATTAAACATTTTTAATATCTATAAAACTTTTTTGTGATTTAAAACTATTAGATGGGATTTTGTTTAAACAATAAAATATATATATATATATATCTATATTTATTAAATATTTTTTTTTAATTTACAGGTCTAATGATGATCAGACCGGCCTCGACATAATGTTGGTATTGGGTACGGGAAGCCGTCTCGGGATTCCAGCCATTTTCGAGATTCCGCCGCCCTACAGCTCCTACCATACATCTCCGTCTGCTGCACCGCTCCTGCTCCTCTTGCTCCCGCTGCTGCACCCGTTCCTGCTCCTCTGGGTCCTCAGGGAGTAATGAGTGTTGCGGAGTTGGTTCGACAGCCCGGTCGTGACCATCTTCCCTATCTCACTTCGTATCCACATGGACGGGGTCAAACATGGTAATTAAACGTATTTTTTTTTCATTAAAATTTGATTGATTATTAATAATTTGTTCTTTTTATTAGGTTCAACCGATCCGGGAACGGGATCAGCGCATGGATCAACCGTATGATGTACTCGGCCCTCGACAAGGGACATCCGACTTTCACTGACTTTCCTACCGACAAGCAGCATCTGTGGTTTCGTCAGTTTGCGGTAAGTATTCTAATTTTTTACTTATATTTTTAATCTTGAATATAAATTTTGTACTAATTGTATTTTTTTTTTCAGCATGAATTCAACTGGAATTCTGATGATACGCTCTTTATCTATCACCACTTCGTCCATAAAGTTATGGACAACTATGGGAAGCAGATCCACAAGTGGAAGAAGAAGTGGGAAATCAACAAGGTTGTTTTTAATTTATTAAACAAATTTTTAATTTATTAAACTATTTACTTTTTTTTTATTAAAAGGTCCCAAATTCGATGAACAACACGGTCTGGATGGAGTTGTGTGTGCATTGGGCTAAGGAAGAGACGAAAGAAACTTCTTCCACCAACTCCACCAACCGCATGAGCGACCATAAAGGGAAAGGCGTCTTCAAGCATAACTTGAGTGCTCAATCTATTGCCACTCTGGGGGATCGCATGGTAAGTTCAGCCGCTTTTTCTTCAATTATTTAAGTTTGGAAATTTTATTTTTTGTGCATTTCTTCTAATTTCTAATGTTTGTTTAATTTATGTTTTTTTCAAGGCGGAAGAAAATGATGGCGAGCCGATTGATGATCTCGCCCTAATGAAGAGGGCGTATACCAACAAGAAGGCCGGCCAGATTGATGATGGTCTTGTGAGGGAAGTGGTCACCGTGGTCCAAACTAAGGTGCAAGACGAAGTGTCTCAGCTTCAAACCGAGGATGACGATTCGACGGCTTCGACCAACTTGTCCCGGTTTCGAATCAACGAAATCGTTGAATCGGTAAGTTCTTTTTTTTAAAGTTCAATTCATTTATTTCTTGATTTTTATTTTATCATCTTTTTATATTATTTAAATTTGGCTATTTTCTATTTCAGTCGGTTCCAAAGAAGAAGGGACGTTTGGTCGGTTTGGGTCGTCGCCCCCGGTCGGTTCCTCCTTCTTCTGCACCACCGCCCATTGTTGACCCAGAAGTACTTACGGCTCAGTTGGAGGACAAGGATGATCGCATATCTTTGTTGGAGACCCAGATGGCGGCTCAACAGGCGGGCTATGAGGCACAGAAGAGGCTGAACCAGCAAATGATGGAGATGATGCAGACGATGTACCCGAACGAGGTGTTCCCGAACGCAAGACCCGTAGTTTTTTTCAAAACTTCGGAATGTTTTATTTTATTTGTACAACTTTGAATATTATCTAATATGTTTTCAATTTTAATTTTAATTTTATATTTTCGAATTTAAATTTCAAAAATTTTATTTTTTAAAAAAAAAATTATTTTTTTGAAATTCCGAGGAAACGAACCCTCGGAAATTTTCGACGAATATTTCCTCGGAATAAGTCGTCGGAATATACCGAGGGACTCCTTCCTCGGAATTTTTCGAGGGCTCCGTTCCTCGGAAATTCCCGATGAAAATTCCGGGGAACATTTCGTCGGAACTTCCGAGGATTGGACCATCGGAATGTCCATCGAAATATCGAGGAAGTTCTCCCTCGGTATATTCCGAGGACCTTTCCGACGAACTGGTGGTCCTTGGAGTTTCCTCGGAAATTCATTTCCTCGGAATTTCGTCGGAAATTTCCGAGGGATTTCCGAGGAAAAATGTATTTCCGAGGAGTTATTTCCGAAGACTTGTTTCGTCGGTATGTCGTCGGAATAACGTTATTCCGACGACATACCGGCGATTTTTTCCCTCGGTATGTCGTTGTTTTCTTGTAGTGTGATCCTCCACTGATTTACTATATATCAAGATGTCATCGAAGAAGATTAACACAAACTTCCGCAAAAACTCTCTAAAAACCTCATTCATCAAACTCTGAAAAGTAGCAGGGGTATTGGTGAGTCCAAATGGCATCACTAAGTATTCATAATGCCCACTGTGAGTCTTGAATGCTGTCTTATGAATATCATATGTATTCATTCTCACTTGATGATAACCAGCCCTCAAGTCAATCTTAGAATAAACCATTGATCCTCCCAACTCATCCATTAGACCTTCAGTGAATGGTATTGGAAATCTATCCTTAATAGTCAGCTCATTAAGACCTCTGTAGTCCACACACAACCTCCAAGAACCATCTTTCTTCTTTACTAAGACTACCGGAGAAGCATAAGGGCTACAGCTCGGTTGTATTGTACCACTCTTCAACATCTCTTGAACCATTTTATCAATCTCATTCTTTTGATAAAGAGCATAGCGATATGGCCTCTGATTCACCGGATTTGCACCTTCAAGCAAGGGAATTTTGTGATTGTGGTTCACCCTGAATGGAGGAAGTTTTGTTGGTTCCACAAAGATATCCGCAAACTCTGTTAACAGTTGTTGAATTGCCGGTTCCATTACCTTCGTATCACTTCCCATCTCCAACAGACAAAGCTCAGCCTTTTCTTCAAGAGGTACTTCATAAGCATATATCATCGACAGTTGAGGCTCAGACTCTTTGATCTTGTTAATTTTCGATGCCTTAGCTTCTCGTATTGAGCCTGGTGTAATACCATTCAACGTCTCTCTCTTCTGTCCAAACACAAACTTCATCACCATTTTGTCAAAATCCCATGTAATAGGACCCAACGTTCTCAGCCATTGAACTCCCAATACCATATCACAGTTTCCCAAAGCAATCACCATGCACTATAGGAAATGTGGGTATTAATAGCATTGTAGCATAGCGTTTTTGGCATTTCTGCTATTGTATACCAACACTTACTTTTTTTATAGCTTTTGTCAATTTAAAACGCTATATTTGTTATCAGCGGGAAAATAAAAAATTTTGGCCGCCTAAAATCCTTTTTTCTTCATTTTTCTCACAAAATCCCAATAGTTCTTTGGAATTAAGTTTCAATAAGGTTATCTTCATTGTCTACTTTCAGTAATTTTTTGTAATGTGAACCAGTGTTGCTAACGTCATTTGGGTTCTTCTCATATTGAGATTGAAGAGTATTAGTGGAGGAGGAGGAGGAGACGAAGTTGCAGTGACGGTAACGCCGTCGCTCGTCACCACCACTACCATCGCAATCTCTCCAATCCACCATCGCTCGTCACCACCTCCACCACCATCGCTTTTCACATCCGTCTTCGCCGGTCTCCGTCTTCACCGGAGTCGCGACCACCACTATCTGAAGCCCTATTCCGATCCAACAACATCGGAAAATGAAGCTCGCTCACACTGACACTAACTCATTTCCATCCTTTGTCACTTCCAGATTCATCTCCCCTCAAATTCATCGTCATCCGTAGCAGGTGTTACATCAGTCTCTATCTCTAACAACATATTCTCGATTTGAAAGTTGAAATCTTTATCATCTCAATTTGCAGAGCTTTTACTCAGAAGAAGCTCAAAGATCTGTACAGGAATTAAACACATATATCTCTAGATTGCTGAAGTTTTGCTTTGTAATATATCTAATTTACCATCCTTGTGTGAAACCTTTTCTTATGAATTTTGTCTCTGTGTTTGCAAAAAAAAAGGTGTTTTTTATTTGTCTATGAAGACTATAGATAGAGCCCACATGCCTAAGAACTTGTGGGAGAGGGTGAAGCTGCCTAGAAACTACGAGAAAGCCCTTGAAACCATTGACAATAACTTGGTAAGTGAGTTCACCGTGTACATATATTGATGCAACAAGAGTGGAGGTCTTATTATGTTTCTTTTGGTTGTGGGTGTGTGGTAGTTGTATTGGCCTAAGTTATTACAACACAAGATCAAACAAAGACTGACTAAAATGACTCAGATACGTTGAAAACTTGCTCTTAAGACAAGGTTGGTCTTCTTTCGGAGCTGTTTGGTACTAGTTACTATTATTCTGTTGGGTCTGAATGTTTGGTGGTCTTGGTTTTGTTCACAGGGAGATGATAAATACACCTAGGAGGGACATCAAGAGAGAATCAAGAAGAGAGGAGAAGGTTGTCAAAGCCGCGGTCTTGGATAAGGTCACACCATGAGTCCATGAGTCCATGAGTCGGAGATGCAGCGGCATTGAGACAGGTACATGACGGAGTTAGAAGCAGAACACGAGGCAGAGGAGCTCGTGAAAATTTAAATGGTGAAGCTCATTATTGAGGATGATGGTCCTTATGAGTGATCTGAGTTTTAATGTTGAAGAAGATGATAAGCTTGGTTGGAGAAAATGACATGAGAGCAGAGATTAGAGTTTGAGATTGAATGTTAACGTATACACCTCTTAAGAAGTTGAATGTAGAGTTAGCCATCAAAAAATGTACTTAGAAATATTGTCATACTAGTTATCTCAAATCCTTGTTTGTTTTGGACCTTTAATGAAAAACATATGGTATTTTATTATTTATTTCTGTTTTATTAGAGTGTAAAATCCAAACCTCAAAGACTAAAAGTCTAATCTTTTAAAATTTTATCCTCAAATTTCATTATAAATCTCAAACCCTAAAAGAATGATATATATATATACACAATTATAGGGTTTAAACCCGTAAACATAAATTTTAAAAACTTTAATCTTAAACTTAAACACAAAATTTAATAATCTATAAATTTAATCTCAAATTTCTATTTTAAACCTCAAACACTAAATTTTAAATCTATACCCTAAATCTAATACTTTAAACCCCAAACTTAAACCCTACATACTAAGTCATAAATCTAATCTTTTCAAACTTATTATATAATTTTTAAACTTAAACTCCAAGTCTATTCTAAAACTCAAACCATATACACAACTCTAAATCTAAACCCAAACACTATGTTCCAAACCCTAAACTCACTTAATTTTATTATTCTTACATCATTACTTTTACTTAATTTAAAATTTATCTACAAAGTGAAAACTAATAATGTTATTAATCTTATATCATTATTTTTATAAATGTAAATGTATAACTTAATTTCTTAATGAAATAAAAGTTTTAGTTAATCTTCTAGATATTGAACCATTCAACATTTTAAACCATTTATTTTTAAACTTAAATCTTAATTTTAACACTATTCATCTTAAACCCGAATACTATTTTTAAACATTTAATATCATATATACATAAATTTTCCACATACATAATATAAATTTCAAACTTTCAATAATTTTATAATAATTATACATACAAAAAAGACAATTTTATTCTGTTTTTCGTTTGAGCCATTGATTGATTCAGAATCAAAGGCCCAAAATCAATCTTTTATCTATCCTCACCTTTTTTTTCTATTGGTTTGGCATGGATCACCATTTTGCACCCTTGGATGATAATGAATCAACGACTGATATTAATTTTTTATTAATTTTTTTTAAATTATTTTCCGAGATTTGAGCATATCTCGTGTTTGAGAGAGAGAGAGAGAAAGTAAGCGATGCATATCGACTCCTTCTCGAAAGTAAAGATCTCGTCTTCTCTATGATGATTATGGTCGACTCCTTCTCGAAAATTTTCTTCTTTCTCTCATCACTGAAACTGAACCAGAGCGCGAGGCTCACGCAGAGGCTTGAGAATCGTCCGTTCGTTGTCCGGTGTGAAGCTTCTTCCAACGGAAGGGTAAACAGTCTGAAACTTTCTGAGTTTAGAGTTATCATATTCTTGCAGAAAAATAAGATCTGTGTTTGCTTCTGTAGAATCTGTGTTATCTGTTTCTGTGTGGGTTTGAGAAGATTGATTAATCTATTTCTGTTTATGATTGATCTTATTTCATTTGATACTGTTAAGTTTACGACAATTCAAAATTAATCTGAGCTGTTTAGGATCAGAATTTCAATGTGATCAGTTTCTGATTTGTTTAAAAGTTTGGAGTTTAAGTTTTAGATTTCGAAATTAATTTTATTTTTGATTTATTTGTTCTTGTTACAGGAAGAAGCCGGATATGAAGAAGATGTGCTGGTGTAGATGAGCCGAGCAAGAAGAAGAAAAAGAGAAAGAGAGAGAAGGCAGAGACGTAAGGAGGGAAGACGAAGAGGAGGGAAGACGAAGAAGATGGAAGGGGAATACGACAACAAAGTGGCGTAGATTAGGTTTAGTATTGGTTGGTTTATTAGGTTTGGTTTAGACAGGGTTAGTTTAATAAACCGGGTTTGTGTGTAAACCAATGTTATGAAATGAACTGATTACTAATTGTAAACCAATTATTGTATACTGATCTTGATTAATAAATAAAATTTAATTTTTAATTATGAATTAATTTTCGATTTAATTTTGAATTATTTAATTACGAATTATGTTTAGGTGTAGTTTTTTATTTTTTATTTTAATTTGGTTTGGGTTCATAATTATTTTTAATAAATTTTCGGATAATTAAAAACAAATTAATAACACGAAATATTTGCTATTATTGTTTATTAAACTATAGCATTCGAAAAATCCGCTATCAAAAGTGTCGGACCTATTATAACGGGCGCTGTCAGAGCGGACAAAGAAGCGCTATTATTCATGACTCATAGTGTTTTTGGTCCGATATTACTACCCTTATTTCCTGTAGTGATGAAATCCGCTTGAAAGGTATGGTTTTGAAAGTTCCATTTAAGCTTCTCTACTCTTCCAGCTACTCTCAGTTGACCACCGTCAGCTACCGTTACTCGAGCAAGACCCGGAGGTTTGATATGACATCCCAACCTCTCAGCTACTCTGGTGTCCATGGAGTTATGTGTAGATCCCGAGTCAATTAGTACAAACACTGGTCTTTTATCATATACTCCTTTCACTTTCATGGTAGAGTAATCAGAATTGCCTGCAATAGCATTAACTGAGATGTGAGCAATATCACATTCTTCTGCTTGTTCTAGAATCGCTATGACTTCCGCATTCCGCATTCTCATAAGCATCCAACAAATACAACTGAGCCTTCTTGTGCATTAAGTAATGAGCAGGAGTGAATTTTTCATCACAAAAGTAACAAAGACCTTTAGCTCTTCTGTCACTCATCTCCGCTGGTGTCAGAAATTTCCTTCGTTGAATTAAGGGATTCTTCTGCTGCTCATTGTTTACCACACCTCCACTCTTCGCTTCCATTTCATTCTTAAAACCTCCAGAGTTCTTCACAAACGTACTTTTCGTGCCGGACCACGTTGATTGTTTCCTAGGGTGTGCCATCTCATACAGCCTTCCCAAAACAAAACAATGTCTCACGGTTTGAGGTTGAAACATTCGTACATGCATCTGAGTGTCATTCCTCAACCCCGCTAAGTACGCACTGATCAAGTACTGCTCCGATAGCTTCACTCTGGATCGAATGAGCTCAAACTTCTCATTGTATTCAGTGATACCCTCTGTTTCCTGTAATTGTTTCAGCTCAGCAATAGGATCATCAAGAACTTCTTCAAATCTTTCGATTATCAAAGCACGGTATTGAATCCAATCACTCAACAAGTTTACTCCTCCTTCAGATTGAATAATTGCCTGATGCCAAGCTGAAGCCACACCATCAAAATGAATCGAAGATAATCTCACTTTCAAATCATATCGATTGCAAAAAACTCCTCCACCTTAAACAGCCACTCTCTGATCTTATCACCTTTGAATCGCGTAAAATCAAGTCGACCTAACCTCGTCATGCCAGTATAATGAGAACTCGTACCAGATCTGGATGATCGAGAATGATCGGTGACCGGATTGTTGATTTCCTGAGTTGTATCGCATTGAAAGCGTTCAATGCTGTCAATCGCCTTCTCTGTTTTCTCCGTAATGAATTTTATCGCCTCAAACATTAACGCGACGTTCTTGTCAATCTTACTGTTCTACTCTGCAATCGTTTCTTCCATCTTCTCGATCTGCGAGCCGATCGCCTCCGAAGTCTCCTTTACCACCGCGTCTTTCAAAATATGTTGAGATCTCGTTTCCGCCATTGTTTCCGAGGATGACGCAGCTTCTGATACCTTTGATAGAGTCAAATCGTGATAGACTAGAACCAGAGGAACTGATGTTCATAAAACAACGGAGTCTTAAAGGGTGATATTCTTTTGAAATTTGAAGAGATTTCTTCATGTACATGAAAGCCTATATCAAAAAGTTGAAGGAGAAATTTATGTGATGCATTCAAAGAACTTATATCTGGAAATATTCTCAAAAATTCATTAATAGCTCCTTCGAATTATGTGACTACGAGCTATTGGAAAACGTCGTATGTTATAACTATGTGCTAGAAGCCTTTAACCCTATATCACATCCAACAATTAGAAACGTTTGAACAAAGTCGCTGGTGATAGTTAGTTAGTTACCTTCTGTTGGTTTAAGCTTGGAGTTAGCTTGAGACACAAGCTATCCTAATCCTAACTTGTTATGTTTATCTAAAAAGATTAGGAAATATTGAAAGTGTTATTTCTATAGCATTAGGAGTTATCTAGTCCTATATATATTGATAGATATGTTGTTGAATCAATCACGGATTGTGTGAGTGATTAGCTTTAGACTTGAATTGTTTTGCTAAAGCTTTGGGTGATTAATAAGAGAAGGACTTCTTGTTAAAGTGTTTGAGATTCTATAATTGGTATCAGAAATAACTATTAGAACCTTAATCGCAAGCAACAGATCGTACCAAGGAGACAATCATGGCCGATGTCAAAGACGAAATCGAGACAAGCAACAAAGACACGGGACCTTCGTCCATCAAGTTCCCAATGTTAACTTCTTCAAACTACACCGTGGGCTATGAGGATGAATATTGCTCTCAAGGTTAAAAAAGTTTGGGAAACCATTGATCCTAGTAGTAAGCATGAAGAAAATAATAACATGGCTATCGCCTTGATCTTCCAATCGATATCGGAGGCATTGACTTTGCAAGTGGGAAACCTTGACACAGCTAAAACCGTCTGGGACGCGATTCAAGTACGCCATGTTGGAGCCGAAGAGTACGAGAAGCACGACTACAGACGTTAATAGCTGACTTTGATAAGCTCAAGATGAAGGAAGAAGATAGCATCGATACCTTCATTGGCAAGCTAACCGAAATCTCGTCAAAATCAGCTTCTCTAGGAGAAATCATAGAGGAACCGAAACTTGTCAAGAAATTCTTGAAAAGCTTGCCAAGAAAGAAGTACATACACATGGTTGCATCTCTTGAACAAGTTATGGATCTCAATGCAACTTGCTTTGAAGATATAATTGGGAGACTAAAAGCGTATGAGGAGAGAATTAGCGAAGAAGAAGAACATAATGATGAGGGAAAGCTGATGTATGTTAGTGAATCCCAAGCTGAAAGCTATGCGAATAGAGGAAGAGGACGTGGTGGACGAGGCAACTGGAGAGGAGGTAGAGGCCGAGGACGTGGTGGAGGCTCCTTTGCTCAGAAGGAAGCTTGGAAACAGAGTCAAAACAGAGACAAGAGCCACATCACGTGCTTCAACTGTGATAAGCTCGGCCACTCGGCCACAAGAAACAAAGGCGACAGTGAAAACGTTTCGATCAGGTAAAGGAGGAGATTGCATGTCTCATGAATTTGACAACTACTGCAAACCAAACGAAATCAACAGACATATGACAGCTCCGTATTCTCCACAGCAGAACGGAGTTGTCGAACGACGAAATCGTACACTACTTGAGATGACTAGAAGCCTGTTGAAACATATGAGTGTACCAAATATACTGTGGGAAGAAGCGGTTAGACATGCTACCTATTTGCTGAACAGAGTCGCCACGAGATCTTTGACGGGACAGACACCATACAAAGCCTTGCGACACAAGAAACCAAACATCACTCATCTTAAAGTCTTCGGGTGCGTATGTTATGCAAGAACAGAGATCGCGGGTAGAAAAAAGCTTGATGATCGATCAAGGATCCTGGTAGATTTAGGAACTGAGTCTGGTTCAAAGGCATATAGATTGCTTGATCCTTCGAGAAAAAGGATAGTGGTTAGCTGTGACGTACACTTCGAAGAATAAAAACAATGGAGTTGGAACGATAAAGCTGGAGCAAGAACAGAGAAAAGTTCATTCTGTTTTGACCTAATGCCTTTGAAGGATATATTGATGAACATTCTGAAGGTCAAGATGGAACTGAGAATGGAGAAGATGAAATAGAAACGATCAGTGAGGATGATGAAGAAGAAGATAATGATGATTCACCACAACATAACTTGAGAAGATCAACTAGAGTTAGCACGAAGCCTTCGTATTTAGACGACTACGTCCTCATTGCCGAAATGGAGAGTGAAAGACTTTTGATGATCGTCAACAACGAACCGTGGGACTATAATGAGGCTAAAAGTCTGAAGGTTTGGGTGGATTCTTGTAAAGAAAAGCTAAACTCGATCGAGAAGAACAACACATGGATTTTAGTTGATATACCAAAAGGTTTTAAGCCGATTGGATTAAAATGGGTCTTCAAGATAAAGAGAAACGCAGATGGAAGCATAAGCAAATACAAAGCACGGCTAGTGGCTAAGGACTACGTTCAAAGACATGACATTGATTATGACAAAATATTCGCACCAGTAGCCCGCATTGAGACTATCCGAATGATCATTGCGATTGCGGCATCAAAGGAATGGCCAATTCATCATCTTGACGTAAAGACGGCCTTCTTACACGGAGAACTAAAGGAAGAGGTTTACGTTAGTCATCCTGAAGGTTTTGTGATCAAAGGCAAGGAAGATATATTCTATAAACTACACAAAGCTCTCCAGCTTAAGACAAGCACCAAGAGCTTGGAATGTCAAGCTTAACCGAATCTTGAAGGACCTTGGCTTCACTCATTGTTCCAAAGAACCATCATTGTATAGAAAGAAAGAGAAGAAGGGCGTTCTCCTGGTTTGTGTGTACGTTTGTGATCTTCTCGTCACAGGGTCATTGCCAAAATTGATCATTGAATTCAAACGCGAGATGGAAAGAAAGTTTGAGATGACGGATCTTGGTAGACTAACGTATTATCTAGGCATTGAAGTATGTCAAACATGCGGAAGCATTGCATTGTCCCAAGCAAGATATGCTCAGAAGATCCGTGAAGAGTTTGGTATGCAAGATTGTAATCCGGTTCATATACCTATGAATGTCAATGTAAAACTTAGCAAGTCACCTCGAGAGAAAGCTATCGACGAGAAAGAGTATCGGAGAAATGTTGGATGTCTTCGATATCTATTGCACACAAGACCTGATTTAGCTTTCAGTGCTGGAGTGCTTAGTAGGTATATGCAAGAGCCTAAAGATTCTCATGGAGCTGCTTTGAAGCAAGTTTTGAGGTACTTACGCGGTACTACTTCTTGCGGTCTACGGTTTGGACGAACTGAATGTCTGAAGTTGGTAGGTTTTAGTGATAGTTCTCACAATGTCGATGTTGATGATGGTAAGAGCACGACCGGACATGTTTTCTATCTTGGAGACAGTCCTATAACTTGGTGCTCTCAAAAGCAAGAAATTGTGGCTTTATCATCATGTGAAGCGGAGTTTATGGCCGCTATTGAAGCCGCAAAGCAAGCAATTTGGCTCCAGGAGTTGTTAAGTGAAGTCGTAGGAGGAGACTGCGAGAAGGTGATCATAAAGGTTGATAACAAATCAGCAATCGTGCTCACAAAGAATCTAGTCTTTCATGGACGAAGCAAACACATCCACAAAAGGTTTCACTTCATCAGAGAATGTGCTGAGAATGATCAAGTTGAAGTAGAGCATGTTCCGGGAACTGAACAAAGGGCTGATATACTCACAAAGTCGCTTAGCCGAGTTCGATTCAAGGAGATGAGGGAACTGATTGGAGTCCAAGTCATGAGTGAAAGTGAGATCAAGCTTAAGGGGGCGAAATGTTGGTTTAAGCTTGGAGTTAGCTTGAGACACAAGCTATCCTAATCCTAACTTGTTATGTTTATATAAAAGGATTAGGAAATATTGAAAGTGTTATTTCTATTAGAATTAGGAGTTATCTAGTCCTATATATATTGATGGATATGTTGTTGAATTAATCACGGATTGTGTGGGCGATTAGCTTTAGACTTGAATTGTTTTGCTACAGCTTTGGGTGATTAATAAGAGAAGGACTTCTTGTTAAAGTGTTTGAGATTCAATACCTTCTTCCCAGCATGATTTTGGTTTATCCCATAATGTAAATGCATATATAAAAAAGAATTCACAAATCAGGATGAAGGATGATGCAATCATGCAATCTTACTCATAATAATCATAAAACTGCATGCTTCTTTAAAAGATAAGTTATTTAAGTTTATTATAACAGTAGAATCCAGATATCAGCTGTGTGTTCAGCAATTGCGCTGAATAGATGTATAGTTTTGGCTAAACAGAGCATGGATGCTTCATTACATGTCATATCACATGAAAACCATATATGAATCCTACCTAAGGAACAAATAGAACAACAAAAATACCAAAAAAAAATAACAAAAGCTTATATAATTGAGAAATATTTCATGTACTGTTTTCTCACAAATCAGAATTCAGACATTTAGATCCAATTTTTATTTATTTATTATTTTTGTCAAAAAATATAATTGGATTCAAATGTCTGAATTCTGATTTGTGAAGAAAACAATACATGAAACCTTTTTCAATTGTCAACATCATTTGTCTTGAAAACACAACAAAAGCGAAAAGTAAGCAACATGATTCAGTTGACAAAAAAAAAGCAACATGATTTATCTTGCAATCTTATTGATCCAAAATATTTTTTTAGGCACATGATTTTTCTCTTTAATGAATATATCTTAGCTTCTCTCTGACCGTTTCAGTCACATAATTGGAAGAGGAATCATATCATCGCAGAGCTAGAAAGAGGTGTTTGAAACAGTTCATCTTCAGACCCATTTTGCCACTGTGCAAGCTAACTTTAATACTTTGAGAGACAAATTTGATGATCTGGCTACTGCGAATGAAAATTTGCTGATGGACCTCAATTGTGTAAAGGTCAAGTGGTTGAACACATTAGCTTATAAATTTACAATTACAAATGTAGAATATTCTGCGCAAGTGTGCGGGGAAACTTCCCACGATAAGAATGTAAATGGGCTAACGAACATTGTTGGGCCTTACATGCCCATATAATCATTTTGAATTTTCATATCGTATGTTAAAAAGTAAATATAGTGAAATCTAGCTTCCTTATTTTTAAAATATAGTAAAAATTATCCGTACGCACATTTTCAAATTGTCTACTCTGGTTTTAGTTTCTAATTTTGGCTCATTTGATTTGCATGTAGGACTGAGAATTTGAGTAAGTACCTGTAGCCCCGCTTTGTTTGACCCGCGGAAATATATCTTGTTCCCTTCCCTGTTTAGTACACTAATGCCTTAAGGAACTACAACATTATCAAATACACTATAGCCCCCGCCTGCCCACGACTAATGGACCATCCACACCCACTCACTCAGCCCGTGGGCTCCATTCCGTTCCAACGAACGATGCGTTAATTTTCCAAGGTCCAAAAGTCTTGTTTACTGATCCTGCAATCACTACATGACTTTTCCATGTGCTTTGGTCTCACTCACACGGTATCGCGAATCACTTCCCGATAGGTCACCATATCCTTTCACTACTCTAGCTCAAGCACGCTTAACTCTGAAGTTCTAAAAGGATGTGTGACGAAAAAGGTAAGTCAACTTTAATGACATAGGTAGTCAAATCAATTCTCTTAAGCCCTTCCATATATCACAATTCGGGATGTTACAATTCATCCTCTCTCAAAGAAAGCAACGTCCTTGTTGCGCCTCATGACATGTCTCAAGACGCCTCTCGGATCAGAACCGAGATGGCTAAACTCGCTCTGATACCACTTATAACGCCCCGTGGGCCTCATCCCGTTCCAACGGTCGGTGCGTTAATTTTTCCAAGGCCCAAAAATCTTGTTTACTGATCCTGCAACCACCACATGACCTTTTCCCGTGCTTTAGTTTCACTCACACGGTATCGCGATCACTTCATGATCGGTCACCGAACTTTCCACTACTCCAGTTCAAGCACGCTTAACTCTGGAGTTCTAAACGGATGTGTGACGGAAAAAGTAAGTCAACTTGGTGACATAGATAGCCAAATCAATTCTCTTAATCCCTTCCATATATCACAACTCGGGATGTTACACATAATGAGACGCCTCTATAGCTACTCAATTCCCTACAGAGGAGGTTGACTATAGAATCGAAGAAGCAGTACTTGTTGTATTCAACGGGGACGAATGTTAGGTTGGACAATAAAGATTCCCACCTTTCGCATGAGAAGTAGAGAGCTATGGAACAACAACAGTATAATCTTTAGTTTTAGGGTTGACTACAGATCCATCAATAGTAGTGGTGTATGTTTTAATAGGTGGTATATCATCTTTAGCCAAGCATGAGGGACATGGGAGAAATAAATCGACCATTTTAGTATCAAAAGTTTCTTTAACCATCAAGAAAGTAGTATCTTGAGCAACAGTCAGTAAATCAAGTAGAGGGAGAACCGGTTGCAACAGTTAATAAGGAAGGAAGTTATGAAGCTCCGGGATGGATCAGAAGAGTCCAGCAGTGGAGGTGGAGGGTGGAGCAGATTTCTAGTAGTGGTGGTTGATGGCGCAGAGAGGGAACCATCCTCTAGAAACCGCTTATTATTTTTCATTAGAAATTGCGGCAGAAAAATTTTTATTTTCGATGTGGTTCTTTGTTTTCGGTGTTGTGATAGTCGTTTTTCATTTTATACTATTTGTTTCTATGTAATTTCTCTCAAACAAAAAATCGTATAAAATTTAACATTTTACTCCAAAAAAAAATCCACGAGTTTTTGTAATAAAAGCATAGTTGTATCATAAAAAGTAGAAGATACGACAACAGCTGCTGGTAATTGTAAACAGTGGAAAAAGATGTTTACAGAGAACCGCCACGGTGATATTACTCGCCGCCTTATGCAATTCAATTTTCAACACAGAAAAAAATTGTTCTACTGACCCAGGACCTCGTAGTCTAGTGGTACTACCTCCTTGGGGAGGGGAGGCCGGCTGTTCGACTCGCGGGGAAGGGGAGGCGGTCCAGACCCGCAAAGGTATACAGACAGCGCCCACGCTAGGTGGTGGGCATAAGGTCAACACCTGGTTAAACAAAAAAAAAAAAAAATTGTTCTACTGTATAACACTATTGATCACTTCCACCTCGCCGCGGTGAGTTCAGAGTATCTGATAAATGTTTGTTCGTCTATATATTCAGCTACGCGGGAGGGTTTTAGAATAAAAGAACTATCTAATCTAATTCGGATCCCCAGGCTACTTAATTAAAATTCTTCATTTGTACACATTTATACATTTTTTACATTTTTTTCTTACTTTAGCTGTATTTCTACAAAAAAAAAAGGAAACAAAAAAAACTGTATTTCTACGATTTTGCACATTATTATCGTAATTTTAAATTAGCAAGTGGATATAGTGGGAGATTAGTAGGTGCTTTGCAGGAAGTTAAGAGTTTTGACATTTAAAATCATTAGGTTATCTGTCATTTGACTCTTACAAACAATGAAGATCAATTTGGTCTCAGATATTTGTCGATCGGCCAATTTATTTATATATATATATATATAATATACAATTACTCATACATGCACGCCTAATTTAGATAGAAGAAAACCAAACGCGCAAGCTGTATCTAAATGATTCAAACTAGGTGACTATATTATATAAGCCTAATCATCAATATTAGTATTGCGTATATATGTACACGTCATTCGAGCAAAACGCAAATTAAACATGCTTTGTGAAGACCAAAATATTATGGCCGAGTATATATAAAAATCCATGTAAATTCATGCCACTAAGCTTGATCCTAAATGGTTTGGGGGTTTTTCACGTCCACGGCAGATAATTAGTCGTCTTCATGATCTATAAAACAAGTCAGCTATGATGCAAAAGTTGGATTAAACTTTTCTTTTGTTTTTTTTTAAGTTGGAGAAAACTTAATATCCACCACAGGAATGTTCGAATATTTAAGACGTTATGTACACATATTATATATATGAGATTGATCAAACTTAGTGGTAAGAATAGAAGACACAAAACTTTTAATAATTTTTCCCTAACAAAACTTTGAATACTAAGAAAGAAGAACTTCCACTGATTTTTTCTGTTGGAAGTTTACAGTTGCTTCCACTGATGCCTTAATTAGTTTCAACGAGTCGAACTGAATCATATATCCATTTATCGTTTTATAAAGATTACATATCCACATTTTATAATTAAGAAATGACGAAATGAAAAATATTTGTATTGTATTTGTTGTGATCATGATGTGTCTTCGTGGTAGTTATAAATTTTCAAAGAAAAAAATAGTATAATTATGATAGTTTTTTGGGAAAATTGCCTAAACGAAACAAAAATTTAGGATGATTGTCTCTTTGTTATAAAACTTTGTTTGTCTATTTTATTTCCATTTTACCTTTTATATTTCTAAAAATTAAAGAAATAAATAGTTTTATAAATAAAAAAATGATTAAAAATATAACAAATTAATAAAACACCCATATACAAAAACACATATTTTTTTGGTTGAAAAAACTTGATAAATAATTTTTTTAAATTATGTTCTACTAAACGTAGAATTCGACTTCTACGAAAAATGAGTTAGTAGAAAACAAATTCCATTATAAACAAGTCAATACTTTTTTTAGAACGAAAAATTTACTTTTAATTAAAACTAGAGTTTTTATCCACGCACTTGTGCATATTATTTTTTGTTAGAGCTATATTTTATATTGACATGAAAAGAAGTATGATGTTGTGTTACATATTGCAAATACAAAATAGTTTAATTTATTTTGGTGCTTATAAACATTATATATGGAGCTACAAAAATAGTTATTATTAAAGAAATTAAAATTGTATACTGTAGTATTTATGACTGAGGGAATTATATAAATAGTGTTGATATCAATGTTGGTGTAAATTATATATTTCATAAACAATGTATATAATATACGTAAATCTTGTTAGGAGATTGTAATTTTTATGTTTGTTACTGATTTTTAGGAACTAAAATAATTAATAGATTTATTTTGTCAAAATTATATAAACATTAATATCATAGTAATTGGTTGATATCTACTATAAATTTATTTTGTTATACTACTAATATAATGGTCCTATTATGACTTCTCAATAGTAGATAAAATTAGGAATCGAAATTAATAAGATAGATTATAAATATGGAGAATGCGAATTCAACTAAATGTAAAGATATGTACTTTTCTCTCGAATGCAGTTTCTACTTTTACGAAGTATTCTAAAATTTCGAGAATGCGGAATCTAAACACAACAAGAACGTCTACATGAGGTATAAATTGCATTCAAGATTTTTGTCATGGTTCTACACAGTATAGAATGTGCATTTTACGGATAATAAAACATGTTTCTTCGAAAATTAAGGAAGTTTCAGTTAAGAAAATATTCTAACTTCCAAAAACGTGTTTTGGTCGATTTGCTTTGTCAAAATATCAAAAAAAAATTTTTTTGTCTTTTCTTCTTCATCAATCTATGATTTCTCTATAGTTTGTCTTGTGATTTTTACAAATTTTTTTCTATGATGCATATCTATCTATACAACATGTGGTGTTTGAAAATTTGGTGCAAGAGGACGGACGAAGAGGTTACACCAAAAGGGAAGCTCGATTTAACCGGAAAAGACACAAAATCCCTTGTTCCTCTCTCGACAAAGAGAGAGAGCCGGAGAAACCAAAAGAAATTAGGGTTACAAGATATTTTGTGTCTTTTGTTCTCTTTTTGTTTTATTTTTTTTTAATTTTTTACATTTCTTTTGCCTTTCTAAAACCTTTTATTTTTACCTTTTTCATTAAAATTTTAAAACTTAATTTTAATTTGTGTTTAAATTGATTAATGAAGGGTTAGTTTTGGGATTATAAAAGTATTATACTAAAAAGACAACTTAGTGATGGTATTATATTAAGGGGATGACCATCCTAAATTTTTGTTCCGTTTTGTCAATTTTCCCTAGTTTTTTTGGGTATAATTCTGATAGTTTTTCAAAGAAAATGTACCAAAAGCTATTAAATTGTTTTAATACTATAAAATGAGGTTTTTGTTGGTAATCTTTGTCATTGCGGTGAAGTTTTATCATTCATGTTGTTGTCAACCAATAAAATGGTAAACCGAAATCAGAACGAGAACAAAACAGAGTATAAAACGATGCTTTGTTTTTAGGGAAAATTATTTTTTAGGCCAAAAAATTGATAACATTGTCCTTTAGGCTAATTTTATATAGTTTATTGTCTCATTAGACTAATTATTTCTAAAATGGCAATAATGTTCTTATATTTTTAATTTTTATTTCATAATTAAAAATTAATAAATCATCATAATGTATTTATATATATTTAATATTATAATAATTTAAAAAACATAAAACAAAAAAAGAAGTTCCCAATCATTATAATGTAATTCCAAATATTCTCTTCCCATATTTTCGGAACTGATCATCTTTATTCGTAGAATTCAGTAAATTTGTAGAATTCGGTTTCTATAGATGTTTAGATTTATAGTAATGTGTATATTTCGATTTATACAGGTTTTAGATTTATAGTAACATGTAGATTCCGATTTCTACATATTTTAGCGCTATAGGTTAAATATTTTTAGAGTACTATTATTTTTCTAGATTACTTTTTATGAACATAGCAGATTCAATAGAAAACAAAGATTTCATTTTCTACTGCGTAGAATGTCAATTCTACTTTCTGTATAACCAAATCTGAAATTGTTATTTAAACATTTTTAGAACCGGAAAAAATATCACTAAGTTGATATAGGTATTTCATTAGTAGTTACTATTTTTCAATTTTTTTTTGTTTGTAAAACTATTTATTTAATTTATTTTCAAAAATATTAAAGAACATTAAAAGCAAAAATGGTATAAAATAGAAATTAGTCTAAAGGAACCTACGTTGCACGGAAGCTTCATCGGACGTCCGCTTCCCGCTTCTGAACAGGAATCAGAATCGGAACCTTGTGGAAGCTTACGGAATCTCGCTTCCCAAACGCTTCTACAATATTCTCTTTAAAAACATGTTGGAAGCTTATGATTCCGTTTTGAAATCACGCTTCCATTCTTAAAAAAAACACAATGTCTTATATCAATAAAAAATAAAAATAAAAAATTTTAATTTATATAAATCCAAATTTTAATAGTATTGAATAGAGAGAATAAAAATATACAAATATTAAAATTAATACTATTAATTATATTTATGCATTGAGGTTTTTATTAAAAATAAATCATATATTCAAATATATAAGTCAATTAATTATAAAGTATTAAAAATAATTAATATAAAATTTTATTTTAAAATTAATTTATGTGTATTTCACAGTTTTAATATGCAATCATTTCAAAATTATTATAAATATAAATGCTTTATTTATCATATAATTTTTAGTTCTAGATTGTAAAAAAAAATTCTTATATATGTATATATATGCATACGCTTCCAACACGTACCCGATTCCTTTTTTTTTTTTAAATCTCGCTTCTGCGCTTCCATACGCTTCCGATTCTACGTACCCGCTTCCATGTAACATAGAAGGGAACAATGTAATCATTTTTTGGCATAAAAAACAATTTTCCCTTGTTTTATACTGACACTGTCATTAGGGCTGAGCACAATTACTCGTTACTTGGCACGTACTCGCTACTTGATCGATACTTGACTCGTAAAGTCGAGTACTTGGTTTGACCAAGTTGAGTATCAAGTAATCTATTTAAATTACTCGCAAGTACAAGACAAGTATCAAGTATTCAAATCAAAGTAACTACTTGGCGTTGTTTGGCTTGTTACTCGTTTTTGTTGGTGAACAAATATACATTTTTAAATCATAGTAAAATAACTTGTTTATATTTCTATTTCCATAAGTTAATCAAACATATGTGATATATTTTGACGTTTTTTTCTTTCTTAGATATTATATTTCTCGAATTGACTAAAATATAGAAAAACAATGAAATATTTTGTATGCATAATAGATTTACTTAGTTTTGAATTTCGACGAATTAGCAAAAAAAAAAATACAAATAATTATTAAAAACTTGCAAATTATTTACAAGTAACAAGTAATTAAATAAGTGAAGCAACTTGCAAGTCCGTCAATTTTTAGCAAATACTTAAAATCGTAAGTACTCGTTTTTAGCATACCAAGTACAAGTAATTTTTTTTACTACCCGTAAAAACCAAGCCGAGTACCAAGTATATCAAAAATACCAAGTACCCGGCTTATGCCGACCCTGGACTGTCATTGTTTTTTTTTTACTATTTTCTCTTAGGTTTTTTTTTTTTTACTATTTTCTCTTAGTTCATTTAACTATTTGCAATAAGATATTACTAAAATTAAAATATTTTTGGAAACAACTCTTCTTTCATTCTAATAATTACAATGTATTCCAATGAGCTAATAACTATTAATTAATATACCACAATTAAAATTTTAAATTATTCTTTATCCATACTTATCAGATTTAATTAATTAACAAATCATTTATTTTGTTCCAAATATATGATTATTCTCTAATCGGATTATTATCTAACCAAATTAAAACTAAAAAACCTTTTAAAATAATATTTCTTTCATTCTAATAATTACAATTTATACTACTATATTAATAACTATTAATAATTTAACTAGAAATAAATTGTTAGATTATTCTCTATCCATACATATCAAATTTTATTAATTAACAAATCATTATTTGTTAGATTCCTCTCTAACAAACATACCAAATATACAATAATTCTCTAATCTAATCGGTTTTGAAAACCAGACCGCCCGGTCGGACCGTGACTTGGTTCTAATCGGTTTCGGTTGTAAAAAATCAGATTTGAGTTAAACCGGTAAACCCGGTCAAAAACCACTAAACCCGGGGACCAAGTTTTCTCAAATTCAAGTTAAAAACATTAAAAACTGCAAATTAAAAAAAAAAAAAGATTTCATAAAAACCATATTGAAAAAAATATCTGTCTATATAAATTATTTTCATTACATTTATATTATTTTAAACATTTCCATTTTATTTTCATATTATTTGTAGATTCTAACAATGATATAAAATTTTGTAAAACAGAATTTTATAATTATACATATATATATAGTTAGTTAATCTAAAATTAAATTAAAATTTAAAACCCGGTTGAACCGGTTGGATCGGTCCGACCATTGATTTAAAATGTGACTATAAAATTCACACATATATATTTGAATTATCAGAATACAAAAAAAAATTATAATTTAATATTTTCTCAAAAATAAACAGAATTCGTTTGGCATATAAAAAACTTAAAAACATATATATCTATTATATTAAAACAAAAATACATATTTAATTTTGAAAATATAGATTTATTAATATACATAAACATAATAATTAGTGTATAAATTTATAAATAAATACATCAAAAATGGTTACTATAGTTAAAAAATATTAATTGACAAATATATTATATAAAATATTATTTCGATTGCTTTTGTATCTAACCGCAATATGAGAAATCAACAAATTACACACGATTAAAAATCGTCAATCTATCATAAATAGTATATATTATAAATCGATCCATTGTCCATATAAATGCAGATTTGTGCAATCTATATATTTTTCTACTGAGAAAAGTTTAATATTCCTATTTTATTAAGACAAACATGAGTGTGAATGCACAGATGAAGCTCTAGTTTTCCTTAAAATCAGTGTATTGTCCTTTTAAGGAGGAAGTGCATAAAAGGTGGCCAAAGACGAAAGAAAAGAAGACGCAAAACGATGAATAACGCGTATTCTCTATAGACGAGATGGTCATAGAGAATATCACCATGTTGGACCGCTCTGCTTACTTTGATTTGATCAAACAAAAGAAACGACAAAAATATCTAAATCAAATTGATCCCCAACGAAAAGACCATCTAACATTTTTCACAAAAAGATATATAAATTTTTCAGAGATGAAAAAACAACAAACTATTTAATTATTTACATTAGATTTTTTATAATAATAATTTGAAGAGTAGGTGAGACCAGAAAACTTAGTACCGTTCGCCACCAGCCTCATTTCTCATAGGCGAGTTCAATCCATTTCGCAAAGTTGTCCGGTGGTTTCCTCCGCCGGGCGACTTAGCTGTTGGAGACTTAGTCCTCGGAGAGTTAGCCGTTGGCGATGATCGATGATGATGACTCTTACGAGCCTTATTACTTTCCCTAACACGACCTTCGTCTTCTCTATTATCGGAAACTGACTTCTCGGGAGTATTCGGCACCGTGTAAGTGAAAGTCCCCATGGGAATATCATTATAGTCCTTAAGATCGTCGAGGATAGAGACGACTGTGCTCATACAAGGCCGGTTCTTGGGTCGATGGCTTAAGCATAGGTAAGCCAAAGCTGCTGCTTTCTTTGCTCCAGTCTCTGAGTATTGACCTTCAAGCCTAGGGTCCATGATCCTATCAAGTTTACGAGCGTCCTTGAGCATTGGACGAGCCCAATCCACGAGATTTTGTTCCCTTGAAGATCTTTTCTTGTCTACCGATCTCCTACCGGTCAAAAGCTCGAGTAGAACAACTCCGAAGCTGTACACGTCACTCCTCGCTGTTAGATGACCGGTCATGATGTATTCAGGTGCTGCGTAGCCTTGCGTGCCCATCACGCGCGTTGAAACGTGCGTGTCGTCTCCTTCTGGTCCGTCTTTGGCTAATCCAAAGTCAGAGAGTTTAGCTGTGTAATCCTGAAAATAAAACAATTTGAGATTAGTTTGACCAAAAAAAAAAAAAAAAACAATTTGAGATTAGAACTTTTAAAGAGAGATTGAAACTCAGAAGTTATAAAATGAAACTTATTGCTTACCGAATCTAACAAGATATTGGAAGCTTTGAAATCCCGATATATTACAGGATTTTCTGCTTCGTGAAGAAACTGAAGACCCGTTGCAGCTCCATGAGCGATCTTCATCCTCGTTGACCATGGAAGCGACGCTGAATATCCTGTATATTTGGATTTAAAAAAATCATCTCAATTTAGAAACTTTCTTGTCTGAATTTGGTCGTCAATAAACAAGAAACATAGAGAAAGAAACTCACTTCTGAAAAGTTGATTCTCTAAGCTTCCACGAGGCATAAACTCGTAAACAAGAGTCCTATGTTCTTCCTCGCAGCAATAGCCAATCAGTTTCACAAGATTTTTGTGTTTTAGTTGTCCGAGAAACATGACTTCTGTCTGAAAACCATTAAAAAAGAAAGAAGATTTAGAGCCAGAACGATTAAGAAGATTAATTAATAGGGGAAACTGAAATAGAATGAAATTACGAACCAGCCATTCACGGTGACCTTGAAGACCTTCAAGGTCGAGCAATTTAACAGCGACAGGCTGAGCTTTAAGACCAGGACGAAGCTTATCATCGACGAATCCTTTATGAACAGGACCAAACCCTCCTTCACCGAGGAAGTTGGTTGAGGAAAAACATTGTGTAATGATTTTAAGCTCGCCGAGCGTGAATTTGTGAAGATCTGATCCAGCGAGAGAAATCGATAGGTCTTCTGATAAAGTGTTGGAACTCGGGTTGCTCAAATCAAGAACCGATAGTCTCTGAAACGAGCTCTGTTTCTTGATGACGTCATCTTTTCTCTTGGGTTTCTGAGGAGGAGCCATTATGATATCTGGATCTCCTAAACAGCTAGCGACTAGTGATCTCCATGAGATTTTCTTCTTCACCGCCATTGTTGATTGTTTTGTTTTTCTTTTCGTGTTGTCTTGTCTGTCTTGTTTTGGGTGTGGAATATTGGAGGAGGCTTTTAAAGGTCACGAGGAGAGAGAAAAAGAAAGACTTGTTAATTATTAGATTAAAATGTTCGATTCAAATCCAACAACAACTACTACTACTCTTTTTCAATTTTTAGGGGTCGCTTTATATTTTACTAACCGCGGTTTGACATTGTAAATGTTTATCATACGCTGTCAAAACCTAAAGTTCATTGCTTACGCGCAAGTGTTCCTTTTATAATTGGGAAAATTGCCAAATAAAAAAACACACTCGTTGTCCTATTAATATAACACCAACCTTAGTTTGTCCCTTGGTATAAGTTTTTTCATAATTCCAAAATTAGCATGTGATTAATCAAATAAAATATGATTTAAACTACTTTAAATATTAAAAACGTAGTAAAAAATAAAAGAAAATAATAATTAAAAAAACTCATTTCTCAGAACCCTAGATCTAATTGTTTTCTCGTCTCTCTCTCGACAAACCGAGACTACATGATGTGGATCCCTTCGAGAAGAAGTAGATCGTTCGGAGAAGAGAAGACGGAGAGACGATGGCTGTAGACGACTCTCTCAAGCCTGTTGTTGCTACCAAAGAAGCGAAACCTAATTCGTAGAGCATCTAATGGACCGGTGGCGATCGCGGTAGAAGGAGAGATCGTGAAGCGGAGATGTTGACCAATCGGGCAAATCCACAGTTCATGAATCGCATCCCTTGGAGCATTTTTGGACTTTCCACAGTTCCTCTTTTCATTCGTTGATTTTCTAACAAAAAGATGACTTGGGGAAGCTCCTTAGATCCGCTGCTCACGCTCTCCACCTGTCGAGGAGTTACGAGGTTGGTGCTTTAAAACAATCTTTTCGTTCTTACAATAATTCTACAATCTGGGTTTTGGTTTGGATTTCGATTTCTCGAGGAAAGTTATGTTCTTTGTTGATGGGTTAGATCATATGAAGTCATCGTTCTTATCTGTTTCTGAAGAATTGCTTGTTTGATGTTTGAATTTGTAGCTACAAGCTTATATGTTAAGTTTTTGAAAAGATAGCTAAGATATTATGTTCGATGTAAATCAATGTTTTACACCTTAGTATTTTTGTTGGTAAGAGAAGATGAACAAAGAGTTATTTGGTTAGTGTTGGATGCTATTGTATTTCTGTGCACTCGGGTGTACATATACTTTCTTGTATTCTCCTTTCTTGAGAACCTTTCTCTCAATGGGAATAATGAACTTGTGGTTCGTTCTATTGGAGACAATAGAAGGAGTTCCTGAATTACAACAGCTGCATTGGTTTCATCATCCATGTGGGAAGAGTGATTGTCTTGATGCTAATTCAAAAGGCTTTTCTTTTGCATTTCTCAATGTTTGTTTTTTGTCTGTATTGGTTTGTTTTCCATTCAAGAGGATGCGAAGAAGATGAACAGGTACAACCATACTATTATCGATCAACAATTTGAGTTTTAAGGCTGACGGGCTGACCAGATTCAATGCTTCAGATCCGACATCGAAGCATGCCTGTTCGATATCACATTTTCACTTTGGTATATTTGTTACAAACTTAGTTATTTTCCATGTCAATATCAAGTTAGGCTTGTTCCTATACTCAAGCTTGATTTCTTTTCCATGTTTAAAGTTGTATTATATTGTACCAGATGCAAATTGAATGTCTTGGTGTAGTTTAAAGACAGTTATTATAGAAACGTTCCTTCCAATTTTTCAAACTCACATCTCAAATTTAACCAATTCAACACTGCACGCACCCATCTAGAGATATTTGACCCGTATCCTTGTTTATGAACAAAGATAAGTTTCTCCTAAATGAGACCCTAAACAAACCTAAATGAGACCCTAAACAAACCCTGAACGATACCCTATATAAATCACAACTGTAGTGGTAAACTAAAACTTTAGAATACACAACAAATAGACCCTAAGGCAGTGCTACTAATTCCTTAATTAGAATCGTCCCAAAAGTAGTCTAGAGACAAAGTTATCAAAACAATTTGCGTAATTCTCTTCCACGAGTTCATATCATGACTGAAATACAACACTCTTGACTATGTTTCTCATAAACCCGACATTAGGATCCAGCTCAGTCATAAAACCCGACCCGATTGAGATCCACAATTAACCTATTACCCAACATATGTAAGAACAAAAACTCAAACTTTTCTCATTTTTTGTTAGGTGAACCATCGTTGTATATTAACAGATTTACTATGAAAGCAACTGTACTGCTCATCCTAGTGGTTTGGCATATTGGTCATTATAGTAAAGGTCGGGTGTTCGAGGTGAAACTGTATTATTATAATTTTTAATCCAAAACACGAACAAAAAAAATTCAAATTTGACGTTCGAGCTCGGGTCCGTTAACCCCTAAAAGTCTTTCCTTCACCAACTGAGCCAGCTACATATACAGTACCTTTAATGCAAATAGATAATCTAATTAAATCTCCTACTACAAATATACGCGGAAGTTAGAATATTATAAATATTCTTAGAATATTTTTTTAACTGAAACTTCCATAAATGCCAAAATCAGGTTTTTTTATCCGTAGAAGTTACTTTCTACACTGGGTAGAACCAAGACAAAAATCCTATAAGCAGATTCTACCTCATGTAGACGTTTGAGTATTGTCTAGATTTCGCATTCCGAAAATTTTAGAATACCTCATAAAAATAGAAACTGCATTCTGAGAAAAAGTAGCTAACTTTACAATTAGTAGAATTCACATTCCATATATTTAAAAGTTTAATTAAAAGTAGATTGTTCGTTCTAAAAAAAGTAGATGAACTTGTTTAATCTGGAATTTAATTTTTACTAACCTATTTCCCGTAGAAGACGAAATCTACTTTTTGTAGAACGTAAATTAAAAATTTTATTTATCAAGTTTTTCAACAAAAAAAAATATCAGTTTGTATATATGGGTATTTTATCAATTGTTTCTATTTTTTTATAATTTTTTTGATTCATAAAACTATTTATTTCATTAAGTTTTAGAAATGGAAAAGGTAAAAAAGAGAAAAAATGGACAAAAAATATTTTATACCAAAAAGACAACCATGCTATTTTTTGTTCAGTTTTGGCAATTTTCCCTTTATAATTTTCTGTTTTGTAAATCAATGAAAAACAATTTTCTTTTCTGATGGTTGATGTCTGAGTTTAATAACCTTGAATACTTACTTTCAAACCCAACTAAGCCACAATATTGCCATCTAAGAAAAAAATTACATACAAATCATTTTTTCAATACTGTATAATTATGATATTTGAAAAATATTTAAAGACCACGTTGAAAATTCTAAATAAAAATCAAGTTATTTTTATTAATAAAATTAATACAATTAAAGACTATTACTGAAAATTTGTAGGTTACAATAATAATTTCTTTATAAAACTCCCCAACGTTATTCAACTTTAGAACATTCGTTCCCTATGGTTTTTATTGCATGGCGCTCCGGTTCGCACAATAAAACCTTACATGCATCACAACATGAAGCATGATCATACAAAAAATTCTTAGTGTGGATGCTTAAAACCGTCCATATGCAACCTGACAACCAATGCATTCGAATTTACACATTATAGCAATCCGTTAGGGGCCTAGGGTAAGAAAAAAAGTTATTTGTGAGAAAATGCTAGGAAGTTCAGAGTCTTTGAATACTTGAGATCAGGGCCGGCTCAACATATATTATTAGCACAAACCAGGTATATTATACTCTAAATATCTTAGATATTCCGGCGAAAAACATATATCATTTAATGTAACATCTCAAAATCCAAATCCAAACTCTCCTTTTATTTTAAAGGGAATCTTTCTAGGTAAAAGACCCGTTAGGATTAAACATAGAGTACGTTGTCCTTTTTTTATGAAAACTATCTTCTCTTCACTATTTTCTTATCAGAAAAAATCTAACGAAACCTTGTAGATATCTTGAGGTGTCAAGCACCCGAGCCCGAGCCATAACTACTGATCGCCCCTGTCCCATATCCGCCACCGACGCCTTGCCTCCGCTGTTGTTGTTGCTCACCAACCAGCAACTGTTGCTACTTTCGTCTCGTTCATTGTCGTAGTTTCCCGACGCTGATACCGACTGGTCGTTGTTCGTTGTCCGTCGTTTGTCGTCTCGTTCTTCATATGTGTTCTATAGATATTCATGTCCTGCTGATCTACATCTCGTTCATCTTTGATCCAGGTGGGGATGTTCTCTTCTCTTGCTTTTCTATATTTTTTATGTTGGATTAAATGATTGGTTAGCTTTGTTGATTGATGTTAGGTAGTTAGATCAATATTGAGTGGTGCATAAGAACACTTGTATTGTTAAAACAATAAAATGAGTTATTGTGTTAATGTGATTGATTTTTTGATGATACTGAATTGTGATTATGAACAAACTAGGATTGATAAATGAATGGTATAAACTTAATAACGATAATGAATGTTGTTAAGCATGAAACTATGTGTTGTATCTGATTGGTGAGGTCCGAAGATTAATATGAGATGCAGAATCAGGACATATGTGACTATGGACAGTAGGGTAATGCCAGATGAGCCAAATGGCCATGAGCGGGTGGTCATGTAGGAAACTAAATGGTGGTCATTGTTGGTTGGGCAGTAGGGCCGTAGGGCCATTAGCAAAATGTTTAGAGAGACGTAGTTATACACATGTTTGGTGATAATGTGTAATGAAATGAGGATGTCACGGAATGATGATTCATTATTTAACTGTTGTATGTAGATAGTTAGGTATCATTCTGCATTGAGTCGTATAATGGCTCATGTAGGAATATAGTTTAAACTATCTCATTTGATAATCTAATTACTTACCTCCTCTTTTCTATTGTTTTTTTTACTTGACTATATTGCAGAGTTGGTAAATTTAAAAAATACACACGTCCAAAATTCTTCGAACTAATGAAAGACATAATGGTTTACCTTCGAAAGTAGACATGTGTTCTAACACGCTGTTTCCCAGCTTGACAGAGAAGCTGATGTTACCCTTAACTTACCCATGAATCATCTGTCAAGGTATACAAATAAATAAAGTTATAACCTCCCAACTGTCCATGGCTAATGGACTCTCACTCCTGCTATGTGGTTTCCATTATGTGTGATGGACGGTGTGTTAATTTTTTTAAAGACTCGAAAGTCTTGTTTAGTGACACTGCAACCACCACATGAATTTTTCCGTGTTTTGGCCTCACTCACACGAAACTGCCAGTGACTTCTCGGTAGGTCACTCATCTTTCCATTATACCTTCTCAAGCAAGCTTAATCCTTAAGTTCTAAACGGATATGTGACCAAAAAGGTAAGTGCATTTTGGTGATATAGGTAGTCAAATCAATTCTTTTAAGCCCTTCCACATATACCACAAACCGGGATGTCACAATTCACCCACTCTCAAAGAATGTAACGTTTTCAATGTGCCCAAGATCGTTACCCATGTTAGTGTGAGTCCACATAAGGGCTCCACACTCGTCTTGGTTCGGCTCTGACACCACATATAACACCTGACCGTCAGCGGCTAATGGGCCTTCCACGCCCACTCACTCGGCCCGTGAGCTCTATTTCGTGCAACGGGCAGGGCATTAATTTTTTGGAGGCTCAGAAGTCTTGTTTACTGACCCTGTAATTACCATATGACATTTTTCTATGTTTTGGCTTCACTTATATGATATCGCGAATGACTTTTCGGTAGGTCACATTTCCTTCCACTAACATTTAATTTTAAAGTTCTAAACGGATGTGTGACCAAAAAAGTAAATATACTTTGGCGATATACAAAGTCAAATCAATTTTTTTTTCCATATATTATAACCGGGATGTCACAAAAGTGTTTGAAAATGCTACTGCTTTTTAACTTTCAATTTTCGGAGGTTGATGTATATATTTTTTTCTTTGGGCAAAGGTTGCTGTATATTTCTAACCCAACTTTGACATTGTAAATGTTAATTACACATGCACGCGTTCACCGCGTGTGTACTTACTTTGTTTAGTTTTAATTTATGTTTTCTAAATAATTCAGCAACAAGTTGATCAGTCAGTAGTGGGTGCTTCCAATTCTAGTCTTCTAGATGATGATAGGTTTTTCCCTTTTCTCTAACTAAATTACAGATACGTGTTATCATAACTTCTTCCATTGGACCCCGACAGCTTTAAAACATGTGATTCACAAAATACGACGGCAAAAAAATGCCAGAAGCAATGATAATTCGGAATATTGTAGATATTTTGGAAGATTGAGTATAAATTCAAAACACCAAAATAAAGCTACTTTAACTTGTTTCTGTTATCGCTAGCAATGTTATGGGAGTTTTTCACCACAAAATTGTGTACTGCCGGGTTTGTATTCTAAAGTTGTATCTCTCCTATGTATCCCACCAAGTATGAAAAAAAAAATATTTCTTTCTCATCATTTCTAGTAGCTACAAGCTGGATAGAGTGGTCTACTCGGGTAAAATTTAAATTACTAGTTTGGTAATAACCAATATCGTTTCAGTAAAGTTTTAAGAAAAAAAATTGTGTAAATGAGAAATATTGAAAATTTAATTGTTCCAATAGACATTTAGAGACACTTGTTATAATTTAACTAAGTTATTTTATCTAAAATCTCAACAAAGAAAAGCATTCAAATGTAAAAGAAATCAAAATATAATATTATTACCCGATTCAATCCTAACTTTTGCTATATCATCTACTTTGGTAAGAGTATGTGTTTACATCTTTTGCTATAAATTTTAGACACTTGCTTCTATCCTAACTTTTGCTATATCATCTACTTTGGTAAGAGTATGTGTTTTGCATTGTTCTAACCGTTCATATATGATCTATCTAGTTTACATTGATGTTTTCACTTATTTATATTTTTCTACCGCTTTTCAAAATGTATGTTTGCCTGTGTTTTCAGTTATTATTTTCCCAAAAAATCTGAAAATCTAAGAGTTACAATCATAACACAGATGAATATTCTCGGATCTAATTTCAATCTATTATATTTCATTTTCTCTTTCTTTGTTTCTTTCTTTTTTTTTCCTCCTCTTCACACTATTATTTTAGTGTATATACCTAAAATCAATTGAAATTACAATTAATATACTGTTATGAATATTAATGTGGATGTCCATCTAAAGTTAGACATGTTAGCTTCGATTTCCAAGTGATTTGAAGTCATTTTGTCCTATGGTCACCAAGATATCCAAGTTTCAGTGAGGAATATCGGATCAATCAAGAGAAGTGAACCGGTCCAAGCCCAAGATAAAAGAGTTAATTCATCACACTGGATTGTCTCCTATCAAATATCTCAAGTTATGTTCTCATCAGGGGGAATAGATGCGCGCTGCACTCTTTTTCCCTTAACCATGGTTTTTCTCACTGAGTTTTTCTGGTAAGGTTTTTAACGAGGCAACATCATATGTGCTTTAGGACTTATTTTGTATAATGGACATCCAAGGGGGAGTGTTATGAATATTAATGTGGATGTCCATCATAGGCCCATAAGCCTATATTATAGAAGGTTCTAAACCCTAACTTTGTATTCCTATATAAGTTATCGTCGTCTACGAGCTAATAATAAGAATAACCGATTTCTTCTTTCTCTCTATTCACAACATATACCAAATACAAATATCATCACTTAGCCAGTCTAGGTTTTGGTTTCGACCCAAATGGTTTACATGGTGGATCGTAACAGATGATCAGTTCACCCCCTGGAGTTAGTTAGAAGGTATTCCAAACTCGGGTCAGACAGTGTGATAGTCAGTCCACTCTGTAGCACTGAGTGTATTCCTCCCGGGACAGACCGGATCAGCCGATAGTGTTTATCAAAAAAATATATCAAATACAATATTTTGATGAGAGCTATCAAAATATGGTATTAACGTCCAAAAATTTGTTTAGAAAATCTTGAAACAGTCTAAGTTTAGCGGTTCAAAACTGAAATCAATCCAATGAAAAAATTAAATCGCTTACTCAAATTAATCAACTTAATTATGCGGTCTCAGAATATCAAGAACCAGCCTAGCTAAAACATCATCAATCTAATAAAAATTCTTACAGTTGAAAACTTACATACGAATAAAAATATGAACGATCAAAAGCGTTGAACGAATGAGAGAAGAGGAGATTCTAAAGAATTATATGTTTTACTGTAACTTTGCCTATAACAAAAACATTTATTGACAAACTCAAGTTTTCTTCAATGAAAGAACAACTTCAAATAATCGATTATTTGGAAAAAAATGAATTTACATAAAATGCAAATCTTAATTCCCCAATTTAATAAACAAAGGTTTAGTAGAACAATTGAGTTATCAATTTTTATATTTTAACCAAATGTCTCTAAATTTAATATATTTGTCAAAAACACTATACATCTTTTAGTTTATTTGTCTTTGATCGTTCAAAGTAAATGAGTATATAATTTTTTTAATAATTTTACAAAAGAAAATTTTGAGTATAGAAGGAGTGACTGAAAGTTATTCTCTTCTGTCAAACTGTTATTAGAATTACATATAGTTTCTCAAATTTTTTTGGTTTCACTTTATAATCATTTTTCGAAGTATGAAAGTTATTTAATAGTACTTTCTGAAAATCCATTTTATTTGTACGTTTTTTTAATAATAGTTCATGTTTAGTTATAAAATTTCTTTCTAAACTAACCTTTAAAATAGCCGTTTGATTTAAGAGACTACTAGATTTTCACCCGCGCTAAAGCACATAATAATTTTTTGGTAATTTTTTTTATATAATCGCATTTTCTCTTCATTTAAAATAGACATGTGCATAAAATTCGTAACTCAAAGTCCATACCTAAGTCAAACCAAAAAACCTGATCCGTGTCCATTCCGAAATATAAGAAATTTCAAAATAAGTCTAGTGTGGTACACCACATATCCGAACTCGAAGTATTATTAGCCGAACCCGAACGGGCAACTCGAAAAACCAAAAAAATCCCCAAGAAATCCAAAAAACTAATCCAAAAATCCAAATTAATCGCAAATACAAATTATTTGAAACATAAATATGTACTTAAAATATTCAATTCTATATTTATTTTGAAACTATATATTAAAATAAGTATTTAAATCTTCAATAAGTACTTTAAATATCCAATCCTATACAAAAAAGTTTATTTCTTATGTTTTTCTTTTCAATTTTGGATTTAATTTCGGATATATCTTAACCGAACCCATATAACCTGAATCATAACAATATATGGTTACTTTATGGATTTTAGATGTGATATAAATTAGAAACAAAACCGAAGTGTTATATCTGAACCCGATCCGTACTTACAAATTTATCAGAATAAGACTTAGGATGTGATATAAATTAAAACTGAAATTCCAAATACGCAACCTGTATCGCAACAGGTACCTGAATGCTCAAGCCTAACTTAAAATATATTTTATGTTTTGTTCAATGAGCTTTATATTTGATAAATATTTTATATGTGTTGGAATAACATATATTCATTAAAAAAATATCAATAATAATAACATGTTCAAGCATATCATTAAATATTAATGACTATTATTATTTATTTTATCAAATATATGTATCTCTAGTTTTAATACTTTATCTATAAGATATATTATTATGTATTTGGTGAAGATTTTAAAGAATTTGTTTCTTACATTTGAATTAAAGTACAGTTGTATATATGAATTAGTAGGTATATATATATTTTATATTAATAAATAAAATATAATTGATTATTTACGTAAAATTAGTGTTAATATAAATTGAACTCATAATTTAAAATAAGAGATTAGTTATTTAGTTACTTAATTTTAAGTTATGGTATATATTTAATAATAACTAAGTTAGGTATAAGTAGAAATAATATGAAAGTGAGTTAAATGTAATGGTTCAACTTAGACTATTTATAAGTAGATAAAAAATAGGACTTTTTAATTAAATAGATTAGATTTGTTTGTTTGTTTTAGTGTTTCTTCTCAGTTTTTAAAGTAGGCATGACTATAGTGTTCTCATATATGGCTTTAATTTTTAATGAAGTCATAATCAGTGGTTAAATACAATTTCATCAAATCACTCGAAAATTGAGTTACAAACAAATAACAAAACATTTGTACATCTCTATTCTATGAGGTCGTCATGCCAACTGATCCCATCTTTATGAATAATATTCATTTTGACTTTTATTTTTATGATAAATTAATTAAAAAAATTTACCAGAACTAGCCTTATTTAGGTTATGACTGGTAAAAACCAGAGTAAATAAGCAGAAATAAAGTTGTCTAATTGAGTGAAAAAGTTGGAAAGGAAAAGTTACATTAAAAATAAATAAAAAGTTGAACTCAGCGCAACCACGTTTCTCTTGACAAATTTTGATGAACAAAAAGTCCAATAAAGTAAAACAGTAATGGAGTAAAAGAATAAAAAACTATTAAATTATTTTTCGCTTGATTGGTGAATTTGCTGGCTGAAACCAGAGTATTGAAATGTGGTTGAAATATTATCGCTAATGGTTCCATCCAGTCGCACTTTTAGTAAATAGATGTTGCGATAAAAGAAATAATTTCTAGAAAGATGCGATCATTTATGAACTTATGAGCAAATTCAACATTTTAGAGAAAAAGCACTTCCTCCATTCCACTAAAATTGTAGTTTTAGAGATTTCACACACTTTAAAAATAAAGTTGCAATATCAACGATAATCCTAGTTTAATACATAATAATTTATAATAAAAATATTGCATGTAGTAATTGTCTTAATTAGTGTGGACAAAATGGATAAAAACTATAAAGTTACGTTGAAACCCCAAAATTATTATCTTTGTGAAACAAATAAAATCTAAAAACTACAATCTTCGTGACACAAGTAGGATGACATTAATATCAATAAGTTGACTAATGATTTGGTCAAAATTACCAAATGGTTTGGTAATTTAAAACGATTCTAGAAGGATAACACTCTCTCTTGTCATTCTTTTCCAAGCATTACCAACATAGTCAACAAATAGTTTGGTCAAAATTACCAAAACAAATTAGAAATGTAGAAACTACATTTCAACAAACACTCAAAAAGAAAGATTAAAAAGAGTTGGTTATCAAAAAAAGGAACGATGATAAAGAGAGTTTGGTAGAAATGCAATATATTATAGATAATAGAGGTTACACAAATGCGTCAAGCTTCTAGAACACATCTTATTTAGATTCCGATAATAATCAGACGAAGAAAAATTAATGAGAACAAGCTGAAGAAGATCTGAACCGCGTTGTCTGAAGACGGCGACTTATTCGTCATTGAACTTTTTTTTTTTTTTTGATCAATTTCGTCATTGAACTAAAATTATATATTTTGAGAGATTCGCTTTGTTTCTGTTTGAGTTGACATTTACTTGGTCCATAGAGTGGGTCCCGCCTAATCATCTTTGAATTACTCGATTTAATTTTTTAATGTTATATCATTTTCAGTTTATTTCGAAGCAACGATTCTTCTGTGTTTTCGCCATCGACAAGAAGACAAACATATATACAGCCTCCTTTTTTTTGTTAAATGTATTAAGAAATTAGCGTATATGTAGATTCTTCCCGACCAATTTTTCTTTCTTTAGGAGATTTCTATATTTTATTTTTGTTTAATGGTGATTGGAACGACACAATTCAATAACAAACCACATTTAATACACCAAGAATTGATAATTTTACAAAAAATTCCTTTCTCAAAAAAAAAAATACATAAATTTCTTTCATTTGTTAAAAGGAATTGTAAGAGAACACGCTTAAATAAATACATAATAACTTGATTAAACAAAGTTGTTTTGGCCTAGTGATAAATGAGTCCCAGCTGGAGTTTACACCTTGGATTTGATTCACCTTGACCAACTATATGTGCCATATTTACTTTACCACTTGATAAGCTAGAGCTCCTTTACCAATGGAGCTCCTTTACCATTAGTTCCTTAACCAATTTTTAAAATTCACTTGGCAATATGACATGTATTGATGAGTCATATGTGACTTAATGACGCTTAGGATTAGCCTCTCTAAACTTGGTGACGTAGCTAATGTGGAGATTATCTTCCCTAAACCGTTATTAATTACCGTTTTCTCAATCTCGGTTTGTGTTAATCTATCCTCCGGTTATCCTAATCAAAATTCGCCAGACTGTCACCCTTTAATTCTGGTTTGGTTCCCTAACTCTTTTTAAAATCATATGGTATGGTTTTGAATCATATTATTGTAAAGCTTATTGTATATACAAAAGTGACGTATTCTATGATTCCAAACATATGGTATGGCTTAAGTAACATATGTATGGTATGGCACAAGTAATATGTGATTCCATTGTAAAATGACACTAGATTTTGATCCGAGCAACCGCGCGGGTGTTTTTTTAAAATTAAATTGAGGAAATTGTAAGCTATGTCGGTTGAATATTTCAGTTTTGCATGGTGAAACAATCAAATTGATATGTTAGATAAGTAACTTGTAATTTGATAATTTTATACAAAGTAGAAAATTTTCTAGTGTTTTTGTTTGTAGAACATATTAACTTTTTTTAGAACATCTTCACTTTGTTTTTTATATATGACGTTTTAGAGAATTCTTTTGATTTCAAATTAGAGGACATTTTCAATTTTCAATGCAAGTTTATTCGTTTTTCCTTTTATATAACTTTTTATATTCTCTAGTTAGTGGTTTTATTGGTTGAATTATGATTAGGTGAATAGTTAATGATGTTTTTGGTTAGATAAAATAGAAACTAATTTTTTTCTTTAATTTGTGTGAACAAAGCTAAATTTCAAAGTAAAAAAAATGGAAATAGTGTCATTTGGTTGATTATATATATTAGTACATCTATATTTGTAAATACATTTGTTTCACAGACAAAATATGCTATATTTCTTTCTATTATATAGATTACAATTTATTTTAAATGTCAAATTATTTTTCAATTTAGATTTAACGTTTGAACATCATTCTTGAGAATGGTATTAAATATATATTATTAAATATATTTAAATTTAGTTATATTATTATAAAAGAATTCTATTATATGTTTTTAGAATGGTATTAATTTGATAAAAAATGTTAATAATATTAAAGAACAATCACATGTTGTGATACTTTTTGACATCATCAAAATAATAACATTAATTATATGTTATGGTTGCATCACATAATATTAAAAATAATATACACGATCATATGTATATAATCATATATTATGATTGCATAACATATGAATTTTTTTTGTTAATGATGTGACCTACAAAATAGTTAATAGCCTACAAAATAATTATATATGCTGTTAACAGTTATTAGATTAATAGGTTATAATTAGTTTATTAAATCAGTTGGTATATTTAATTATATTTATTTTATTGGTTTTGAATACAGATTTTTAAATTTAACATATATTAAGAGTAAAAAAATTTGAGATTCTCCTTAAAAATACTATATTATTGATTTTATTAAGATATATATATTTGTGATTATATCTATTATAAAACTAAATGATAGAATAACTAAATGTGATGATTTTTCTAAGAGATGGTCCAAAATAAAATATCACACATAAAAAAAAGTCATGACTTCTTTTTTAATAAATAAGATGTTCTATGATTTATGATTTATGTTTGCAGACATTTAGGGTATAGTTTGGGGTTTAGGGTATAAGTTTCAAGACCAAATTAATATATCATACAGTATATACTTTATATATGATAAATCATATGGTATGGTTTAAGTAACATATGTCGTTCGGATACACAAAATTTGATTGTTTCCAGTAATATGTGATTAATTCCATTGAAAAAGAGACATGTTTTATGCTTTATGGTTTATGGTTTATATTCGCAGAAATTTAGGGTTTATTTAGAGTTTAATGTATAGGTTTGAAGACCAAATTACCGTATAGGTTGCTATTTAATCACATGAGTAAAGCTTTTTCAAAAATAGAATACAAAAGAAATATTTTCCTTTAAGGAATGCTATACACAAATATTCTTTTAATATATTTGAAATTTAGTTTAATATTATGTTTAAATTATCAAATCTATCTTCTCATGGAAAGTTCATCTTCTCAATATTTTCTATGTAATGAATCGGGATCCCTTATTAACTACTCGGATGTAAAACTTCCAAACGTCTGATGTATATTTTTATGTTCTTGATTTCTTAATATTACCTAAAATTCTCACACAATTTGCCTCTTCATTTCTTTATTCTATCATTCTTGTACTAATCATTCGTATCAAATGCAGATTAATGTTAACTACACTGAATACTAAACAATTAAGAAGACAATTGATAATAAAGTGAATACTCTTGCCGTCTAACATATTTCTCTTGATATTGATCATATTTTTGTGACCATGTTTTTTTTATTTGACATCTACGTTACCATGCTTATGGTTGTCATTTTTACAGCTTTATATTTACCTATATTGTTATTTTCTAAGGTCTTTAAATTTCAATTATATACTCATGTATATTTTTAGTTATTATGTATATTTTTCTAATATATTTTCATATTAAATATGACTATCGGTATATTTATAATTTATACGGTTCCTTAATTTGGTAGAATATTTTCTAACAAATATTGGAAATCGAGTTGCTAAGATATTATTTACAATATTTAGTTTTCATTTTCCATTTGCCATAATTTTTTCAGGTATATAAGGTTGTTATTCATTCACTGATTACACATTTATCATAGAAGTTTTTTTTTTCTTGAAGGGCTGAAATCCCAATCTTTGAATGTTTCACTAAGAGTCCAAAAATGGGCCGTGAAGAATAAAATGTTCGGTTATGATTGTCAAATCATACAGATGGATGAAAATGTGAGTATTGATCATGTAAGTGCAACAAATCTATAATCTATATTATTAAAACTGAAGTACATTTGGGGATTGTTTGGCAACATGAATAGCAATATAAATGAGAATTGTTTGGAAACATGGATAACAGTATAAAAAAAAGTATAGTGTCTTTTTGTTAATTTAATTAATTATATTACTTTATCAATACATCACATCATTAATTTTGTTTTTGGCGTCTCACATCATTAATTATATTTACCTTAACAATACATCAAATAATTAATTATATTACCTTAAAAGTAATAGTGTTGATTTTTATTTATTAGTTAATCAACATTAAATTTGTGCAAATTATAAAAATCAAAAATAGAAAATATCCGGGTTTTGCATATGGTTAATAGTTCGGTTTAACCTGTTTTGTTAAAACCTTTTTTTAATCTTAATCCAATCGGTTAAAAATTACGTAGCCAAATACAAAATTCAAAGGCATAGTTTATGTGAATAAAATAATAACTTAAATTTAAATCTATCTATTTATATAAAAGAGAGTTTGCTCTCTCCTGGTGAAGTCACCTTAGCATCCAGGTCACAAAGTTGAGCCTTAAGGAGCCGACACGTGTCAAATGATACGGTGCGTTTTGTTAATCGTGTGTGTGATTCGTATGGGCTTTAATTATATTTGGGCTTTGGATTAATTTTTGAGAGTACAGCCCGCTTATCATCTCCCCCTAGATGAAACGACGTGTTTTCGTTTAGGGTTAAACCCGTGTTCTTCTGTCTCTCCAGAGCTCAAACGACAATAGAGATTCTTCCTGAATAGTAATTCTAGGGTTCCTCCTCTTTTCGAAGAACCGACTATGTTACCAACAATGGCGGTTCTGAAAAGAAGTGTGACTCGACGCTTTGTTAGTAATCTTCGCTTGGAGTATGTTCATGTCGTTTCAGTCTCGATCCTTCACTTCTGAAACCGTTACAAATCACCTTGATTCAACTTCATTGACCAATTAACTCTTCCTGCCCACTCCGACCAAGATCTCACATTCAATGAATCTTATTCATCTTTCACCTATAAAAAAATAAGCTCTCATCCATTGAGAATCATCTTCACAATTCCAATAGCTTTCAATATTTCATTCTCATTATAATGGTTAAGCAGTTTGTTCTACTTGCTAACTTGATGCCCGGCCGATGTTCTTGCTCAGATTTTGGGAAGGAAGCCACAAATATAGAGGCGTGGAAATATTTGCTTGATATATAGTTTCAAGTCGATTTGATTTTGATTTTGATCTTTTGTAGGATGTTGGAAAAGCTGTGGCGATTTTGTTTCTGAGTAAGTATTTGATGACTCTTAAGTTATTTCAACCACATTCAGTTTCTCATGTTCTTTATCCATAACACGCTCACACAATTATTCATCACTTAAGGCTGGTCTGGAGAAACACTGGAAACAACCCAGATCCTTCATTGCTGAGAGGATATGCCAAGGTTGAACCAATGAGCATATCTAAGCTGAATGAGTTCATCATCGCAGCAGAGCCTCAGGTTGCACAGAAATTTTTGTTTGTTCTACATTTTGATTGTCTAGATCATGAATGTGATTCTAACCATATTGCAATGTAGGAGATTGAATGTGTCCGCACAGGAAGGGTGACTGGAATCAAGATGGACAAAGGCTGGTGTTACGTTTCCTTCTCCAGGTGCGCAAGAAGCTCCAACGAACTGACTCATCTTTTACTTGCGTGTCCTGCAATAACACAAGCGTTGTTGGAGTGCTCTGGTATATTGGATCATCTGTTCTTACTATTTTGAAAATTCCCACATACAATATGGTTTCATACAATTTGTTACAAGGTACCGGATGGAGATGAGCATTGCTGACGACACGGATGAGGGTCTATTTGTGGCTTTCGATGGAGAGATGAAGAAACTACATAACATGCACACCTATGAAGCTGGTCATTTAATGGTACGTAGCATCATCCAACCAGTTTCATATCTTATCACATATCTTTGCAACTAAAACGTTTAACTCATAGGCTGGAGAGGGAGTTAACGTAGAGGAGACTCAGCCACCTCCTTTTATTGCAGATATAGTTGGTAAGACATACAGATTTCAGGTCAGGGTAGACATGAACAACTTCACTGCCAACCTTCAGACCTTCACTATCTCTCGCATGAACAAGCGTGTGACTGTCTGCCACTTACTGACTTTGTTGTCGACGTAAAATGCCACATTTAATTCATTCGGGTCCTTCCGTAGAATGCGAATAATGATGTGTGTTTCTCTTTAATCAGGATGGTGACGATGATGACGGAGAAGACTTGCCTGGGAACACCTCATCCCTTCCTAATGTTGGCATCGAAGGTAACGAACGTGTGGAAACCTCATCTGCAGGAACATCCTCCAGTGGTCCTGCCACCAGGAAGCCTCTCCTTTCAACAAGTGGTCAAGAAGGCACGAAAAGCTTAAGTGAACATGATGGAGTTTCTAGAGTCAGTTTTCCTCTTTCAATAATGCTTAGGCATCAATGTTGGTTTTTTAAAATTTGAATTCTCGAGTCAGATTTCCTCTTTGAATAATGCTTAGGCATCAATGTTTTTTTTTTTTTTAATTTTCTCCTCATCTGGAGTTTGCTATGCTTTTTCTTAGCTATCGTGAAAATGGTGTTGAGTTGAAAGCATAACTCTGAGTTTAAAACCGAAGAATACAAATATATAAAACTCTGCGTTTGGTTGTAGATACATTTCATAATAAGCCAACGACGAGCAATAAAGCATAATTAAATAACCAATGCCACAAGATTGAAAAATACGCTTATTCGTTCTGCAATTTATAAAGCCCTTCAAATACATATGTTGAGTTTAAGAACCCACCACAATACCCAAGTAATTACTACACAATCAGAAGACGACATGATTATTAAAACTTCCACTTCTTAGATTGGTTTTGAAATTAGGTCCACTTGGATATTATAAATTTATGTGCGGGGTTCGAGTTGGGTCCTCCGGGGTTTGAATGATTTTGATTCTAATGTATAGGAACATAAAAATATCTAAATAACCAATGTATCTGAAACGGGTTTGAATATTTACACCAAAAATAATATTATTACCCGATTCAATCCGGGTCTTTTGAATACAATTAGTTATATGGCGACACATCTAAAATATATACAACTAATCATGAAAAACGAATATCAATGTATAAGAACGTAGAAATCAATATCCGTGCGGGTGCGGGTCAAGCTCTAGTTTATATTATGTCTTATACTAATATGCTACTCATATGATTTGTTCTTATAAGGTCAGATGATTCAAGCAATTCTGAAGAATTCTTTAATGCCAAATTTCTATTGTATGTTTAATAAGCATTGTTGGATTAGAATATTTAATTTCAAAGTAGTATTTTCTACTAGCATTACGAAAATAATTTGTCATAAACATCATATTGTTTTGCTGCTACTACTTGTGTTGAAGTCATATATCCAGAGTAGATATCCGAGCTATTCTCATTCGTAAGATATGGTGAGTTAAACATGAGATTAATTCATCCCACATTTTTAGTCGGTTATATTTTGTTCAAACTATCACTTATATTCTGTTTCAATATACTGTTTTAGATTCTTACTCTTCATAAATTCCCTATAAGATATTTTAGGAGCTATTATATCAATCGAAAAGTTGGAGTGGGGATACAACCATAACAAAAGAGCTGAAAACTTCAAACCTGTCAGATCTATATCGTTAACCTTAGTTAATATTTAGTGTGTATGCCTTTTAATTATTATATTTATTATGATACTCATGATATTGCTTATTCATTTAAATACCCTAATTTCAGCATCGTCCGAGTGAGTTTTGTTGCATATGAGAAAATAGCTGAATATGTCGATACTTGTCTTCTGTCCAGTGCCAAAAGAGTTTATGTATCCACTCTGATTTCCAGACCTCTGATTCTGAAAAACTGAACCACTAATGACGTTCACATCCTCCTTTCCATCTATGTCACTGTCAACATCTACAGCTTCTACATCCTCTGCAAAGTTGACTTGATTCTTGAGAAGCTTGTGAACACTATCCAGCTTAGTCTTAACATCGTCCGGTTGCTCCTTTCCTAGGGTAGTGGCCAATTTTTTTCTCTCGAAATCATTGTTATTGGTGCTGTTGCTAGATGCCAAGTTCTCAATAAGTCTCACAGCCTCTTCTGGATTCCTAGTGTTGAAGTTTCCATCACTAGCTGAGTCTAGAGCCATCTGATATGCCATCGCGATGCCTCTGAAGAAAGTGTTGAGCAGCTGCACTTCATTGAATCCATGGTATGGACAGTCTCTCTGATATGACTTGAATCTGATCCAGGAGCTTCTGAATAACTCTGTAGGCTCTTGTGTGAATGTAGTAATCTTGCTCCTCAAAACTTCAGCGTGTGCCTCATCAAAGAAATTTCATAGAAATGTGTTCTTGATGTCGGCCCAGGATATAAGAGATCCTCGCTGTAACTGCTTAAGCCAGTGCGAAGCTTCTTCAGCAAGTGAGTACTTGAAGAGCTTGCAAAAAGAGGTAGTCCTGAAGGACTCCATTGGCTTTAATAGCATAAACTAGATCCTCGAACCTCGCCAGATGGTCTATAGGATGCTCGTGTGATAACCCACAGTAGGGTGTCTGTCCCACGAGTGTAAAATACAGAGGCTTCAACTCAAAGTCTTGCCTCTAAATGACTGGAGGACGGATGGCATATATGTTCTCATAGTACTGATCTATCCTGTTGTAATCAGCCAATGACCTCGGTCTAGCAGCCTCGTCTACAACTTGAGCAGCTGTAATATCAGCATCAGTATCATGGATTACAGCCCCCTGATCATCTATCTTCTGACCTGCTGCATTACGCAGATGACCCTCCTGGTCCTGCACGTTTCCAGCCGCATCCTGAATTAGAACTATAGTCGAAACCATGTCTCGCGGCTCAGTATCGATCGATGTCCGAGGTGGAATGTCGATCGATGTCGGGTGGGTATGGGCGGTCGACGGAAGAGTAGTCTCGGTCGACGGGAAGGCAAGTGTCGGTCGACAAACTGGTGCGATTGTCAATCGATGCAGTGCATTTTTCTCTGCGGATTGAGCATTCTAAGTGTGCAGGATCTGAAAAGAGCAGTGTTTGTTTCTTGTTGCTTCTGGTACTGCTAGACATGCACCTAAAAAGATGAAATTTTTTTATCAGCTTTTGCAAGTAACAAAAACCTATACTAAACCTAACTATATTTGATCTAATGGCGATCGAAGCTCCCCGGCAATGACGCTAAATGTGATATCACTCAAATTACCCTATAAGTGATTTGTACTCTCTCAAATAAGAGGTCGAGTTGCAGTACTTAGGGATCAAATTCACGGGGAGCTAAGGCACACAATAGATCTACTAGTTATGTGGTTAAGCTAGGCAAACTTGTTTAAATGTAAATAGCAAGGTTGCGAATAAGTAATTGTTCGATTGATTGATTGGGGTTTTAAGACATATATGAAAAGCGTTAGATTTAGGATTTTTATTTAGACAATTAGGATTATAGAGATATAGATACTAAGCATGTAATGGATATTCTAGAACTTGAACAATAAGAATATTCGATCAAATTCTGTATTTTTAGACTATCTATCGCATGATCTAGGACCTCAGTTGTTGCTTGTTAGTCCTCAGAAAGTGTCGATCGATTCCAACAACGGGGTCTCGATCGATACACCTTTCAGCCCGTCGATCGATACAACTAATGAGTTGTCGATCGATGAACCTTCCAGGGAGCGTTAACGCACGGGTTTGACGTGTTCACTAGGTTTAACTAAATCAGCTTCCACTTGTTTTTAGCAATCCTAGCACAATCTAAACTAATTCAGACAGAGAACCAAGCTTCAGCTTACGCTCTAATATCTATAGGCAAGGTCCTAGTTAGCTACTCTAGAACACAAGCATTAAGAACAGTTTAATTGATGAATATCCTAATACTTAGAAATTCTATATTTTGGGCTAATCCCTCATGAATATCTGAACCCTAAATCTGACAAGGAGAACTACTCAGACATAGCTAAGCAATTCATCACAAAGAGATTTGAAAACCGTATAAATAGAATAGAATAGAAAACTGGAGTTCCAATCACAACTCTCTAAAGGATTTCTTGGATCTTTTCTCTAAACCTAAGACTCTAAGTATTTTTCTATATGAAAGTAAGAAAGCGTGTGTTGCCTAGAACAACGGCATAGCACATAAATATAAGGTTAAAACTCGTCATGGTAATCTGGTAATTCTTGTTGGACTTGGGTTTAAAGTCGGCTGGAACCAATCTGGCGTTTGCGCGCTTCGCCGTCGATCGACAACACAGAGTGTGTCGATCGATTATTATCCTCGATTGTCGATCGCTAGGCTGGTCGATGGTTAGCTACGGGTCTTTATCATTTTATCTTCAAAATGTACCAAACTCACCACTTTCTTCCAAATCACTCCAAAACCTGAAAACATACTAAAAAAACTCCAAAACAACAATAATGTATTTTAAAACACCTATATACCATGACTAAAAGTAGGTAAAATCCATGGTATATCAGTAGGCGAGGAAGGCTTAAGAACCGAACAATATTCTTCGTTTTTTCTTTTATTAACAAAAGAATTTTGAATATATGCGTCTCTTTGCTATTCATAAAAAAAATCAACACTTAAATAAATCATTACTTCCGATTTATGGCAAAAATATGCAATACTTAGGCTATAATATATAGCAAACTTTGATTTAAATTGCTATCCAAGTAATACAGAGTAATAATATATCTTACACTTTAAAAACAAATTATTATGTTGGATCACAATATAAATCAACCTTGAGCCATTTAAAGAAAGTCTCATTTAATGAGATCGTTAAGTATTAATTTAATAACTATCACTGAGTATTAAGTTTATCATATCATATACATTTTTGTTTGGGTGAATATAAGTTTTTCGAACAATTGTATTTTGGACTTACTAATTTTTAATTGATTTTTATGCTGTCACGTAAGCCAAATTAACATCATAATTAAATGTCACCTAATCAATATATTTTTAATTAATACAAACTTAATGTTACAACTTTTAAAATGTTTCTATATTAATATATAGATGATATTTCTCTTTGCCTCATAAGATCTACAAATTTAATAATGAGCACACTTATCTAATTAGCGCACTTATTGGAATTTAACGAATTTTGGGCTTGCAGGTTTTTTTTATCTAGCTAGCAGTTTACATATTTAACCTAATACTAGATGTTTGCCCGCAATTTTGCGTATTAGTTATATTATATAAATAAATATATATTATCTTTACACTGTTATAATTTTTGAATAATGATTTGAAATTTAAAATTTTAATTTTTAATTTCAAATATTTGGATAATCAAAAATTTCAGTATATATTTGAGAAGATATGTGAGATTTTACAGAAAATAATATTAGAATTAATTCAGATAATTGGTTGTAGAATTACTTTATATTTTAGTTTAACACATGAAAAACCAGAAAATACTCTAGCTCTCAAGAAAGAAAAAAAAATGTGTTTTTTTGTATAATTCCAATATGACCAATACAATGATCGGAGACTTTTATCATAAAAGATCTTTTGTAAACGGTTTTGTGTGGGCTTTAAAAATATAAAAGTTATCGTAATTCCTTACCTAAAAATATAATTCTTTTATATAATAATATATAACCATTAAATTTATTTCTATAGAAATGATAAAGTATTTTATTTAATTATATATAACTAACTGGTAAAAATAAAGAAAATGATAAAACATATATGTATTTTCTCTAATTCTACAATTAGTTACCATAAATCATTATTTGTAATATCATTTGTGTTATATAGTAATTTGTATTAATTAATTCTAGAATTACCTTTTATTTTTAGATCTGATTAAAATAATAACTAATAAATGTTAACAACCAATCAAATTATAACTATTTTTTTAAAACTTTACCTATTAAAGACACATAATTAAAAGTCAATTAAGTGGTTTCTCAATTAATATAAAGTAGGATTTATCTCTTTAAAACTAAGGATAATTTTTGTTAAGGGAAACATAAAAACATGTATTAGGAAAATGGTAGTTTAAGCAAATTTTCTCATATTTTTTTCCAAATCACACTTTCTCACTCATTTTTTTTAATTTAGCGTTTAACATAAAACTCAAATGGATTAAGCAAACAAATTCTTTCTTAAATTATCTCTGATCATCACCCTATTTTATCAAACACTAACTCATTCAATCAAATGTTTTTAATTAAAACTAATCATAGTGTACATATCTTTTAAAATTATTGTTTTAGTTTATTTTAAATTAAATTAAAACATACGTATGTTAATTAAATGGCTTCTTTAAAAAATGACTCAAAATTTCAAGTCAAACACAAAAATAACCTATGTTTTTTTTGAAACTTTGTTTTGTCCTATTCACCCTAGAAGTTCTAGTTATTCACGAAAATACCATTATTATTTTTTTTCCGAAAATAATGCTTTTACGTTACCATCCTCATCTTCACCAAATATTTACAACTTTGCCATTAACATCAATACCTCAACCACCATGAACTACCAAATTAAGAGTGTTAATGCCCTAAAGTTTCAATTTTTTCTCATCCTTTCTCATTTCCTATCCACACAAACCACATATTTTACTTTTGTCTCAAAGTTTATCAAAAAAACTGAAGATTTTGATTACAAATTATGTAAAGTTCATAAGCTCACATTCTTGGTGATTAACGAGTATGTAGCTGTTCTGGTGAAGTTCTGAGTGATTGGAGAAATCACGCAAGCCATCTCACGAGTTCAAGGTATGAAAGCGAACCACATTTTATTTTTCAGATCTGTTCGACAAAAAGTCTTCTAACTTTCCTTTGTAAACAAAAAATTTCAAAATTCTCAGAGAAGACTTCTCGGATAAACATGTTACTTTTAAATTTGACCAAAGTTGGTCAGAAATTTTACTTTTTGTAGAAGACTTCTAGGGAAATTTTCCTGGAGAAAACATTTACAGAAATCTTCTGAAAGTCTCCCTAAATCTTCTCAATGCCGGAAGATGTCTGCGTGGTTTACTTTTGCAATTGAAAAATAATAGTAAAACATTTAATATTAATGAGAAGACTTCTAGAGAAGTCATCTGACGGAAGACTTCTAGAGAAGTCATCTGACGGAAGACTTCTAAAGAGGTCTTTTCTCGAAAAGTCAAATATAGTCAATTACAAAAGTAACCCAGCAGACTTCTTGCGACATGGAGAAGACTTCCGGAAAACTTAGGGAAGACTTCTTTTGAAGTCACTTTTGGCAAATCCCCCTTAATTAAATCTGATTAACTAATAAGAAAAAAATAATATAACAATTTTTAAATAACCAAATGTCGTTATTTTAGGCATGTATACTTAATATTAATGTGAGATACAATATTATATGAAATAAAATGTTTTTATTTGTATAAATTTTGTTAATATTTTATTATCATACATTTTAAAAGTTTATTATAGTGTAAAAAATACATCTCATTAATTTTTAAATAAGTTTTCTTAATTTACATTATATTTTCCATCTTTGACTTTAACAATTGTAGAGATGGTCATTTTTATTGAACTTCCTTACTAAATTTATCTTAACATTTTAAAAACACATAAAACTAATTAGTTCACATTTATAGTAACACAAAAAGTACATGTACCTCGACAAACAAATAAAAATTAAATACATAAGAATATAAAAATACCAAGAACACAACAAACATATTTTATTATTCTTCCCTCTTGTTCTTTTATTTATGTCTGATTTTTTTCCTATTAAAAATAAGCATGCTAATTTTATTATCATCTAAGCTATATGAGTTATATTAATAGAGTATTAACTCTAGAAAAATCTGGTGAAATATACTTTGATTAATATAATTAAATGACTTACCATATAATAAATTAAATGAATTACCAAATAATATAATTTTAAATGACTTACCATATAATAATATTAATTCATCTGTTTATATTAATAGATAAATTAAATAAAACAATTATTGATTAATATACGTTTAAATAACATACCATATAATTTTTATGTTTTAAAATATATGATAACACATATATGATATCACATTGTTATTGGAAAATGATTGAAATTTTTTAGAATTATATATTTGACAGTTTTGCATTCATTTGACACATTTTATACTATATATATAGTGAATGAGTGAATTTAATTAATATTATTAAGTTTAGATTAATTAGTTTTCTAAAATCTATGATTTATTTTATTCACTACTAATATAAACATAATAAAAACCGTTTTTATAATTGTTTCTATAGTATCATATATAATTATATGTAATCAATTTATATAATGTAATCTAGATATTTAATTATTTCTATAAACAAATTATGTTAATTCAACTATATTTAAGATGCTTAATTGTATGTTTGAAAATATAGATTAGATTAGGTAATTCTATGAATAGTTTCTTTTTAAAAACTTTAATTAAATAAGTGAAAAATGAAAAACCATCAACCAATCAAATTATAACAATTAATTGGAGAACGTTTCTGTGAGCGACACGTCAGCATAGATCACTAAAGTGATTTCTCAATTAATATATAGGAGGATAAATGGATATATTTTGGGTATTAACTATATTTTGCCCAAGGCTACAAGTGAAGCCCAACATTAAAAATTATATATTTGAGTATTTCTAATGGGGAATTTTTTTCTATAGAATTCTCAAATTGTAGATACCTAAAAAAAACGGAAAATCTAATTCAAAATATCTTAAATATAATTGAGTGTACAACAGAATTTTGAAAGAAATTTCCTTCAATTTTAACAATGATTAGAAATAAAAGGTATTTTAAATTCAATATAATTTTATAAAACTGATAAATAATAAAACAATTTCTTTCTTATTTTGGCATTATAATGAAAAATTTAATAATTATTCAAATATTGGTTGGTCTGGATAACACTGACATTCAGTTTATTATTTTTGTTAAGAAACAAAAATTATTTTACCATGACAAAAAGATTTTTAAAATGTAATCATTTATATATTTATTTACCCTTTGAAGCCAAAATCTCAATATTTATTAATATGAAACCCGCGCGTTAAAAATTACCCGAGTGATATTAACATTTTTTAACCTTTTCTTACTACCCTGTTTTTGTAAGTAGTTGCGAGATTTCTAAGGTTCTAGACTTTGATCCGCACAACTTCGAAGATGTTGGTTTTATTTTTTATGTTTCTGGTTGTTCATATGCAAGAAGAAGAATTCTAAGGTTCTCAAAGTTCTTTCTAAGAACTTGAACATGTTCTCAACAAGAAAATCTCGGCAAGAGTTACTCAACGTTGAAAACTAATGATCTCTTATGTAACTTGACTATATTAAGTGGTGGATATTGATTGAATTTTGAATTAAGCAAACATAGATTCTGGTTAAGCAATTAGGTCAGCTGAAAGCAAAGAAGAAACTATTGTACAAACAGAGGAAATCAGAAAGAAAAAATCTAAAGCCATGAAGATTGTGACTGAATGGGACTGAATCAAATGACAGTGATTGTGGCATAGGAAAAGTTGTTGACATGAGCTCTTTCGGATATAAGAATACACTGTTTCTTGAGTTTTTGCAGCCAGAATTTGGAGTAGAAACCCTTCCTAGAATCTAAGAGACTGATTTCTATTAAGATTGGAGAATATGCAAGATCTTCCAAGAACACCAATGAAACATTGAAGCTTGCTGCTGTCAGCTGCTGCATCGGCACCCTTTTGCTCAATTTGTTAAATCTGGCCAGATATTGAAGATTGTAAAAACAGTTTCTGTTGTTCGATTGCCATTGAAAAGAGTAGAAGTTTGTATTGGGAAAAAAGTGCAAGAAGTAAGGAAGATCTATGTTATTGGATAAGTTTAAAAGGCAATGACAATCAGTCATGGAAGGGTCTGCTGTGGCTTGCAAGTGCTTGGGGAAGTAATGAGATGGTCAAAACGTTAAAGTCCTAACTTCAAAACACATCATTCAATATACAGTCAATATCATAAACCAAATAATTATTTCAAAAGTTTCTACGCATTCGAAGCTTTCAATCTTCATTTTCATCGTTACAATGTTTCGTATACCTATTGTCATGTAGAAAAATATGCTTCCACGTTCACGTTATTATTTCCGAAGAATATATTTTTCTCCTTTTTCTTCTTTCTTTTTATCAGCCAATCTCTGACTTTATGGATACCTTTTCCTTTCCGCCTATTTATTTGCTTGGCATAGTATTTAGTCATTAATAAATCTTTTAGAAGCAATAAAAATAATACAAAAGGTTAGAGAGACGAGCAGTCGGAGAAATGGTTTCCAAATAGTTTCTCGCCTTCACCTCTTGATCCGTCGTCTACTGCTACTCTGTTAGTAATATGTAACTATTATTCTACTTCGCGTTGTAAGTTACTTATAATCGCAACACTGGACTGTTATGGGAAAGCGAAGTAAATACGCCTACAGAAGAACTGTGAGTTAGGTTTTTATTGGAAAAAAAAATCTTTTGTGCAAAAAAATGAAAATTACATAAAAGGTTCATATTTTTGTTGACACCAAAAGAAGATTAAATAAATAAGTGTCAAACATAGAATCAATGTTTGAAAAAAGACTCCCAGGTTCATATCCTTGATGACATCCAGGAACATCAGTCTACTAAATTTTTTATCTCTTATAAAATTTTAAAAGTTTCATATGGGCTGTGATTTGCGATTAATAAATGGTTTGTCTTCACACGAAATAAGATTTAAATTGTGAAATAAACACTACACAAAAAAAATAACTTCTTTACCCCAAAAGTCTTACGCAAAAGAATACGCATCAAAGAAGGATGCTTTAGACTTATCTACTCTAATATTCTTTTTTGGGAAAAAACAAATGTTAATCTATTTATAGTACTTTTAAATAAATTTCACATCAGTTATATAAAACATAAAGTAAATACTAAAATGATATAATGCAGTAAATTGTGTATTTTTAATAAATACTTTAGTTCTATTATTTCTTTCCAATCAAAATATGATTCATTTTGTATAACAATTATTCTTTTATGATTTTGTAGTTATCTATAACGACATAAAAATAGTATAAAAAACCACGTCATCTATCACACATTTTACGTATTTGCAACAATTTTGAAGTACAAGCTCCTAAAATTTTATATAAAACGATTTTCACATAAGTAATATTCTATCAAAATATATAATTAAACTATTATTTTTTTCTACTTAATCTCAATTAAAACCTATTTCTCCACTATTTATAAACCCTCACACAAAAAGATATAATGGTATTTGAAAACTCAATTTCATTATCTTTTTTGATGGATTTCGAGTGATTTATGTATTTTATAATGTTATAATACATATAGCACTATAAAAATCTGACAACTGATTAAATCAGCAACAATACTAAGAATTCAGTCATCTTTAATTATATAATTGGAATTTGGTGTAGACAACATAATCATACTTATACTCAACTTAACATAAAAGAAAATTTACACAAAAATGTATTTTTTTAATAAAAATCGATACATCAAATCATTCGCATAGCACAGACCTCCCCTAGTTTTTTTTTTTTGGCAACAAACGGCTATTCTATTATTCAAGCTTGAGGTGGTCTGGGTAACCAGACCTGAATAGAACAACCAATAAAACAAAGAGATCTATGAAAATAATGGGCATTCTTAGCTAGCGAATCCGCAATTTCATTTTGCGTCTTAGGAAGTAGCTGATCTTGAAGTCTGAAAACACATCTGAAGAATTTGAATGACCTCCAGCTCAGTTGAGAATTTTGGCCAAGCTTGTGGGTCTGTTATCATTGCAATCAGGTCCTTGCAATCTGTCCCAAATCTCTAACAGGTCGAATGCTGTAGCATGCTTTCCATTGCCCATTTTAGCGCTTCCAGATCCGAGTGTAATGCTTTCTCACGCCTCCTTAAGTTCCGTGTCCCCATAAGTTGGATCTTCCCCATGCTATCTTTCCAAACCCATCCAATTCCACTAAATTGATCCGTGGAGGTCCATGAATCATCCACCATACAAATATTACCCAAGCTTAAGGCTTGTGTTTCTTCAACAGTATGTTCCTGTGGAGGAACAAGTATAGTATCCTTCGCATTGTACCAAGCTTGGCATTCACTCTCTGCATACATAACTAGTTCCAATGGGTCATTGTTTATACCTCTGAATAGCTTATCATTCATAACCTTCCAAATATACCAGATTATCCAAGGATAAGAGTCTCTATCATTTCTGGCTTCATAATACTACTCTTCCTCCAAAAAGATAGTCCATATTGGCGTATATACTCGATATAGGGAATGTTTGAGAGCTTGACGGTGTTGATGATAATGCCCATGCTTGTAAAGCCGGTGGGCATTCGAAGATCGCATGAGTAACAGTTTCTTCTGGCTCTCCACATCTTGGACAATAGTTATCACATCACATATTGCGGCGTACCAGATTCTTTGTTACTACTACATGTCCTTAAATTAATTGCCATATAAGATGACAAATCTTTTGTTGTGCATTCACTTTCCAAGCAAAGGCTTGAAATTTGGTTAAACTGGGCTGTAGAAACTTCTATTTCCTCGCCAGCTATCATCACATTTGTAGCAACCCAATATCTAGACTTGATTGTAGCTCCAACAAAATATATCACGTCGATGAGTAGAGCTTATGGCCAAACTCTGAATCATTGGTATGTCCTCTTGATCTACATATTGTTCCAGTAGTCCACTCATTGGATTCAAAATTAATAAAACTGTTGACGGTCATCTTTGGATGTACTACTGGGGTCCGGGGGCGAGCCGGCCTTGCTGGCGTTGAGGGAATCCATGGATCATGCCACACATTAATTTCATATCCTGAATGCACTTTGTTTCTGATACCTAAAAGTAATAGCGTCCTCGCGGCTATAATACTCGTCGACACATAAGATGGGTATCCACTGCGCTAATTCGCAAAGGCGAACTCATGCGATAATATTTTCCCCGAAGAGCTCTCGCCACTAATGTATCTGGAAATTGAACAAGACGCCAAAGCTGCTTCGCTAAAAGAGCTAGGTTGAATTCATGGATCATCTGGAAACCAATTCCTCCCTCCTCTCGAGCTGCACACATTTTTTCCCATTAGCCCAATGAATTCTTCGTTTTGGTGGATTTGAGCTCCACCAGAATTGTGCAATGGCACTTGCAAGGTTCTCACATATCTCCAAAGGAAGCAAGAAGCTGGACATGACATAAGTCGGAAGAGCTAGCAAGATAGATTTAATTAAAACTTCTTTTCCTTCCTTTGATAGCCATCTACCAGTCCAACCATTCACTCTGTGTAATATTTTTTCTTTTAAGAAAACAAATAGCTTACACTTGGATCCACTAATATCCTCTGGGATTCCTAAGTAGGAGCCCATTCCACCTTCATTTTGTAAAAATAGATATGAGGCTAGAAACGTATTAATTGAAAATAAAATGGTATTAAAAGATTAAAAAGACTAAAAGAACGAGCGTCTAATTGATAATTTTTCTAGAACTAAATCACCAGAAGTCCCTTATTTTAAAAGTACCAGAACCAATACAACCCTTTACAAGGGGAATTCACCCCAATCAAACTCCACCGAAAAGGAATAACAGCTTGTGAAAACCTTAACAAAAAAAGGCCGCCAACCAACCAAGATGACCACAAGCAACATATGATTGAGGTAAATTCTCTTAGATAGCGCTTTTAGCAATCAAGAAGATAGGGAGGTTTTCCTTTCTAGCGATCAACTCTAACTTCCAAAGACCAAGAGAACTCAACTACCCGATGATCCTTCGAGAGATCCATCTCAACGATGGCCAAGCAGGAGGCCTAATAACTGCACCCAACAGATCCAATGCTTCCACTGTGAATATAACCTTATTCTTTCGCAAGCTACACATGCTCTCAATAGCCTAAATCCACCCAGATGTGTTAGCATCGATCCCTGATTGGACATTAGGAAAGGATGATCAACTATGTAAAAGCACCATTCCATTCCAATCTCTCAGTATCCAAGCCACGCCAGCAATGAGGGAGTTTCTACACCAATGGATTTCAATATCACATTTTAACCGTTCCTCTGCATTTGATAGGTGATTAGTATCTTCACACGGGTCTGCCACCATTTGAGCCTGAACCAATCTCTCCAATCATCAAACGCTTTGTTCACCATATCGATGGCTTCATAAATCTTTCCTTCAAAAATAAAGCCATTTCTGTTTTTCCAAATTCTCCAAAGAATCCACGGGAAGGCCTTGTAGTTTTCATGTTCCACTCTTCTACCTTACCCCAGCTTTAGGAGATGATTGATGTTTTGGAAGATGGATTTCGGGTGACAGCCTCCACACTGTAGAGGGACATTAGCTTCAGCCAAGACACGTCTAGCAAGATGACAAGAGAACAAGATGTGATTAGCAGTGTCCGGTTCCTCCCCACACAATTGGGACCTCTCATCAACCTTCATTCCTCACAATACCCTCTACCACACGAAGAGCATTGGAGAGGCATTTCCACAAGAAAACCCTTTAGCTTCAGAAGGATTTTAAGAAACCAACACTTTTCCTCCAACGGATTCAGCGATAGGAGGGCTTCTGCCTCAGTCCTAACCAATGATTTGGCCGAAGAAGACCCTAACCAGTACCCTGATTTGGCTGAATAAGCTCTGCTCTTGTTGTACTTCCAGACACTGAAATCCTCTGACTCTTGAGCAACCTTCATCTGTAAAATCAGTGATACATCTTCTGGGTAGAAGAGCTCATTCAGGACCTCGGTGTCCCACTCTCCTGTCTGGTGATTTAACAAGGAGGAGACACGCATGTCGATGTCATTAAGTTGGTTCTTCATCAGTGGAGCTCTCAATCGCACACCATCGTCTATCTAAGTTGAGGCCCAAACAAATGTTTTCCTGCCATTGCTAATCATTTTCTTTAGACCTTTGTCCAGTAGTTCCTTCCCAAAGAGGATACTCCTCCATCCAAAAGATGGCCTTTGCCCAATTCTAGCATCTTCAAACTCCTTCTCCTCATAGTACCTATTTTTTTGGAACTTGGCCATGAGGCAGCTAGGCTCATTCAAAAGTCTCCATGCTTGTTTGGCTAACAAGGCTTGGTTAAAGATATGGATATGGATATCCTTGAAACTCACACCTCCCAATCGCTTCGGTAAGCACATCTGTTCCCAATTGACGCAATGAATTTTCTTTCTTTTCTCCACTGAGCTCTACTAGAAAAAAAACATCGCACTATTTAAGTTATCATTGGTCGTTTTTGATAGTTTAAAGTAACTCATAGCATGGACGGCTTTGCCCATCGCAACACACTTTATAAGAACTTCCTTTCTTCTTTGTGTTAGCATCCTTGAGAACCAACTCGAGAATTTTACTTTCATTCTCTCCTTGACAAATTTCAACATGTCCACTTTGGACCCGCTGAAGCACTTAGGTAGACCAAGATAAGAGCTTGCACCACACACATTGCTGATTTCCAGTCTAGAATGAATCGCCATCTTGATGTCCTCCTCAACATTCTCTCCAAAATTATGAATGAAATGGTTCTTTAGTGCGAAGAAAGAAAAATCACCAGAAGTCCCTTGCGCAATTGACAAAAAATGAAAAGATAGCAAACCGGTAACGGTTAACCATGCGGTTTTGAATCGGTTTTTTCTAAATAGGACGAAAAGTTGTCACTTGACTTGGGCAGACACACCTCGATCTCATCGAATCTCCTCTTACATATCACTTCACAGCTCACACCAAACAAACCTACTCCCCTCTTTCCTCTCTCTCCAGGCTCTCTCAGGTATCTCTTCCTTTCTCTCTCTCTCTCTCTTTTTGTTTCTCTGTCTGTTTTGATGAGTTTCTTTGGGAAAAATGTAGATGCGTTTAGGGGTTTTTGAGGAGGTTTATAATATCTCTATCGATTGGGTCATCTCTGTCGTTAGGCTGGGAAAAATCTGAACTTGTTGGGTTTTTTTTTGGTATGACTGGTTCGTGTATGTCTTTCTCAGGATTCATTTGATTCTTTTAACTATGTGAAAAAAATGTGAGATTTTGTTTTGTGTATAATGAATCAAATCATTTGAAAAATGCAGATGCGCTTTTCCGTTTTGTAGATTGAGATTTATCGAATGTTCGTTTCTCTTTACACTGTGTTGAATTCGAAAATAAAACATTAGAAATAAAGCTCATTTTTTGCACATTTTTTTGGCACAGAAAACATTAGAAAGGTCGTGAGAATGGCGGCGACAGCAGCTTCAAGCTTGCAATTTGCTACAATAAGGCCAAGCATCTCTAGCAAAGTTGTTAAAGCAGGGACCTACATTGTCGGTGCCAATCCCAGGAACGCATCATGGGACAAACTTGCCTGCACTCGCCATCTATCGAAACTCGGATGTTTGAGAAACAACAGTTCTCTTCCAACTTCTAAAAAGAGTTTTTCCTTTTCAACAAAGGCCATGTCTGAATCCAGCGAGAACAAGGCTTCTTCTGGACTTCCTATTGATTTGAGAGGTTGGCTTATCTTCCTTTACCAAGATTGCTGTTAGAGGGACGTGAGCTGTTTGAGTTAAATCAACTGTGTTCAATGGTTACAGGGAAAAGGGCTTTCATTGCTGGTATAGCTGATGATAATGGATATGGTTGGGCCATAGCCAAATCTCTTGCTGCTGCTGGTGCTGAAATATTGGTTGGGACATGGGTTCCTGTAAGTAAAGTCTTTTATCTTCTTTTAGTTTTTGTCATTGCTCATTATGTACTGACGACCTTTGAGTGGTCTACTAGGCACTTAACATTTTCGAGACGAGCCTGAGACGTGGAAAATTTGACCAGTCACGCGTGTAAGGACTTGTGAAGTCTCGTTTCTTTATCTGATCATGTATGTCTCTTATTATGGGACGTTAATTTTTCATCCATCTATCTATATTCAGGCTGCCTGACGGGTCATTGATGGAGATTAAAAAAGTTTATCCTTTGGATGCTGTGTTTGACAGTCCTAAAGATGTGCCTGAAGATGTAAGGAAATTTTAATTGTATAGCTTTCTCATCATATCCAAATTGCTTTCTCAACTGTATGATACATTTTTCAGGTGAAAGCGAATAAGCGATATGCTGGATCATCAAACTGGACAGTACAGGTATAGTCTTATAGATGAAAGAGATGTTTTATATTTTGAAATGTGTGATAACATCTAAAGCTAGAGAAGTGTGTGTGTTTTTGCTTGATGCTTGCGACTTTCTTAACTCATCTTTTTTTTTTTCTTTGTTATTGATTAAATCAGGAAGCTGCTGAATGTGTTAGAAAAGATTTTGGAACCATTGACATTCTTGTCCACTCACTTGCAAATGGGCCCGAGGTAGAGAACTCATAGTGTTCTTATCTTAATACTGTTTACAAGAAGTGTATTGTCCTGATGATTGCACTTGAGATTTTAGGTTAGCAAACCTCTTCTGGAGACATCAAGAAAAGGCTACCTCGCTGCTATCTCTGCTTCGAGTTACTCTTTTGTTTCCCTCCTCAGGCATTTCCTGCCAATTATGAACCCAGGCATGTAACAAAACTTCACATGTGTCTTATTAATTATGTTTTCCTAATTTGTTTCTCTATAATAATAATAATAATAATAATTCAGGAGGTGCTTCTATATCTCTTACTTACATTGCTTCTGAAAGGATCATTCCTGGGTAAGTGTCATACTGGCTTTATCTTGTACACAGAGTTTTGTTCCTCAAAAGATTTATATGCATCTCTTTCTTTCTGTGCAGGTATGGTGGGGGTATGAGTTCTGCCAAAGCCGCACTAGAGAGTGATACACGGGTGCTTGCATTTGAAGCTGGAAGGAAACAAAAAATTAGGGTCAACACCATCTCTGCAGGTTATTCATCTATCACTCTTACGACCCTACTATCAAGGCTTTTTGATGATAAAAGACTACAACTGTTTTGGTTTTTAGGTCCTTTGGGAAGCCGAGCAGCGAAAGCAATTGGCTTCATAGACACCATGATTGAGTATTCATACAATAATGCGCCTGTTCAGAAAACATTGACCGCAGGTTCGTTTTCCTTGCTACAAATCATTGTAGTGTGCTTTAGATTTGTTTGTGTTTTCTTGATATCTTACGGTTTATGGAAAATGGAAACGATGCAGATGAAGTTGGGAATGCAGCAGCCTTCTTGGTATCTCCATTGGCCTCTGCCATAACCGGTGCAACCATCTATGTTGACAATGGCTTGAATTCAATGGGTGTTGCCATCGACAGTCCAGTTTTCAAAGACCTCAAATAGAGCCTTTTAAGTAACTGTAGTAACTCACTTTTTCTTGTGCTGCATTTTTTTCAACTGAGTGGATGCTGTTTTTCAAACTACTTTGTTTTCTAGAACAAAATAAAATATTTAAAACAATCAGAATAAATTCCAGTCAAATATTTATTGGATTTGAATTGGATTTGTTGTAAGAAAAAGGAAATCTTATCAACAATCTTGATCATTTTAATAATTCTGTTCTAAAACTCCAGTAGACCGATTATACTCTTATGTATGCGCTAGGTCGTGGTCATCCAATTAGTTTCCTACCATGTCCGAACTTTTCAAACATTTTACTATTTAACTTATCGTATTAGACTTTTCACTAAAATTAATCTATAAAATCTAATAAAATATATTATAATAATGAAAATTGTATAAATTAGTTAATTTGGTCTAAGAATAAGTCCAAAAATATAAAAATCAAAGTTATACAATAATGTTATATTTATAAAACTAAATAAAATTAAAAAATATCAAATAATCCAAAAACTAGGCTACAATTAATCTCCGTTTAATCTCTGATTTTCTAGCTACGCGTTAGATCCAACCTCACTGCTCGACTAGCACCTAACAAGTTCTTAACCTTGATTTTATAGAATTAGCAATAATTTTGAATGGAAAGAGAAAAATTAAGATTGTTGGACATCATAATTAGCGATCTCATTTATATAAAAGAGATTACTTTGGATGCTTCTGAACCTATCCACATTAGTAATTTAATTATACCAAACAAACACAGGTACAATGCCATGTCATTATTGATGTGACCACAACCGAAGATGGAGAAGTGGAAGAAGAAGAAGACGCTAATGTTGAAGAAGATATAATCCAGGAACCGAACCGGAGGACTTCAACGAGAACCAACATTCCAAACCGAAAGTATTTTTAATTAAGTTGCAATTATTTATTTTCTATTTTGTTGTTTAAGTGCAAGATAAGAGAGAATTGGCCTTCCATGAGTTGAGGAAACCACCTCTCCACATTTTCCATTTTCGTTGTAGAAGGAGTGGAGACTCCGTAAGTGTTTTCTTCTTCGCTATTTAAACTAATGAAATAATCCAGAAAAGGTAGACTTATAACTACCACCAAATTACTTCTGTTCTTTTCTATTCTGCTTTGACTGGACCAACATTTGGTATCAGAGCACTCAAGTGTTCAACAAATTCATTCCAATCTTGTTGCTGTGACTTGAAGGGTTATTAGAGTCATGGCAAGCAACAAAGAAAGATTGTCGGACCTGGAAACATGCCTCGGCATGTTGCAAGATGAGATAGTGCAGATCAATGAGGTGATTCGTGGCTTGGAACAATCCTTTCGTCAGATGCTGGTAGAGGCTGTGGCGGGTCTGCAAGAAGGAGGCTCCACTGCGCCGAAACAAGTCGACGTACGGAGGAAAACAACCATCAGGGATCCGTGCAACGGGAGATTACCAATCCAATGACGCAGGCCATGATCCCACGACATGTCAAGCTCCAGTTTCTTAAATTCACTTAAGGAGATCCTACTGCTTGGATCAGTAAACTGAAACAATACTTCGCTTACCAAAACATTCCACCAGACCAGCGTGTGAGCTTTGCCTCGTACCATTTGGAAGACGAGGCAAACGAGTGGTGGCAGGCTACTGCAAAGGCTCTCGAAGAAGAAGCCACTCTGATTACTTGGGAAGTATTTGAAGAGGAGCCCTGGGCACGTTTTGGACAAACAACAGCTGAGGACTTTGACGAAGCTCTCTCAAAGATCCAGCAGACAGGGTCTCTGCGTGATTATCAACGTGAGTTCGAGAAGCTCCAAAACAAAGTCACAGGTTGGACTCAAAAGGCCCTCATTGGTACATACATAGGAGGTTTTAAGGATACAATTTTAGACAGCATCTGAATGTTCCAACCCAAGACCTTGAAGGCAACAATTGAGTTAGCTCGGATGAGGGATCAACAGCTACAGCATAACCGGGCGATAACCCTTCAACATTCGCAATAACCGACCACCACCCGGAAGTGCAAAAACAGAGAGTCAGCCACAGTCACAACGAGCAACGCCGAACATGACTCCAAAAAGATTGAGTTGGGATGAGATGAAACGAAAGAGATGTGTCGGCCTTTGTTTCAGCTGCGACGAGCGCTACACACCAGACCATCGGTGTCAAAAGTCACAACTCTTACTCATTGAAGGCTTGGAGGAAGAAGATGATGACTCTGAGCAACGACATGATACCGAAGAAGCGGAAATTACGCTACAAGCTCTTACGAGATGGGATTCTCCCAAAATGATCCGTACTATTGCGGAGACTCACTGCCAGAAGCTTGTCACCTTGATCGATAGTGGCGCAACCCATAACTTCATCAATGAAAAAACTGCTCACCTCCTGAACCTGCAACTAACACCGACAAAACCATTCAAAGTGCGTGTTGCCGACGGATTTCCATTGCAGTGTGCCTGCGTCTACAGGAAGGTGACAATGATGATCGGTGGCGTGCCCTTTCAGATCGATATCTTTCCATTGCCTCTCACGTGGTTTGACATGGTGTTGGGGATGCAGTGGCTATTCCAACTTGGGCCGACACTTTGTGACTGGAGGCCCAAACCCTGCAATTTTCATGGGCCGGTGACACAAAGATTATCAGTTGGCTTCAAACTCCTTCCATCACGCAGGCCCAATCCGAAGATAGTGACAAGGAGATTAGATCGGGCCAATCTTGTTTCGCCGTAAGTATCTGTCAGGAAGGGAACAATCTTGACATTTCAATTCCTAACGAGATAAAGCAACTCCTCAACCAATACGAGGATATCTTTCGAACTCTGACATCGCTGCCACCACCACGACAAATTGATCACCGGATTGTTTTGAAAGAGGGCATCGATCCGATAAACGTGCACCCATACCGCTACGCCCACTTCCAGAAGGAAGAGATCAAAAAGCAGGTTCGAGAAATGATGGAGTCAGACTTTGTGCGAGCCAGTTCCAGTCCCTTTTCATCACCGGTCCTCTTGGTTAAGAAAAAAGATGGCTCCTGGAGATTCTTTACCAAATATAGAGCCTTGAATGCAGCCCCCGTCAAAGATTGATTCCCAATCCCCACCGTCAACAACATGCTTGATGAGCTCCACGGCGCAATCATATTCACTAAGCTCGACCTAACGGCCAGATACCACCAGGTTCGAATGCATCCAGCAGACGTCCACAAAACCGCTTTCCGGATACATAATGGGCACTACGAATACCTCGTTATGCCTTTTGTATTGTGCAACGCTCCCTCGACGTTTCAAGCCCTCATGAAATCGGTACTCCTGTTGCTGGCTGTTTCGGTATAGAAGGACAGAGATGTGAATTAGATATAAACCTTCTCATCACTAAATCGATCAAGTACTTACCTGAGAGCGAGAGTGTACCTTTGAAAATTTGTTCTTGTATTTTTTAACAATATATTGGTCTACAGTCGCTCTTGGGCAGAACACTTGGAGCATGTCAAAGTGGTTTTCGAGATTCTCCGTCAACAGAAGATGTTTGTTAAACACAAGAAGTGCGAGTTTGGTCAAGACGAGTTGGAGTACTTGGGTCATATCACATCGGGATCAAGCGTGAAGGTGGACAGAGCAAAAATTCAGTCTATGCTAGATTGGCCACGCCCGACAACAATCACTGAGCTCTGCGGTTTTCTCAGGTTAACCGGCTATTACCAAAAGTTTGTTAAAGACTATTGACTCATTGCTTGACCACTGACCAATCTTCTAAAGAAAGACAAGTTTGTTTGGTGTTCTTTGGCAGATGTAGCCTTCGCTAGATTACAGACCGCAATGACTACGACCCCAACCTTAGCATTACCAGACTTCACAAAACCATTTGTGATTCAAACCGATGCTTCTGGGGAAGGAATCAGAGCAATACTATCGCAGGATGGTAGGCTGATCGCTTACATGAGCCGTTCATTGGGGGTGACTAAACAGAACTGGTCTACTTATGCTCGGGAGATGCTCGCCATCGTTATCGCATTTCGTGGGTGGAGACGTACCTTCTTGGTCGCCGCTTCACTTTCCAGACATACCAACGCAGCCTACGCTTCCTCCTTGAGCAACACATCCTGATTCCAGAGCAGCAAAAATGGATGGGGAAGCTCGTTGGTTACGACTACGAGATAACCTACAAGCCAGGAACAGCGAACGCTGCAGCAGATGCGCTCCCATGTCGTGCAGACAGCCTCTGTTTACATGCCATCTTTACTCAACATACTGATTTCTGGGAGGAGCTCAGACGCATGACTACTACAGACCCGTACCTACTCAAAATCTGCTAGCTAGCCGACATGAATCCTGGAAAGCCATACACCAAGTGCAACAACATGATCTACTTCATCAATAGGCTGGTAATCCCATCTGACTCACACTTTATTCGTGACTTACTCAGGGAATTTCATGATACACCCATTGGTTAACATTCAGGAGTTCTGCGAACACTCAAGCGCCTTTCACAAAAGTTCTATTGGCCGTCAATGCACAAGACAGTGCATAAGTATGTGACAGAATGCGACACATGCCAGAGAGCAAAATCTGAGAGCTTGGCGCCTAAAGGATTACTCCAACCGTTACCGATACCACAAAGGTTATGGGAAGATGTCTCGATGGACTTCATAGATGGCCTACCACGTTTAGATCGCCATACTTCGATTCTGGTTATTCTTGACCGCTTGTCAAAAGCAACTCACTTGGTCCCTCTTTCACATTCGTACACTGCCAAATCTGTTGTTTCCAAGTTCATTGATGCAGTGGTCAAGCATCATGGAATCCCAAGGTCAATCATTAGTGATCGTGATCCGGTATTTTTAGCACCTTTTGGCAGGAACTTTTGGCAGGAATACCAAACTGTGGATGTCATCATCATACCAGCCACAAACCGACGGCCAAACAGAAGTAGTCGATCGTTGTATTGAACAATATCTTCACTGCTTTGTTCATACCAAGCCAACACAGTTGAGTTACTTACTTCCATGGGCCGAGTACTGGTATAACACCACCTATCATGCTTCAACAGGTATGTCTCCCTACAAGGCTCTTTATGGACAAGATCCACCACCAGTCATTGGGTATGAAAGCCACTCCACGCCTGTCCAAGAACTAGACGAGCAGCTTTGGGAGAGTGATCAAATTCTGCAAGAACTTAAACAGAATTTGCAGAGCTCAATTAATCGAATGAAGCAAGCAGCGGACCGGAAACGTTGAGATGTCACATTTACAGAAGGTGATTGGGTATTCTTACGTCTTCAACCATACCGTCAGCATACTATTTTTAGGCGGACATCACATAAGCTTTCCACTCGATACTTTGGGCCTTTTCAGATAGAGTCCCGCATTGGTAGTGTCTCTTACCGCCTGAAACTTCCTGAGGGTACTCGTCTGCACCATGTTTTCCATGTCTCTCTCTTGAAGAAGCGCTTGGGAGATGATACACCAAGCTCAGGTACATTGCCTCCCTTACGCACTAACGGTCTCCTCAAACTGAATCCGGAAAGTGCCGTGAGCTGGACGCAGCAGGAAACCGTGTGAAAGAAGCACTCGTTAAGTGGCGTGATTTGCCAGAAGAAGAGTCCATTTGGGAGTGTGTTGAGCAGCTTCGTATGTCTTTTCCTACACTAAATCTTGAGGACAAGATTATTTTCGGGGGGAGGTGTAATGATGCGACCACAGCTGGAGATGGAGAAGTGGAAGAAGAAGAAGCTAATGTTGAAGAAGATATAATTCAGGAACCGAACCGGAGGACTTCAACGAGAACCAAGATTCCAAACTGAAAGTATTTTTAATTAAGTTGAAATAATATATTTTCTATTTTGTTGTTTAAGTGCACGATAAGAGAGAATTGGTCTTCCTTGAGTTGAGGAAACCACCTTTCCACATTTCTCATTTTCGTTGTAGAAGGAGTGGAGACTCCGTAAGTGTTTTCTTCTTCGCTATTTAAGCTAATGAAATAATCTAGAAAAGGTAGACTTATAACTACCAACAAATTACTTGTGTTTTTTTCTATTGTGCTTTGACTGGGACCAACAATTATACTTGTCAATTTTTTTTCAAAATCAATCCTTCTTCGACATACTTTTTTTTAAATGTTTCATGATATGCTGCTAATTCGATCTTTAAATAAGTTCATCTTCAAATCAATCTCCAAATTGATCTATATTCCCGTTTACACGAATGAAGATTATTTTTCGTTTCCATGTACAACTTTCAAATTGTTACGATCTTTCTGTAGATAAATGATGCAGCGCATCTTCACATCGTCAAAATTACAATCTCAATCTCAAAGGCTTCTGTTTTCCTAAAATATTTACCCTTGTAAACTCTAGCCAGGAGAGAACTAGGCTCCTTAATGTCTCCATGTCTGTTTTGAAATCACTGCAAGATTGAAGTCTATTAGGTCTCTAATGCCTAGTTTTCCTTCACTCTTTGGTTGTGTGATCTTGTTCCATGCTATCCAAAGGATCTTGTGGCGTTCTTTTGATGCAGACCACCAGAAGTTACGCATTGCCTTAGTTATATTCTGAAGGATTCCTTTAGGAAGCATAAAACAAGATTTCATATTGGTAGGCAAAGAGGTTGTAACAGACTTCAATAGAATTCTCTTTTCTAGCTGAAGATAGCAACTTAGTATACCAACTATCCACCTTATTTTGAATTTTCTGCTGTATATAATCAAAGACTTCTTTTCTTTTCCTAACAATGTGTTCTAGTAATCCTGGGTACTGTTGTGGAAAAATACTCAGGTATTGAATTCATCCAGACCCCTGGCAGGACACCGGCCTCTGGATCCCCGGTTCCCAGGATGTCCGCTAAAAAGAACCCCGGTTCCCCGCAATGGAGTCTTCCGGGTCCGGTCCCAGGATCACCCCCTTCCCCCAAGAAATGGAAAACTTCCGATAAGGAGAACCTTCCATATTTCCGAATATGGAAGAGTTTAACCTACTCCAACCGACTAAGGCCTGCCTTAGAAAGACTATATAAAGGGAACCTAAACCCTAAAGCAAGGGATCGACACTTGGAAACTTAGAGATTAGAGCTAGGCGGCTAGAACTAGAGTTCTTACTCAAATTGTTGTAGTTCCAGCTCTTTGATCTAATAAAACGTCTCTTTCCACCTTCTTCTTTATAAACATTCCCGAAATCTATACAAATACCAGCCTTGTCCATCGTTCTGTAGTACTCACAAAGATCCTACACAAAAATCCTCTAACAGTTTGGCGCTAGAAGGAGGGGAGTAATCTAAACTACCTGATAATGGCGGTGGATGAGCACGACGAGCTACCCGAAGCTACCCAGAGAGAAGCCGAACTCCAGAGGCAAATCGACGATCTGCATGGTCAAGTAACCGGGTTGCATCGAACTCGAGAAGAGACCAATCCCGAGCTTTCCTCGGAGTTCCAGATCCTGAAGGAAAAACTCAACGAACACTCCAAGCAACTGGAGCAGAGCACCGAGAAGCTCAGCCAGCTCGAATCGGAGAATCTCACCCTGCGAGACGAAAACCAAGCCCTTAACGTGGAAAGCAACAAGAAGCGTCGATTCCGGACTCGGGTTCACCCTATGTCGACTCTAGAAACACCCAACTCCGAGACAGGCGCGAACCCCCCAATTACGGCGCCAGGAGGAGACGCATCTACGCGAGAAAAGGCCAAGGATGCTCAGGCCTACGACGTGGAGGACAGCGACTCGGAGCCCGAGCCTGATAAGGAAACATCAGACGGAGCAGCGAGAACGGAGTCTCCTATGATCGCTCACCTTCACCAAATGTTCCCCTCATCTGGAAGAGCAACCCCGACTCCTACGCCGATACTCCTTTCACGTATGAGATCACCTTGATCGAGATACCCATGAAGTTCTCTTTCCCCAGCATAAATGCCTATGATGGCACCACTGATCCGGACGACCACCTCGCCCAATACCGACAAAGGATGCTCACCGTTGCACTCCCAAAGGGGTCATGCGAAGCTGCCATGTGCAAAGGTTTCGGCTCCACCTTGACCGGACCCGCTCTGCAGTGGTATATCAATTTTCCCTATAGGTCAATAGCCTCCTTCGCGGTTCTCAGCGACAAATTTGTAGAGCAATTCGCCAGTAGCAGGGATCTGGAGAAAACTTTCGACAACCTCTACGAAATCCTCCAGCACCAAGCGGAACCCCTGCGAGGCTACATAGCCCGCTTCAATCAAGAAAAGATGGCTATCCCTGAATGCAGTATCCCCACTACTATCTCTGCTTTCAAGAGAGGTCTGCTCCCCGGTAGAGACCTATACAAGGAACAGACCAAATATCAGTGCAAAACTATGGACGACGTCCTATCTCGAGCCTGGGCGCAGGTCAAAACTAAGGTGCATCAAAAGCAAGATCCCAAGGCGATCAGACAAGACCGAACCGAGCGAGAAGAGAAATCCTCTCAAAGACCAGCTAGGGACTCCGGGAATCGAAGCCGGGGCAGGTACAAGAACCGGCCGATCGAGAAGGCAGTGTCCACATGGCCAGACATCTCTCACCTCTCCGTCTCAAGTGGCCTTAGAAGATGAAAGCCCCCGACTCTTTCCGGAACCCTGGCTTCTGGTGCGACTTCCACCGAGACCACGGTCACAAAACGGAGGACTGCATCGCACTAAAAATCGAGGTCAACGAGCTGCTTAGGAAAGGGCACCTCAGGGAGTTCCTTTCCGAGAAAGACAAGAGCCATCTAAGAAAGGAGACAACGGGTAAGCCCACTGAAGCTGCTCCTGTATCGCCACCGCGACAGGACCGAGTGATCCATGTCATTTTGGGCGGTTCGGAAATCAGCGGCATAAGCCATGCAGCCGCGAAGAAAAGCACCTGGAATGCCAAGCATGACCTTGAGGCCAAGCCAAAACGTCTGCTCCTGGGAACAGACGAGATAAACTTCACGGCCAAGGAGCATGAGAAAGTCCTCACTCCGCATCACGACGCCATTGTTATCTCGCTCACTGTAGCGTACTGCCTGGTAAAAAGGATACTGGTAGATAATGGAAGCTCATGCAACATCATCTTCCAGGCTGCATATAAGGACCTAGGGCTAGAGGAAGGCGCTCTAACTCGGAGGATAACCCCCCTTATAGGGTTCAGCGGGGGAGTCAAACAAACCGTTGGGGAGGTAACCCTCCCCATATACGCTGAAGGAGTCAACATGACAACCAAGTTCCTCGCGGTTGATTGCGATTCATCCTACAACATGTTCTTAGGCCGGCCCTGGATCCACGGAATGGGGGCCGTCCCCTCGACTCTTCACCAAATGGTGAAATTTCCTACACCCTGGGGCATAAAGGCGATCAGAGGGGATCAAGAATATTCATGTTCCTGCTATCAGACCACTCTGAAGGGAAAGACCAAGGTCTTATAGCAATTACAGAGCAAACCTCCGGCTCGTCACACCGAGGAACCAGAGGTAGAGGAAATGGACGAGGTGCCATTAACCGAAGGAGATCAGACCCGACATCTCAAAATCGGCTCCAAGCTAACCGAGGGACTGAGAAGAAGACTGGTAGACTTCCTCAGGTCTAACTCTGACTGCTTCACTTGGTCCCACGCAGATATGCCTGGGATCGATCCGAAGATCATCATGCATAAGCTGCAGATGGATCCCCTACATCAACCCGTCAGACAAAAGAGACGGAAGTTTTCCCCCGAGAGAGACACTATCATCAACGATGAAGTCAAGAGCCTGCTCGGCGCGGGGTTTATTCGTGAGGTGCAGTACCCAGGTGGCTAGCCAACGTCGTCGTGGTCAAGAAAAAGAACGGGAAGTGGAGAGGATGCATCGACTTCACGGACCTCAACAAGTCCTGTCCAGAGGACCCCTTCCCGCTCCCTCATATCGACATGCTGATGGACGCCACCACGGGGCACCAGCTGATGAGCTTCATGGACGCATTCTCCGGCTACATGACGTCCAGAGGGATCTACTGCTACAAGGTCATGCCCTTCGGCCTAAAAAACGCAGGACCGACCTATCAACGGCTGGTCAACATGATGTTCGCGGACCAAATCAGGAGAACCATGGAGGTCTACATCGACGACATGCTGGTCAAATCCCTGGAAGCGGAAGATCACATATCTCACCTACAACAAGCCTTCTCCACCCTCAGGAAATATAACATGAAGCTCAACCCGGCTAAATGCTCATTTGGGGTCAGTTCTGGCAAGTTCCTCGGGTATATCGTAACCCACCGGGGCATTGAGGCCAACCCGGAGCAAATCAGGGCCATTCACTCAATCCCTTCCTCAAAGAACGTCAATGATGTTCAAAAGCTAATGGGAAGGATGGCGGCCTTGAGCAGGTTCATCTCCAGACTCTCCGACAAATTTCACGCCTTTTTTGGAACTCTCAAGAATCCGAAGGATTTCCAGTGGAAGGGAGAATGCGAATCCGCTCTCCAAGAGCTAAAATCGTATCTCACCACTCCTCCTCTCCTGTCCAAGCCACTTCTCGGTGAAGTCCTGCTGCTATATCTAGCTGTCTCCGAACACGCCGTGAGCGCCGTCTTAGTTCGCGAGGAGGAAAACAAGCAGCTACCAATCTATTACGTAAGCAAGGCTCTCCTAGACACGGATACCCGCTATAGCCATCTAGAAAAGCTGGACTTAACCCTGATAGTCGCTGCTCGCAAGCTCCGACCCTACTTGTAGGCTCATCCAATCGTGGTTGTCACCTCCTTCCGTGTAAAGTTGGTCCTCCATAAACCAGAAGTCTCCGGACGCCTGGCCGAATGGGCTGTGAAACTAGGGGAGTACGACGTAATATTCTGACCCGCCACGGCTATAAAGTAACATGTCTTAGTAGACTTCGTGGCTGAATTCTCCCCTTCCTTGCTCCTCGCTCTGGAGCAGGAAGTACGCCTCCGAGGCGAAGTAAGGAAGAAGGAGAATGGATCCTACACATTGACGGATCCAACAACATCAGAGGAGCTGGAGTAGGGATAGTGATTACCTCGCCAACAGGGAACACAACCTCAAGGGCAGTGAGATGCAACTTCAAAGCAACCAACAACGAAAGCGAGTATGAGGCCCTAATCGCAGGCCTAACCCTCGCCCATCAAATGTGGGCAGAAAACATCCAGATCTTCGGCGACTCCCAGCTGATAATCAATCAGGTACAACGGGAGTACCGAGCAAAAGACGACAGCATGATCCAATATCTGGCGGTCGCTCAGCGTCTAATCAAGAAATTCAAGAGCTGCAAGCTCACTCAAATCCCCCGGGAACAGAATTCGCAAGCCGACGCCCTGGCTAATCTAGGGTCTGCCCTTGAAACGAATAGCCAGATGAGTATCCCCTTGCTCGTACTTCAATGGCCAACTACCATGGAGGAAACCGCATCAGAGGAGGTCTCCGCTGTCGAGGAAGGAAAAACCTGGATGACCCCCCTAATCTGGTACCTGGAGGCAGACATCCTCACGGAGGACCGTACCGAGGCCAGAAAGATCAAAAAGCAAGCCGCGAGGTACTTATCTCCCAGGAGAAGCTGTAACGGAGATCTTTCTCTGGCCCATACCTGAGGTGTGTCACACCCCGAGAAGCCGCTAGAATCCTTGTAGAACTACATGAAGGAGATTGTGGATCCCACTCTAGCGGCATAAGCGTAGTGCTCAGAGCCCGAAGGGCTGGTTACTACTGGCCCACGATGGCCGCGGACGCCGACTGACAAGCTAAGCACTGCGACCAATGCCAAAGGCACACTCCAGTCTTCAAGCTTCCCCCAGAGAACCTCAAATCCATGAGCTCACCATGGCCCTTCAGAAAGTGGGGCATGGACATAGTAGGGAAATTCCCTATGGCGCCGGGGCAGAAGGTCTTCCTCCTGATAGTCATTAACTACTTCTCAAAGTGGGTAGAAGCAGAAGCACCCAGCCGCATAACAGTTCTCCAGATCCGCAAGTTCCTGTGGACCTACGTAATCACTCGCTTCGGGGTCCCCCACGAGATCGTCACCGACAATGGACTCCAGCTCATGAGCCACAACTTCAAGGAGTTCTGCAAGGACTGAGGCATAAAACTAACATTCGCCACACCTCGACACCCCCAGTCTAACGGACAAGCCGAATCCATGAACAAAACAGTGGTCAACATGCTTAACAAGCGACTGGAGGGCTCTCACGGGAAGTGGGCGGAGGAACTACACGGAGTCCTCTGGGCCTACCAGACCACTCCTAAAATAGTAACAGGGGAAACCCCCTACTCGTTAGTCTACGGCTCTGAGGCCATTGTACCTACAGAGATGCACGTAAGAACAATGGTCTCTGGATCTACCTCTCAGGAGGAGAATAACGAGCTGATGGCGCTAAGTCTCGACCTGCTCGACGAAAAGAGAGAGGCCGCTCGACTAAGAAACTGGTCCTACCAGCAAGACATCTCCAGGACGTACAACAAGAAAGTCAGAACTAGAGCCTTGCAGCAAGGGGACTGGGTTCTACGACGAGCAGAAAAAACAACGGGTAAACTTACCCCAGGGTGGGAAGGACCCTATAAGGTCATCGAGGTGCGGAGAGCAGGCGCCTATAAGCTGCAAGATAGCAAAGGTAAAATACAACCCAACTGTTGGAACTCCCTCAAAGCCTATCATTTTTAATACGGTCTCCGGATCATGATTTCTATACTACTATATACTGTTTAAGCATTATGATTTCCTACTCCTATGTATGCTAAACGTAACCGGACAAAGCTTATAATAAAATAGTTCCGGCTATAAAAGCAGAGGGGAAATCATTATACTTAAAAGGGCATACGAGCTGGATCAGGTCTCTAGAGACATCCGATCCTGGCCAACCCTCACAAAAGTGGCATGACCACAGTGGCACGCCCACAAAGGATCAAAACGGGAATGAGACATAAAGTAGGAATGGGTATACGCAAGCCTGAGTATGCTGTCAAAACTACCTAAAACCACTGTGTAGCCTAAGGCGCATCGGGGTCCCTAGAGTACCAATGTGAAAAGTACATGTATTAAAACGCCACGAGCTACACGATACAGGGAACACATGACAATACTCATTGCAAAAGTACTGTGAAATACAAGGAGCAATCTAACTAGGGATCTCGCCGACAGCTCTTGTGGCCAAAGGCTCTTACCTCGTTGTAACGCTCAAATGCAGATTCAAAATAATAAACTTCTTGCTCTCTTTTCGATTCCTTATTTATTTTTCGTCTATACTTTCGTGTTCTGATTGCTTGGCGTATGGTTTCGCAGATATCCAGGACCTCTAGGAAATCTAGGGTTTCCTATCTTTCCTAAATCAACGGAAATCGACAGTGCGAATTTTGGTTCCCATAGTTTGGCGCTAGTAGGAGGGGGGATACGGATCAATCTCACTCTCAGCCACCAACGCTCGATCAGGAATGTCAGTCGACGATCTCAATAACCAACAAACTCATGACGGCACCGCCGCCGCCGACAACGTTGAGAAGGCTCTAGCAACGAACGTAACCGCGGTCAACGTCGACGCAAACACCGCAACGTTCGAGGAGGTCAAAAAGATGTTCTCGAACTTCGAAAAGAAGTCAGCAGAACAGGACAAGGTCATGAGTTCTCTCGCTAAACAGGTTAAAAACCTAACAACAAGAACCAGAGCCGTTCTTCCGCGTGGAGCAACCCGAATCCGCGGAAGAAGACTCGATTTTACGACTCATGTGGACCGGTCTACCAACGCGCAGGGGAAATCATCTGGACAAAATACTGACGAAACTACTCCCTCGCAAACGCAAAAAGGGCCAAATGATCTTCCTCCTATCGAGGAAGGTAACGAGGATGAAGAAATATCACGTCGATTTGGATTCTAGCAGTCATTCCGAACCTACGGACGAAGACGCATATGTGAATCCATGACGTACAATGAGCCGTGCGGCTCGGGATGATTCCCAGTTCGACGATCCTATGACCAAGAGGAAGAAGCCATCTTCTGGGACAAACATGAGGAACTGGCCGAGGAGAAAACTCGGAGTACTCGCGGAAAACGCCGACAAGGTCAAAAATCTGCTAGCGAAAAATCTGACATTCGCGACCTTCGCGATCATATCAGGAAAACAGCTGCGGAAGTTAGAGCGGTGAAATATCAGATCCATCACCCTACTAGCACTGCACTCGAGATTGACCTACCCCTCGAGGAGGCTCGAAAAACACCCTTCGCTACCCGCATCACCAAAACTAGGGTTTCGGATCCCGGAAAAGTCAAAGTGGCTTCTTAAGATGGTACAACCGATCCTAAGGCACACTAGCAGGCTTTCCAGATTGCGATGGGAAGAGCCAGGTTTAGAGATAGCGAAAGAGATGTCGGCGAGTGCCGCCTCTTCGTCGAGAACCTCCTTAGAGCAGCGCTCGAGTGGTTCTCTCGTCTAAAGTGAAACTCCTACGGAAGTTTCCACCAACTCGCCTCAGAGTTTCTCAAACAGTACTCTATATATTCATAGATCGAGAAACCTCCGATGTCGACCTCTGGAGTTTATCCCATGGAGAAAACGAATCTCTCCGCGACTTCATAAAACGGTTCAAAACCGTTATGGCTAGAGTCAGCGGAATTAGCGACAAAGTGGCCATAGATGCCCTCCGAAAGACGCTCTGGTAGAAGCCGAAGCTCAGGAAGTGGATAACCTTGGACAAATGATCCAGGACACGCTCCACAAGGCCACATACTACATAATCATCGAGGAAGAGACGAAGGTCTTGTCGCAAAAGCAAAAGCCGATGAAAACATCGTCAAAGGATCCTGGGTCGGATCAGAAATCAAAAAAGAAAAATCCCCAAAACGACATAACGTCTATCACGGGGAAGAAGAGACCCAGGAAGCACACAACTACGCCATCAACTCTGGACCGGAGCAGGGCCGGACGACAGGTAATACATGGACCCAAAATCTGAACTATGACCAAAACCTCTTCAGCGACATTCATCAGGCCCGCGGCCACTCAACCGTTAACTGCAAAGTTCTCCGCGCAAGGCTGGCCGCAAAACTGCTTGCAGGAGAACTCGCCGAAGTGTCCAGCATAAAAGACATCATCCGCGATTCAGACCGCCTCCCTAGAAACGATAAAGCTCCTTAAACGGAGAACTCTTTCCAAGGGAACCAATCGGATGAAAAGCGCGGAAGAAGGCATGACGAGAATGGCAACGACAGTAGCTACCGCATAGTCAAATGATAATCAGAGGATCACAATACTGCGGCGATATTGTCTCTGCAATCAAAGCTTATCAGCTTAAGGCCGAAACAAGCGCAAATTCGCTAACCTGGTCCGCGCCTAGCGACGTCCCAAAATAAGGAATAACTTTCAATGAGGAAGAGGCTGGTGGGATCGACCAGCCCCACTACGATCCGCTCGTGATAAGAGATCCCGAGGTCGCAAGAGTTCTCATCGACATAGGTAGCACGATCAATGTCATCTTCCGCGATACTCTCAAAAGGATGAACTTCGAGATAGGAGAATTCATACCATCTCCCAAGCCGCTAACTATTTTCGAGGGGACGACATCTATGACTCTCGGATCGATCAAACTGCCCGTTGCGGCGAAAGAAGTCACGAAGATCGTCGATTTCGCGGTCGTTGACCACCCGGCCATCTACAACGTCATCATGAGCACGCATTGGCTAAACGCCATGAAGGCAGTCCCATCGACTTATCACTTAGGCATCAAATTCCTGACTCAAGCAACGGCCAAAGAACAACCAGTTTCAATGCCTAACTCTTCTACCCAACCAGAGGAAACAAACCCGGTAAAAGACGTCGATCCTGCAACTAACGCAACCGACGCAGTAGCTGAGTAAACACACTCGCATAACAAGTAGAACTACGAGATGGCTTGATCCCCGAAAGGGATACGTAGGCAGCTCGTCCAAGGACGAGTTCAGCTATCCCCCCGTCCAAAAGGGGGGGGGGGTGGGTACATATAAGAATACTCATATATTCCCGCATTCTAAAAATATTTGCCTTGTCCTAATATTTTTGAAACTTTTTTGGCAATAAAGACTTTGTTAACATCTCTCTTATCATGGAAAAGCATCAAGAGACATTTGCGAAAAAAGTAAAATCGAGAACACAAGTAGCAGCGAGCATAACAAAGGGAACTCTTTTTCTCCGCTCGTTGACTAGGTTTACCGCTGGTTGATTAATTCGTTCCGCTCGAGAAATGAATATGTCATCCTCGGACAAAAAGGAAATGATTTTCATAAGACTATAGGTAACATTATACGAAACGTTCATCGTGTAACTGAAACCTAAAATGGAGAATTGTTTTCTACGACTATCGGCTCTTTTAACACCGATAACCCCGGCAAACTTGGCCTATCAATCTCGACAAGCGCTCTTTGGCCCTCGGTCAATTACGCCTTCCAGCGAAAGTTTGAACCAGAATTCGGCATCCCCTTTTAAGGACAATCGTAAACTAACATGACGTTAATGTTAACACAAAAGTACCATGGTCTACAACGTCCTTGGCTATCTGAGTGAACACATCCTTTACGACAAGCCAAAGTATTTGAGAAACCATCGCTCCATCACTTAACGGCTAAACAACAATCTGTGATTTGTCTTAAAAACGTCATGTGACTATTAAGAAAATAATTATCGTATAATCCATAGTCGGAAATCATATGATAAATTCTTCGTAACTAAACTCAGTCCTAACAACCAAACGGTTAACGGAAAACCTAAACTTGTCAACAATCGACCAAGTTCTGTACGTTCCACAATTAACTTTAAAGCCCGCTATGTTTTACTCGTAAAATGCGGCATGTAAGGAAAACTCGTAACAGGGCTCCTAAAGCTAGACGAAACATCCTCAAATATACATGAAATAGATCTCGGAAAGCCAGCACTTCACAAAGAACTATGAAGGAAAACGCTTCTTCCCAAAGACAAATTTACGCGACCCCTCGGTCCTAATTCCTCGATCGCAAATCAAATTATTAGCAACCAAATAGGAACAACAATTTTGGCTGCGAACATCCATAGACAAACCAAAATGCTTCTGAAAAGCAGGGTTAAGACTAAACCCTTGCAATATCGCGAAACATCTTCAAGCCCGCGAACATTTCAAGCACGAAACACGGCATACGAAAGAAAAATAAATCTTCAGCATTGCAAGACGTCGCAGACGCCTGAAGAACCGTTTTTCTACAAAATCACCTTCCTCGATAAAGGCACCTTCTTGGAAGACCAAACAGTCATACGCACTAACATCTTTTCTTCGCGAAGACTCAAAAATGGCAATATCTACCGATAATTTTGTTGCTGATCAGAACAAACTCTTAACGTCGTAAACAGAATAAGCCATCTCGTAGAGATAGCTCTCATACACCCGACACAAGGGTAATAACGCTATATAAAAAATCCAAAATTTTGGTCAGCACTTTTGGGCGACTTAAAAATTGTCCTCGAAGAGATGCTCGATCCCTACCTTACAAGTCAAGTAAGCCGAGAACATATCGCGGACTTTAAGCGGGGCAAAATCAGGTCGAAAATGATACGGGAAACGTAAGTCGAAGTAGTCATCGCACCTCCTAAAGGCGTGACTAGACCTAGGTCTTGCCCTAAACCCAGCACACTGGTCTTCAACATCTCAAGGCATGATATCAAAGATACGAGATCCTAAAACATGTCTCTTCGTTGATATTTGCGCGTTTATGAGAGTTCTCTAACACAAGTATTCGAACGTTCTCATCTTATGCAACGACAAGTATCACGATCCCCAGAGTCAGAAATGAGATGACAACTCACACTCTTTCTCTCATCTCCGCGTATGGTCTCTCTATACATTTTTAAAAGGAGATAACCCACCAAAAAAACAGCCAGCAAGGCTACTCTCGAGGCCGACAAAGGTCCGATATAGAATGACATCGGCAGCAACATGCCCGATAATCTCTACATGATACACAACTAAACCGTAAAGGTCTGACTAGAAAACATGTCGTAAGAACCTTAACTCCAATATGAACCACGAAAGGTTTGATCCCTTCAACAAGGGTACGTAGGCAGCCTTCACAAGGCGCATCACTAATCTTATCGCACTCCACTTTTAGTAGAGTGAACAGACCACTTCCAACCATTAATTCCGCCTAACTTACCTGACCTGCATAACCGCTAGCAAGAACATCGCAAAAATTCTAGCGAGTTGGGGGGCAAACTGTTAGGGTCAAAATCGGTCACGACGGAATCAATGTCTCCCGGGAAATGTCCTCTTTGAAAAAGAAGGATAAAACTCAAAGAAGAAGAGAAGCGAGAAAGCCTAAATCAAGTTTCGTAACAATTACGAAAAAGATTCACGCAATAAATCTTCAAGAAAGGTTACTCAAAGCCTCATACAACGGATCCCGAAAAGCGAAAAACCCATCGTCCAACTCGCCAAACGGGAGAGTTGGACCGAACACACTATCCAACTCGCCCATTTGGCGAGTTGGACCGATCACACCGTCCAACTCACCCATTTGGCGAGTTGGACCGACCACATTGTCCAACTCGCCTATTTTGCGAGTTGGAAATGGGCGAGTTGGACCGATCACACCGTCCAACTTGCCTATTTTGCGAGTTGGAAATGGGCGAGTTGGACCCGACCACATTGTCCAACTCGCCCATTTGGTGAGTTGGACCGATCACAACCGTCCAACTCGTCAGCTGGACGAGTTGGACCGACCACGCTGCCTTCATGCCATTCTCGTAGCTTCCTCTTTTGTGATCGGATCGAACTGACTCTTGTTTCGTCTCGATCGGAGTCATCATCGGAACTCTACAATTTGGAAACCGCAAAGAACTCGTTCACTCGAAGGAAATTTGGATTTCTCGTTTAAAACGGCAACGGTTAACTGAACACCCGAACTACCTACGCTATACGAGAAATTTGGTTGTTATTCGAAATCGACGTCGTTTCGACAATACACTTTTTGTAAAATAATAAAAATGCTTAGGTCGAAGAACGGCCCGAAAGGGCCCAGAACGCGGCAAAAAGTTCACTTATGATTTTATGCGAAATCGGGCCCAAATTGTTATGACGGTTTATCCTTGTATTATGCAGGAGAAGATAAATGTGAAGTTTCCGAAGATAAACATGAAGATTGAGGGAAAATGGAATATTTCCGCGAAGCGATAAACTCGACAGAGGGTAGAAAAGGAAAGAGAAAACTGCCTCTTGGCACAATTTTCCTACTCAGAGCGAAACTTAGCACTTAGAGCAATTTAGGCAATTTTTCATTTTTGTTATCGAGCTGCGACTCAACTAGGTTTTCAAGTCTTAGGTTGCTAGAACTAGGGATCTCGCCGACAGCTCTTGTGGCCGAAGGCTCTTACCTTGTTGTAACGCTCAAACGCAGATTCAGAATAATAAACTTCTTGCTCTCTTTTCGATTCCTTATTTATTTTTCGTCTATACTTTTGTGTTCTGATTGCTTGGCCTGTGGTTTAGCAGATATCCGGGACCTCTGGGAAATTTAGGGTTTCTTATCTTTCCTAAATCAACGGAAATCGACAGTGCGAATTTCGATTCACAGAAGTGGACATGCTTCTACTTGATGAAAGGTTATTCCACTTTTTAAGTATGAAACTCTAAAATTTAGATTATCATTGAATCTGTTTGAATGGTATATTATGAAACCGTTTCTTCATGCTGAATTTTTTTTCCTCATTTGTAAGGCTTTGTCTCCTCACATGTTACGGAGCAGTCAAGAGTCTGAAAGAAGGTTCTGTTCCGATGGAGAAGTTTACGATCCAACTACGAACATTTGGTCAAGAATTGAAAGCGTATGGCCGTACTTGGATAGTAGCCGTAGAGGCCGCATCGCCGGAGACATTAGAGCTATGAAGCACGGGGACGGCATTTCCTTGACGTCTCCCATACCAGATGTGTTTCCGGGACGGGGACAGTGTAGGGACGGCGTGGGGACGTTTCCGAAACGTTTCAGAGAGGTGGGGACGGCAAAGGTTTTTGGAGACGGTGAAGTTAGGTTTTGGAAACGTTTCTTGTGTAAACTCAGTATCGTTTTCTAGAATAGTTATTTACTTTTTATGTCTTTCATGTGTGTATTAGATCATAGCTTATTTACGTAGGTGTGTTGTTTCAACTTTCATGTCTGTATTTAGATCATAGCTTATTTACGTAGGTGTGTTGTTTCAACTTTCATGTGTTTATTTAGATCATAGCTTATCCTGCGAATCATAGCTTATTTACATGTGTGTTGTTTCATGTTTTCCTACGATTCTAGTTAGGTATGTGTGTTGTTTCAAGTTTGTATATGCTTTTTCAAGTTTCATGCTTCTCAACTTATTATCTGGTTTTATATTTATTGGATTTTAAAACTCAAGTACAAAATGAGATTGTTTGGAAACTTAAATAGTAGTCTTAATGAAATGTGTTTGGAAACATGTATAATTAGAGTCATTTTAGTAATTTCTAAAACATAACCCTTTAACCATAATTTATAAATCACGTGGCCCATTTACAAAATCTCAAACGTAAACCCACGTTTTTTAAAATCGATACTTGCTTCCCACGTCTTTTCTTTCTGCGCACAAAATCTCACCAACCTCCGTAAAAGCCGTCTATTTAGTCCATAATTTGTTTGCTAAAACGTAGAAGGAGTTGGTAACAAAAAAGATATTACAATCCAAAAAATATTCAAAATATATGATATATGCTATCACAAGAATATCCCCACAAGCAATCACTCCTTATAACCTAGATTATTCACTTCCCTATATAACCTATCGTTTTCCACAACTCGCCGTAAAAAAAAAACTATTATGGCTATGGTTACAAACAGCGAAATCACTATGTTGAACAATCTCAGACCATATAAGACTACTTGGAAGGTTGAAATAAAAGTTCTTCGTTCGTGGACACAACACTCAAACTATTCTGGAGAAGACACTTTCGAATTCATACTCGAAGATAAGATGGTATGTCTTTCTTTTTAATCTATTTGTTTTCTATAACTTTCAGTTTCCAACGACTAAACCAACGTATGACTATTTGTTATTGTAGGGATCCAAGATATATTGTACCTGTAAGAGGATCTTCCTTGCTCCTGTTAAGAATTTGCAAGTCGGTCAATTGAGGTTCCTCGAAAATTTCTCCGTTTACCCGGCTACTGGGATGTACAGACTTTCGGGCCATAAATTCAAGATTTCCATCACAAAATGTTCCATTGTCACCAACTCCAGTCTGACTACCTGTGAGGTACATAAGTTTGTTACCATATAATATCTTTAATATATGGTAACAAAGTTTGGACCTAAACGTTTGATCCGTCCTTAGGTTCCTTCGATTGATCATAACAAAGAGAGTTCATCTGAAGATCTACCAACATCTGGATCTAAACATAAGGAAGGAGATGCTGATCTTAATGACATGAATTCTACGTCCAAGAAGTTTTGTGTTAACATAAAAATTGAGAAGAAAAAGGAAGATTAATTTAGTTTGTTGTTTTGGTTTTGTTTCAAGTTGGTTCTGGAATTTTCAGTTTGTTTATGAATTTCCCTTTGTTTTTCATTACTTTTCCTTTAAATCCTATTTTTAATCAATAAAGTTGACTTCTCCATTAATCATGACTACAAGTTAACCTACAACTATTGGGATGTAGAATTCATGTAATAGAAAATTACCTAACCAGCAACTTAACATGTAACACTCTCGCTAGGATAGTATAATAACTCCAAACCTTCAGCTATATTCTTCCTACCCACATTCCATTTACGATGCTCATCTTAAAATATTTATAGCAGGCAGATTGTTTAGTTCATAGTATAAACTAAACATCACCTATTTAGCACCAATGTAAGTCAATATTGTCTATGTGATCGTCTTTATTGGATGTGAGTCATATAATTTAGAGTATTTTATAAATATCAAGATATAAATCATAACAAAATATCGTATATAACCTTTTTGAAAATATTTTGCTTCCCCACCAATGTAAGTCAACATTGTCTAGTGATCATCTTTTTGAAAATATCTTGCTTAACCACCAAATAATATCGTTACCAAAATTTATTTCAACTATTTTTTTAAAGTAAATTGATTAAATTTGTTAACATTGACAGTGTATATTGACGAGGCTTATCCAACATACTCATGTATCCACTGTGGCGCTATTATGTGGTACGGAGAACGGATTAACAAACGCAGGAATGCACGAACTCCTACTTTCACTCTGTGCTGTATGCAAGGTCAAGTAAAATTGCCACTATTAAAGGATCCTCCAGATGTGCTGAAAAGATTGCTGGAAGGGGATGATAAACTAAGCAAACATTTTCAAAAAAATTTGAAACCTTACAATATGGTTTTCTCATTTACTTCTCTTGGTGGCAAAGTTGAGAGATCAGTGAGGAGAGGATTAGGTCCAGATATGTTTCAGTTGCATGGAGAAAACTACCATCTAGCAGGAAGTTTGAGACCAAAAGATGGTACTAATGCCAAATTTGGACAGCTCTATATTGCGGACACAGAAAATGAGGTGGAAAACAGGGCCAACTGTCTTAGGTAACGAGAAGTTTATAAAGTATCTTTTGAATTTATGTCAACTGCGTCCTAAGTCATTAAGCAAATAGTTTGTACATGTTTAATATGGACCCAAATCTCGTGATTAAAGGTAACACTGTCTAACATTTATTACTGATCTGTTTGTGAATTTGACAGATGGTAGCACGAGTGGGAAAGTAAAAGAAAAAGATACTTTGAAGAAAGATATCATCCAGGCTTTGATGAAGATGTTAGATGATGTGAATCCGTATGTTCAACAATTTAGATCAGCAAAAGATCGATTTGATACTAATCCAGAAGATGCATTTCATATGAGGATTATTAGTGATCGACTCAAAGACATGAGGACTTACAATACACCCACAGCTTCTGAGGTTGCTGCATTAATTCCTGGAGATTTTAATCTTGATATGGATAAAAGGGATATAGTGCTTCAGCAACATTCAGGAAAACTTATGAGGATTAATGAAATACATGCTGCTTATCTAGCACTACAGTATCCTCTATTGTTCCCTTATGGAGAAGATGGTTTCAGACTTGGAATTAAGAAAGGTGTTACTGAAGCTACGAAAAAGCAGAAGAAAGCTACAATTAGTATGAGGCAGTTCTATGCATTTCGTATGTTCGAACGTAAGAATGAGTCACGACATCTCCTACATTCTAGGCGTCTATTTTAGCAATTTTTGGTTTATGCTTATACCACTATAGAGTCTAATGGTTTGCGCTATCTGAAGTTCAATCAGTCTACTTTGCGTTCTGATAGTTTTAACTCTATCAAAAAACCAGAGACTGTTGGTAAGATCGATATGCACGAACAAGGAACAGAATTTGTGTTGCCTGCTTCTTTCACTGGTGGTCCTAGATACATGAAGAATAATTATTTGGATGCTATGGCCATTTGTAAGCATTTTGGATTTCCAGATCTTTTCATCACTTTTACATGTAATCCTAGGTGGCCAGAGATCACCAGATATATTAAAGATGGAAAACTGAGCGCAAACGATAGACCAGAGATTCTTTGTAGAATATTTAAGATGAAGCTCGAGTCACTGATGGATGATTTAACCAAAAAGAGTCTTCTGGGCAAGACTGTTTCATGTGAGTTGTTACAAAATCTGGTTTTTTATATGAATATGTTTTTCACTTATTAAGATAGATGATTCATACTAATTTTTTGTTTTTTTGGTTTTCAGCAATGTATAAAATAGAGTTTCAGAAACGTGGTCTACCTCATGCGCATATTCTTTTATTCATGCATCCCAGTGTTTCCCACAACAGACGACAGACAAGATAATTTGCGCGGAAGTTCCTAATAAATCCTCAGAGCCTGAACTTTACGATGTGGTTAAAGATATGATGATGCATGAACCATGTGGAGCTGCAAATATGAATTCTCCATGTATGGAGAATGGATTGTGCTCGAAATTATATCCTAAACCATATTCTTCGTCTACTACAATTAGTAAAGATGGGTTTCCAGTTTATAGAAGGCGCGAGCAATTAGAATGTTATGTTGAGAAGAATGGGATGAGATGTGATAATCAGTGGGTTATTCCATACAACAAGAAACTATCTCTTCGCTACAGAGCTCACATTAATGTCGAATGGTGCAACCAAGCTGGGTCAATTAAATACTTATTTAAGTATATTAATAAAGGACAAGATCGTGTGACTGTGGCCGTGGAACCTCCTGAACATGTGGTTGTAAAACAGCTGGAAAACGTTGAGGGAAGTGTGGAGAAGAAGAAAATTAATGAGTTCAAAGATTTCTTCGATTGTAGGTAGTAAAAAGTAAACTGTTTTTTCATTATTTGAAAAACAAATCGCACACATATATACGTGAAGTATTTGCAATTTTATTTACTTTCTGGTTGTTTTATTGTAGATATGTTTCTTCATGTGAGGCTCCATGGCGAACCTTTATGTTCTCAATTCACTATCAATCTACATCAGTTGAGAAGCTTACTTTCCATCTACCTGGAAAATAACATGTTATTTTCAGAGGTAAAGATAAGATGGAAGCGGTGGTGAGTCGTAAGCTCATTGAGAATACAATGTTCTTGGCATGGTTTGAGTTTTGCAAAGTTGATTCACTTGCAAAAACCATCACATATGCTCAGACTCCCAATTTTTTTACTTTCGAAAAAAGTAAGAAGAAATTCAAAAGAAGAAAAAAGGGATTCAGCATTGGTAGGATTAATTATGCTCCCCGTAAACAAGAAGATGCTTATTATCTTCGCGTGTTGTTGAACGTTGTGAAATGTCCTACCAGTTACTTTGACATAAAAACATTTGAAGGCGTTGTTCATGATGGCTACAAAAAAGCATGTTCTGCTCGTAGGTTGTTAGATGATGATCACGAGTATATTGATGACCTGTTGCGAAGAAGTTATGATAGCTTAGCGAGTGATCTACGTCAGGTGTTTTCTATGATGCTTCTTAATGACAGCTTTGAAGCGCCGGAGAATGTATGGGAACATACTTGGGAGTGTTTGTCTGAAGATATTGAGCATAACCGGAGAAAATATTTCAATAGACCAGGTTTGTCTTAACTCAATATACTATTATAGAATCAATCCTTTTGATACATATATAGTCTCTTACGTTAGATATCATTTGTACTCATGTCATGTTTATGTACATGAGGTGTCTATTCTTAACCTTTTGTTTGTTTTTGTAGGACTTGTGTTAAGTGATGAAGAGAAAAAGAAGTATGCTTTACAAGAGATTGAAAAACTTTTGAGGAGGAATGTAGATTCGCTAGAGAGACTTACCAAGATGCCGCAGGTCTCAGAATCAAGTGAAAATGATTCAAATGTCCTTATATTAGATGAGTGCAGTTATCCTCGTGAAGCATGGTTAGAAACTCTTGAAAGAGATTCTCCAAAGATGACCAATGAGCAAAGGAAAATATTTGATGAGATTATTGATGCTGTCACAGAAGGAAGAGGAGGGACTTTTTTTGTCTATGGGTTTGGTGGCACTGGTAAAAATTTCCTTTGGAAATTACTATCAGCAGCTATTAGATCTAGAGGCGATATTGTTCTTAATGTTGCATCAAGTGGAATTGCATCTTTGTTGTTACAAGGGTGTAGAACTGCTCATTCAAGTTCGATATACATCTTAGTCCTGATGAGTTCTCAACATGTACTATGGCTCATGGAACAGATCAAGCTAATTTAGTAAAAGCGGCATCACTCATTATATGGGATGAAGCACCCATGATGAACAAGCATTGTTTTGAAGCTTTGGATAGAAGCTTATCTGATATTGTGGGGAAGCACAGGAACAAACCCTTTGGTGGAAAAGTTGTTGTTTTTGGAGGCGATTTTAGGCAGGTTCTACCTGTGATTAATGGAGCTGGAAGAGCAGAGATTGTATTGGCAGCATTGAATTCTTCGTATCTTTGGGAGCACTGTAAAGTTTTGAAACTCACAAAGAACATGAGGTTGTTTTCAGGCTGTTTAACAGCTGAAGAGGCAAAAGATCTTAAGGACTTCTCAGAATGGATATTAAATACTGGGGAAGGTAAACTTGCAGAGCCTAAAGATGGTGAGGCTGAGATCGAAATTCCTTCTGAGTTTTTGATTACTAATTTTGAAGATCCAATAGAAGCTATCAGCAAAGCAGTGTATGGTGATTTCGTGTCTTTACAAGAGAACAAGGAGCCAAAATTCTTCCAAGAAAGAGCTATTTTGTGTCCTACTAATGAGGATGTCAATACAATTAATGAGTATATGTTGGATCAGCTTGAGGGTAATTTTATATATTTAATCATTGATTTAAATCTCTTAGATGATTAATTATTGTACTAACGAAATGTTTTGGTGTGCTTTTAGGTGAAGAAAAGATTTATACAAGTGCAAACAGTATTGATCCAATTGATAAATGTTCAATGAATGATTAAGCACTTGGACCTGACTTTCTCAACAAAATAAAGGTGTCTAGTTTGCCAAACCATAGCCTTAGACTCAAGATTGGTTGTCCTGTTATGGTTCTAAGAAACATCAATCCTACTGCTGGGTTAATGAATGGAACAAGAGTACAGATCACTCAACTGATGGATTTTATGGTTCAAGCTAGGATTATTACTGGAGAAAAGGTTGGGAGTATTGTATATATTCCTAGGTTGTTAATCACACCATCAGACACAAGATTGCCTTTTAAGATGCACAGGAGGCAATTGCCTTTGGCTGTTGCTTTTGCAATAACAATTAACAAAAGCCAAGGGCAATCACTATCTGAAGTTGGTCTCTTTCTACCAAGGCCTGTGTTTTCACATGGACAGCTATATGTGGCTGTGTCTAGGGTCACTTTTAAGAAAGGATTGAAAGTTCTGATTGTAGACAAAGATGGTAAACCTAAAAAAAACTATGAATGTAGTTTCAAAGAGATTTTTAACAATCTTGAAGAGCATGAGTGATAAGGTACTATTCTGAATGATAGACTTAACAGTATACACGTTTTTTATGTGACAGAAATTAAAAATTGATTCTGTTATTGAATGAAGGTTTCAGACTTCTGCGTAATTGGTTTTATGTGATGGTTCAGGAAGAGATTTGGCATTGCTGTCATCCTATATCCTAGATGCTGGTAGGTTCTTCTTATGAGATCTGCATTACCTAGAGTTTTAGACAAGACAGTCTATTTATTCTGCTATTTTCAAACACTTCAGTGTTAATTTTTTTTTCGACAATTTCTTACACAATCATTCACAATAACAAATATATTCTTCAATCAATCAACTTAAAAACTACCAACAATCAGTGAAACCAACAGAATAACTTGTCTGATATCCTAGATGCTGCTAAGTTGCTTTCATCTAATGAAAAAGCCATCCATAATTCATTCACCTAATAGCTAACATCAAAAGTGGAATTTACTAACCGTGTTTTGTAATGCAGAGTCTGGTCGACAAAGGTGTTGTCTAAATTTTTAATCGGGAGTCTGTTCTTTCTTCCCCAAAACTCTTGAAATCATGCAAATCAAATAAACCATAAATTATTCCCAAACCTTATACAGAACACCATACACAATGAATTGACAAAGAAGGATAATACATGACACCATATTTCTTACCTCCTATGCGTACATACCATAATAACATTTGGGAACTTTATCTCTTTGTATCATTTGCATAATGGAAATATTCATCCTCTCCTCCTTTGATCTCTGCAAGGTTATTTAATTTGCAAAAATTTATTAATTTTGTAAACCTATCCTATTTAAGCAGAAGAGTATTGTTAATCTTTTTATAAGTAAATACTTGCCTGACAGATCCTCAATTCTGATTCACTTGCATCATCACGTGATTCCATTCATCCTCACTTATTCATTATCCTCTGCTTTCATTGCTGGTCGCAAGTTTAAAGCTATCAATTAGCCTCCAATCTACACCGATCTCTCATAGTTAGTATATATAAATATGAAACAGACAAAAAATAAATACATCTTGGAAACCAAATCTCATAACCGAAAGGGAAATATATGTAGAGTCTAACCTTTGAATCACTCGTGCATTAGAAGGTTAGCTGAGACACAGAAAATTAATGATTGAATCTTCGTTTTCCTCACAAAAATCGCTCCAGGGATTTGATCTCTGGGCTAAGGCATGACGCTGGCAAAGAGATGAACAAAAAAAGATGAACCGTCTTTTCTTTGATTCACCGACAGAAAGGAAGTGAAGTCAAGAAAAAAAATTGGTTAGGTTTGTTTGTTAATTTGTTTCACGGACTAATCAGTTTTAACATTATAATTGGGCTTAGTCTTTAGTATTTTTTAAAATGTTTTCATCTACGGCCCAATTATGTGACTTATACATTACACCTTTCTGTTTATAACATCTTATATGTAATTCAATATATATATAAACCAACCATATAACACTCGACAATCAATATATTTTCATAACACATGAGATGAAATAGATCCAGCCAAAACACATCTTCACAATCTTTCTGACAAAAAAGTTATCTATTGTACTCAATGTACAAAAATCCTAAAAGCTTGATAATTTAGTATATTGAATGTCTAATTATTAAAATACATTAGTTCTTTTGTTCAAGTTTTATATCCTATCTATTATTAATCGAAGATCAAGGGTCAAAAATAAAATTTTAAGAATTGATTAAGGGTCAAAAAGAAATTTTTAAAACTCAAATTCTTCCGGAATAAAAGGCTAACTTTACCTGAGCCACATGAAAATATTCTGAAGATGAATAACATGTTGTCGGTTTCTTCTAGCAGTCCCCTTTTGTTATATCAATTGTCTGAAACACATATATTCAAACCATTAGCGAAATTGAAATAATCGCATAAAGACAACATAACTAAGCTCTGAAACATATACCAATAAATATTTAAAACTTAACTTTGCATTTTCCATTACAGCATCAAGATAACCCAGGCAAAATCACTCGATCATTGACCTTTTTTCTTATCGAGATCTTGGTTTCTTGAAAAAGGAAGATCTATCTGAAAGGTAACAAAATCATGAAACTAAGTTCTAGGAAGAAAAAGAAAATTTTTTGTTGTTAGGATGAGAAAGATAAGAGGTGAATGGTTCGACTTTACCCTTCGAAGACAAGATTAGGATTTCGATTGCATGTCTCGGAAGAGAGAGGTTAATGGCAGATCTACTAGTGGGAACAAGATATCTGTCGGAATTTAAAAAAAAATGATTGAGTTGAACACAAAAAAAAGAACTAATCGCTTAATCTGAGTTTGTCAAACAAAAATATAGAAGTCTAACCTTTTTTTCATTTGCTTGACTGACTAACAAATAGAGTGAATGGAGTTGACAAACATAAAATCGTTGCTCTCAGCGTGGATCTGATTCTTCAATCTTCTCCTTCTTGCGATTTATTGTAATGAACATCGAAGAAGAGATAAGACAGAGATGTGGGCCGGCCGACAGAAAAGTAAAGATAGCAATAAAGTAGTTACGTCTTTGGTTTGCTTTTCCCAGAATAAAAATCGTTATAAAAGGGGCTTTTGTTAACAATTGTTTTGGGCCATAATGTTAAGTTTTATTGGATAATTAATGATGAAATAATATAGTATAGCCCAATTTTAATAAATATGAAATTACTTGTAATTTGCGGTTGCCAATGTTATTATTATTTTTTCTTGTCAACCCAATGTTATTAATTATCAAATTAACTATCATTTTAAAAAATAAACTGTACTTACTTTCTGTACAAATTAATATATGAGTTTTTTATGTGGTCAAAAATATCTGCATAGATACAATATACAATACATAGATACAATTTTTAAATGTCCAAATCTTTTAAACAACCATTTTTAGTTTTTATCATAAAAAGGAATATTAAAGAAGAAAATTACCAAAATATGTTTTACTAAAAACACAAAAGACTTTTCTACTCATCGTTTTCTATTTTTAAATAATAAATTTAAAAATTAAAATGCTTTTAAATATTTTTTAAAACTTTCAATATTTATTTTCTACTCTTTAAAATATTAAACCTCGCCCCGAAAACTCCTCCCATTAACTTTAAACCCAAAGTTTAGGATTAGATAACCTTATGGATATAAGAGTAAATATACCTTTTAATAAAACTTTTTTCAATCATTTCTTTTTTTGTGGACTAGATTTAGCAGAAAAACTTACATAATGGTCATTTGAGGATATATTAATACATAGTTACATTTTTTAAAAGATATATAATTACATGACTGATCCAACACACATCTAAGAACAAAAATATATAACACAATACAATAACGAAATATATAGTCTCAACAATAAACTAAAGTAGTACAAATGAAACAAACATAATTATCGGAAAATAACACCCGCGCGGGCGCGCGGATCAAAATCTAGTATATATTATAGACGTTTCCATGCCGTCCCCGTATCCATGAATTTTAAGTTTAGCCATTTTTCGTTCCCGTATCTGTCTCCGTATCCGTCCCGGTGCAACATAGCATTAGAGGCTCCTCTAGGTTATGGTTTTTCATAAACAGAAAGTTACAGAGCAAGCGACAATGGGTGACTGAAGACGATAAGAAAAATGGGAACTCGAGTTTGAAATTATACAACTTTTGATGTTGTAGGCGGAGCGGTGGTAATGATTGGTGGGACAAATGAGAGTGAAGGCCAAGGAGTGGTGATGAAGACGTAGGAAAAATGGAATCGCGTCCATGGCATACGTTTTGGTTTCTCCACTCCTCCATTCTCACATGCTTCAATCTAATTCTGAGACACAAGTACTTTTCATAAACGTGTTATTTAAAGTACAACATTGTCTGTGTGCTCTGGTCTGAAGTAGAAAAATTGTAAAATATTTTTAAAGGTAGCAACCACCAGTCATCTTCTTCTGTTAGCACTGGGTGCTTTATCATCTATAGAAATGTAAAATACTGTCAGACAACTATCAGCACAGAACTAGCCGTCGAACTCAGCAATACGACATGTGTTCACATTTTCCCGGTGCAGGAAATACAGACACCGAAGAAAGACTTGGAAAAGTAAAGTTATTACAAGAGACTGCAAACAATCAGCTCTAAAATTCAACTCTGTACTTGGTGTTTCATTCACATGCTTTTACCTATGTGTCTACCATACGGAGTTGATTCACATGCTTATTTTTTTACAAGAGGGGAGGTTTAGTATGAACAATGTTATATAGAACAACAAAAGGATCATTATTCCGTCAACTACACATCATCATGACAATAGGCTAATTAATCAATATTCTACAATTAGAGAAACTGGTACAGATGAAATATCACTAATCATATTACTCTTCGATGATACGAGTACAGACATATAAAACATGTTTAACTCATTTATAGGAATGGGAAAAGTTATTTTAAATTTTCAAACTACAAACTAAACTTTGTATAACATATTTTATTAAAATAATAATTTGATCATACTATTATATCATATATATATATATATAGTTTTTAGTTTCCTCTATTTGGAGATGACTCATCATTTATATGTATATTACATTATTAAATATTTATCTTAATTATATATATATATATATATATATGTTAAAATGAATAATAAATATTTTTATCATTTTAATAAGTTATACACATAACTGAAAGGCACAAATGGTTATCTTTTATTTTATATCGTAAAGTAAAGTTTATTTATTTTCCTTATTTTATTTTAAAAATTTAAGAAACTCGATTATTTGGCATTTTATTTTATGATTTTACCATAGACGCAAAATACAATGGCGAATAGTCTCGCACGAAGTGCACGAAAGCAACTGTCGTTTGGCGTCCATATGGATGTGGAACTACCAGTTTGGTTTATAGAGTCTAGATGAGTCAATACTTAGTTGCCGACAAAAAAAAACAAATGATTCAATAAATGAATGCATGTAACTTCATCCAAAATTATAACACATAATATATATATATATATATTATTCTAATATATATATTTGTTTCATAATAAATTATAGTAATTTTTTAAATAAAATGATAGATTACTTAATAAAACCAAAGTAAATATAAAATACAGAAGGTAATAGAATAAATAAAGCAGCCACTAATTATACTCTGAAATTGAATAATAATATTTAAAAAAAAAAAATCTAATCAGTTTGGATGGTATAGTTCATTTAATAAATGTTTTAATAAGATTTAGCAAAATTTTAAAAAAAATTTACAGTGAAGCGATTATTTATTTTCGTATTATATAAAACCAATACATATATACAACAAAACAAAAAAAAATAATCAGAGTTAATATTATTTTTAGTAAAAATAAATTTAATATTTTTAATATATTTTAAAAAGAAATATATATTTTTGTACTTTTCACTTGATTACCCACCCGTAGATTTCCCTATTACCTTCTCTTTTGATTGTTTGATTTAATTTATAATGCTCAAGTTAAATTTAGAGAAGTGTTATCAGTATTATAACACTATAAAATATTGCAACTATGAATCAAATTTGTGACGATATTAAGTATGCTTACGTGTCATCTTTAGTTATAGTAGACAACACTGATCGCTTAACATAATTACATTTATAATCAAATGAACATTAAAAAGACTTATACAAAAATTATATATTTGATATAAAAAAATATCACATCCGGCGGGTAGCGTGGACCCGTCCTAGTAAGACATAAAAGACATGAATCTCATAAAGTAGCAAAACAGAATGTTACACTACCAAAATAATAACCTTCCACCTCATATATTACACATACTAAACCTTGTTAGTTAAACTACAACTAGTAGCTTTGCATTACCTCATGAAAGTGAGGTACTTGATATGCATATCACCCACACATATTCTTCACATCATTCATAGTCTTCTTTGAGTGTAAATTCAGCTGAAACACAAATGTAAAAGTTATTCGCTGAAACACAAAACATGAAGTGAATAAGTGTTATAACATTATTTTATAAGTCCTTATAAATATAAAGTTTATAATATATACCTCAAGAATGTTAATACTTCGAGGAATAAGCAAGTCTTGTGTACTAGAAACTTCATCTCGGGGTTTTATCACACTTGACTCAATCAGTGGTGATATTTGTGTTTCTATCTACAACATAAAAGCATTGAGCTAATAAACTTGTAAGATTTTGCTATTAAACTTGTACGATTATTTTATAAGTCCTTATAAATGTAAACAATGTAATGAAACCTCAAGGACATAGAATGAATAATTTTTCTCATTATTTTATAAGTCTTTAAAATCTAAAATCGTTATAAATACCTCAAAAAATTTGCTATTTCCAGCAATGAGGAAGTCTTGAGTACTAGAAACTTCATCTTGTGTATGTATCATTTCTGACACAATTAATGGTGATCTATGTCTTTCCATCTGCAACATAAGAACATGAATCCGATAATTCGTTTAAAATACCTCAAGGGAATTATTAAAGACATCCTTGTTTTTCACAATGAAAGGGAATGTGTCATATAGTTTTGCAACATAAAAACATGAAACTAGTAACTGTGGCAAAGTAAATAATAAAATTTTATAAGTAAAACATAACTAAAGAGTTTACCTAATAAATTGTTAGTCAAATCTGAAGAAGTCTTCTACTATATTTATGTTTGCTCATAAAGGATACCCCTTGGAAATCATTCCTAATAAAAACTGGAAGAGCATCTTCTGTACCAAAGATAGACTTTGATGGTGAAACAGAGCTAAGCTTTATATTGTCATCTATTGTAAAATCTTCTAGAACCACCCTAATCAACTCTTTGTAAGATATATCTTTAGCAATAACACTAATTGAACCTCCTCTTTCTTTATCAACAGTGAAATCCCAATATATATTCAAACATCAAAACTTATAGAAATAGTATGTCTTTTCTATAATATGAAATTTATAAGGGCTTATAAATATCACAAAGTATAATTTCAATTTTAATATCGACACCTTTGTCAACATCACATAAACATATCAAGTTTGAAAATTTTCAACATGAAATTAGTTAAACAAATCATTTTCAGAAAAACAAAAGTAGAAGACAAAAATCACCTTCTTCGATGCTTCCTTCTCAAATTAACTTGACACCTTGGAAAATCTTCTTCCTCCGTTCGCCGGATCGCGTCTACATCTCGCCAAGTTCACCAGAGATCACGAAGTTCACCGGCGATTTCGTTTGGAGCAACTCCCAATTTGATCGGGGGAAAAAGATTTGAAGAAGAAAGAAATATAAGTTAGTAGGAGTAAAAATATTCAACACAAAAATACTTAAAGCTTGAAGGATGAACAAGATATATCAAAAAACGATAATACATAACACTATGTTCCTCATCGATAAATATTTATAAGGTTTTATAAATTGGAGATTTTGAAAACCTCTTGAGAAAAGCTTTGTCTTCTTTCCCAGAAACTGATCGATTATGACAAATCAAGCTAAAATTACAGAAAGTGACGAAAATCACCATATATTATCCTCTCACCTTTGTTACGCGTTAGTGGTAAGAGTTCGTCTTGTTCTGTTCGTTTGAGGTTGAAGTCTTCGTCAATTCTCACCGGACGTCAGCGTCATCAAATCTCGCCGGAGAACTCGTCAGAATCGTCGAATCTCGCCGGATTTGATCACCGAAGAGAATTTGATAGATTATTATTAGTGGATCTAAGATTGAAGAAATCGTGGGAGAAAGACACTAGGTTTATTTTTGACTAGTTAGGGGTACAATGATACTTTACATATTAAAATTTTAATGGTAAAGTTGGTTACGGTATAAATGAAATGTGGTACAAGAAAATTGGTATTTTTGACAAATTCCCAGCATCGAATCACTTAATTTTATAAAGTTTCATTTGTTATGGACTTGCAACAATTGTTTTCCACTAAAATGTGATTAATTGATTTTAATATTTTCAGTCAAAAGACATTAAACCAAGCATAATATCATCGTCGAGATAAACATAGGGTATTAGGTTTTTGTTATTTAGAGAAATTCAATTTGACAGATGATTATAAATATATTTATGATCAAGATCGTATATTTATCACAAATATAAACCGAACATCATTTGTAGGCCTGGGCAAAAAACCGGAACTGAACCGAAGTACCAGAAACCGGAACCGGACTGAGACCCTCAAATATCCGAACGGTTCCTATATTTCTATATCCGAAATAACCAAACCGAACCGGACTGAGACCCTCAAATATCCGAACGGTTCCTATATTTCTATATCCGAAATAACCAAACCGAACCGGAATCAAACCAAGAACAGAACGGGTACCCGAATATATAAAGATATTAATTATATATACATATAACATAGTTAAATGTATATTTTTAATTTAAAATCTATTACAAGTATCTGAAAATAGTTGAAAATAATTTAAATATTATAAAGTATCTAAACTACCCAAAAGTATCTAAAACTATCCGGATAGTTTTATCCAAAATATTCAAAGTAATCCAAATATTCAATTTTTTTTATCTAAATCATCCTAATTATTTGATATTTTACCTTAAATAACCAATATTTTACCCGAATTACCCGAATTATCCAAACTACCCGAACCCGAACCGAAAACAAATGATAACCAAATTTTTTTCTGGGTATTTTCTGGTTCCTAGTTTTGCTATCCGAACCGAACCCGAAACTATCTGAACCAAACCGAACCAAAAATAGATAAAGTAGTAAATGGATCCTCTAAACCCCCTATCCGAACTACCCAAAACTCGAAATACCCAAACCGAACCGATACCCGAAACGCCCAGGCTTAATCATTTGTATAGTTATTAGAAAAAAAGTTCCAACCATTGATCACAAATATATTTTTAAACTTTTTCAAATATAACAAATACAAAAAAAATATTTTTTTATTATATAAACTAATGAAATTGTTTGATTACTTTAATAATTAAAATCAAATAAATATGATAGAGGCTATACAAATCGTTAGAAAATATTTATTATTTTGTGTTATTAATTATCATATTTATTGTAAATCGTAATTCCACAACTTTTTTTAAGAAAAAAGAAAAGATTTATTTATGAACATTTGGTTAATGGACGGTCCGCTATATTATATACGATGGTAGTCATGCAATATTTATAGTAACTTTTGTTTTTTTTTAATATCTATCTATCTATATATATAAAACACAGTTTACTCTTTTCTGAGCTCTCCAAGTCGTTTACCACGTGAGAAAGTCGGGCTCTCTGGTCTCGACACGTGTCCAATCCGTGTAAAACGCAGCACTTCATTTATGCTGTATTTATTTGGGCTTCTAACGTTTACCATTGCTTTCAGGAAATGGAAGATGATTCCTTACGCTGCTGGTGTCATTGTCCCTCTAGCTTTAACCCTTTTGGTCCGCAACACTAAGAAAGATGAGAAACTGAGGCGTGATTGACGATGACGTCGGTGGAGAGCCAGGTCATACCGTTAGGAACCACTGGTTCAAAGATCCCGTCAGCTCTCACTGGGAAGACATCTCCACTCTCCCAGAGCTCTTCGAGATCTCGTGCAAGAACCACAGCGACATGTTTTTCCTCGATATCAGGAGGCTGATCGCTAGAGAGATTGAGGCTAGCGAGGACGGGAAAGTGTTTGAGAAACTTCATTTGGGTGATTATGAGTAGAAGACGTTCGGGCAGACGCTTGAAGCTGTGTGTAGTTTTGCTTCTGGTTTGGTTTAGATTGGACACAAGTCTGAGGAACGTGTCGCCATTTTTGCGGATACGAGAGAAGAGTGGTTCATAACGTTACAGGGTTGCTTCAGGCGCAAAGTCATTGTGTTACTATCTATTCATCTTTGGGAGAGGAAGCTCTTTGTCACTCGCTCAATGAGGTTAGCTCTTTGCTTCTCTTCTCTGTTTGGCTATTTATTTAAGTTAATTTTAATGGAATACATTATTTGACCAAGCTGTGTTATCTTTTTTACATTTCTTTTGCAGATATGTTCATTGTGTTCATGGCAACCCACAAACAAGAAACAGGGAGTTACAACGTTTCTACAGAAGGAACACTCTCCCATTTTGATCTCTCTTACAGTACGAAGCGGCAAAAAAAAAATCACACCGTTAATAAATAAATCAGGATATTGTGACCATCCTTATATAATCAGTCACCTCTGTTTTATATTTTCGCAAGAGTTATTATGTTGAAATTTATTACAAGAAGTTTGTGTTCTCTCTCCATGTTATGAGTTTCCTATTGGTTTAAAGGTTTTTCATTATCACATTTTAGGTCAAGCCCAAAGTTGAAGCTGAATCATCGGTTAAGAAAAATTGTTGTAATGGTAGAGTGGTTGAATTGTAGTCCTAAACAAAAGTATAGATCGGAAACAGAACTAGATGGAGAGATATCTTTGAAGAAGACATTAAGCTTAATGATTTGCTCCAAACCAGCGTTCAAGAGAGCTCGAGACAATTTAAAAAATAATTGCGGTGTTCAACAACATGCAAAAAAAACAATTTGTATATGTCTTCATCATCTTTATTGTTAGTTGAATATCTTTTAGTTCCATAAACTAAAAAATTATTTAAAATATAAAAATAACTACATTGAATTTTTTTAACGATATCATAATTCATTTATCAAAAACAAAAATAAAAATAAATTAAAACTGTTAAAAATAAATAAATAAATAGAAAAAAAAACAAAACTATTTACACAATAAAAAAACAAACAAAACCGCGTTTCAAAAGTCGTAGATTACATCCAAGGTATCTTCTTTACAGCTATGCAACAACCTTAAAACAGTTGGAATATTTGAAATAAAAATTACTAAATATACATGTAAGTGTTCATTTATAATAAAAAAATAAAGAAAATAGATTTAGACTATCAAAATTTTAATCAACTATTCTATATCAAACATGAACTGTAACAAAATGCAATCATATAATGCCCAAACCAAACTTACACATTATAATCATCAGAATCAAATTCCCACTCTTGAGAGTTCAAATAAGAGCAACCCACAACTAACCAACCAATCATAGATTCATAATTATCAAAAAACATACAACAAGAACAACGATCACCTGCACCTCATCCACCCAATGTAATATGTTATAAGCTGCAATCTATTAATATATGTACAAACAACTAAATCAAACATAATTAATCTTAACATACATAATTTCTACACACCCTAACATTACGTAAAACCATAAACGCTATTACACACTGTTTTTACAAAAGCTTACGTAAAACACACGCAAACAAATTATATAATTATATAGTTACATACATCACACATACGTCAAATCCCGCGCGTAGCGCGGTCCGGCCCTAGTGTGCTATGAAAAGAACCGCGCATGGTGTTGACACCTAAACATTATACTCAACGTAACAACTTGAAAATATTCTCAAATATAATATATAAAGAATATACAAAAAAAATATAGAAAACTATATCTTAAATACTATAGTAACCTTATCCGGGATTAAATCTATTTTTAATTATTTCGTATTGGTAAAAAAATAAACTTTAAGAATACAAAAACGATTTTATTTTTTATAAAAGGGGAATGCTTGGCAAACCGATTGCAAAATATATTACTGATACTGAAAGTACTCTCAATATGTTTGTGTTATAGCTCTAAAGATATGTAGATCCGATAGAAGCAAAAGATTTGACAATTGCTAGATTTTACCCTCCCACAATAACTACTATATATATATTTAAATGAGATTGTTTCTATAGACGATATATTCACCAACCATATATCAATCAAGTCATGAAGCAATAAGGGAAAATTGATACAACACTTTTATATTTTCTATGATTTAGTTTCCATTAGTTACTGTGGAGTAATGATAATATTAATTAACACATAGCCTTGGCCACAAAGACATAAGTTACGATTAGTTTCTGTCACTTACTATTTGTTATGCTAATTTTAATTAACACCTAGTCTTGTCCATAAAGACATAAAAAGCGATTAGAAAAAAAAACTCATCTTTCACGATTGGTTTCCTTTCCATAAACAGTTAATGTCTTGAAAACCGGTCAACATATAAACTTAACTACAGATTCGGTTTAGCCTTTTTGATCTGAACCAGTTAGGCAATTTTTAACCAGAGACTGCAATTTAATTATTGTGATCACACGAACAGTGAAACACAGTTCTGGACCATGTGAAACAAACATAGGAATGAACATACTATTTTATTTACTTCACCAACGACCATATTGTTTTCTTGCCATTATAGATTTTTTCCTGCCAACTGACGTTCTTATGAGCATCAAATTACTGCATATCATGTGTTATAGATTGCCATCCTTGATTTTAACGATGTGTTTGTGAAAAGATGATAACATTTCATTATTATTTTGTGTGGGTGACGAAGCTTTGAATTAGCTTTAGTGGTTAATAAACGATCACAATACGATTTGTGATGGTAACGAAGCTTTGAACTAATTTCGTAATGGCCATACGACCAGACTGGTTAATGCAAGTCTTGTTGAATATGATACATTTTATAACAATGTAAATACACGAATTGTTTAATGTAATGTTAATAATTTTTTCTAGGGAAAAGCAAGTTAGTCTAACATTTGTTTAAAATCATTGTAAAGCTGCCACGTAAGCAATAAAAAATGTTAATCATTGACACCTCAGCAATTACATATTGTAATTAATACGAAATTGAAGTTATAACTTTTTAAAAGATCATCAACTGTCCGACATGCTGAATCAGAATGTCATGATTGGTTCGAAGCAAACAACAAACAAGAAGAACAAACAGTTAGAATAATTCCGGAGCAGATAACAAATTCAGAGAGATGTCTAATAGATGGCTCATGGACACATGATGCATTCTTTAGTGGTTATGAATGGACATGGAAAACCTCAAGCGGAAAAACTGAACTATTGGGAGGAAGAAACCAACGACGAAGAATCTCACCACTTCATTCGGAGCTTGAGGCCCTTTTATGGGCGATGGAATGCATGCTTCAACTATCGACGTGTCAGGCTTTTGGCACCAATTGTAAGGATCTCGTCTCAATGATTCAAGACCCAGGAGCATGACCCAGACCCAACTTCTCCACTGAACTAGATGAACTGCAGAAGCTGAAGAGCTGATTCCCAGAATTCTCAATTGTTTTTATTCATCGAACTGAAAATGTATCTTATGATTCATTAGCTAAGATAGCAAGATCCTTTTATAGAAACTTATACTACATTGGTTGTTCTATTCCGGTCTGGTTCCCCAGACCACCTCAAGCTTGAGTAATAGATCAGTCGTACCATGTCAAAAAAAAAAAAAAAATTTAAAAGATCCTGAAATAATATGGATCAAATGCTAGAATAGACCACAAGGGGTAAAAAAAAATCTAATATGGACCTCTTGTTTTTTATTTTAAAAATGAATTAAAAATAAATGGAAATTAGAGAGAAAAGACCATGAGACCTAAAAAATTAAACATATTTACTAACCTATGCCATATTATCCTACCTAGATTTAGATCCGGATCCAGACCCAAACCCGACCCAACTTTAACCATAATCTTCTTCTTCTTCCTCTTTTCTTCTCCATTAATGTTCTTTCACCTTAAAACAAAATAAAAAAAAAAAAATTCAATCATCTACCAATTTTCTCTTTCTTTACCCAAATTGATCAATCCATAGTCATATTTAATCAATTATATCTTATTTAGAATCAAATTTCATCTTTTACAAACGAGATTCAAAATAAAGAAGAACGCAGAGTATAACTTATACAACTCCAACTGGTACAGCTAGTACAAATCAAATTAGTACAACTAGTACAACTAAAAAAATATAAGTATAAATATATTTAGTATGACCAATATAACTGATACAAGAAAAATGGTATAACTAGTACAACTTTACAATTAACTAGGGGGGTGTCCGCGCTTTGCGCGGAATATTGTTTTATTATTGCTAAGAACATGATTTTTTTTTGGATAATGTAATTATGTTATCGTTTTTATTTGTTAAGATCATTATTTGATGTTTTTAGTTTGTTATGTAGTAGGTGATAAGTTAATATATTTTGCGTTTTTTTTTTTTTGAATAATGTGTTGTTGTGTGTATAGTACTTGTTAGTAGTCAAATGAGCCTCTAACGTAAACTAATATTGAATTTCAATAACTTTGCATCTACGCATTTGTTGATTATAAGATTAACGGTTTCATCGTCAAAATTGTATTATATTTTTTCATATTTTTGAAAATTATAATTTTTAAGATGTTTGTTGCCCTCTCCCCATATTTTAAACTTGAGCCCTCACTGTCTATGTATTTCGTTACATTTCTGGTGTGCGGTGCTTCTCACCATCACCAGAAAAAGACTCACATTTTTCTCTTGTTCTTCTTGCCTTCTTCACCTATGAGATTATATGGTATTTGTTGCAGATCGAGTTTATGAGTTTTCAGTTGTTCGGTTGCTTCCCACGGCATTGTAGGCTGTTCCAGTCAATATTGATTGCTCATCTTCTTCCTTAGATTTCAGCTGATGTTAGGAACTGCATCTCCTTGGTTGGGCCAGAGTTTATTCGTCTTTGATTTTGTATTCCTCGTCGTTGGCTTACCGTCAATAGTCTCTGCTCGTTTTGGTTTTCAAGATCTAGTTTTTGGTGTTCTGACTTCTATGCTCTCTTTCATAGCTCGAAGACGGCTCCATAGTTTTCTGATTTCGCTCCGTCTCCCTTTCCCTCTCTATTATTGCATCTCTTTGCAGCTTTCATCGCATCTCTGGTGGCTCTCCCTTTCACCATGTTTGCCACTCGAGATTTGGATAATGTTTTCGTTTGTGTATGCTATGTGGGCTTGGAAGGTTATTTCTGGTCTCAAGTTTAGTCTCAAGTTTAGTCTCTGATTTTTTGGTGGTTGTCTTCCATTCTCCCTCTCTCAAGTTGTTTCTTTTCTTTCCATGTTTTCCTTGGTATAGGTGTGCGGAGTTAGTCTCTAAGAGCTTTGGTCCCTTCTATCCATAGCTTTGTGGTTTTTGAGTTGCATGCCGTCTTGTATGTTCTTGTTTAGTCTGTGAGGTGTTTCTTACTTTTTAGCTACTGGTTGTGATTCCGGTGTTTTAGGCGTATATTTTTCTGCTTTTTGGTGGCTTTGGCCTTTCGATTATTATTCTCCCTATGGCCCGCTTTCTTAGTTTATGTGTTGGTTGTCTAGTTTCTTATTTTTAATTTGATTATCTTATGATACTAATAGTGAAATAAATATAATTTGTAAATGAAATAATAAAAATTAGTAAAAATAATAAAATGATGAAAAGTCTTGCTATTTTTAGGTGTGAATAAATTAAATATTTAAAATATATTTATATTATTTCATTTATTTCTTGAATTTTAGAGACCAATAAGTGTGAGAAGGATTAGATAATACACAATTAGAAATTGATGGAGAAAATTGCAATAACTTAAAAGAAAAAGAATTTAAATACAAAAAAAAAAACATAAGGACACATGTCAACAAACCCCCCCTTCCACATCTCATAAGAAAGGAAAAAGTCAACTTTATATATATAGATATAGATATGGTGATCTTTATATTTTGTTTTCAGCGTATAAAAATTCTAGAAAAAAAGATGATGTAGAACCAATAAGACATGTTGGTCTAATTTTTCCCCGTCTACATGTATCAAATACATGAATAGTATATTTTTAATAATATCTGATTTGGATAATGATTTATTTAAAAGTTGTACTAGTTATACTAATTGTATTATTTTCGGAAAAAAAATCATTTTTGTTCTCTAAGGCCAAAAAGGTATATGTGGAGCTAGAAAGGTATTCAAACATGGTTCCAAAAAACACAAGTCACTGGAAAAAGAAGGAGCGAGCGTCGGCAATGAGTAAGAGTGACCACCGCCGATGAAGAAAAAAGACCTCTATTGTGAAGAAGAGAGATGCTGCAGCGAGAAGAAAGATGCTGTGAAAAAGAAGAGAGATGCGACAAGGAAGAGTGAAGTCGTGGCGAAGAAGAGGAAGGTCGATGGTGGTGTTCACGGTGGGTTTTCAGCAAATCCAAACAAGCGGGCTCAGAATTGCGAGAGAGAAACCGCATCTCCACCGGACCCTCAACGCGATCTTTTCTCGGAACTAACAACGGCTTCTCCATCTCAGCCCACTAGTAAGCCCCAGAAATTAAGTCAACCCAAAAATTTAGATATATTTTGGTGTAACTAATGCAACTACACAATAATAAATAAGAATGATACAACTAGTACAACTACTCGACATTATTGTTTCAACCTAAATGTTTAAAACATGATACACATTTAAAATGTGATGCGCATTTAAAACAATACTAAAAAAATAACAAGTAGTTGTACCAGTTTTCCAAGTTGTACCGGATGTGCATAGTTATACTAGTTTTTGAGTTATACCAGTTTGTGCATAGTTGTACTTGGTAGTAAAAACAAAAATATTAGTTGTACCACATAATAAATATAGTTACTTCAGTGGTACCACTTATTTATGTTTTCATGTCTTTGCCCGGTTACAATGAGATCATCAATTTTGTAAAAATAGATTTCATGTATGTTTTCCAAAAATTATGTGGACAAACAAGTTAACAAACCTTAAAAGTATTAGGTAGATCATGTAAACTTATGGAGTTGTGTAATAATTTTTAAATTTTTTCCCAAAATTTCAAATTAAATTAAGAGAAACTTTCTGAGTACATACCAGTTGAGATTTTGTTTTCTCATATGTAATACCAAATTAGTTTTATCAATTTCTGAAATGTCAAAGTTGTACTAGTTGTACCAGTAATACTCGTCTAATATATAATAAAAAATTATATCAATTGTTTATATATCTAGTTTAAGTGGTTGTGCCAATATTTTCACATCATAGCTTTGTAAGAATATGTTTGATGTTTGTCTATCACAACAATATGGCTAATATAGTTAATAAACCTTAAGAAATATAAAGTATATAATGTAAAATTAAGAATGCAACGTAATAATTTAACAAAATTTTGAAAAACTTCAAATAAAATAGATTATCAACATATTCAATTAGAATATTTGCTTGTTTATTTCATGTGTAAATTATAACATTTATATACATATTATATAATTTTTAATATATTTAGTTGTACGAGTTATACTAGTTGTACTCAGTCGGATGAAAGAATGAGATAAGAAAAATTTTGTGGCTGTAAGTGGTTGAAATGAAAAAAATGAAGGAGAGAGACTGAAAAAGATGGAAAGAGAATAAAATCGCGTGGCTAAGATTAAAACATAAATAAAACTAGATCCTGATCCGCGCTGGCGCGCAGATATGAATTTTCAGTTTTTAATTATTTATTTTATTAAATGATGTATTTGTAAAATTCATTCATATTATATTTATTAAATAATTTTTTTTTTGCATCTTAAACTATCTATTTTTTTACGAATGTGTGATATCATATAAAAAAATATAAAAAAATGTGTATTTATAGTTAATTAGATAATTGTAAAAAAAAAAAAATTTCTTTCTTTTGCGATATCATATAAATAATGATCCGCCCAGTTAACAAAAATCATGGTTTTTTTTATGTGTAATTTTTTTTTATTTTGACCATTTCCTTAAAACTATATTAAATTTTACATATTTTAATTAGAATATTTTTAATATCTTTACTTTTTTATTTGAAATGCAACTCAACATTTTTTAAAAAATTATAACAAAATATTAAAAAAATATTTTTAGAATTTGTTTAAAAATATGAAAATTACATTTTAAATTAAAATTATCCTAAAATATGATAAGTTTTGATGTAAATGAAAACTCAAATTATGTCAAAAAATTATATTCAATGATAATAACCTTTTAAAAATTGATTATTTAAAAAAAAATACATTTACAAAAATATTGTTTGAAAGAAAATTCATTTCTCTTTCAAATATAAAATAAAAATATTATAATTAAATAATAAAAAATATAAATAAAAACCATAAATTTAGCAAATGACTAATGAGTTATATTATGCTAAAATTTTATTTCTAACAATTTAGCAAATGACAAATGAGTTATGAGCAAATAATACCATATAATTTTTAAAAACATAGCCATTCTTAAATATTTTTTGAATAAATAAATATTTTATAATTTAATCAACTGAAAATAATATCCGTACAATTGTGTGAGTCAAATTCTAGTTTTATTGATGCATGGTATATATTAGTGTTGTATGTTTTATGTAACATTTTCATGATGCACGTTTTTTAAAATCTCTATTATTAAAATTATGCACGTAAGGATAACTCATTAGTTTTTTTTGTTGATTAAATGACATTATGTCCAAATTTATTTAATGATATTTCATTAAGGTAACTGAAAAAGACAAACAATAAAATATGAAGTTTAAATTCATTTAAACATATTTCATTAATGTAACTGAAAAGACAAGTAATAAATTAGACAGTTTTATTCGTTTTAAGATATTTCATAAATGCAATGAAAAAGACAAGCAAAATAATAGGGAGTTTAATTAATGAAGTAAAAACATTTTCAAATAGGTACTTCTCTTTTAATAATATAGATGATCTAATGGTTCAAGTCATCTTTTCATTAATGGTAAAATTGTCATTTTACTCCCCTTTGGTCTATATATAATTTTCTAGGTGGTTGTTAGATTATTTTTTGACCATTCGGTTCATAATAGATTTTTGTCCAAATAATATACAACTCAAATAATATACAAGGGAATATAGATTTGTGATAAGACGAACCAAAAGCAAAGAAATATATATTTGTATCCACCTACTCAAAACCTATTACAAGAATCATGCAAGTAATACAATCCAGTGTCAAAGATTCACAAAAAAAAAAAATCATGTAAATAAACGGTTCTCCCCCTCCCATAAAAATCTCAGATAACCCAGTTCCTCTCAACCACAGTGAAAACAGCTGAAGACAAAACTTTGAAGTTATTAGAGGTTAATCGCTCATACAATTTTAACTTGGAACTGTGAAAAACCTTGGATCTTTGCTGGTTAAGCCATTGTCTAAATCTAGGAATGTTATAAACCATATGATGGATGTCCATAACCGGTCCCGGTCCATAAACCGGCCCAACACCTAGAGAGAGAGAGGCTGCTTAGAGAAGGGGAAACCCTAGTTTCATTTTCCTTGTATTTGTACACTTTCCATATTTATGTCTTTCCTTTTATCTCTTTGTAACTTTCATATATAAGTGCACCTTATGATTGATTAATATAACGAGAACTTACAGATTCCAATATCTTAAGTTTACAACACGTTATCAGCACGAAACTCTAAATCCCTAAGCTAATACCCAAATCGACAAACCCTAAAACCCTAGCTGGCTTGAACCCTAATCTTCCCGGCGAGAAACCTAAACCCCGATCGCGATACAAACCATCCCGATCCCTAACCTGTTCGCGACCTGATCAACCCGATCTCAGCTCATCCAGCTCGCGTTCCCGACTTGCTCCAGCTCTTTCGCTACAGACGATCAAGGCGTTCCCGATCAAACGTTCGCGACCTTAGACGTGATCCCGTTCCTGATTTCTCCAGCTCGTTCGCGACATCAGCCTCAATACGTTCGCGACCCGGTAGGAAGCAGCTCGATCCGATAGGAGTCAGCTCGCGTCCAGTTCGTGTTCAGCTTGCGGTTCATCCTTCTTGGTGGTCCGGTTTCAACAAACATCTAGTTTAAAAGGTAATTCGAAATCTAAGAACCTATGAATCGAATTTGGATTGTTTGATAAAGAATGAAACCATAAAACCTAATCTTTATGAATAAAGCCATAGGGTAATAGATCAAACCCTAATGAGTAAATCGAAGCTCTAAAGTTCGATACCCCAAACCCTAAATCGAGATTGATCTATTGATTAATTAAAATCAAAATCTTTGATGGTTTTGAATCTCAAATCAATCTCCTTTGATCTAAGATCAAAATCGAAACACTAAACCCTAATTTGAAAATCGTTTCGATTGTTTGATTGTTTTGAGAATTGATTGTCTTGATCACCTAGAACTGTTGCTAAGATTGTTTAAACTCGAATCTGAATGAATTGAAATTGTTTTGCTTGTTTAAACTGAAACCCTAATTGAAACCGCCTGTGTGATAAGTGTTTCTTTATAACCTAGTCTTGATTGTTTTGATATCAAATCTGAAACTACATGCTAGGTTAATTGTTCTAGACTTAATCATACCTCGTGGCCGTGCGGCCTTGTTGCATTCATACCTAACCTGATCACATTGATTGATTGCAATTACACTTAGAACCTTATGCTAGAATGGTAATGAATTGAATCAAATAGCTGTGTGATTGTTCTTTGACTTGGCCGAGAGGTTTTTGATTGCATCATGAACTGATAGAAATCATCTATGCAAGGATTGAAATTTCACAATGAATTTAATGCATTAAACCGAACTGATTGCATCCATAGCCGTGCAGCTTGTTATCTGTCTTGGCCGTGAGGCTTCATTGTTGGCCGTGAGGCTTCCTTGTTGGCCGTTAAGGCTTATTGCTTTGTTTGATCATTAGAATTGCTAAATTATATAATCTATGATTTGAGATGTCGAAAATCAACCTCGATTTTGCTGCCCTAAATCTCTTTGGAGATAATTATTTACAGTGGGCATTGGATACAAAGATTATCCTAAAGTCAAAAAGAATTGGTTAATGTATAATAGAAAGCAATAATGCAAATGAGAAAGATTGATACAGGGCAATATTAATTATTCGCCATCATCTTATTGAGAGTCTCAAAGATCAGTATTTGACAATTGAGAATCCTCTAGACCTTTGGACAGAATTCAAACCGAGATATGATCGCCAAAGAAAGATGTTATTACCAAAAGCTATGGAGGTATCTCAGAATCTAGGACTACAAGTCTGTGGATGAGTCTATTGCGAGCTAAGCCTCCAATATTGATGAGAAACAATGAATTGAGACATCCTGGATCAACCTCATTACTGGATCAACCTCATTACCTGAAGCCAATAAGACCGCAAAGGAAAAGAAAGAATCCAAAGAATCTAACCACGTCCAGGATGATAGACCACACGGCCATGGCCGTGGAGGGTAGAAAGGACGTGGCCATGGCCGCTATTATACATTTGGCTGTGGGAACCACTATGGCAAAGGCCGTGGGTATCAACCTAATTTGATACCATGATCGAGGCAGAGACCGTGGTATATCCTTTAAACCACAAAGCTCGACCAAATCAGTGTGTCATAGATGTGGAATGGGGAACCATTGGGCTAAGATATGTAGGCCTCCCAAACATCTTTGTGACCTCTATCAAGAGAGTCTGAAAGGGAAGAATCTTGAAACCCATTTGGTATATAAAGATGGTAAAGATGATTTTGATTATGAAAGAGATGATCCTACGGAATATGAAGCTTCTGATTGCCTAAAAGAATAATGTTGATTTCGACTTATGTGTTTGTTTTGCTTTTATACTTGCTTTGTTTTATCACTTTGAATTTATTTTATTGCTTTGTTTGCTCCGAACTTAATAAAAGGAATGAGTGATTTTTTTTCAAATATATAAGTTTATAAGAAATATAGTTGCGGGTATAGTCATTCTCATGATAAGCTACGACCAGACTAAAGAAATTTAATGATTTATATTCACTCATAGAAGCCCATTGAGTTTAAAAGATATAAGAGTGGTTTCCATATTGAAACAATGGGCAAAGGAAATAAAAGGTTCCTTTTAGATATATAAAATTCGCCCAAGACCATAGAAAAATGGTCGAAACTATATCTGCATTCTCTACTGGTCTTTACTATGCCAAGATCAGGATGATAGAGGCTAAATGCCTCCGAAAAATATTCACTTTATGGCATAACCGGATTGGCCATCCTGGTTCAAGCATGATGCGAAATTGATATACAAATAGACACACATTGAAAGAAAGAAAGAGTTATCCCAAAGAATCTCACGTGTGTAGCATGTTCACAAGGGAAACTCATTGATAGGCTATCGCCAGTCAAAAAGACTAAGTAAATAATAAACTGGTGAATACATGTCTCAAGCGTTTAAATGATTATGGTATGTCCATGGGGGTAAGTGTGGACAATTCCGTGATACATGTCCATACCAAGTACGGCTTGACCGAAATCTTTTATTAAACGCATACAGTTGATTGCTAGACCATTACTTATGAGGTCAAAACTCCCAGTCACAGCTTGGGCCACACGAAATTTACATGCATCTAAGTTAATACGCATCAGGCCATTTAATAAGCATAGATATTCCCCATCGAGTAGATAACGGGTCAAAAGCTAGACATATCCCATCGTAAGACATTTGGATGTGCCGTCTATATACAAATTACTCTACCACAGAGAACTAAGATGGGACCTCAAAAGACGATGGGGATATATGTTAGATATGATTCTCCCACGATTATTAAGTACCTTGAGCCAAATATGGGTGATCAATTTGAGGCCATGTACACGGATTAGGGGGGAGAAAGTAATAAGCTGGTAAAAAAGTAAAAGAAATTACATGGAATCATACATCCTTATATTGGCAAGATTCTCGGACTCAAGAATGAGAATTAGAAGTCCAAAAGATTATACAAAAGCTAGCTTAAACAATTGCGGATTCATTCTTGACCGAATAGAATGACTAAGTCATATATACCAGCTGTAACTGCACCAAATTCGAATTGATGTTCAAGAAGGACACAATCAAGTTGCTACTAAGTCTAAGGCACGTTTGAAACGTGGTAGACCAATAAAGTTCCAAAGATTAGATCCCTCAGATATTAAAGAAAGGTGCTAATGAATCCGTAGACGAGGGAATCCTAGACATGGTCGATCCTAAGATGGACAAACTTAAAAGCCACGGACGTGGATGAGGAAACCATAAACATGGTTGTACCTAAGGTGCCTAACAATGAGGCTTGGGACGCCAAGGTTCAGGGTACCGAAGGTCATAATGAAACCGCAATAAGTTATGTCATGTCTGGGACACAAATGGAACAAGAGAAAGAATGTCGACATTGATTATATATTTGTATGCAGTGTAGCACTTGAGATTATGAAATGAATGAGGATCATGAACCCACGTCCATACATGAGTGCACTCAACAAATCAGATTAGATCAAATGGAAAGGGGACGTGGAGTTAAGTTCATTAAGAAAAGAGAGGTTTTGGTCCTATAGTTCGGACACCTCTAGAGGTGAAACCAATTGGACAAAAATGAGTCTTTGTGAAAGATATGATACATGGCGAGATAGCAAGATATAAGGCACGGCCATATGCACAAGGATTCCACAAAGACCAGGAATCAATTATGAGGAGACATACTCCCCTGTGGTGGATGCAACAAACATTTAGATTCCTAACAAGTCGGCCATAAAAGAAGAAAAATAGACTTGCGGTTAAAGGATGTAGAAACCGCCTACTTTTATGATCCACTGGATAATGAGATATATATAAAAGTCCCAGAGGGTATTGAGTTGTCAAATGCAACAGGTTCTCGAGAACTAAAGTATACAAGTATATGTTAATATCCTAGAAACCTCTGGAGATATTTTCAAACGATTATCTAAAGAAAGAGATTGAAATGAAAATTTGGGACAAACAAAGTTTTGTTTAGGATTACAAATTGAACATCTTAAAAGATGGAATCCTTGCGCATCAAAGGACTTATAGAAAGGTATTCAAACGGTTTTAACATGGACCAAAGCTCGCCCATTGAGTTGTCCCATAAGGTCCCTTGGTCCGGACACAAACCCATTGTAAGTCCCAAAAAGGACATGGTCGTGAGTACCCTGACTTGGACACAGATCCTTTGGTCCCAAGAAGGACAAGAAATATGTCTTTGGTCCGGTAAAGTCCCTTACCCAAGTGCCATTGGCGCCTTGATGTAATAGGCAAGCCATACTAGGCCGGACATGTGTTCTTGCCGTGAATCTCTTATATATGTTTAGCTCATGTTCGACCACGAGGCACTGAAAATAAAGACATACACGTCCTTTACCTTAAATACTATTGGCGTCTTGCCTTGATGTATTTGTCATGTCATACACATCCGGACATGAGTATTGATGTAAACCTATTGTCTAGGTTTAGGTCATGTCCGAACATAGGGGACTAGGACAGGATAAAATACACCCTATGCTACCTACAAGGAACTAAAAATTTGAGATTACATTATAATAACCAAAACCCAAAGAAGGGTTAATATGTTTTGATTGATACATGTTATCTCTCGGATCCACAATGATAGATCTCAGGCAAGTTATGTCTTTGCAACGCGGTAGCACTACTTTACCTTGGTATTGAGACCATTAGTCATTGGCGTCCATGAAGCTCAACCATCAGGTTGGGATGCGTCGTGAAAGACCTTGATGTTCGCATCAGGGGGAGTAATACGTGTTGTACTCTTTTTCCTTCATCATAGTTTTGTTCCATTGAGTTTTTCTGATAAAGTTTTAGTGAGGCAACATCCAAAGCGTATTACAAACTCTGAATGATTATGACATCCAAAGAGGAGTGTTATAAACCATACGATGAATGTCCATCACTGACCCGGTCCATAAACCGGCCCAACACCTAGAGAGAAAGAGGCGGCTTAAAAAAGGGGAAACCCTAGTTTTCTTTTCCTTGTATTTGTACACTTACCATATCTATGTATTTCCTTTTATCTCTTTGTAACTCTCATATATAAGGACACCTTATGATTGATTGATTAATATAACGAGAGCTTACAGATTCCAATCTCAGGAATCAATACTTCTTTATTTAAAGAAAAACGACGTGGACCAGATGAAGCAACTACTTCTATCTCACTCATGTGAACTTCAAAGTTCTCAAGTAACTTCTCATTTATCCAAAAAAATTTCTTTTTCACAAGTTGGATCATCCTTTACTTCAATACTTCAACACAGCCTGATCCAGATGACGCAACTGGAAAAGAATTTCCTAGGAGAAAATATGCGGATCTAAAATCAATCAAGGAATTGAATATCACGAATCTTGCAGACGAATTGTGTTGGGTACATTCTCAGCAATTTACACTAAAGTGTGATCTCTGGCAGTAGAATAGCCTGAAAAAGATATTCAACTGACAATAAACATCTGAATCACACAGAATGTAAACTGGTTAACTAAGAGCAATGGCACTCTACTTCAGTCTTCAAAAGGGAATTAAGCATCTAGCGAGTCTACCAGAGCATTAAAAGGAATGTGAACAGATGCTTACTGTGAGTTTTCCTCTGCTTTTCTTTTTTGGCGTCCAGTTAAGCCTAACATGTGTACAGAATGCATGATGGTAGAAGAAGGCCAATGTACAGGGATATTGAACAGAAAGCTTAGCAGGCAGCCACAGTTACGTTCACAGCTTTCGTCTCTTGAGGTGCTACATCATTACTTTGGCATTTCACTGCAATCTGGTTTAGTTGATAGGCCTCCTTTGCCATTCCAGCCTTAAGAAGACACGACAACAAAGAGCTCACTGTGATCTTATCAGGTGAGCAACCAATCGCCACCATTTTGTGGAAAATGCTGACTGCTTCACCCATCCTTCCTTTCATGCAATGCCCAATTATAAGAATGGTAAAAGTGATCTTATCTGGTTTGCATTTCGTCTTCTCCATCTCTGCCACAATAACATTTGCCTCGTTGACCTTTCCAGCTTTACAAAACCCATCAATGACAGGGTTGTACAGAAACGGTTTAGAAACAACGCCTTCACAAGCTAACTGCCTCAAAAGATCACGAGCCCTGAGCAGCCTATTCTCTTTACAGAGCGCGTTGATAAGAATGGAATAGGTAAATGCGTTAGGAAACATTCCTTTGGCATTCATTTCTTCCCAAAGACTAAACCCTTTGTTGACTTGTCCTACTCTGCAGTACCCATGAATCAAAGAAGTGTAGGTCACAACATCTGCGAAACAGCCAAAAGATTCCATCTTCCCGCGAATAACTTCCGCACAAGACATCTCACCCACTTTGGCATAACCATCGACCAGAACATTAAAAGTTATGTTATTAGGATAAATCCCCAAATCAACCATTTCATCTAACAGAAGAGACGCTTCCTTCACATTGCCAGCTTTGCAGTACCCTGACATCATCGAAGTATAAGTAACAACATCCAGAGAACAACCCACTCTCGACTTAACCTCACTGAACATATCGTAGGCTTTGCCCAGCTCATTACTCTTGCAAAACCCCTTAATGAGAGTATTATAGGTAACGATATCAGGCGAACAAGCAAAACTACTCATCTCAGCAAAAAGCTCTAATGCTTTCTCAGCTTTCCCTACACAGCACAAACCTCGAATCAGAATGTTAAACGTCCAGGTATCATTACAAGACTGAAACTTGAGATGCTTTTCGAATAGATTCATGGCATCCTCCACACGACCCAGCCTCACTAACGTGTGCAACAAACTGTTAACCACCGTAGAAACTCCTTGAACCTCATAAGACTGAAGAAGCAAAGCAGTGGCGAAACGAAGGTTACCCTTTTCAGCGAAAGAAGACACCAAAAACCCTAATAACCGACTGTTGGGGGAGACACCATCGCTCTTCATGCACTCAAACACCTTCCCAGCCAAATCGTGCAACCCTGCTTTGCAAAGCGATCTAGTGAGCAAGTTATAAGTCCAGAAAGAGTGGCGAATGTTGAGCTTGAATCTACTAAACTCCCAAAACCGAAACCCGATGTGAGGATTGTCAAGTTTCTTCACGACCTCGAATGCGATGAACGGATTTATGTTCTTGCTGAGGTAGCAGAAACAGAGATCGGAATCTGGGACCCTGTAGACGAAGAGAGTAGAGAGGATTTTGACTAACCAAGCTTCGGGGCAATGGGTCACTTCTCGGGTATTGGCCTTTAGAGGACGAGCTTGAGCTCCCCCATGAGTGTGTGTGTGGAAGAGGCCAACGGTGGTGGCAAAGGACGATCGGATCATAACGGCGTGAATGAAGCGGCGACTGCGATTTGGGAGGAGCTAGGGCTTGTTCTGGTCAAACCCCTCATCTGTGTATGAAACTGAAACATTGGAACCGAACCTTCTAGCTTACTTAGAGGGTTCAGCTTCCTACGGCTTTCTGGTTTTATTTATTAAAATTATAGAAAACCGGATTATTTTGTTTCTCGGGTCGACTTCCTATCAAATTGTTGTTATTATTTTTTTTTTTGGCATCGAGTCAATTAATCTTACACCCGAGAAAGGCAGAAACTTTGATCGGAGGTTCAGGTCGAAGATGTCAACGGAGAGACGTCCAATGACCAACGAAGAGAACGCTATGTATGTCTTCACGCTTTCTTTTGTTAATTCTTTAACATGGATTTTTTCGTTTTGGGCTCCTGATTCCAGACTCGATCGACTTGTTTCCTTTTCATACTAATAAAAATTGTCCTGTCATAAAATCTTTTGATGGACAAAACATGCATTCCTTTTGCCAATGTCCAAATCAAAACACCTTTTAGTCACTGTGGGACAGGATCATTCTTTTTGAACAGTAAAGTTTTAGTTTTTTCTTGTGAGGGTGGTGATTAGTGGATGGATCCGAATTGCCTTGTTGCAGGTTCCTTGACATATTACAAGAAGCACCTTTATTCGGTCACAGGAAATCGAGAAGCCTAGTTGGAAGTTACCTCTATCTGATTCTATTGGCAGGCTATGCCGTTTTAGCTGCAGGAGCTCCTTGGATATTTCATCATCTCCACCATTTGACACCTTCTTTGCTCTGCTGCTGCGATGTTGCGCTTTTGATTCTCACAGGTTTTGCACTCATTTTCTCCTCGCTTTTAATTTTCTTACCTTGTTATGTTTTCCAAAGCCTAAGAAGGAGCCATTTGTTGAAGACATCTCATTAAAATCTTTAACTCGCATTCTTCTTAGGCCTATTTAACTCCGTCTAGGTTGTTAGTTAATTAAGGTCTGGGAGCCTTCTTCTCAAGTTTTATCAGATTGACTTACTTTTAGATTATTGTAATGTCTTTCCTGGTTTTGTTGTTGACGGATATCACTTGAGTGATTGTCCTCTCTCAAAGTGACTGTTGTCTATTTGTATTTGCTCACCCATAATATGATATTGATCAGTTTTGTTTTTCACTTTCCTTAAGTTAATTTCCATTTGTACGGTCTCAGGTATCTTTCAACAGTACTTTGTTTTTCAAGTCCAGAAAATACGTCTTCAGGTACAAAAACTTGATAGCTTTAGTGATTACACATGGTTTGCTACTTCTTTTTTTGGTTTTAAGAATTAGATTTAGGTAGGAAGCGTAAGCTTCTTTTACTCATGTCATTTACTTTCTTGCACTGGGTGGCTTTTATTTAGTAATAGACTGGCTGATAAATATGAAAATGGTCTGCAGGGTTATTACAGTTTCAGTCAGAAGTTGAAGCATGTTGTTCGTCTTCCATTTGCAATTGCTTCATATGGTATCTGTCCAACCATGTCGGTTTCTCTTGATTTTACTGGTTACAAGCCTTTTAACATGCATATGACTGAACCTAGCGTGAAAACTATGAATTTTTACCCAAACTTGCTTCCTGTCCTCGTGTGTTTTTTTCTTTTTGTGAGACTAAATGTTATTGTCCCCGTGATGAATTTAGTACCTTGGATATATGTCCAGGTACCGCTGCGATGCTTCTTGTGATAGTATGGGATCCCCAAATCAGCATTCTTTCTACTTCTTCTTTGCAACGGTTCGTAGCTCGTTATCCGCTTGTCGAGTATCTATCTCAGTTGTAAATCCGTAATTTGCATCGTATGCCCTTTTTTTTGGGATATGATCTTACAGGATCATCATGATTGCTGAATCAGTGTGTGCTGGCTTCTTCATGAGTTTATATATAGGTGAGAGGGCCCTTCCTTCAATTAAATAAGTATATGTTAATGTAGTAGTTCTATAAAACTGCTGCTTTTTTATTTCAGGTAATGTGCATCAATACAATTCCGTTAATTCAAGGCCAGACGTCTTGAAGTCGTTATACTCTCCTCTTCAACCGTCAAGTTCTATGGACGGCTTGAGGTATTATGAAGGCCGACTTTCTGATCAACAAACGGCTTTGTTACAGTATCAACGCGAAAACCTCCATTTTCTAAGCGAGGAGGTACCTACCCCTATACCAGATACAAAATGCTCCCCCATTTTTCATCTACGTTTCTTGATTTTCTGTGTCTTCTCATAGATTCTGTCTTTGCAAGAGAAACTAAGCAAATATGAACAATCTGATGATGGAAGCACCCCTCAGGTTGAAGATTTTCTCTGGCAAGCTTTCCTTTCCTTTACCAATAGCAGATAGCTTAATAATACTCAATGTTAAATGCTTGGTAGGTTGATCTGGCACATCTTTTAGCTTCTCGAGACCAGGAGTTGAGGACACTTTCAGCTGAGGTAATACTTATTTCTGAAGCTCCATCTCTATGACAGAAACCCAAAACTCTATACAAATGTGAATTGAATGTTCTTGTGAACAACCTCTCTCTCTTGCAGACGAATCAACTTCAGTCTGAGCTACGGCTTGCTCGTTCTTTGATAGCAGAGAGGGATGCAGAGGTGCAGCGTGTCAACAATACCAACAGTCAGGTATTGTAGGAAAGTCTTTAGATTTTTATTCTAGATTCAAAGTAATCTTGGAGAGATGTTTGTGGTGGTTGGTGCAGTATATTGAAGAAAACGAAAGGCTGAGGGCAATTCTGAGTGAATGGAGCATGCGGGCAGCAAATGTAATTTGGTTTTGAGAAACATCATTTTCTGATCTTTTGTAGTAAAACACTGAATCGTTTGTTTGTATTGTTTAAAGCTTGAGAGAGCTTTGGAAGTGGAGCGTATGTCTAACTCGGAACTACAGAAGGAAGTGGCAGGTGGGCGTAGAAAGCAGCAGATGGTTGAGACATCTGAGCAACCTCCATTGTAAAAATGACAAACGAAGCTTAGCTTCTGTCTAGGTTGGTTTTTGTAACTAAAGATGATGGAAGTCTCAGAAGTTGGTGCTTTTTTCATGGAATCAAAGCTGTATAAATGCTTTCTATCTTTTACTTCCTTGTAAATTACGACAGCTTTGTGTTTGCTGTTGAAATGAAGTATTGGTACAAATTGAAAAAAAAAAAAAGGGTAAATCCCAGAGTCCATGCTTTTTGTAGGAAATGATTCATGATTCGTCTCTAAAATGATATGTGGATCCGCTTGACTAGCGATGGCAGAGTTGTCTTCGGTTTATGTTTATGGGCTTCAGGCAGTATGGTTTTTTAGAGTTGAAAACAATCAACTTGTACCGGAACCGGTTTAATCGTTTAAGAAAAATACACATATGCCCTTTTTGGGATTGATGCTGGGATAAACTTGAAAAAGGGTTGTGTTTGGAAGCATGGAGCCACCACCGAGTTCGCGAGCGGAGGAACCTCCGTCATGGGACGAGCTTTACAAAATCAATCTAATGCCATCGGAGCTGTTTCTCAAGTTCCGAAAAGAGCTCCAAGGCCTTCGCGTCGGCGTCAATCTCGAGGTCATTTTCTCTCTCTCTCTCTCTCTCTCTCGCTCCAATTCGCTGAACTGAAAGTGAAACTAAGTAGTCGCTTTGTTAGAGAATTCTTGCAGATTTATTCCGTTTTTAAGGCATCGAAAGAGACCTGCTCTGTTCATCATTGTTTTTATATCGAATGTTCCAGTTGTATAACGAACCCACGAATGATTACCACGCAAAGCTTGTTCTGAAGCCATTATCACCAGAACGGAAGTGGAAGTTTATTTATGAGCCTTTACACCAAGAAGTTCGTGTTCTTTCAAAGAAGATTCCTCTCACCAGATTTCTCAATCTCCAGGTTCTCTTTCTTTCTGTTGTTGTTGAGTTTATTATTGTGCCCTCTCTGGTCTCTTTTACATATTTTGTAAATCTGAATCTGTAGGTTGGTGTTGGGCATAACTTTCAAATGAACGCAATGGGTTGGAAATGGAAGCTTACCTCTTGTTTGGGTGGAGATGGTGTGTCTCGGATCCGAAACAAAACCACTCTTGGTTTGACTCCTGGTGTCGATTTCCGGTTTGGTTGGAGAGCTGATTTTGTACTCCCTGAAGTTACTGGGTAAGTTTCACCAGTTCTGACATCTTTTTATATATCCATCAGTTTCCAAAATATGTGATTTCACTACGCTTTAGCTAATGGTGTTCTTGATGAATGGAACAGAGCTCTTGGTACTGAAGAACCGTTATTCAACATGAGCTCGGGGCGTTTAGAAGCATCACTGGATAGAGTAGAAGCCATTTTAACACATTCCGAATATCTATAACCAATCCGTTACTTGTGTGGTTTCTTTCAAACTAGTCTCTATCATCTGATAAACTGTTAGTATAACTCTCTTTTTTTCTTGGTTTTTATATTGAGATCGTCTTCGTGTTAGGTATACCTGAAATATATTATGTTACATATTCAGAAGATCTTGACAATATCAGAAGGCAAACGTAAATATTACATATTCACAAGATATTTGCTTAAAATATGTGTTGAATACAGACAGTTGTGTGTTAGTTATGGGATTTGGTAATCACTAGTTTCCTGAAAGTTCATGCAATGCATATCAAGTTATTTATAATCTCTTTGGATCTATGTTACAAGTTAGGTAGATATATGGACTAGATTTGGTTTACTGAAATGGGCAAATGTCACAAATATACAATTTGTAACAAACAACTAGATTCTGATCCGCGCGGATGTTTTTGTTTTTGATATTACATAAAAATTTCAATACACAACAATTTAATGGTTTCATTTGGATTGGATCGGTTTGGATAATGTCTGGTATAGATCGGGTTTCTATTTCTAAAAAATCCAAAATGGAACCGAATTATAAATAGCTTGTGTTTGGTTTAAGTTTAAAAACCAAAATATAGTCTGGATATAGGAACCATCAAATATTTGTGAACAATGATTCAGTTTTAGTTTTTACTTTTTTATTTGTGTTTCAGTTCGGTTCTCGGTTCTCGACTTATCAAATTCCATTTAAACAATATACCTTGTATTCGATGAATAGCTGATTTAAATTTATTTTCAGGATATATTTTATAAATTTCCGATATTAAGACTGTTATCATATTAAAATTGTTGCAAATACCAACTTAATATTTATAGAATATTTTGAGTATTCCAATGTCTATAACTATGAATTTTTATTAGATATTTTTGATAATATATAAATTAATATATTTTTATGTAAAATATATTTTGGTATTTGAAATATTTAGTAAATAGTAAAGACTGGAAATATATTCTTAAAATTTTGACATATTTGTCAATTTTAATAATTTCTCTTAAAATCTATTCAAAATTTAATATTAATGAGGACTGGAAATATATTCTTAAAACTTCAACATATTTTATCTTCAAAATATTAGATTCAGTCCTATTTATTTTAATTTTTTTAAAAGATATACATAAACTTTTGGTTTATTTATGTATACTTATGATTATATATATAAAAAATACATTTCTTTATAGTGTATACAGTACTCTATAATAATTATATTATTGATTTATAGAGTAAGGATAATGTTCATAATGGAGCATTGACTATTTTGAAAATTTTCCAAAATGTATATATTATAACATAGTAGTATATAAAATTATTTTAATGTAGTCATATGTAAAAAAAAAAAATATAACTATGTATTGAGATATTTCATCAAATGCAAAAACCTTACTGATACTCTTCAATACATAAAATAAAATAAAAATCTAAATTAATACTCTTCAGTATCATAAATCCATACGTAAGATATTTTTCTAATTGCTTGTTCAGTTTTTTAATGACATACTTTAAATGAATATGCTAGAATAAAAGATTTAAATTCGTTCAGCAATGTTTTGATGGGACTAATTTAGATAATATTTTATATGACCCACATTTGTTAGTCTAATTGTAAATGACTAAAGAAACCGTAATGAAATATCTAACAAACCTGCTTATAATACGAATGTACTGTATCAATACTATTAAAAGGGAAGGAGTGTTAAAAAATCTACCTATAAAAGTTGTTGGACCCTTTCATTTAACTCATTATTTTTTGGTCTACCTTAAATTTAGACTAACAATATGTTACCATATATTTTTCTAACAATAATTTATTCAATTCCTTTATTTGTTCAAATCTCACTCCTAAATCCTAATTATTACTATTACTATATTTACCATTTTGATTTTTAATCGTAAAAGCATTGAAACTAATGTTTTATATTATCACTTTTATCATATAATATATGATTTAAAGCAAGAGAAGTTATACGACATATATGTGTACATTCTAACTTCTTCTTTCCTTTATAATAAAGTAATCATATCATATATAAACTTTCCCATTAAAATCTCATATCACATACTAAACTTTCAACCGTCTATAGTTTGATAGATATTCTCATATTTAAAAATGAGTTTTCTGAATATTCATGCTACCTTCAAAAATGTAGAAATTCATTGGTACTGTTAAAGGTAACTTGACTTCACGATATCAATATTGATTATTCACGATTTTGAAAATTATTGGTTTAGATATTATACTTTTATATACTTTTCACTTAAAATGAATCAAAACTATTAAAAGGGAAGAAGTTTTTTAAAAATCTAATATAAAAAGTTTTTGGAGTCATGTATAACTATTTATTATTTTTTTGGTGATACCATTAATCATTGTAACCATACAATATTTTAAATATTTTTAAAAGATCCTAATATTATTCCTTATGATACCTTTTCTAAGAAAAATATTTCATCAACCATGTTTCTGTACAATAATGTACTTGAAACTCCAAACAAATACCCAAAAAATTCAAATACCTAAAAATTTAAAATATTATTCAAAATCTGACATGAAGAACTGAAAATACCCAAAATTTTATTCAAATAACCATTTTTTTTTTAATTTGAAAATTTACCTGAAATCAAAAACTATAATTGTAAACCAAAAACTTAGAAACATATCCATAATACCAGAAACATATTCGAAATATCCAAATATACTTAATAAACACAACATATTTATGATCAGGTCTAGGGTAGGACCCAAACTCAAACAAAAACCTGCGGATCCAAAAAAAACCTATAGGTTATCTTCTCTAGACCTAAACTAAACCTATATTTTCGGGTCGGTTCGTTTTTTATTTTGATCCGGATATAATTCTCACACCTAAAAGAAACTTACGTAAAAGTGTACATATAAAATCTCAAATAACTAATTCATAGATTATATAACTGTTAAAAAATATATTTTTTGATATAATAAGACTTTGTATTATAATATAATCCAATAAACCCGTGCTTTCCAAGCGCGGATCAAAATCTAGTTTTGATTTTAAAATAAGTAAAATGATTTTATAATTAATATAGAGTGCCAGTCCAACATTTAACCAAGGAGCCTTTGTTTTTATTCATGCAGACCCAATTAAACTGAAGCATTATCTTTAACAAATCACGTGATTTAAGGTTCATCAGTTTTGTTATTTAATTTTAAGTAAATTTATTAGGCAGGATTAGCAATCCAAGTTATAAAATTGTAGTGTTTAAAGTTTAAACCCAATGGCATTCCATAGTAAATATTAGGTAAAAGTATGGGTTAAGTATTAATTGTACTTCACTTTTAATAGATTAGAATAGATACTAATCCGCGCTGTGCGCGGAAATTATTTGAACAAATGTTTCTAATTGTTACTAAGATTATAAAATAAAATTTTATAAATCTTACTTTGTGACACTATATTTTGTCTTATATATGTTTTTTCTTGTTTTCAAACACGTATATATTTTGTTTATAATATAACATGTGGATATAATATACTAATTTTTCTTCCATCTATATTATATTAAAATGTTTGTTTGTTAAAAACAAAAATTTAATCATATAGTGGCCCAGATGAAAACAAATTGATAGACGATAAGATCCATAAACTTGCAAAGTAATAATACTTTAGATGAATCAGCCTGGTCCATTAGTTAAAACATATATCTTATTAAATTAAAAATACTTTAAGTTCTTGTTTGGCAACATAGATAGCAATTTTAAAAAAAATACAGTATCGTTTGGAAACATGAATAAGAATGTGTTTATGCTATTAAAAAAATTGAAAGTCCATTATATTATATTAAAAAAGATGGTGTCTGTTACTTGATATATATATTCAAATCAAAATAATAATTTAAAATTGATTTATATCAAAAATTTATTCAATATATATATATATATATATATTCAAAATTTGATTTTTACTAATATATTTTTCAATAACCATTATAAAAATGTTTTCAATATATATAAGAAAAATACAATACAAAGCTCAATTTCAAACACCAACTTAAATTATGGTTTTTATATTTCACACTGAAATTTAAAAATATAGTATATGTGATTATTTATATGATTGTACATATAAAATATTATTAATTATAAGATTACTTATTTGATGGTACATATAAAATACAATTAATTATACGATAACACATATTTTTGTAATATATGATGACACATATAGGATATATAATAGTGATTAGGGGTGTGCGTTCAGGTTCGTTTTCGGGTCTGTTTGGATTTCGTGTTATGTTCAGTTTTTTGAGGATTCAATTCGGAATTGGATAACCAATTTAAATTATTTTAAAAAAATTTAAATTTATTATATGCTTTAATTTTAAAAAAAACTATAAAAATAGAATATTTTACATATAAATTTGAATAACATTTGTTAGAAAACCTAACTTAACATATAAAAATTGGTTTGGTGTAAATATTTGGAGAGAGAATTAATAATTATTTAAGTATTTTTAAATTTTTGAGTATATTTTAACTATTTTAGATATTTACGTTTGATTATTTGTATATATTTTCAAGTATTTAAACGAATTTAAAAGTATCATATATATTATGGATTTTATATATATATATATATATATTAAATCTAAAAATTATTAATATATATAACTATATAAATCTATTTTAGATACCCAAAATACTTCGTTTCTGATCGGATTAGGTTTCAATTCTTCAAATACTAAAATTTTGAATAATTTAGATATTTAATCAATTTCAGTTCGGATTTGGTAATACTTATTCGGATTGAGATCAGTTCGATTCTTCGAATTCGAGGTTTTTGCCCAACCCTAAATAATGATATAAAAAACAAATAGAATCATATTTTTTTTAAAAACAAATCCGCGCGGACCAAACTCTAGTTAGAGTTAAAATAAAAAAATTAAGCCTACATATTTTACTTGTAATGTGTAAGTTGTAACCTCAAAATTTTGTAACCACTTTATTTTATTTTTCTTCTCCCTCGGTGGTTCTGAATCGTTCTCCGAATTAAATTGTTACTTCTTAGATTTTTTTCCTTGCAAGATACGTTAGAATAGATTTGAGCAAATCTATTGTTGTGGTTAGAATATTCTGGCATGGAATATATTAGGAAACTATGTGTCGACACAAAATTTAAGTTGTTAGAGGTTATTTAGATTGGAAGACATGTTATTGTAAAATTGATCAAATATATTCTTAATATTGTTAGAATATTTCTTTTTCAAAAAAATATTGTTAGAATATTCTAGATCATGATTAAAAATATATAATAATAAGATATTAATATATAACTATTTATTTTAAAAACTACTATTTATAAATGTACATAATTCGAAACCAATGATAAGTTTTCTGAAAGTTTATAAGATATTTATAAGATAAGAAAGTGATTTGGGTAGTATGCAATATTACAGATACAAATGTACATATATCACATTGAAGGTTGAAACCCTTTCAAATTTTGGCGGTTTAGTATGTTGAAAATGGACAATATATGAATTTATATGAATTTGTTATGTTCCAGTTAAAGATCTGAACAGAAGCAAACTCAGAAGAATTTGTTATGGTGCAAGTAATGAAATGAAGTCAAGAAAACATGTTCATCTAAACTATCATACACTTACATCCTGCTGTCCAAGCGCAGGGTGTGACTGTGTAATTGTATTGTTCTTATAATATTAGATAACCGACGGGTTGGTTTAAATTAATTATAGCTTACAACATCGGTTTTGTTGTATCACCTTATCGTGGTCTGATTTTAATATTCTGGTTTAATCATTAAGTAGCAAATGATCGTCTATGTAATATTATTGTAACACTCTAGAAAGGGTTCAATTTTAAATCACAACTTATATTAATAGATAAAAAATAGGACTCTATTTTAATAGATTAGATATAAACATTAGAACTCTAATATTTTCATACAATAGGCTCAAATCTTAAACCTAAATTTAATATTTAATCATTTTAAAAAATTTATCTCAAATTTTGAATCTAAACCTCAAACACTATACTCCAAATCCTAATATCTATACATAAACCCTATCCCCAAATCATAAATCTAAATACTAAATCTAATATTTTAAATGTTAAACACCAAATCTTAAAGATACACTTTACAAATTTAATATTTTCAAAATTTGTCTCAAATATTTTACAAAACCCTAAACCTCGTACTTCCAACCTTTTATATATCACACACACTAACTTCAAAACTAATATATCTATATAAAAACATAATTAAATCTATATTTTAAATCTAATCTTCTATAATTAAATTAAAAAATATAGTTTAGCATCTATCATTTTATCTTTTGTAAAATTTGTAATATTATCATTTGAGTTGGAAATATTTATTTTCAAAATTGGTCATGAGAAAACTATTTTTGAACTTGGAAAATTATATGATGTTTGATTTTTTTATACTAATAGATCTCAGGTATATATATTTGTTGTCGACAAGTATTGCAATTCACTGAATATTTACCATGAATCCGTCAATAAGTTTGGCTACAAAACATAATGTTCCCCTGTTTTAACATAATATATTCATCATTTTTTCCCCATATGCGATACGGGGTAGAATACTAGTATTGTATAAAAGTATTGGGAATCATCTACTCTATTAAAATAAAGTCCTAAATTTATTTACCATTGAAGTTGTCATTTAAGTTTTGGACTATTTCAAGTTTGTTAGTATATTACTTAATTACGTTAGACACTGCTATTACATTAAAACCGGACAACTTAAATTAAACCAACAATCTACTGCATTATAAGTAAACCAAGCGAATTATCCCCTATACAATAATCATGGAGTATTACAACATGTTTTCGTAACCAAATGTCATCACGAGAATGATTCTTAGAATTGTTAGAAAAATAAGTTGGTCTATATAAACATATATTATGTATTTTTATTAAACTAACTATCAAATTAATTAATAGTGTACAAAATAATATTTTTTCTTTCCTTAAAGAAAAGCTACGGAATTACCTAATATGGTTAACATATATATGACAATTAATGATTATGAATAATACATATTTGATAAATAATATTTCTACCCTCTCTTTTTTTGTTTAATTTTATACTATTAAAAAAATAAACAATCAAATTATTCATATAATAAAAACAATAGATTTTTTTCTTATATATTATATTTTGAATTTTTTAAAACGACTATAAATTACTAAAAAAGGTAAAAGTCCCACATTAAAAAAATTGTGATCAATGGTTTAACTTTTTTTTGTTCAAGCAAGATACAAATGATCATATATAATAGGAGTGATCATATATAAATGTATTGAACCCGTTCGGGTTTTCTACACTTCAAGTCGGGTTTGGGTATTTTATGTTCGGGTTCGGATATTTTGGGTCGGGTTCGGATATTTAAATTTTGAAGAAAAAATAAATAAATTATTCATTGTTTAAGTTTTTTGAATTTAAAAAATATTTTAACTTAACTGTTTTTAAAACAAAATTAAAAGATTAAACTATTAATAGGTTTGGAGATAAAACTTTAAAAATAGAAAGACACTAATTTAGTTGTTGTTTGGAAATTTTAAATGCAACTTTTTTTAATGCAAGAAACAAGAACTTGATATGTATTTTAAGTGAGTAGCAAATGATTTTGTCTATAATTATTTATGTATATTATCTAATTTTGAGCAATAAGAATCATTAATATAAACATTTTAAATAAAATGAGAGAAATAAACTAGAAATATAGAGTTAAGTATACTTACGTTTGGTTATCTTCAGATATCCATTCGGGTTTGGATATTACCCGTTCGGATTCAGATATTATCTGAACTGGTGAAATAAGTAATTTGTTTTGTTGTTCTAATTAGATGATTTTTAGACCGAGCTGATAAATATAAACTAGACAAACATTTATATTTCGAGTATGCACTTATATTATATAACAGCTTGATATATTAGATTTGAACACTAGCCTGTTAATATAGTTTGCCGGTGATTTTTTTTCAAAATTTTGATTCTTAGATATGTATATGGAGTGAAATAAATTTTTACAAATGTCCATTTTTGTTAATTGACACTTATGTAATTCACTGAATTCATAAAACAAGTTAAAAAAAGAAACCTAACTCATATCAATGAAACAAAAACGAGAACGAAAGCACAATTCTATAGAGGTAGAAAATAAAATTACTTATGGAGAGTCAATGGTAAACAAATCGAGAGCAGAATATATAATCCCCTTTCGTCATTATACAATCGATGTTGCCTATTTGGTTTTGGTGATTTGTGTCAGCCGCAAAACTTAATTTATTTTTGTGCATATGAAGTCTTAAAAATAATTAAAATGAGATATAATACGTTAACTCTTCAACAACGATGACATATTTAAGAGACCAACATTTGTATTCATCATTTTATAATCGATAGAGATTGTAGTGTTACAAAATGTTAAAATTATTTCATAAACAAACATTATTATAAGAATTCACTTCGCGCATGCGTGCGGGTTATCATTTTGTGTTCTATTAAAATTAAAGTAGACCGATTGTATATACAATTATATTAGCACATACAATAACTCCCACTCGGAGAAATGACTGGCTTTGCAGATGCATGCTGTTTATCTGACCCCCATAAAGCTCGATCACAAACAGGGTACGTCTTCACAGTTGGAGGAACCGCTATATCATGGCGATTCTAGAAACAAACACTTGTAGCCACTTCCTCGAACCATGCTGAAATAATTGCTCTCCATGAAGCAAGCAGAGAATGTGTTTGGCTCAGATCAATAAGTAAGCACATCCTATCAAATAGTAGGATCAACGTCAACTCAAACTCGACAATTATGAAGACAATGCAACATGTGTCTCTTAAACAAAGGAATGATACATCAAAAATGATCGAACCAAACATATTCCACCGAAGTTCTTCTCATATACCCAAGAACTCGAGAAGAATAAAGAAATTAAAGTGAGATATGTTCGATCTATATCTATTTACGAAGTCACTACCCACTACAACATTCAGAAAACATGTTTACAACATTGGAATGCGTCATCAACAAGACATGTAATGATCATCCATCCGAGGGAGAGCTTCTGAGTTGTACTCTTTTTACTTTGCTACGGTTTTTTCTACTGAGTTTTCCATAAAAAAAGTTTTTAACGAGACAACTAAAATGTAATACAAAAAATATTAATGACGATGGTCTCCAATAGAGAGTGTTACAAAAGTCAAGAGGGTTTCGTAAGGAAATGGAGATGGAGCCCATACCATTAATACTTACAATAGTATTTGTCGAATTTTCTGCCTATATAAGAAATTGTAATATGATCATTTTACTTCGCCCCCTTCTGAACATTTATAATATCTTCCTTTTTTATTGATATACTTTTTCTTCTTTCGTTTTAGCGCAATTTTTATTTTTCTACTTTTTATTATGTACGTAACATTATTGAATAATAAATATATACGAAACATGAATAAAATTATGTATAATAATTATAACAAGCTACTGGTTTTACCGGAAAATGATTTTTTGGGTTTGAATTAATTTTATATTCTATCCAAAAAAAAAAACTGTTTAGACGATAAAACAGAAAAAAGATCGATAAGTTAAGCTCTTAGGGCATTTTTTCCTCTAAAATGGAGTAAAAGTGGATATGGAATAAGGAATGCTCCAACCCAACTCCATATCTCACTCCATAATGAAATTTACTCTATAAATGGAGTAGTTTATTTTTTGTTTGTTCATCACTTCATAATGGAGTGGGAAATGGAGTAGGGTTAGAGCAATTTTACTTCATTTTCATTTTTATTCTATTTTGAAAGAAAAAATGGAGTTTTACGTTGCAGATGCTCTTAACCGCACAGTCCAAATAACCATGTCATTCTTCCCAGTTCGCCACGTTCCACAATATTGACCGTTGGATTCACCAGTTCTTATTTTAGGCGCCACCCTCTTGTTCAGGTAAAATGTGGCGAGTCTCAATTGACTATTTTGTCCTTATCGTGTTTATCCTTTCATCCAACATTTCTCTCGGAGAATTTTTCTTTTCTTTTTTCCAAATTCTAAGGTCAAATTGCTAGCGACACGGAGAATATTTTTCTCGGCGGCTGCGATGTCGACGATTTCAATCCATCGGACTGAGCTGCTTAGAATCACGCACAATCGCTCGCGAATTTCTCGGCAGCGATATAGGCGAACTATTCCTCCATGGCGAATGTGAGTCCACCACTTGTTCTTTTTTTTTATTTTTCCTTGAGAGGTTGTGATTCAATTAGTTTTGATCAATTCAGGATGATCAATTCGAGATCTTCTGATACGACTAAGAAGGATGAACTCTCTGTTAAGATTCCTCAAGTTGATCAATTAAGGTCTGAGGGTTTGAGATTCGACCGTTTGCAGCCTCCCGAGCATGAGCTTTTCCAGCAAGATCGATTGGATTTTGGTAAATTCGTAGCACGAGAAGCCATTCTTGATGAAGAGTACTGGGTGAGTAACACAATTCTTGATTCCGAACCCATCTTCTTCTCGAGATTGACTTGGTTCCAGTTTGTGATTAGACAGCAGCGTGGCTACGTGCAGAGAGTCACTGGGAAGATCGTGCCAATGAAAGGTCAAGCCAAGAAATGATCTCTTTATTGACTGTATTGTTTGTAGTAATAGTTTACAAGATTTTGCGTTGATGTCTGATTAAAAAATGTTCAGGTATGTTGACAACTTCAAAAGGAAATTTGCAGAGCAGGTTATTGATTTTTTTCTTTCTCTCTCTTTTTCCTTAACTGGGAGGAGCGTTTCTTCAATCAATTACTTTTTCAGGAGTTCAATGCAATAAAAAGAAGATGTAAAGGGCTCCAAGGCCAGAAATGTTCCTGTATCGTTGCGGTATAACTCTGTTTTACTCATACACTATGCTTGTATTCATCCGCACATTTTACAAAGAATTGTTCCACTTCATTTCTTTGTCAAGACTTCTTTTAATTTATCAGCAGCTATTGTTGTTTGTATTCTTCAGGTAAAGAAGGAAGAGAAGCACATTAAACGTTCTGTAATCAAAAGTGTGGTTGGGACGCTTGATTTGAACATTCGTTTTTTCTTGCAAGGAGAGACCTTTCCTGGGGTATATATATCTTTCGTTTTAGTATTCAGTTTTTCGTCCTTTACGCCTCCTAATAAGTTAACAATTACGTGTAGGAAAAGGTGAAGTCTCAATTGTTCTGCACCATAAACCGAGAAGGATCAAATAGGTATGGTTATATTGCTAATCTATGTGTTGCCAAATCAGCACGCCGCCAGGGTATTGCTTGCAACATGTTGCGTTTCGCTGTCGAATCAGCCAGATTGAGTGGTAATAACAATGTTAAAACCGAAAAGATAAAAAACGGCATCATGATTTTGTATCTTAAGCCATTAGAACGTTTTGGAGAGAATGATCTTAACCATGTGAGGATGTATTTGGCTATGCAGGAGTTGAGCAAGTATATGTTCATGTACATAGAAACAATTTAGTTGCTCAGGAACTATACCAGAAGACTGGTTTCGAGGTAAAACAAAACATCAAATTCATTACTCTGAAAATTGATATGTAGGGGACTTGACACCAAAAAAAAAAAATGTTGTGTTATGGAACCAGGTCGTTGAAATGGGACAGTCTGAATCATCAGATGATACATTCTTGCTCCAGTACACAAGATAACTCAGAAGAAACGATGTGTGTTGTCTCTCTTCCCTTTCTTTACTTTTTGTTTTGAGAATGGGATAATAGAACCAAAAGGCAGTAAAGTGATTGTTAATACGGTTCTATATCATGTAATGTCTAATGTGGAATGTGTGTGATAACTCAAAAGTTTCATGTACGATTGTTGTAGATAAATGTACATTAAGCTTTGGATTGAAACCACAAACATCTAGAAATGCTTTATACTTCTACGTTGTTCTATTAATTCGAAACAAACCGAAATGACTGATCGAAAAATAATTTTTAGAAAGTTAAAACCCATACTCCTTTGAACCTAATAAATTATGAAAGGAGTTTGCATATTTGATTAAATATCACGAAACCAAAAACTTACCGATGCTATTTATTAAATACTAGATAAAGACCAAAAGGTGCTTGTTCAGACAAAATAGTAAAACCGCTCTGCTATTCTCCTCCAAAAACAAACAACGCAGAGAGATACGATTATGGCTTTTTCAGCTATCTGCATGGTTCTTTGTAAGGTGGTTCAAGAAGGGATCCATCTTCAAACCTAAGATCTCAACATTAGGGTTCGAGCGACCTAGAACGAATGCGTCCGTAATCTGCAAAAGAGAAAGACAAACGGTTTTCTAGTCAAGGTCTGTTCCTTTCATTTACGAAGAAGACGGTGGGATCTTGATGTTTTTATATTTATTTACCTGAGTGCATCCAAACACTTTCAACACTTTTAGAGATGAACAGCTATCGACAATGTAGCCTAGTGCATTGTCGGACATATCTCTGCACCAGGAAACATCCAAAATCTGCAGCTTTTCTGAAAATTTAGCAAGGGCTAAGGCCGTGTTGTGACCAACCTGAAAACATAACACAGATGTGTTATTGCGACTTAAGCATGATGACTTTGCGACTTAAGCATGATGACTCTATGGACTGTTGGGCATGATGGGAGAGAGAGACACAGTTACCTTCTTGACGTTGTTTAGTGATAGTTCCACCAGTGAACCGCCTGAGGTTTCTACAAACGCAGCTACAGCTTCATCGCTACAAAGAGAGAAGCATCTGGTCAACTTTGACGTACAGCACAAAGACCATAACAATATGTGTATTGTTTGAAAATTGAGAAAACTGATAACGTCTCCTAGAATAACATATTGCCTGAGTACTTTAACGGAGTAACATCCCAAGTTTCTCAAAGCCTTAGAAACCACAGGATCATGTATAACATAAACGTTCGAATGAGACTTGCCTGAAAGAGTTGCGACAAAAAATCAATTTTTCCAGAAATTGACAACCATTTGCAAGGTAACCCAGAGCACAATCCGTCAGCTTGCATACGTTAGCCAGGTCAAGCACTCTTAAATTAGGACAGTTTTCAGAGATGTCTTTTATAGAAGAGTCAGTTAATTTCCTGCACCATATTCACAAAGCAAAATTATGTAAAAGCTGAATTCAGAATGACCGAATCAAACGAGAATTCAATAACGTACACAGAGTTGGACAGAGTTAGCTGTTTCAGGGCTTGTCCTCTAGCAGTAATAAATTCCCTCAGCAACCGACCCCTGACTGAAGGAAGATCCACAAGAGACAATACCTCCAGCTTCTCGAACTTTTTTAATGCAGTCAGAATAAGCTTCAGGTCGATGCTTTGGCACTCATTGAGATATAGTTCCCTTAAAACTGACCCCAATGAATCAGATAACATGTCAATGGTAGATGATGTTAGAAGAGAGCATTGACTGAGATTGATAGATGTAATCGCAGGGGCGACGGAAACAAGTGCCCGCAGCCCCACATCGGAAAGCCGGCATGCACCACTTAAAGATAGAGAAGACAGCATCGGCAAGCTTTTTGGTGACCTTGCCAAGGTGGAGGGTAGTACATAATCTGGCATACAACGCCCACACTGGTCGAGTTGAAGAACCTGATTCAAAAAAAAAGGAGGCGAATCTGGAGTTTAGTTACAATGGTAAAACCTACAATCAATTCTTTATTACGGAGGCCAGGCCAATTAACTAGTTAGAAGAATGCTGTCTTGGATAGGAAAAAAGACATTTAGCAAGTAAGAGAGCGAGGTACCATCAAGTTGCTGGTGTCACAGTTCTTAAAGCATTCGGTGAACTGTTCCTCGGTCAGCCATGAGCAGTCGGGAACACAAATCCCTGTCGGAGATCCACGGACAAGAAGATCAAGAAAGTGGACGTCCATCCTCCTCGAATCACAAAGCAATTGACAAAGCTTAACCCTCAGGGAGTCTGGAACATAGTCAAGCGAAGTGATGGCATCAGCGTTCTTGACAAGAACTCGCATGGATAGTTCTTGCAGAGATGGAGCACGTGGAGGAGGAGAGGTGAAACTGTCGCTTCTTCTGGGAGCCCAAACAATTGGCGAAGAAGATCTTTCTATGTCGGAGGAGAAAGGAACACCAATCGTGTTCTCTTCTCGGTCCTTGATAATTTTCATGGCGGTAGAGAAAGGGCCAGGCCAATCCTCGACTTGTTGCTCAACCTCCTCTTTGTCTGACGATTCCTCTTCTTCCTCCATTTCAACATCAAAACGAGCAAACCTGGAAGCATTTCTCTCCGCAAAGTCACGAAATTGCTGATTTCTTGACGCGTTTCCATTTTGATTCTGTGCATTAACTGACGATTCTGTTAGAGAGGCTTCTTCAGGTATCGAGTTGTCGATGATATCCATTTCTTCAACACCAACTGTGGTGATAGGAGGAGAGAGATTCTCGACCTGAATACCCTTAGCCTTCTCCTCTCTTGTATATTTTCTTCGACCCACCGAGCTGCTTGGCTTCTCATCGCATTTCATCTCCACATCATTCACTTCAGCCATCACTGTCTTTCCCTTTTCCTCACTTCTAAAAAGTGCATCATCTCCACTGTTGTCCAATTCCTTACTCACGATATTAGTTTCTTCAACCAAATCCACAAAAGCAGCCTTCTTTTCCTCACTTCCTCCTATATCCAACTTTCGAGAATCAATTTCACTCCCACTGGTTTCGATTCCATTAGCAACTTTCTTCCCCGACCGCAAACTCAAGAACATTTCACCAACATTCGATTTTCTCTTGCTACAAACTAAGATGCTAACCTCTTTCTCACTAAACCCATTCAGAGATTCAAGACGAGGACTTCTTCGCCTCCGGAAAGTGTTATTGGGTGAACTGGGAGCACTGGGCTCTTGTTTCCGAGCGGGAGTCGACGGCTGGATGATGTCGGAGGATTGTCGTTTGGGGCGTGGCTTTCCGGAGACCGATGGTATTTCGCGAGATCGGAGTATCGTCATGGTTGGGGGTATCGAGAAGAGAATGGAAAAGGAAAAAAGGGTTTAATTTAGGAAAGAGCAACCGGTTCCTTCCATAAATTAGGGTTTCTTTCTTCTCTATTTTCGCGCCAACTGATGCAATGTCCTTTTCCGCTTTTCTTACCCGATTGAGTAGGGGGTTCCGCGCGAGTTAACTAAAATTCCGGAGATTAATTGGGAACTAAACAGAGATTAGTTTTGAATAGTTTTCTTAATTTCAAACAGATCTTTATATATATTTATATATAAAAAATGTTTTTCTCTCACAAGCGTCGCGTCGGCAGCATAGATAAGTCGATGCGTCACAGAAGCGACCGCGTCTCTTGCTTGAAACTCACTGTATCACTTAAACCTTTACGTGATGGGCTTAAATGTTTTATTTTCTGTTTGGGCTTCAAACACGGATAATGTAACAGGCCCAATGAAATGAAGTTCTCCTCAAACTCTAATACGCCAGAATTGAAGAAACAAAGGTATTGCGACTTCGTGACGCTTGCCCTTCTTCTCACACCATTGATTCACCTTCCCACGATGAGGTCTTCAATGCGTTTTTTAGAACTGCAACGCGGTGTGTTTTCGGTATAAATATGTGAGTGTTTCTCTTTTGAACTCATCATCTTTTCGTAGCTCATCACTTTCTTCTAAATCATTGCAATCTTTGCAGTCCCATCGATCCGGAATGAAAACCTCTTCCGATCTTCTAGCGGCTTTGAAGTAGGACGTTGTAACACCACCGTCGAAGTTCAATATAACACCAACGTCAAAGTCCGGTGTCGACATGCTCTCTTCTTTGGCGATGCGAGAAGGTAATGCCGATGACGGGAAACCTTTCTTATTAAAGCGTTCAGACATCTGTCTTTTCAAACTCATGGTAAAATCAGATCTGGCAGTAAACCTTTCTTATTTTCTACTTCGATTTCATTAAGAAAGAAATTAATCGGGCCGGTTCGTTACATTAATACCTGTGAAATGATGAGGATTCCGATAAGTCCACAGTGGTCGCCACCTGCCTTAGTATCGGACTGAATTTGGTAGCCGATGACAGCCAAAACGGTGACGTCAAGAAGAGAAAAGTGGCTACGAACCCTGCGACAAAGGCTCTGTATAAAGACCATTTGGTCAGTTCGTCCGCATCAAAAGACAAAATAGGCTGCGGTTCTTCGTCATCCCTCACCGTAATCCCTATGATCATTCCACTCCTTCGCCATTTAATGATTCAATTTAATATGTATATCAAGAAAATTGGTATTCTTTTTTTTGGATCAAACGAAAATTGGTATTCATGTTTTGTGATTATGGAGGGATAAAAGAACATGATTTGTTTTTTAAACAAAAAAGGGAAGGTGGTTTGTTTGTAGAATGAGTTCTTTGTAAAGATCATATTATTGTTGCAGAAGAGAACGAATTAGATTCGCGACGACGACGATAACGATGTACATAGTTAGGTAAAACGAGTTTGGGTCAAACGCAAAAGAGTAGACAAACAAAATTCATTATAACTAGGTCCAACGAGAATAGAAGATCTGTTATTTGAAATGAGACTTAATAGGCTGAAAAAGATTACAGACCCACTACTAAAAAGAAGCACACATAAACGTCTGTTTTGTTATTATGGAGCGATGAAGGAAAGTTTTGTTCATGTTTCCTACATAATATAAATGATTTTTAAAGAACATGTATAAAAGAGAAAGTGATACTAAATTTTAAGAAATAAACATATAAAAAAGATTCATCTTCCCATGTTGAACACAATCAACTATACTTTTAAAAATTCTATAATAAAGTGAAGCAAATACATTTTCACGTATTTTTAATGATAAGAAAATATAATTTTCTTTCTCAATAATTTTTTTTAAAATAAAATAAATAGTAACATTGAGATTTATGTTAGTTTAAAATTTTATTGAAAATAAATTAAATATATAAATTTATTTACATCATTTTCTTCATTGAGATTTGAATTCTGCAATGACGTTACTGTATAATGTCATGCACGGAAACATATTTCATTCTCATTCAACAAAAGAAAATCATAAAAGTAACTAAAATAGGAAATCTCAAGTCTCAACCCACATAATTATCTCATAAAAATTATCATTCTCCACTAATCTTAACAAAACATGAATCAATAATTAAATAATTACCAAACTTATCATATTAACCAAACAAATGAAAATTCCTAGAATAAATATTACATTTAACTATACTGTTTTTTACTTAATTTCACTTAAATTTAGGTACACTAACCGTAAAAGTCAATGTATGAGACTGCGTAAGAAAATCTTTACTTAATCTATAAAAAAAAATTAATATTAGAAAAACAACAATTTTGACACTGAAACAAAACCGCAACAACGACTAAAACATCTTCGCATGAAAATTTCTATATGTCATAGTTTTGCTATGCACATAAAACCATCAAGAATGCATGAGATTTATGGATCTCCATGAACGGCAAACCGACATGTATGGAGCTGAAAAATGTTGATAGATAATATGTTCCATATGTGACGTCTCTATAGTGAAAAAGTGTTATATAATAATAGATATGATCTTTATAATGCCATCAAAAAAGTGTCATTTCAATAATCTGGAAAATCAATGCAGTGATTGATATTACTATAAACAAATAGATAATTCTTGGAGTTTGTTTTATAGGGACTAATAAATGCCTACACTCATCGACCACTACTCAGTTTTCACACTTTCCAGATTCAATGTTTTCTTATTTTGATTAGCTTTGTTTTAATATCTTCTTTGCATTCAATATAACATTCTACTTTTAATAAGAAATGAAACTTTAAATAATCACCATTTCCACTCCAATAGTATGTCGAAATACTGTAATTTTATAAACAATAATTACTCTTATAACATACACAAAACAAATTATCCACAGTCCAATCTTTCCGAGCCCCAAAATATTACAAACAACAAATAACGCACCAAATATAAAATCAAATTTTGTAAAAAAGAAACAACATGAAAACCATTTGAAATCTTTACAGTATATCAATGCCACAACTCTTTAATATAAAAACAATTACTGTAAATAAGCAAATACATCTTATCACATATAATATATTCCCACTTAAATTTTCAAAAAGACAAAAATCATCATCATACACATCACATGCAAATACAAACCTAAAACACAAAGAATAAAGTCATTCAAAAAATAATACTCTAGATCACAAGTAAAATATATCCCGCCCGCAGGGCGGGCTCATCCTAGTTTTATATATTTTAAAGTTGGCCAAACTAATCACACCTAAATTTCAGTGGTCTAGTGGTTACATTACCTGTTTTATAGTACAAAGGCCCGGTTCGACGGTTGAGCTTAGGAGTGAGCGTTCGCGATAGATACGGGTTCCTTTCGAGTTTCATGGTCAAAAATTTCAGTCTCATTCGGATATTTATAAATTTCATTTCAGGTTTGGATAACAATTTTTATTTTTAAAATTTTAAAATTTATTAGTACTTTAAATTTCTCAATTATCATTCTTCTTGTCTCTTTATGTGAGAGTTTTTTGTTTGACCTTGATTCAACACCAAACCTTGAATTATTGTGTCTGTGTATTTTGGCTATCAATATATGTATGCGGCTTCCATTATTTGACTCTTGAAACTTTTTGGTTTCAATTGAGATTGGGTTTTCATCAAAGGATTTGGGATCTAGGAATAACTGATTTTGGTCTTATGCATAATGGGATGGATTTTGGGAAAGACCTCGGTAATTCCATAATTAAAATCTTTCATAGCAAAGATATAAAGCAGATGACTTTTGAATGGAAGGTCATGAAAGATAATAACAAAGCGGGTTGTTCAAGATTCTTAATCTATAGTAGAGATTGATCCGCGCGGATATTGATTTGTACATTTTATACATCGATATATTTTTTATAATTAGTGTTATATATTTTAGATGTATCATAATATAACTAATGATATTCAAAAGACATGGACCGAATTAGGTAATATGGCTATTTTGTTATAAATATCCGAATCTGTTTTAGATACATTGGTTATTTAGATATTTTTAGGTTCCTATACATCAGAACTGAATTCATCCAGATCCAGAATGACCCAACTCAAAACCCACACATAAATTTATAATATTTAAGCGGGACCTTGTTTCAAAACAGAAAAAAAAACGATACCCGAAAGGAACAACATGTACATAAATGGATATATAATGTTCATTTATAACTGATTTTATAAACTAATAAAAAGTCTATTTTATGAGTTTGGCTAAAATAAGTGAAATCGAAAGAGTTTTTTGTTAAGTAAAATAATTATATGAAGTGAAAATTAAGTGGCACTAAATGTAGCACATTTTTATTGATTTGATTTAAGTTATCATTGTATTTACAAAAACATATCTTTGAATTATGTTTTTGGCTACGTAATTTTTCACCGATTGAAACTCAAATAAAAATGTTTAAATAAAACAAACTAAACCAAACATTTAATCATATGAAAAACCTAGTTATTTAACATTTTTGATTTTACAATTGGCACAAAGTTAATATTGATTAACTAATAAATAAAAATATGCACTACGATTATGATAATATAATTAATGGTGTAAATTATTGTTAAAGTAATATAATTAATAAAATTGTTAAACTAAGTGAAATATGGAAATACAATTAATAGATACTGCTTTTCTTATATCCAAACAAATTTTATTAAAACTACTATTCAAGTTTCCAAACAATCTCATTGTGTACTTCAACTTTAATAATATAGATAACTAGATCTTGACCCGCGCGCCCGCGTGGGTTTTGATTTTGATTTTTTATTTTTCTATAAATTATTTTAGTGATACTTTAAAATACATAGTTTATTTATTGTCACTATTATATGTTTTTATGTTTTTATGTTTTACATGTCACTATTATTTTTTTTGTTTTTATATTTTTCATATCACTATTATATATCAAATATGTGTCATCATATAATTAATAATATTTTATAGTTATTATCATATAGTTAAATATAGGAAAAATCGCATTTTGAACATTCAGAGTGTCAGTTTCTAACAATTTAAACACTGAACTTTTTTTACTAGCATTTTAAACCTTCAAATTGACATTTTTATCATAATAAATCTTCAAAGACGTTTTCCTGTTCATAGACGACCAATACTGTTAATTTTACATGTCAAGATGATGACGTGTCAGTTTTTTTAAAAAAAAAATACAGAAAAATTCGAATGAAATTGAAAAAAATTGTAAAAAATTCAAAAAAATTAAAATTAAAATTTCAACATTAAAAATAAAATAAAATATTAAAAATTCTAAAAATTCAAAAATAGGATTTAAAATTTAAAATGTAAAACTTAAAATTTTTTTTTTAGAAATTCTAAAAATTCTAAAATAAGAGCTAAAATATTAAAATGATTTGAGAATTTTCTTTATTTATTTGTATTTATATATTTAGACCATAAGAGTCTTTTGCATCTTTAATGAAACATTTTGATCATTTTCTTAGAAAATCTTTTTGGGACAAAACTTAAAATAATCTATTTGAGAGAATTATTAGCCCTGCGTGTAGCCACCATCAATTAACATGGGTGAAATTGGCGACCCCCGAGATGCTTTCTGCGAAGTGTACTTAGGCGCTAGTCGGGTTATGTAAGGTGTCTGGATATCCGGATTATGAAAAAAAAGTTTTTGGTGGTAGCAAGTTTTGATATATTGTTTTTGATGTGGCAAGTTTTGATATCATCATAAGTGACAGTCAGTTTCATTGGATAGAATTTTAAAATAACTATAATTTTTTTGGTTAAATATTTACAATTTTAATTTTTAAGTTTAAAGTTTTAATTTTAGATCTTATTTTAGAATTTTTAGAATTTTTAAAATTTTATTTTCTTTTTTAAATTTGACATTATAATTTTAGATCTTGTTTTTGAATTTTTAATATTTTATTTTATTTTAAAGATTGAAATTTTAATTTTAATTTTTTTGAATTTTTAGATTTTTTTAAATTTTGTTTTGAATTTTTTACAATTTTTTTTTCAATTTCATTCGAATTTTTTTGTATTTTTTTTGTTTTTTTTTAAGAAACCGACACATCATCATTTTGACCTGTAAAATGAACAGTATCAGTCGTCTATGAACAGAAAAACGTCTTTGGAGGTTTATTATAATAAAAATGTCAATTTGAAGGTTTAAAGTGTTAGTAAAAAAAGTTCAGTGTTTAAAGTGATAGAAAGTGACATTATGAGTGTTTAAAATGCGATTTTCCCGTTAAATATACACTACAAGAAAACAGCGGCATACTGAGGGAAAAAATCGTCGGTATGTCGTCGGAATAACGCTATTCCGACGACATACCGACAAAATCTCGGAAATAACTCCTCGGAAATTCATCTTTCCTCGAAATCCCTCGAAATTTCCGACGAATTCGAGGAAATGAATTCCTCGAATATTCGAGGACTTTTTCGTCGGAAATTCCTCGAATATTCGAGGAAGATGTCGTCGAATATTCGAGGATACACTTCCTCAGAATATTTCCAAAATTAAAAAAATTATAAATTTATTTTTAAATTGAAATTCGAAAATATAAAATTAAAATTGAAATAAAAACATATTTAAAATACAAAAATAATAAAATAGTTTTTATAAGTAAAAAAAATGTTTTATAAATACAAAATTAGTTTTAATAAATATAAATATTTTTATAAATATGAAATCATCTTTTTATAAATACAAAATAGTTTTTATAAATACAAAAAATAATAAAATAGTGTTTATAAATCAAAAAAATGTTTTATAAATACAAAATTAGTTTTAATAAATATAAATATTTTTATAAATATGAAATCATCTTTTTATAAATACAAAAATAATAAAATAGTGTTTATAAATCAAAAAAATGTTTTATAAATACAAAATTAGTTTTAATAAATATAAATATTTTTATAGATATGAAATCATCTTTTTATAAATACAAAATAGTTTTTATAAATACAAAAAATAATAAAATAGTGTTTATAAATCAAAAAATGTTTTATAAATACAAAATTAATTTTAAAATATGAAATCATCTTTTATAAATCCAAAAATCAATTTATATACAAAGAGCGTTTGTATATTTAAAAATAGTTTTTATAAATACAAAAAAAAAAAATAGTGTTTATAAATAAAAAAATGTTTTATAAATGCAAAATTAGTTTTAATAAAGATAAATATTTTTATAAATATGAAATCATCTTTTATAAATCAAAAAATGTTTTATAAATACAAAATAGTTTTTATAAATACAAAATAGTTTTTATAAATACAAAATAGTTTTTATAAATACAAAAATAATAAACAATTTATAAAACAAGTTCTAAATCAATTCAACACAACCAAATCACAATTCTAAACCTATTACACAACAAATCACAATCCTACCCAATCACCTAACAAAATCTATAAAAACTTCTAAAATCATCAAATCTACTTAAAACCTAACAAATAGGACCTAAGAGAGTGGGATAGGGTCCTTACATGATTTGTAAGGGAATGGAAAGGATTCGCCCGGAGAGATCGTCAGAGAAGGTGGAGAACGCGGAAGGAGAGAGATCGCCGGAGAGGAAGAAGAGAGAAATGGGGAAGAAGATGCGGTTCGAGTTTATAAAACCGGTCCGGCGGATATTTTCCGTGAATTCCCTCAGTATTTTCAATTTCAATTTTCGCGAAATATTTGGCGGCTTGTTTGGCGGCCACTTAAATATCCGTCGAATTTTCGGAATATTTTCATTAATTGAGGAAAAAGAATATCCGTGCATATATTTTTATTAATTTATATTGTTCCTCGAATTTCCTCGAATATTCTGAGGAAATTCGAAGAACTAGTGTTTGGGGTTTCAAAACATCAATTTTTTGCCGTATTTCATTTCTTATACAATTGTAATGCATACCATTGAGGATTGTCGATATTCCATTTACCGTTTACCGTTCATTAAAGTGTATAAGTGTTTCTCTTATGTTGTGGGGATTTCGTTCATACAATCGGAAAAGTGTTTATTATAGGGTAAGGAACAAATTTTTGACTTCATAATGAGCGTAAGACACTTAATAAGGGTTATATAGGTGTTATTCAAACCCAAAGCGTTGTTTCGGTTTAAAACCTATTTTCTCGAATTTTCGGAATATTCGAGGGAATTCGAGAAACCATTTTCTTCCTCGAATTCGTCGGTATATTCGAGGAAATACCGAGGAACTAGTGTTTGGGGTTTCAAAATCTCGAATGTTTTTATAAGCGCATCGATCGATGGATTTATGTCCAAAAGCATCGATCAATCACTAAGATGGAACAAAGCGTAACAATGTGATCGATCGATGAGATTATCCCATCGATCGATCTAGGATATCAAGTGTTCCTCGAATTTCCTCGAATATTCGAGGACTTTTCGTCGGAAATTCCTCGAATATTCGAGGAAGATGTCGTCGAATATTCGAGGATACACTTCCTCAGAATATTTCCAAAATTAAAAAAATTATAAATTTATTTTTAAATTGAAATTCGAAAATATAAAATTAAAATTGAAATAAAAACATATTTAAAATACAAAAATAATAAAATAGTTTTTATAAGTAAAAAAATGTTTTATAAATACAAAATTAGTTTTAATAAATATAAATATTTTTATAAATATGAAATCATCTTTTATAAATACAAAATAGTTTTTATAAATACAAAAATAATAAAATAGTGTTTATAAATCAAAAAATGTTTTATAAATACAAAATTAGTTTTAATAAATATAAATATTTTTATAAATATGAAATCATCTTTTATAAATACAAAAATAATAAAATAGTGTTTATAAATCAAAAAATGTTTTATAAATACAAAATTAGTTTTAATAAATATAAATATTTTTATAGATATGAAATCATCTTTTATAAATACAAAATAGTTTTTATAAATACAAAATAATAAAATAGTGTTTATAAATCAAAAAATGTTTTATAAATACAAAATTAATTTTAAAATATGAAATCATCTTTTATAAATCCAAAAATCAATTTATATACAAAGAGCGTTTGTATATTTAAAAATAGTTTTTATAAATACAAAAAAAAAAAATAGTGTTTATAAATAAAAAAATGTTTTATAAATGCAAAATTAGTTTTAATAAAGATAAATATTTTTATAAATATGAAATCATCTTTTATAAATCAAAAATCAATTTATATACAAAAGCGTTTTGTAAAATCAATTTATATAGAAAAACTTTTGTAAATACAAAATAATAAACAATTTATAAAACAAGTTCTAAATCAATTCAACACAACCAAATCACAATTCTAAACCTATTACACAACAAATCACAATCCTACCCAATCACCCTAACAAAATCTATAAAAACTTCTAAAATCATCAAATCTACTTAAAACCTAACAAATAGGACCTAAGAGAGTGGGATAGGGTCCTTACATGATTTGTAAGGGAATGGAAAGGATTCGCCCGGAGAGATCGTCAGAGAAGGTGGAGAACGCCGGAAGGAGAGAGAGATCGCGGAGAGGAAGAAGAGAGAAATGGGGAAGAAGATGCGGTTCGAGTTTATAAAACCTTGATCCGGCGGATATTTTCCGTGAATTCCCTCAGTATTTTCAATTTCAATTTTCGCGAAATATTTGGCGGCTTGTTTGACGGCCACTTAAATATCCGTCGGAATTTTCTCGGAATATTTTCATTAATTCGAGGAAAAAGAATATCCTGTGCATATATTTTTATTAATTTATATTGTTCCTCGAATTTCCTCGAATATTCGAGGAAATTCGAAGAACTACTGTTTTGGGTTTCAAAACATCAATTTTTTGCCGTATTTCATTTCTTATACAATTGTAATGCATACCATTGAGGATTGTCAGTATTCCATTTACCGTTTACCGTTCATTAAAGTGTATAAGTGTTTCTCTTATGTTGTGGGGATTTCGTTCATACAATCGGAAAAGTGTTTATTATAGGGTAAGGAACAAATTTTTGACTTCATAATGAGCGTAAGACACTTAATAAGGGTTATATAGGTGTTATTCAAACCCAAAGCGTTGTTTTCGGTTTAAAACCTATTTTCTCGAATTTCCTCGAATATTCGAGGAATTCGAAACCATTTTCTTCCTCGAATTCGTCGAATATTCGAGGAAATTCGAAGAACTACTGTTTTGGGTTTCAAAATCTCGAATGTTTTTTTATAAACGCATCGATCGATGGATTTATGTCCAAAAACGCATCGATCAATCACTAAGATGGAACAAAGCGTAACAATGTGATCGATCGATGAGATTATCCCATCGATCGATCTAGGATATCAAGTGTTCTCGAATTTCCTCGAATATTCTGAGGAAATTCGAAGAACTACTGTTTTGGGTTTCAAAATCTCGAATATTTTTATAAGCATCGATCGATGGATTTATGTCCAATAACGCATCGATCGATCACTAAGATGGACCAAAGCGTAACAATGTGATCGATCGATGGGTATATGTCCAAAAACGCATCGATCGATCACTTGTTCGTCGGAATTTCCTCGGAATTTTGTGAGGAACACATTTCTCCTCGGAATTTCCTCGGAATATACCGACGGATTAATGTTTCCTCGGAATTCCGTCGGTATATTCCGAGGAAACCCAAAATTTGGGTTTCCTCGGAATTTCCTCGGAAATTCCTCGGGAAATTCTGAGGATTTCATTTTCCGTCGGAATGTCCGTCAGAATACCGATGTTTTCTTGTAGTGATATACATCTATATTTTGAAAAAGTTAATGTGAAATATAAAATCTATATTTAAGTTTTGTTTTTGAAATTGGCCTTTTTACTTTATTTTTTCTTATATATTTATATTTTTTTAGTAGTCATTTGAAAATATTTTCGTAAAAATCAATTTTTGAATATATGTTTATTTTAGAATAAAAATTTGATAAAAAAAATGATTTTTTTTTTGATTTGTAATATGAATAAAAATTTTAAGTTTTTTTATTTTAGTTTTATAAATAAATTCTTAGGTGTTGACAAAAACAAAATATATTTTAGGTCATTTTGTTTTTGAAACACAATTTTAGGTCATCAAATTGGGTTTTGTTTATATTAATGCTGGCACATATCATTAGCTGTATATTGGATTTCTAATTATCTTAATAATGGTAGCCCAATTTAATAACCGAAAGGTAGGCAAACGACTTTCCTCCTTCTATCGACTTCTCATTCTCCCATATTTTTTTTCCTCTTTGCCGAACCCTATTGCATGTTGTTTGATCCATGAAACTGGAAAACATATCTATGGAAGAAGATATAAGAAATCAGTTTGATCTTTAGTTCTGCAGTCTCTTCTATGATCAAGGTTAGTTTTTTTGATCCGAGTTTAATTTAGTTTATACGATTAAGTTATTTTAATCGATTGAAGTTGTTTTTCTTATTTGCATATGAACGATCGATGTTCATCTGACCAAAGAATGAGATCAGACAGTGGGAATCCGGCTTAGTTAACAGAGATATAGGTTCGATAGCATGTAATGAATCAATCGAAGTTCGATTTGATATACTGTTTATTAAATGATAGATATCATTTGTACACTTAAGATATTATTCCTTAGTATATGCTGTATAGATATGAGATGATCCCTATAATCTCTCAACCTCTTGTACTATATATTGACATATCAATACACGATATCATTTAAGGGGAAACTCATTGTCTCACATGGTATCAGAGGGTTCAATATCCTGAACCATATCTTTAACATTTTCTCCGCATCTCTTCTTCAATCTCTACTCTTCTCTCATCTTCATTTCTTCTTTCTCTCCCATCAGTCATCCATGGCGGCCGCTCCTCTCGAACGTGCCTTCGGCATCACCAACATCAAAACTCATGTTTCCTTCCTTCTCGATGCCGATGAAGGCAACTATGACGCTTGGAGAGAGCTGTTCCTCACACACTGTCAAAGCTTTGATGTCTCCGGACACCTAGATGGTACGCTTTTGCCGGCCAATGACGATGATCTCCCTTGGAAGAAGCGTGATGGCCTAGTCAAACTATGGATCTACGGTACTCTCGCTAAGGACTTGTTCAAAAGTACTTTCAAGACAGGAGGCACTTCACTCGAAGTCTGGATCCGACTCGAAAACTTCTTCCGCGACAACAAAGAAGCTCGCGCTATACAGTTGGATCACAAGCTCCACACTCAAGAAATAGGAGACCTCACCATCACTGCTTACTGCCAAGAACTAAAATCCATCGCTGATCTAATGGCGAACGTGGAGGCGCCAGTCACAGAAAGGACTTTTGTCACTTACCTACTCAACGGCTTGAATGGGAAATACGACAACATCATCAACGTAATCATGCACAGACAATCGTTCCCGACGTTTGAACAAGCACGGTCAATGCTGATATTGGAGGAAGATAGACTTGGCAAAGTAAAGAAGGTTCCTTCACACAAAGATGAATCTTCATCCTCTCCAAAAGTCTTAGCAGCTGCCGTCTCCAACACGGAACAAAAGCCACCTCAACAGCAGAATCAAAACCGCCAGTTTCAGAACAGAGGAAGAGGCAATGGGCGACATGGACGTGGCCGTAAAAACAACTTTCAACCGCGACCTCACTACAACAACTGGAACGCTCCATTCTGGAACCAAGGCTATCAGATGTGGCCTCAACAACAGTTCAACCCTTGGACTCAGATGCCTATGTCTCCATTCCCTCAAGCAGGCATCCTTGGATCGCGCCCACAACAACAAGTTCCAATGCAAGGACCTCATAACAATGCCAGAAATCAAAAGCCGGAGCCAACAATGGACTTTGCGTCGGCCTTCAACACTATGACACTCATCAATCCAACAGACTCCCAGTGGTATATGGATTCTGGTGCAACGGCTCACCTCTCCAACTCGGCAGGTAATCTTAAGTCTGTTATTAATAATTGCACCAGAAAAACTGTAACTGTGGCCAATGTAGGTAAAATTCCGATTAGTTCATCAGGCACTTTTTCATTTCAAACTCACACACGTCCTCTTGCTTTAAAGTCTGTCTTTGTCACTCCTTCTGTTATAAAGAACTTGATCTCTGTTCGTCGCTTTACTAAAGATAATTCTTGTTCTGTTGAATTTGATCCAATGGGTTTTTCTGTGAAGGATTTGCTAACACGGAAGACAATTCTCCGCAGTGACAGTGCAGGAGAGCTCTATCCGCTTCTACCTTCTTTCAATAAAGCGACTTCTGAGCCGCAGGCTTTACTTACTTGTTCTTCTAATACTTGGCATCGCCGTTTGGCGCATCCAAGTGATCAAACTTTAAATCATTTGCTTTCAAACTCTGCTTTATCTTGCAAGAAAAGAGACATTTCTCACTTATGTTCTTCTTGTCAGTTTGGAAAACACACAAAAATTCCTTTCTCTTCCTCAAATACGAATGTCAAACAACCTTTCGACATCGTACATACAGACTTATGGACCTCACCTATCCAGAGTCTAAGTGGGATCAAATACTATGTTCTTTTTTTGGATTCCTATTCTCACTTTCTCTGGGTCTATCCCTTGCGGTACAAACATGAAACTTTCTCTAAATTTCTGCATTTTACAAATTTTGTGAAAACTCAATTTGGCAGGGACATCAAATCACTTCAATGTGATAATGGTGGCGAGTTTAATAACTCTGAATTTCATGATTTAATCGCTTCAAAGGGAATGACTTTCCGATTCTCCTATTCTTACACTTCTCAACAAAACGGAAAAATTCAGAACGAATGATACGTACTATCAACAACGCGGTGCGTAGTCTTTTGTTCCAAGCAAATCTACCATCTTCCTTCTGGGTAGAGGCTTTACATACTGCGGTCCATATCATCAATATTCTACCATCCAAAGCAATAGGCAACCAAACACCATTTACGGTACTCTTTAAAAAGCCTGTCTCTTATTCTCACTTAAAAGTTTTTGGTTGCTTATGTTACCCTAACATCAATCACTCTCACGCTCATAAACTCTCACCAAGATCTTCTCAGTGTATTCTTTTAGGCTATCCTCACAATCATCAAGGCTACAGATGCTATGATTTGAAAACAAGGATGATCATAATTTCTCGACACGTCAGTTTCGATGAAACAATCTTCCCATACTTGATGAAACAGTGTATATGACGCAACCTCCAGGCTTTGTAGACCCGGCCAAGTAAAATTATGTGTGCAAATTAAATCGTTCTATTTATGGTTTGAAACAGGCACCGCGTGCTTGGAACAAACAGGCACCGCGTGCTTGGAACGCAAGATTTGTCAAGTTCATTACATCAAAAGGTTTTACACAGACCAGATCGAATGATAGCCTCTTTGTGTATAACAAAAATGGACTATTGGCGTATCTAATCCTCTACGTGGACGACATCATAGTTACAGCATCCACACCTACTCTTAAAAACACGATCATACAAGTCTTGAAGTCCGAGTTCCCAATGAAAGACTTTGGCAAAATAAGCTCCTTCCTTGGCGTTTCGGCTAAGTTCAACGAAAAGGGTTTGTTTCTAAATCAATCTCGCTATGCACAAGACATCATCGCACGAGCTGAAATGTCTGACTGCAAGCCTTGCGCAACTCCAGTTGATCTCAAATCCAAACTAGCCGAAAAGGAAGGAAAACAAGTCGCGAACCCCACCGAATATAGAAGTTTGGCAGGCGCTCTTCAATACCTGACGTTTACGCGCCCAGACATCTCCTATGCGGTCCAGCAGGTGTGCTTGTTCATGCACGATCCATGCGAGAGCCATCTTCAAGCTCTGAAAAGAGTGATCAGATACATACAAGGAACAAAGCACATGGGCCTGCAACTCCTGAAGAAACAGAACATGCGACTCACAGCCTACACAGACGCGGATTGGGCTGGATGTCCGTCTACCCGCAGGTCAACTTCCGGCTTCTGTCTCTATCTCGGTGACAATCTCATCTCCTGGTCAGCAAAATGTCAACCAACAGTCTCTAGATCAAGTGCGGAGGCTGAATACAACGGTGTTGCTAATGCGGTTTCCGAATCTTGTTGGCTACGTAACTTATTACTTGAAATGGGACGACCTCTCAAGAACTCCACGGTCGTGTTCTGTGACAATGTCAGCGCAGTCTATCTCTCAACAAATCCAGTTCAACATCAACGGACAAAACATATTGAGATAGACATACACTTTGTAAGAGAAAAGGTCCTCCTCGGCGAAGTTCGAGTTCATCATATCCCTTCCACTCTTCAGTATGCAGACATCTTTACCAAGGGACTACCGTCATCACTCTTCATCAACTTTAGGTCCAGTCTTGGTGTGACAGAGCCCACGCTGCAACTGCGGGAGGGTATTAAAGGATAGATATCATTTGTATAGTTAAGATATTATTCCTTAGTATATGCTGTATAGATATAAGATGATCCCTATAATCTCTCAACCTCTTGTACTATATATTGACATATCAATACACGATATCATTCAAGGGAAACTCATTGTCTCACACTGTTCGGTAATCAATCACAATAAACTCCCCTTTTCGTTAATTGTCCTCACTGATGATAAATATCCTAACGATTTGTATATATGTGTTTCTGATATTGATTTAGCAGAAAGAAGAATCAGAAAAACAAATTTAAGGCAGGAGTAGACAGGTATGAGACAGAGCATTGTATCTATTTATATATACTTGCATCTATGGATAACCAAACTTTATTGATGCTAAGATTTACAAAATACCTGTTTCTGTTTCTGAAGTAATAGAGCACTCTCTCTATTTCTTACTTAATGAGTGCAGGCACTCTATCAATATTTTTTATGTTTTGAGATACACTACATATAGTAAATATTTGTATGGACAGTAATGGTGTTCTAGTTTTAGAATTGTACATTTTATGCAGAGCTGGTCTTAGACTCTTAGTCATCTTTTCAAGTGCTTGTCACGACGATGTACCACTACTGCTAGCATTGTGAGTTGTATTTAACTTTTAGAAATACCTCTGTTGTTCTTTTTTTTTTTTTTTTTTTGAAACAAAATACCTCTCTTGTTCATGAATAGATTTCTCTTATCTAATGGAAATAATGAGACTGTTTTCTTTGGTCTGCATGAAATTGACGTTTTGGAGAACCAAAAGACGTCAGCTGAACCAAACTTAGACAATGCACTTGACATCAAACAGGAGCAAAACACGGTTAGTAATTTGTTTAGAAGATTTTAACTCTATGTGAATGAATTATCGTATGATTTGCTGATGAGATGAAAGAAAAGTAGAAACATGTAGGATGTTATGCAATAAAAGAGAGTTTGGAGATAGATAGCGTGCAAAAGATTTAGAGGATCTTAATTTTCGTTTTTAGCATAAATAAAGTTGATAGTTAATAATTTGTATTTAAATTATGGTAAAAATATATCTTTTATGAGAATCTATATTACAAAACGATTTTTAGTTATATTTTGTTTTTTTTTGCAATTCCCTTTTAAGAGAATCTATTTTTGCAGATATATTTTTTTTACGAAATATTTATAGGTTTGCGTTGGAACGTAAGGAGCTGAAGGGATGGCAATCACATTTTGATAATATTGGCTTACTAACTGCGTAAATAGGTATTTTCGAAATGATCATGAGTTAATTATACCTATTATAGTACTATACAAAAAATTATAGTGAGAGTGTCACATGTTAAGTTGCTGGTTAGGTAACTATGGAATCGACTTGTACATCACTGTGGTCTTACTGTCTTATTAACTGGTTGACATGATTATTAGTAAAAGCCAAGTTTATTGATTAAAAATAGAATTTAAATGAAAAGTATTGAAAATAAACGAAATCCAAACAAAATCCAGAAATTCCAAAACAACATGAAACAAAAGCCAAACAGCAAACTTAAATGTAGCTGATCCGTTGGTCACATTATCAGCGGTGATGAAAAGTCCAAAACAAAACGATTTTCCAACCATGTTTTGGATAGGAATAGGTAGAATATCTTGGTCTTCAATCTGTAAGTTAAAAGGCTACTTCATAGAAATTTTGAAACAATAATTGATCACTATTTATCTTAGAAACAAAATACCTCTCTTGTTCATGAATAGATTTCTCTTATCTAATGGAAATAATGAGACTGTTTTCTTTGGTCTGCATGAAATTGACGTTTTGGAGAACCAAAAGACGTCAGCTGAACCAAACTTAGACAATGCACTTGACATCAAACAGGAGCAAAACACGGTTAGTAATTTGTTTAGAAGATTTTAACTCTATGTGAATGAATTATCGTATGATTTGCTGATGAGATGAAAGAAAAGTAGAAACATGTAGGATGTTATGCAATAAAAGAGAGTTTGGAGATAGATAGCGTGCAAAAGATTTAGAGGATCTTAATTTTCGTTTTAGCATAAATAAAGTTGATAGTTAATAATTTGTATTTAAATTATGGTAAAAATATATCTTTTATGAGAATCTATATTACAAAACGATTTTTAGTTATATTTTGTTTTTTTTTGCAATTCCCTTTTAAGAGAATCTATTTTTGCAGATATATTTTTTTTACGAAATATTTATAGGTTTGCGTTGGAACGTAAGGAGCTGAAGGGATGGCAATCACATTTTGATAATATTGGCTTACTAACTGCGTAAATAGGTATTTTCGAAATGATCATGAGTTAATTATACCTATTATAGTACTATACAAAAAATTATAGTGAGAGTGTCACATGTTAAGTTGCTGGTTAGGTAACTATGGAATCGACTTGTACATCACTGTGGTCTTACTGTCTTATTAACTGGTTGACATGATTATTAGTAAAAGCCAAGTTTATTGATTAAAAATAGAATTTAAATGAAAAGTATTGAAAATAAACGAAATCCAAACAAAATCCAGAAATTCCAAAAACAACATGAAACAAAAGCCAAACAGCAAACTTAAATGTAGCTGATCCGTTGGTCACATTATCAGCGGTGATGAAAAGTCCAAAACAAAACGATTTTCCAACCATGTTTTGGATAGGAATAGGTAGAATATCTTGGTCTTCAATCTGTAAGTTAAAAAGGCTACTTCATAGAAATTTTGAAACAATAATTGATCACTATTTATCTTAGAACATAACAATAATTACCTCAGCATATGACCCGTCCCAAAGTTCAACAGCTTTATCACCAATAATACTTGTAGCCACAGTATCAAGCAACATTAACTCGGATGATCAAGTGTCATCTTTCACTAACACATGAAGCTTATAACTGCAGGTTTCAAAAATACAAAACAAATGTAGATATATTAATACTTTTAAATTAAGTCACGTTTTAATTAAAATTACAGAAAAGTAAAATAAGAGAAACAAAGTCTGTAATTACTTGGGTGAGATATTATAGGTGTTTGAATGACACAAATCACAATAGAATTGTGGCTTATAAGATTGAGCCATCTTCTGACTGCCATTCCTGCCAACCTTGGTCACACGTCGGTTGTGTCTGTTACATCCAAAATAATACCAGCCCCAATCCGTGTTGATAGCTTCGGTTGTACAAATGATTTTGCAAGACTCAACCTTCACGGTCATAACATAAAATCTTTGTAACAAATAATGATATAATAGACTAAAGTTCTTGTAAGTATAAAAGTGTGTTCTACTACATCATCCGCAAGCAAAATTTCTGAAATACATTAATATCAACGACATTCCAATCATCCATTACTTGCTTCATAATCTTTTTTTCATCACTGTTACCCAAAAGAGCTAAGGCAAGATCAACTTGATTCATCCTGCAAATAAATATAGTAATTTTTTGAAGTTTATTTGATAAAAAGTTATATTTCCGTTAGTTTGATTAAAATATAAAAGAACCTGGATCTAATTCAACATAGAGTTTTTTTATTAGATCAAAGTAAAAAAACTCAAGCTCTTACAGTCTCGTGTGCTAGTATGAAATCAAGAGTCTCCCCTCCAAAAATGGGTTTTCGGTTTCCACGAATGAAGAGCTTTGACACGAACTCGCCATTCGTCTTTGTAGGGCTTGAGATCGTCGATAAAAACCATATTTCTTGGGGTATCATATTTTTACGAGTTGTAAATGGATGTTAGCTTCCTCTTAATCGTCTCTATATATAGAGAGGTAAATAATCTAGGTCTTTCAAAGTTATTGCGTGTTAAGATATTGTGTGGATATTCTCCCGGGTCAAATATTTCTGGGATATCACATATTTCGAAAATATTGTAGATTGTAATATCTTTTTTGTTATATTTTTGTGCGCTGATTTAGGTAACTATTTATGGAGGCTTGGAGATATATTTCTTGCAGAAGTAATTAAAAGACGTGGGAAGGAAGTTGAGCACAGAAAATTAAGGTAATAATATCTTGTATAGATTGCAACCGAGATTATAGCCATTCAAACACTATATTGTTATGATATTTTTAGGAATCAAGCGAGTTCTGTTAATTTAATTGCTTGGTTAGTTGTACAATTTAGTTAGCGCACAAACGGGATAAGTTAACCGATAACTATTTTAGATTATTGATTTCGACTTTGGTTAAATAACAATAATTATTCTCGTGTCCAAAAACTTTTCAGTAAGTGTACTAAACGTGTTTCAAAACAATCCCATTGTATACTTCAGTTTTAATAATATAGATATAATAGTATAGTTTCCACTTTTCTGAGGTGACACGTCAACATTTTGGTGGATTCCACTTTTAAAAATGTGAAAATTTATCAAGCATGTGGTTCGAACCTGGGTTATTGAGATATAAATACCAACATTTATACCACTAAACTAAAGGATACTTTGTACATTGATGGCCGAAACTAATATATTTATGAAAGTCGGAAACCTTTGTTTTTTCGGTTTTCTCTGTGGGTCGGGCGTACAAGTGTATTATGAGTTTCATTTTTAAATGAGGTTCATCACGTTATGTGAAAAAAAACAACAATTATTGTTTTTCCATAATGTAAATTGTCTTTGTTTAATATGAGTTAGGGTTCTTTTCATCATTGTCTCAGACAAGTCTGAGTTACAGAGTTGCGCCGTGTGTCTGTTCGTAATCTATTATTTTACCGGTGAACTCTTCATCTCCCCATCTTAAATCGCTTGATCTTAAATGTTCATGATTTGTATCCTTTCTCTAAACCCTATATATATGATTCTCATCTTTGATGAACCCAATATGCATCTCTACAAAACTCATTGATTTAGGGCTGGGCAAATAAACCGAACCCGAAAATCCGAACCGAACCCGATCCGATAAAAATGAATCCGAACCGATCCGAACCCGACATAAATACCGAATGGATCTTGTTTTATGGTATTTCGGGTTATGGGTATTATCCGAACCGAACCCGAAATTAAATGGATATCCGATAGAACCCGAAACATTCAAAATGCCAAAAAAAGAACTTGTACCAAACATGATCTTAATTCCTGATATGTAGCCAAAATACACTAAGATATTATTAAACATCTACAATAACTATCTACTACTTGAAGGTTGATGGTTGAAAGTGGCGGTTGAGGCTTGAAATTTTTAGATTTTGGTTTTATTTTCATTGAATAATTTTTTTTTATTTCATGAGAACTTAATTTTTCGTTTTATGATTTCATTTATTGGTTTTCTTTCTATAGATAACAACGTATACCTTTCGTTTGACTTTGAATGATCATGTTTGATGTTTTTTTCTTATTTCTGAATCGATTTTACTTATGTTTTGGTTACAAAATAGGTACAAATCAAGTACTTTAAACCCGAAGAACCGATTTTACTTATGTTTTGGTTACAAAATAGGTATAAATCAAGTACTTTAAAACCGAAGAACCGGTTGGAACCCAAAACCGAAAGTACACGGGTTGTACGGTTCTTTGAAGATTTACTAACCCGATCGAACCGATAAAACCCGAACCGGACCCGAACCGAATTTTTATATAATCCGAATGGGGCTGATTTTGATAAACCCGAAAAACCGAGACCCGATTGGATAAAACCGAAACCCGATTGGGACCCCGAATGCCCAGGCCTACATTGATTCCTCTTAGCTTTAACGATGTTATTGAAAATGTCTCTCTGCCTCTCCAGTTCCTCAAACTGGCATTCCCGGCATCCGTCACTCAACTTTCGAGTCTCTCCGTGTTGGTCGTAGTAGTCAGAGCATAGCCTCTAACCTCCTTGCTTATGGGATTCCTTGAACTTCAAGAAATACAGTGAGTTTATGGAAATCACAGTTCTCTTCCTTGATGAAAATGTAAGTTAATCTTTGATTTATCACACTTATTTAATATAATTGTTTTTAATTGATTTCCTGATGCTTTGTTAAATCATATTATTTGCAGGTTTCGTGATTCATGAGTTTATTCTCTCGCCGGACGTGCTAATCATTACATGCCATCTTTGAAAGCCGGTTCCATTGTGAAAGTTGATCGTTTTAAGGTTGCTAGGTGCTCAAGTATGTACAAGATAATTGATTATCCATTCCTCATTCGTTTCATCTCACCAACTATTATTGATGAAGTCATCACGGGTGCTCCTGAGATCAATCTCCAATCATAATTAGACTGTTTGATAATTTCCAATTGATTGCGAATACAAACCTAGAACTCCCAGGTGTAGAACCTAAAATCTACACTAAGTATTTGATAGTGATCGGGGTTTGATCTAGATAAGACAAATGATGTAAGCAACGATATCTTCAGAACACACCGATGTTAAACAGTTTTCAGTAGGCAAAAATGGACTTTATTGATTAATAAGATCGAATACAATGAGTTGAACTAGATCGAGTGATACAAAATGAGATCCGTAAAGAAAGAGTCTAAGATCAGGAGGAAACAAGGTCGATATTAATGTGTAGCTCTCTTTAGGGTTTTCAACGTGTCCTTCTTCATGTCCCTTCTCCTTTCTTTATAGCGAGTCGACTTCGTGATCTTCGTAGCTGCTCCGCGCTCTCCGTAACTGCTCCGCGATCTTCGTAACCGCTCCGCGATCTCCGGGGTCTCGAGTTCTTAGCTTTCGAGCTCGGTTGCTTGCTACAGGCTTTGGTTCCTTACGACCCATCACTTTGATCGCGACCCGTTAAGGTATTACCCAAAATTGGGTCCAACATTTTTCTCCAGCCTCTTTTGATTTGATCAAAAAGAAAAGAGGCGGTTATCATTTACCCCGGGTCTCGTCCCCTGGTAACCGATATCACTCGGATTCTATTAATGATGGCTTTTGAAAAAGCCGTTTGTTGGTGCATTTTTTATTATTATTTTAATCGGTAACGGCTATCTTAGCCGCCGCTAGGGCGTAGACTAGGTCATTATTGTTTTTTTTGAAAGCGATGATAGAGCCGTTAAGGTGGCTTATATATATGTAGAGGATCTTCTTTTTGCCTCAATTTTGTTTTCTCTTTTTCGTCTCTTTCCTTTGCTCTGAAATTCTCTGTTCGTTGAGCTTGAGATGTCTTCGTCGTTCAATTTCCCTCGTCCCACTACTAAGGCCAATGATCTCGAGGACCTTTACAAGGCCTACGGGGTCGATCGCTCCGTCGTTCTTGATTTGGCCAGTACGCATGAGACTCCCGAAACTGGCGAGAAAGCTCTTATGGAGCTTATTTTTCTTCCTTTCACTCTTGTGGTCTTATATTCCCGATCCCGGAGCCAATACTTGAGATTCTGGCGGAGCTCAGGTTATCGCTTACTCAGATCCTCCCAAACTTTCTTAGGTATCTTATCGCCTTCTTGGTTAGGGCTAGGGAGGAAGGTCTTTCCGTCGGCCTTAGTGAGTTCCGACAACTCGTTCTGGTGAAGCGGAACCAGCAGAACCCTTGTACCTTCCTCGTGTCTCCGCACCCAAGTCGTCATGTTATTGAGGACATCCCTTACGCTGACGAAGTGGCGAACAGTTTTGTTTTCAAGATGGATCGGCGTCCATGGGTGAATTCGACTTCTCTCGGCTTCTTGGTTGGGCTAGGAGGAAGGTCTTTCCGTCGGCCTTAGTGAGTTCCGACAACTCGTTCTGGTGAAGCGGAACCAGCAGAACCCTTGTACCTTCCTCGTGTCTCCGCACCCAAGTCGTCATGTTATTGAGGACATCCCTTACCGCGACGAGAAGTGGCGCGAACAGTTTTTTGTTTTCAAGATGGATCGAGCGTCCATGGGTGAATTCGACTTCTCTCGGCTTCTTCGGCGTTGGGCCGAGAACTACGGAGAGTTTTCTTTTGTCTATTTGTCGATTTTTCTCTTTGCGAATTGGTGACTCAACCTTTTGTTTTTCTTCGATCAACTCAGCTCCTACTGGAAACTCCTCGATGTCAGACGAGATTCGTGGTCTAATCTGGATTCTTCGGAGAGATCGTTTGAACTGGTCAACGTTTGACCAAGCTCGGATTCAGACTGTTTTTGCTATGCCGGAGGGGACCGACATTGTAGAAACCCGTTAAAAAAAAAGAAAGAGAATGGTCGAGTATCTTCGTGGTGGTCGAGTTGCGGGCGATCAGATTGTTCTTGTTTCAACCATGAGTCAAGTATGCCACTAGGCCATGGTTTGACAACGTCTTAGATTGATCAGATGTATGTTTTGGAAGCAAGCACGACGGGAAAACCCGAAATTAGACGAAAACCCTAATTTCGGTATTATGGAATTTTTCGAGGAAGCCGGAGGCTCGGGAAATATTTTCTCTCAGATTCAGAGATCAAGTGGAGTTTAATAAAAATGTTCATAGCATCAGAAAGGGCGTAGAAAAATATTTGGGATTGATTGCGGGACGAAAATTCACCAGAATAATCGAAATCAGAAAAATGGACCGAGAAGCTCGAGGTGGCTCGTTGCATGGGTTCAGAACGTGGTGTCAACTGTTCAGAAAGCTGAGTGTCTACAGAAGCTCGAGGTGTCACCATGCATGGAAGCTGCACATGCAGCTTGACATGTGATGTGCCCCGGTTCGTGGATCAGTCCATTGGAGCCAACCAGCATGGAGATCAGGACGTTATGAACAATTTGACCGAGGTTCGTTCATCCGACCGTACCGGACACACTGACCAAGCCGTCCCGCATATGTCCCGATTGGAGCTTCGGCTGGAACCACGACCAGACGACCGACTTACCTGTACTGAAGCTCGTCTTCCCCGACAAACTCGACATTCTAAGACCCATGGTCGAGCCAGACTTAGCTTGGGTGGTGAAGAAACCGAAGACAGACATACATTCTCATTCGGCGGACCATCCGGACAGTCCCGCAGGTGTCCTTATCGTTACTCCGTGCATCCATCTGGTTCTGATGAACCTGGACATCTTGACTAGTCTTCTCCATTTTCCGTGCCTTGACCAGATCTAGTCTTCTCCATTTTCCGTGCCTTGACCAGATCTAGCCTTCTCCATTTTCCGTGCTTTGACTAGATCTAGTCAAATTTGTATTTTCTATGCATTGTTTTCCCACATTTTCTTTAATTGTCTTTGACTACAAAACACTATAAATATGTAGTCCCTTTGATGATTAAAATCAGTTCATTTTGGTTGTTTATTTCGTTTCTTCTTTGAGTGAGAGAGAGAGAGTTCTTAGATTGTTCATCGGTTTGAACCAGCTTGTTGATTTGGTGGTCAGCCAATCATCTTTGTGTGTCGTTTGGTGGTTAGCCAACACACTACATTTGTTCTTAGGTGGTTGCCTTAGATCGTGAGTATATCAAAAGCCATTCCGCATCTCTTGACGATCCTTTCAATCCATCTCAGTTCCAGAAGTGCCATTTGCTTCTTAGATCATATCCAACACCCAGCTAAAGTGATCCTCCCTATCTTAGGGTTCTTCAACATGTAGAAGCACGAGGTGGATCGACCAAGCACGAGGTGTCTCCGCGCATGCAACTAAAGCATGCGGCCAGCCATGTGTGATGCTGTGGTGCCTTGCATGAGTTCCAGTCATGCAGCCTGACATCTGGGAGTGGTGGCATCCTGCATGTGTCCTGGACATGCAGCCAGCCATGTGGAGCACGAGGTGTCTCAGCGCATGCAACTAAAGCATGCGGCCAGCCATGTGTGATGCTGTGGTGCCTTGCATGAGTTCCAGTCATGCAGCCTGACATCTGGGAGTGGTGGCATCCTGCATGTGTCCTGGACATGCAGCCAGCCATGTGGAGCACGAGGTGTCTCAGCGCATGCAACTAAAGCATGCGGCCAGCCATGTGTGATGCTGTGGTGCCTTGCATGAGTTCCAGTCATGCAGCCTGACATCTGGGAGTGGTGGCATCCTGCATGTGTCCTGGACATGCAGCCAGCCATGTGGAGCACGAGGTGTCTCAGCGCATGCAACTAAAGCATGCGGCCAGCCATGTGTGATGCTGTGGTGCCTTGCATGAGTTCCAGTCATGCAGCCTGACATCTGGGAGTGGTGGCATCCTGCATGTGTCCTGGACATGCAGCCAGCCATGTGATGCTGTGGTGCCTTGCATGAGTTCCAGTCATGCAGCCTGACATCTGGGAGTGGTGGCATCCTGCATGTGTCCTGGACATGCAGCCAGCCATGTGGAGCACGAGGTGTCTCAGCGCATGCAACTAAAGCATGCGGCCAGCCATGTGTGATGCTGTGGTGCCTTGCATGAGTTCCAGTCATGCAGCCTGACATCTGGGAGTGGTGGCATCCTGCATGTGTCCTGGACATGCAGCCAGCCATGTGGAGCACGAGGTGTCTCAGCGCATGCAACTAAAGCATGCGGCCAGCCATGTGTGATGCTGTGGTGCCTTGCATGAGTTCCAGTCATGCAGCCTGACATCTGGGAGTGGTGGCATCCTGCATGTGTCCTGGACATGCAGCCAGCCATGTGATGCTGTGGTGCCTTGCATGAGTTCCAGTCATGCAGCCTGACATCTGGGAGTGGTGGCATCCTGCATGTGTCCTGGACATGCAGCCAGCCATGTGATGCTGTGGTGCCTTGCATGAGTTCCAGTCATGCAGCCTGACATCTGGGAGTGGTGGCATCCTGCATGTGTCCTGGACATGCAGCCAGCCATGTGGAGCACGAGGTGTCTCAGCATGCAACTAAAGCATGCGGCCAGCCATGTGATGCTGTGGTGCCTTGCATGAGTTCCAGTCATGCAGCCTGACATCTGGGAGTGGTGGCATCCTGCATGTGTCCTGGACATGCAGCCAGCCATGTGATGCTGTGGTGCCTTGCATGAGTTCCAGTCATGCAGCCTGACATCTGGGAGTGGTGGCATCCTGCATGTGTCCTGGACATGCAGCCAGCCATGTGGAGCACGAGGTGTCACCGTGCATGCATCCGGAGCCATGCGAAGCGACACACGGGGGGCCACAAACCTGAATCTGATTGGCTGCTTTCTTATATAAGTAGCCCACGACCCCAGCTCATTTCTTCACATCCAGACCTGTCCAAATCAACTTAAAACCGTGAGAGAAAAGTGGAAAAAGAAAGCAAGAGTTTTCGATCTTTTTCGAGAGTTTTAGAGAGGTTTCGAGTTTAGTTCTCTACTGATTTCGAGTCAGTGCCTAGTGACGGTTCTGTCCAACTGAATTCGTCCAGGTCGCCCAGCCCAGTTCTTTTGATGATCAAGTGGAGGTGATGTTCAGAGTTAGTTCAGTTCCACGGTTTCTGATCGATACTCCGCCAGGAAGTCCGAAGAACTGTACATGAGCTAAAGGAGGTTCTGTCCAGATCAGTCTGTCGAAGCCTGTCAGTTTCTACATGGTGAAGCCAAGGTTATGTCCAAGTCAAGATCAGTCCAGTTCAGTCCAGTCAAGGCGTCCATTGGGTTTTGGCCAAGTCCTCTTCGATCAACCAGCTGCTTATCGGCAAAGAACACTGTGAGTTGTGATCAATTGATTGCTGACTTGTTTTCATCCAGGTTCCCGTTATTTCGAAGTTGGATCATGGCAGGAGGCCAGGTCTAACTGAGTAACAGTTTGATTAGTTAATAGTTGAGTATTAGTTATTGCTTGGGAACCGTAGTAGCATGCTAATGGTTAGGTTGATTGGTTAGTTAGCGAATGCTGAATGCTTAGATGATATCGCTAAGTTGTGGATAGTTAGGTATTCTGGAATTAGTCTTTATGCTAGATTCTGGAATATGTTTGATTGGTTTGTGATTACTACTTGAAACCTTGTGTTATTTTACCGGGTTTAGTATTAGTCATGTATTGGCCATATAGCATTTGTGTAACCCACGATGCTAGGCATGTTTGAAGTTGAATGTGTTGATTGTGTGGTAATTAATACTAGGAACCTTGTGTTATTTTTACCGGGTTTAGTATTAATCGTATATTGGCCGATAGCATTTGTGTAACCCACAATGCTAAGCATATTGGGATGAGTTAGTGTTCTTCAGACCTCGTACCCGACGGGTTCAAGGAAACCCCTTATTCGCTGGATCGGAAAGACTCAGAGAGACGGGGTCATGGCCTATGACTGAGTGATTACACGACAGTGTAATGTGGCAGTGACCCGAAGGACTGTGGGCTGTCTCGCGGTGACCCGAAGGACAGTGGACCGCGGTCGGTTGAAAGTTCCTTCTTCTGGCCTTTGTGATAGGAAGATAGGATATTTCCGATAGTGAAGGAGGAGCATAACGTCACCAGGACCCGAGTTTGTTATATATATTATATCGTGTTTTGGGTTGTTAAACCCTGGTTTAAATCGAGTTTGAGTTTGGTGATGAGCTAGTAATTAGCATAATGCTAGTTATCTTTCTATCATTTACCGCTGCGTAATTCGGATATTGCTTGTTTTTATTGAATTGTGTTGTTAGGTGAACCTCTCGCTTTAGATTGTTTGGGGTGGGATAGCGAGGGGTTGTATTTGTTAGATGGGGATCATAATTCACTGAGTAACATTAGGTTACTCATCCAACTCCGTTGTCCTTTTTGCAGGTCGCTTTAGGTAAGGATGATCGGATAGCTTGGTGCTGGACGTTAGGACTGCCGGTGTAGATTTTCATGCCTTTTGTAAACGGTATTGAGTTATTTGTTTTGTTGGCTCGATTTGGCATTAGGCCGGGCCCAGTCTCGAATTATTCAATGTATGAATATTTCTTAAATCAATAAAAGTAATCGTTTTATATGCGCTTCATGAGTACTCTGATATTTGACTAGTCAAGTTTAACACAACGTTAGGTCGTAGTACGGGTTGAAAAGCCTTAGGCCTCGATCTGACGGAAAACCCTAACTCTAGGTACGGGTTGCAAAGCCTTGTGCCTTGACGCAGCGGGACGAGTTAGTGGATGAACTGGTCTAGGTCGTGGAGTAAAGTTTGTGACTCTGACTAGATCGTCCCTAGCCCGTCACGTAGCGCTTCCGGACCATGGTGTTGGGTTGGACGGTCAGTCATGTTCTTGTTTGATTGTTGGCTGGCCGGTTGGTCTTTCATCTCCAACCCTTGGTGTGGGTCGTCCGTCGGTCATGTTCTTGTTTGATTGTTGGCCGGTGGGTCAACCTATGCTTAGGACGGTTCGGGGGTGTTACAGACATGGCTCCTTTGGTCGGGGGTTCTGAGGATGAGGTCGAACACACCCAGGAAGTCTTAGTGACTCCTTCTGTTCAGACCCAGTCTTCAGATCGATTAACTAGGCAACTTGTGAGGAGGTTGTTGTTCTGCACTTCCGGGTTTGCATCGAAGGGCCGATCTTCTGGAAAATCTCCCTTGATCTCGATTCACTACTCTGACGGTGAAGATATTTCGGGAGAGAGGCAGCATCTGGTCTCGTTGAGCCCTGGCTCGAAAGACGAGACCGTTGCGGCGACTCGCAAGCGACGCCAATCGTTGGAGGGTGCCTTGCCCGGTCCATCTCGTCCTAGGTTTGTTCCTAAGGGAGATGGTTCTTTGTTTGCGGCCCAAAGTGATTTAATTTCCCTCGCTGGTCGTATGAGGTATGCGGTTTCCGTCTCCCATTTCTTGCTTCCTCGGCCGAGAAGGAAGCCCACGACAAGGTTGCGGTGGCGAGTTCGAAGGTTCGTTTTTTGCCTTATTTTCCTTGAAAACTTGCTTCGAGGTATTGACTTGCTTATTTTGACTTCTTCTCAGGTGATGGAAGCCTTAACGAATACGTGGTGGTGATGAAAGATCAAGTCGTTGCTTCTCGGAACGACAAAGAGATCGAGAGCATTGGTTCCGAGATCAAGAGGCTTTCGAAGGAGCTTGAAGCCACCAAGCGAGAATGGAAGAAGGATACCAAAAAGATCGAGGCTTTGACTGAAGATTGGAGGAGAATTCACCTAGAGAATGAGGCTCTTACGACCCAGATGGTTGCCCAAAAGGTAAGAATCACGGCGCTCGAGGTCGAGAGAGATCGGGACATTCGTCGCGCTTCCCGTGTTGCTCGTCGTGCTATTGCGACCCGGTACCGGGAAATCCTTGAGTCCTTGAAGGATAAATGGGCTAGAAATAAGAAGGAAGTGTGTGCTGAAATTCAGCTGCAAGAAGTGGTCGCCAATATCGATCTTCTGAACGAGCTAAAGGATGGGGGCCTAACCGTGGACACAGAGCTTGCTCGTTTAAAGGAGATGGAAGGGGATTGTGAGGCTCTCGTCGCTTCAGTCGCCGTTTCGGATTGGCCGGTCTCCGAGCTCGATCTTCCTCAAGTCTCAGATGATTCGGCGGATCAAGTCATGGGATCGTATGTCCCCGTTGATTCTGCTTCTAGTTAAATTTTTTTTTTTTTTTTTTTTAATATCTTTTGTTTTTCGCGATCTCTGATCATTGTATCTTGTATATTCTTTAACGGATAAGCATAATGTTTCAAAATATCTTTGTTTCTTTAGCATTCGAGATTTTCTTTGTTTGGGTTGTTGAGATACGGCGAGGCCTTAGTCCTTATAAAGCTTTGCTCTGTTCTGGAACTTATCATAGTGTGGTGTTTAATTTTGTTTTTTGCTTGTCAAAGGAACATGGCTTCGAGAAGACCAAACCCTGCGATTCTGATAGGGTGCGAACTTGAACAGGTAGTGCTAATGCGGAACGCATTCGATCCGGAGATGTGAGAGAAGCGCTCACAGAAGTTCTTCGTGAGGTCAAGGACCTCGAGGGAGAAAAGTCTGTTGCTCGTGTTAAGTCGAGTAGCCCAACGGGTTCGGAGGGGCTGACCGCCCCCCAAAGAAGGCGAAAACGACTGGCTTGGACCATCGTCTTGGTGTCTCAGGTGAAGCGGCTGTTGCTAAACCATTTCATTAGTAGTTCTCACACTCTAAGGATTTCCCTATTACGGAACATCCGGACAGTGTTGCTCACTTGGTGAGGCACTTCAAACCTGCTGGATGTCTGCTTCCTTCTTTGCGAAATTTGACGGAACGCGAAGCTTATGTGAAGATAGTTGTGGCTCACGCTAAGGTCGTTCTTTTTTACGCTCGATCCTTGTTGAATCTTTGGTTCGTTTTGTTTGTGCTGATTTGCTACATTCTAGGCTATGGAGGCTACCAACGAGTTTGCGGCGACTTTGGAAAAGCGCCTGCAAGATGTCCTGCGCTCTGACGAGCTTTACGAGATAAAGAAGGTTGTTCGAGAGATAAAGCTCGGTTTGAATATGGCTCAAGATCGAGAGCGTGCAAATGCCGCTCAACTGGCCGCTGCTGAGAAATTGGGGAATCAAAGTGCTTTGCTCGAAGCTCCTCTACGAGTTGTGAGTAATGAGAGGAAATCTGCCCTTGAGCAGGTTTCCTTTTTGGAAGTGAAGGTTGAATCTTCTGCTAATAAGTTCTCTGACGACCTTCGTCGCGCAACTTATGACGCTAAAGAGGGTCTGGCGGAAAGCTACTTGGACGTGTTGGTGTCTCTGAAGGAAAAGTGGGAGAAGAAGAAGGCCGCAACTGATTGTGAAGCTCGTCTTAGGGAGGTTATGGCAAATATAGATATCTTGAAAGAAATCATGAAAAACAATCTTCTGGCCTCAGATGAGTTGTTGCGACTTCGAACGAAGGAGGTCAAGCTTGGTTCCGAGCTCGATGTGATGGCGGTTTTGGATTTTTCCGTTGGGAAGCTAGATTTGCCTCAAATTACGGAGGATCTGCCAGAAGATTCTTTGCAAGGGACTCTTCGGTGGCGAATGGTGCGGATGACGTGAGGAAATGCTCGGGTGGTCAGTTCGGGGATGGCGAATTCGGCATCAAAGAGTAGCTTTAGGGGTTTTTTGTTTCTGTTTTCCCTTTTCGCTTTTGTTGTTTTATTTATTATTTATTAATAAAGAGTGGATCGTGAGTCCCGATTTGTTTTGCTGTTATTTTTGTGTTTATGCGAGGCCGATCTTTTGGGGCCGTGAGTCGATCTGTGGTAGATACTTTTTTCGACTGTTTTGGTGTAACAAATGATTTTGTTAGCTAGCTTTGTTGCGCTTGTTGGCGGAGTTGGCCGCAACCAAAGACCTGATCAAGGTTTTGGTTTTTGGTTAACTGTAATGGTTTTGCGATTTGTATATATAGGGAATCTGATATGCTTGAGCTGTAATATCTAAGAACTGTATTTATTAAGATGTTGGGTTTTGTTTTATTACAGATTTACTAAAAGAAGACATTTTAGTATTGTCGTGTCATTGTTCCCCGGGTGCTGTGGTATGCTTACTCCGAGCTTTTGTAGTTGGAGGGTGACTGGATTCGTGTCGTGAGTTGCCTACGTACCCTCAACGAGGAATCAAGTCATAACGTAGTTCGATTATTTTCCCAGGGGTAGGGTCTGCTATTCGATGTTTCGTGTACATAGGTACGTCTGTTGTTGATTTTTGCTGCCTGATGAAGGGTGTTGCTCGATGTCCTTAAAGCTCGCGAGGTAGCATGTCTTGGAGCTCTTCTGGCTTCCTCTGATAGTCTCGGCTCCCTTCGGGGTTGGAAATTTCCGGCATTGGTGATATGTTGAGGGGACTGCCTTCATACTATATAGCCAAGGCCTCCCAAGGATTGCATTGAATGGGGCAGGACGGTCTATCACGATGAATTCTACGATTTTCCTAATTTCTCCAGCGGTTACCGCGAGCTCGATCGATCCGAGGGAGTAGGTGGTTTCTCTTGCGAACCCAATGAGGGGAGTTTGCTCTTGCTTTAGGAGTGATTTGGTGAATCCCATTCTTTTGAACGGGTCGTAGAAGATGACTTCGGCCGAGCCTCCAGTGTCGATAATTACTCGGGATAGTTTGCAGCCGCCGATGTCGAGTCGTATCACGAGAGCTTCGTCGCGTGGTTTATCGAGATCTGCGCTCTCGTTTTCGTCGAAGGTGATTTCATGGTCCGGACCTGATATGGGCTCTCTCACTCCTACGTTGTTTTCAGCTCTTAGTTGGTACGCTTTGATTGATTTGACCCAATTGCAGAATTTGAAACATCCGTAAATGAAGTCGATCCGTTTTTTGTCTTTGTCATGGGCCAAAAAATTCCATCTCTTAGTTAGTGCTGGTCGGTAGTGTCTTTGCCCCCCAGACAGATTGCAATTAAGCGTCTGCATTCTGTCTTTGTGAATCTGTAGGGCAATCAGTTTTTCTAATAGTTCGAGAAATTTGGTCATTTTGTTCTTTCGTTTGAAGTTGGATATTTTTCCGCGAGGGGGCTCTGTGTTTGAGTTGTACTGAGTGACACTGGGAGGAGGAGCGGCTTCATTGGTTCTTTCCAATGTGCGGATTGCTACCGTGATCTCGAAGCGGATTTTCCCTTTGGTTTGGCTCTTGATTTCGTTGGGTGCTTTGGTGTTTCGCCCCCATGAAATCATGTCGACTCTTTTTTTCGGAGTTGGGGGTTGAGAGCTCGGTGATTCCTGTTTAATCTCCCTGCCTCTTTTGTTTGTTGAGACTTTGGCCTTTTGGTTGGATTTTGGAGTCACTGGCTCTTCTTCTTCCTCTCCGGCTTCTTCAGTGGTTTTCTTATTTTTCGTTTTGACTGCGAAGTGCGGCTCAAAATTCTTTGGTCGAGCGGCCCTTGCGATCATGGAAGGAGCAATATTTGCTGAGGTCGTATGTTGAAGACTTTTATGGCAAGTTATTTATTGCATAGGAATGTTGCTCTTTGGTGGTTGGTTCTTTAGGAGTAGCAGGCTTTTTGGTTGCGTTATTTCGCGCGATACTGTTCTTTCAAGGCTGCGACCTCTTCTTCGTGGGTGGCGAAATAAGAGGCTCGGTGTAGGGTGTCATCCAACGAGATAAGTTCTAGTACTGCCAATTCTTCCCTGAATTTTGATGAAAACCAGACGCCATTCTTTAATGCCGCTAGGGCGACGACCTCATTTGGATGTGAGATCTTGGCCTTGATTTCTCGGAACTTGTTTATGTACGCTCTTAATGGCTCGAAAGGCGCTTGTTTGAGATTCCAAAGATCTGCTTCGGTAACTCTTGTCTCTATGAAGACTGGGTATTGTTTGAGGAATGTAGATACCAACTGGGTGAAATTATCAATCGAATTTTCTTCTAGTCCTGCGAACCATTCGAGGGCGCCCCCGTGAGGTTCTTGGCGAAGAAGCAGCAGTAACCTTCTTCTTTCTCGTTGTTGGTGAGGTGTGCTCTTGATATTGCTAGACGGAAGGCTCGTACATGGGCCTTCGGGTCTGTGTTTCCGGTGTATTTGGGGAATTTCAGTTTCCCGACGTGATGCAGCCTCACGCTGGCGATTCTGTTTGTGAATGGAGTTCTTCTTGTTTCCTCGATGACCATGTCGATATCTGGGGAAGAGCTCGTTGCCATATGCACGATCGCATGTATCTTTTTGAGCTCGGCATCGTTCCTTTCGATATAATTCTGAAACATTCCGGTTTCGCTCGGGATCCCTAAGTCTTCCCTTTGGGGGTTGATATTTACAGGGCCGCGAAGATTGTGTCTCTGAGTTTGTTCTGTTAGGTAATCGAATCCCGCTTGATTTAAGGTCCTCGTTGCAGATGGAGTTCGATTCTCGGGAATAGAATGGTTCGGTGGTGCGATCCGTGTCCTTGGTTCCCCCTGCCTTTCCGTTGATCCGTTCTGGAATTGGATCAGAGTGCTTCGTGGGCGTTGGAATCCAGTGTCGATTTCATCCAATCCGCTGTTGCTTAAGCTTCGGTGGGTCATGCCCTGCGGCGAGGGTCATTGTGAATATTCTCCCGTGTAGCGTCCAAATCGAGCGCTTGGGATCTCTGGAGTACCGAACACACCAGCGTTTTGGGGATTTGACGTATTCCTTAATGGATCGAGGGATAGGGATATTTGATTTCTTTCTCGAACGTTCACGGCTCGATGCTCTGCGAGCTCCCTCTCAGCCTGTTCCAGTCGGTTAGCGATGGTTTGATTTGCGCTCTTTTAATTTCGAATTTCATCGATTAGAGTCGAGACCATTCCCTGGAGTTCAGTCAACTCTCCTCGAGTTTGGGCTAGAGGAGTCGGTGAAATTGGTCTAGACTGAGATCGGGTCAGATCGTCAGCGGACTGTCTGTCCCCAGGACGGTTCCAGACCCGAGCTCCGACTCGTTCTAGGATCGATGTCTTGTCAATCGGAGGGGATCAATCTTGACTTGAAGTCCCGGTCGGAGGGATTCGTTGCACCTGGGTTGATGTGGTCGCACCGTTGGCTCCCGTTGGTCCAGATGGTACTGTTTCTGCTACACCCTAAATCGGGAAGTATCACTTTAGCTGGGTGTTGGATATCATCCGAGAAGGCAAACGACACTTCTGGAACTGATATGGATTGAAAGGATCGTCAAGAGATGCGGAATGTCTCTTGATATACCCACGATCTAAGGCTAACCACCTAAGAAAGAATGTAGTGCGTTGGCTAACCACCAAACAACACACAAAGATGAATTGGCTGACCACCAAATCAACAAGCCGGTTCACACCAATGAACTAACTAAAGAATTCTCTCTCTCACTCAGAGAAAAGAAGAAAACAAAAATAAACTCAAACTTAGACTGCCTTAATTATGAGAAATGTTTACACATTTATACTACTTGAGGAATAGAAAAAGACTTAAGAATGTATTAAAGACAAACTTAGTAAATCGAATCTAGATGAGAAATTTAAAGACAATGTATTAAAACTCTTGGATCTCAGATCTGGTCAAAGGGACTCTTCGGCTAACATCCAGGTTCATCTGAACCAAGTGGTTCCTTCGCGGTAAGGATCAAGATGTGGGCTGGACGTTCTGTACGGCCCAAATTCGCGAGAACCGAAGGTTTCCTGATTTGCAAATTGCATAACTCCCACATCTGAACTCCGTTTGATCTGATTCTTCTTGAGGAGCTCTGTAATTGAGTTGAGAACATTCTCCAAGTTATTTCATGCGTATAGGACTCGTTTTTTTGGAAGATATGAGTCAAACAATGAACATATATCATTACTGCTTTCAATGATCAAGCCATGCATGTCTGTTTTGCCCGGTGCGCTACTCAAGGGCGCATCATTCCCTCCCTCTTCAAAAAGATTTGTCTTCAAATCTGGAACATTAAAAGGAAAAGGGTTATAAGCAAAGGAATCATAATCAGAACATTGCTCACCTTGAGTTTGGTCCGGTTTTTGAATGGAAGAAGAGCTTTCTTGGTTTGCTTGATGACCACCGTTTTGTTTTTCATCTGGCCCTTCCTGCATTGACATAAAGCTTTCAAGACCAAAGTCATATGCACCAATATCAAAAGCATTCAGAGGACCATAAAATTCATCTTTGTTTAAAAGCGTTTTGAGAATCCTTTTCAAACGAGAAATTAATTCAAATCTACTTGGATTCTCTAGTTATAAAACAGTTAATTGCAAGCAAGATTCATCAGGAATTGATTCAGATTGAGAAAAAAATAAGTCCTTATGTTCACAAGATTTCAAACATGCCATTGGCTCATGAGTGTAGTCTTCGAAAATTGGCAATGGGTCTGAAAATTCTTCCTTTTCTGCTCGGCTTCAACGTTCTCATTCTCCAAAGTCACCAACGGTTTCTGGTTTTGGCACTTGTTAGCATAATGACTGATTCTATGGCATTTGAACCACCTGGTAGAATGAGCTTTGCTTGTGGGTTTCGCAGCTTTGCTTTTATCAAAAGAAAACACATTAGTTTTCAAATCAGAATTTGAAAGAGAAGAAAACTTACATTGTTGTTTTGGTGCAGAAGAAGTGTTGGTGTTTCTCTTCTTTTTGAGTTGCTGAATAGCAAAAATTGCCTTATGCAACATCTTCTCCAAACTGGCCTAAGTCTGAAGCTCGTTCCAGTCAAGCACATCATAGTTGCTTCTCTTGGTCTTGGTGAAGGGACGATCACCATTTCTGACCCTTTTCTCATCATCATCGAACCTGTTTTGCCTCTTTCTTTGGTTTATTTGTTTCTGCGAAATCAAACCATTAGAAGAAAAATGTTTCTTATCTCCAAAAATCAATTGCCTTTTTTTTTCAAGCACGGTTTTAAAAGGATAATAAATATCTTGTTGTAGTTTTGAAGCCTGATTTGATTTCTTGTGAAGTCTAAACATCCTGAAAATACTTAACAAAAGAGTTAGCAAATAAAAATCCTCACTTTCTCAATGTGTTTAGCTCACGATTTTTAGGTGATCACTCGAGTTCTTTCCACTGGTTCAAAGGATGATAGGCAGTCAAAATTCAACAATCAAAACCCAAAACAAACTTTTGTGGGAAAAGAAAGAAAGATGAAGAGAATTTTGATATGGATCCGCTTTAACTGTCCTAAGGCTGGGTTTTTCTTTAGCCAGCAGGGTTTCTCTTCCACCACTCCCCCTGGATTTCTCTTCAGAAGTGATTCAAGCCAAAACTTTCACTTTTTTTGATCGATTTTTTTTAATAAGTGGCGATCACAAGGGAATAAATGAACAGCCGGATCAACAAGAAATAAGATCCGAGAAGGCAAACGGCACTTTTGGAACTGATATGGATTGAAAGGGTCGTCAAGAGATGCGGAATGGCTCTTGATAGACCCACGATCTAAGGCTAACCACCTAAGAAAGAATGTACTGGGTTGGTTAACCATCAAACAACACACAAAGATGAATTGGCTGACCACCAAATCAACAAGCCGGTTCACACCAATGAACTAACTAAAGAATTCTCTCTCTCACTCAGAGAAAAGAAGAAAACAAAAATAAACTCAAACTTAGACTGCCTTAATTATGAGAAATGTTTACACATTTATACTACTTGAGGAATAGAAAAAGACTTAAGAATGTATTAAAGACAAACTTAGTAAATCGAATCTAGATGAGAAATTTAAAGACAATGTATTAAAACTCTTGGATCTCAGATCTGGTCAAAGGGACTCTTCGGCTAACATCCAGGTTCATCTGAACCAAGTGGTTCCTTCAGCGGTAAGGATCAAGATGTGGGCTGGACGTTCTGTACGGCCCAAATTCGCGAGAACCGAAGGTTTCCTGATTTGCAAATTGCATAACTCCCACATCTGAACTCCGTTTGATCTGATTCTTCTTCGAGGAGCTCTGTAATTGAGTTGAGAACATTCTCCAAGTTATTTCATGCGTATAGGACTCGTTTTTTTGGAAGATATGAGTCAAACAATGAACATATATCATTACTGCTTTCAATGATCAAGCCATGCATGTCTGTTTTGCCCGGTGCGCTACTCAAGGGCGCATCATTCCCTCCCTCTTCAAAAAGATTTGTCTTCAAATCTGGAACATTAAAAGGAAAAGGGTTATAAGCAAAGGAATCATAATCAGAACATTGCTCACCTTGAGTTTGGTCCGGTTTTTGAATGGAAGAAGAGCTTTCTTGGTTTGCTTGATGACCACCGTTTTGTTTTTCATCTGGCCCTTCCTGCATTGACATAAAGCTTTCAAGACCAAAGTCATATGCACCAATATCAAAAGCATTCAGAGGACCATAAAATTCATCTTTGTTTAAAACGTTTTCAGAATCCTTTTCAAACTGAGAAATTAATTCAAATCTACTTGGATTCTCTAGTTATAAAACAGTTAATTGCAAGCAAGATTCATCAGGAATTGATTCAGATTGAGAAAAAAATAAGTCCTTATGTTCACAAGATTTCAAACATGCCATTGGCTCATGAGTGTAGTCTTCGAAAATTGGCAATGGGTCTGAAAATTCTTCCTTTTCTGGCTCGGCTTCAACGTTCTCATTCTCCAAAGTCACCAACGGTTTCTGGTTTTGGCACTTGTTAGCATAATGACTGATTCTATGGCATTTGAACCACCTGGTAGAATGAGCTTTGCTTGTGGGTTTCGCAGCTTTGCTTTTATCAAAAGAAAACACATTAGTTTTCAAATCAGAATTTGAAAGAGAAGAAAACTTACATTGTTGTTTTGGTGCAGAAGAAGTGTTGGTGTTTCTCTTCTTTTTGAGTTGCTGAATAGCAAAAATTGCCTTATGCAACATCTTCTCCAAACTGGCCTAAGTCTGAAGCTCGTTCCAGTCAAGCACATCATAGTTGCTTCTCTTGGTCTTGGTGAAGGGACGATCACCATTTCTGACCCTTTTCTCATCATCATCGAACCTGTTTTGCCTCTTTCTTTGGTTTATTTGTTTCTGCACGAAATCAAACCATTAGAAGAAAAATGTTTCTTATCTCCAAAAATCAATTGCCTTTTTTTTTCAAGCACGGTTTTAAAAGGATAATAAATATCTTGTTGTAGTTTTGAAGCCTGATTTGATTTCTTGTGAAGTCTAAACATCCTGAAAATACTTAACAAAAGAGTTAGCAAATAAAAATCCTCACTTTCTCAATGTGTTTAGCTCACGATTTTTAGGTGATCACTCAGAGTTCTTTCCACTGGTTCAAAGGATGATAGGCAGTCAAAATTCAACAATCAAAACCCAAAACAAACTTTTGTGGGAAAAGAAAAGAGAAAGAAAGATGAAGAGAATTTTGATATGGATCCGCTTTAACTGTCCTAAGGCTGGGTTTTTCTTTAGCCAGCAGGGTTTCTCTTCCACCACTCCCCCTGGATTTCTCTTCAGAAGTGATTCAAGCCAAAACTTTCACTTTTTTTTTGATCGATTTTTTTTTTAATAAGTGGCGATCACAAGGGAATAAATGAACAGCCCGGATCCAACAAGAAATAAGATCCGAGAAGGCAAACGGCACTTTTGGAACTGATATGGATTGAAAGGGTCGTCAAGAGATGCGGAATGGCTCTTGATAGACCCACGATCTAAGGCTAACCACCTAAGAAAGAATGTACTGGGTTGGTTAACCATCAAACAACACACAAAGATGAATTGGCTGACCACCAAATCAACAAGCCGGTTCACACCAATGAACTAGCTAAAGAATTCTCTCTCTCACTCAGAGAAAAGAAGAAAACAAAAATAAACTCAAACTTAGACTGCCTTTATTATAAGAAATGTGTACACATTTATACTACTTGAGGAATAGAAAAAGACTTAATAATGTATTAAAGACAAACTTAGTAAATCGAATATAGATGAGAAATTTAAAGACAATGTATTAAAACTCTTGGATCTCAGATCTGGTCAAAGAGACTCTTCGGCTAACGTCCAGGTTCGTCTGAACCAAGTGGTTCCTTCGCGGTAAGGATCAAGATGTGGGCTGGACGATCCGTACGGCCCAAATACGCAAGAACTGAAGGTCTCCTGATTTGCAAATTGCATAACTCCCACATCTGAACTCCGTTTGATCTGATTCTTCTTCGAGGAGCTCCGTAATTGAGTTGATAATATTCTCCAAGTTATTTCAAGCGTAAAGGACTCGTTTTTTGGAAGATATGAGTCAAACAATGAACATATATCATTACTGCTTTCCATGATCAAGCCATGAATGTCTGTTTTTCCCGGTGCGCTACTGAAGGGCGCATCAGTTTTGGTCCCCGGGTCGGATCCCGTAGGATCGATGTCGTTGACTCTAGAGGGTATGGTTCCGATGTCTTGGTTGGGATCCATAGTCGCGCTTAGGAAACTTAGATCGGTTTCTTAGCAAAGATGTTTTTCGTTTATCTCCCCCACAGTCGGCGCCAAAATGTAGAACCTAAAATCTACACTAAGTATATGATAGTGATCGGAGTTTGATATAGGGAAGACAAATGATGTAGGCAACGATATCTTCAGCAATGTTTAACAGTTTCCTGTAGGCAAAAATGGACTTTATTGATGAATAAGATCGAATACAATGAGTTGAACTAGATCGAGTGATACAAAATGAGATCCGTAAAGAAAGAGTTTAAGATCGGGAGGAAAACAAGGTCGATATTAGTGTGTAGCTCTCTCTAGGGTTTTCAACGTGTCCTTCTTCATGTCCCTTCTGCTTTCTTTATAGCGAGTCGACTTTGTGATCTCCGTAGCTGTTCCGCGATCTCCGTAACTGCTCTTCGATCTTTGTAACCGCTCCACGATCTTCAGGGCCTCGACTTCTTAGCTTTCGAGCTCGGTTGCTTGCTACGGGCTTTGGTTCCTTACGGCCCATCACTTTGATCGCGGCCCGTTAAGGTATTACCCAAAATTAGGTCCAACACCAGCTATATTATCATATTGCATCTGGGTTTATAATATGTTTCGTTATCATAACTGATATTTAAACTCCTAGATGTGGTTGGGGAAATCCGTTCTGTACAAGGCTCTGACCTTAGCAAAGAAACAACTCGAGTCGTTATCCGTCTTATCATTGATCCGTAAGAAACAATCAACACACAATTCCCTTTATCTTATTATCTATATTGTGCTAACATTAATAATCAAAAATATTTCCTACCCAAATTATGTGGTCGTCTATTATCATCTCCCTTACTTATCAAACTAATTTTACACAAACCTTTATTTTACAGCTTAAAATGAACCACAACAACCCAAACAATAAAAACACTAAAAACTAGAATTCCAAAAAAGACGAATCATTAATGATCACCTCTCTTTTTTGTCTAATCTTATAAATAAATTTCAAAACAAATATACCGAATCAATCACCTCAACTAAAACTTAACGACACATACATCGAGTTAGCTAAACAAATACAAACTACACGGCCAGTTTTTTAACAATTTACTAACTTACTTTCGCAACGACACATACATCGAGTCAGCTAAACAAATACAAACTACACGGCCAGCTATTTAACAATTTACAAACTTACTTTCGCAGAACGAAGAAGACGAAGACGACAACCAAGATCAGTGAAATTACCTAAACAAAAAAAGCAGAGTAAGTTATGAACTATGATAAATACAACTAACAATGATTTTTGTTTACATATTACCCATCAAATAAAAGATAAACAAACACAACCACAACTGGAGATACAAGAGACAATCCCGACAGACCCAAAAGCGGCAACAACATCTCCACCTGCTCACTCCTCTTGTCTTATAAAAATAGTTTACATGCCCAATGTCAACATGCCAATGCTATTGTCTTCTTATGAAAATACATAAATTCGTTTAAAACTCATTAAAGCCGAAATACTCAGAATTGTCACTCATTTTATAGTTATTTATACAAGTCTTCATGTATTTATTTTAAGGGTCCGGTAAGTGCAACAAGTTTAAAAATAAAATAAAAACATATAACGAACATAATAAAGATAAGAAATTTATTACTTAATACATACAACTTACACAGCTAAACTAGAGAAAAACTATCCAGAAACAAAAGGTACTCTCAACAACTTTAATATAATTTATGTACTCTCAACAGTACAATAAACAAAATAAAAAGACAAACAAACAATAAGTCTCAGTGACACAACGCACAAAAACACGAACTATATCAATCACATTACTAACACAGTTTAGTCCTTCATAAATGGAAAACAATGCATACACATTTCATCATCACAACTCTAACCCTATAACAATAAAAAAACTTGAAAAACAACTCAAAACGCAAAATTCACAACTACAATAACTCTACCAAATGTTGAGATGAAACAAGAACTCTATCCACAACCCCGCGGTTGCACGGAGAAAATGCCCTTAGTACTTCTAAAGAGTCAGAACATGATGAGAAATTATCGTTTCAAGATGGGTGAAGAATTGCTGAAGCGCTTATGTGATGAAGATATGTTGATAGTATGGCTGTATTTTTAAAAACAAAAGAATTTCAATGCCATGGACAGATTCAACAACAAGACATGTTATTTTCGGCAGCGGGAATGTTCGGAACAGATTGCGATGTAACCGATGGATCACATCTAATGATCTTTTTAGAGAAATAAATACTTACTTATAAGAATTGAGAGACACAAGAAAGATCTGAAAAGACCAAAAACGAAGTGGACAAAGCTAAAGAATCATCATATCCTACCCAACAGAGCTTTTAGGAAGAGTAGTAACAGCGCCAGTAGAATGCGTTAGGAACCATCATGTTACCGCTGTCTCTGTTAAATATTATTTTTAACATGTTTATTGAAGTTTATGATTCATGTAATCTGTTACTTGATTTTATATCAATAAAGTTAAGATGTTATAAAAAAATTTATAAGTGTACAAAATACAAACACACATGTTTGATCATATAGCAAAAGAGTTATTTTAGCATTATACAGCTCATGAGTTCGATCAAGTTTCAATGTTATGTTATGGTAATTATTTGTTTCTTTAATTGAAACGTAATACTGTAATATCTTTTATCATTTCTTTCTTTTTTTAACTTAAGCGGGGGTTATTGGTGTTGTATTAGGAAGTGTTATTGGTTTATATATTTTGAATGATTTAGAAATCCATATAATATTTATAAATCCAAGTAAAATATACAAATTTTCAAATTTTCTCGGATTACTATTTACAAATCAAGAGGTTTTTCTTCGGATTTGGGCTTTTGTATTTTTCACAAAGAAATCTATGCAAATCCATTCAAATACATTATGAAATCAAATCTATTAGTAAATCCGTATGATTGAATAACACTTGATTTGAATTAGAATTTATGAATCATTAAACGAATAACACATGATTTCAATACATATTTTAAAATCATAGAACCAATAACACCAGATTTAGTTTGGATTTTCAAATCCATTAAAATACACCAACCAATAACCCTCACTTAATGGATTTGAAAATCCGAACTAAATCTAGTGTTATTAGTTCTATGATTTTCAAATCTGTATTAAAATCATGTGTTATTGGTTTAATGATTCATAAATTCTATATCAAATCAAATGTTATTCAATCCTACGGATTACTAATAAATTTGATTTTATAATAGATTTGAATGAATTTGTTTGGATTTTTTTTGTTAAAAATACAAAGACTCAAATCCGAGGGAAAACCTCCGAATTTGTAAATACTAAGGAGGTGTTATTGGTTTATATATTTTGATTGATTTAGAAATTCATGTAGTATTTATAAATCCAAGTAAAATATGCAGATTTCTAATTTTTTTTGGATTAATATTTACAAATCCAGAGGTTTTTCTTGGTTTGGGCTTTTGTATTTTCACAAAGAAATCTATGCAAATCCATTCAAATACATTATGAAATCAAATCTATTAGTAAATCCATTATGATTGAATAACACTTAATTTGATATAGAATTTATGAATCATTAAACCAATAACACATGATTTTAATACAGATTTGAAAATCATAGAACCAATAATACTAGATTTAGTTCGGATTTACAAATCCATTAAAATACAACAACCAATAATCCGAAAAAATAAAAATCTGAATATTTTACTTGAATTTATAAATACTACATGGATTTCTAAATCAATTAAAATATATAAACCAATAACACCAAATTGTTTCTGTTTCTGCCTTAATACTTCCATTTTTTCACTTAATTCATTTTCTTTTAATTTTTTCTTATTCAGTTTATCAAAATCTCATATATCTATATAATTTAAGCTTGTTTTCGACATATACTAAGACAAATTTTTTTTTTTTTCATGCATCCAATTTTTTAGCGAGTTAACCAATAATTAAATAGCCGAGTTAACCAATTTTTTTTTAAGAAAACAATGAGCATTAGCAATTTATTTGTATATTCATTGGTTTATTCATCAACTAGAATCATACACAAAAAGAATAGAGTTCTGATTCATTCAAAATGAAAGATCCTGTACCATAACATTTTGAATTAAACATACAAGATTATAACTTAACCAACGAATAAGGTGATATTCAAAGGCAAGCTCTAAATGAATTTACTTACAAAATGGCATTAATACGACTCAAATTACCCTAAGGAGTGTTATTCTCATCAAAAGAAGTTCAGATGTAATACTTAGGGATCGAATCCACAAGGAGCTAGGGAACAATTAAATCTAGTGTTTATCAATTCTAAAGGTTGTAAATGTTTAAATGAAATAGCAATAGTACCAAGCGAGTAAATAATAAATATAACTTGGTTGGAAATTATATTAGATGCAGGGCTACTATTCAGGTGTTGGAGATTATAATACCTATAGATGCCTAACTGTTGCATGCATGATATATTAGAGCTCATTAAGCAACTCGGTGATCAGCTGTCGCATGTACCACCGGTTAACAGACTAGATCTCGTGTCTCAACGGTTAGTATGCAGACAACGTGAGAGTGTCGATCGATGGTCTAGTATGACGTCGACCGATACACCTTTGCCAACGTCGATCGATTGTCAGTTGAGGACATTGATCGACGGGTTCTAGCCAGGCCTATGCGCGAGTATGAAATGCCCTACTAAGATGCTAAATTGGCGGTTAGCCCTTTCTAGCAATCCTAATATGATAGATAGATGTCAGGATGGGATAACAAGGGTGCTTGAGTATGCAATCCTATGATCAAGTTCTAGTTAGCAAGGCTAAAACAAGCAATGAATACAAATCTATCATGAATATCACAACAAGGCAGATCTATAGTTTGGGGCTAATCCCACAAACCTATCTGAACCATGGATCTAACAATTGAACTACTCAGACATAGCAAAACAATTCATAACAATAGAGGAATAGAAACTCATAGTATAGATGAAAAGAAATAGAAACAAGGAGTTCCAATCACAAGTGATCTTCTCTCCCAAATGAAACTTGTAACAAAACTAGGTCTAGAAAAAGCTCTGTTTTCTTTGCCGTCAAAACACTTAGGCAGTATATATTCTACTAGGTTAAAAACTCGTCAGGGTATTTTGGTAATTTGGCTTGGCCTTGGTTGTAAGTCTGCTGAATCCAAAATGTCGCGTCTGGTGTCTCGACATCGATCGATGATACTTGTGTACATCGATCGATATTAATCTTCATCTGTCGAGGCATTTTCTGATATCGATCGTCAGCACTGATGCGCATCGAACGATTGTTCTTCCTCTCGTCGACCTCTAAGTGGTCAGCTCGGGTGAAATGTCTTTTAAGCTCCAAAATGCTCCAAAATCATAGCTTTACTCCGAAATGCACCTGAACCTGAAAACATACCTAGAAGAGTAGAAAACATAGATATATATATAGTAAAATACTTATATACCATGGATAAAAATGGGTCAAATCCAAGGTATATCAACTCCTCCAGATTTACCCTTTTGCTTGTCCTCAAGCAAAATATACAGTGAGTCTCTCTGAAAGAGGTTTGAAAATATTGGGGACTTAAGATTTTAAAGCATAGAAATCTTTCCTCAACAATTTTGCAACCACATTTAAAAAGTCCTAATCACAAAAGCTCACTATGCAATATCCTAGCTTAGCAACCATTTCTAACATAACACAACTCATCAATTCCGTCGACATCCCTCTACTGATTTCATTTCTTAGCATAAATATAAAGTGAATGCTTTACCTTGGGAGTATCGATCACAGGATGCAAGGATTTCAGACAGGTATCTGGAGCTGTAGGTAAAAGTTAGTTCCTAGTTTCTCTCTCTCTAAATTTCTCTCTTGAGTCAAAGTCTGCTTCCATTGCAGGATCAGTGACCAAGATTGGATAGACTTCCATGAATCAAAACTTAATGTTGGTTGCCACCAAGTTCTGTTCACTTCTTTTTGACCTATATCCAAGAGTTCTTTGCGAAAGCGAGCCTTGAAGATTGCCGCCTCCAAGTTCCATTTCGAACTCTTTTATTTGAGTCTTTATGAATCAAGCGTTAATGGTCTTAGCCACCAAGTCCTGTTCAGACTCATCCTAATTAAACAATAGATCTTATTTATTTATTTATTTTTTATTTATTTTTTATTTTTTAAATACTCACTAACTAATCTAGGGTCAAAATTTGGAGAGAGAAAATGTGATAAATAATCTAAACCAGGCGTTACCTTCCAGACATGTCTGAAGAATCCGATTTCATGTATACCAAGCCCCAAGACAAGCGGTTATGTCAGGTTTAGTGTTGGAAATCAGCTTTGGTTACTTCATACGGTTCAAGGCAAGTGTGTAGTTGATAGGTTGATCCGCTTTAGCATCTTTAGTGCTATCTGCAATCAGTAAATCTAAAATGGTGCTAAAGATTGGTTAGATATTCATGTTTAAATCAATATAAGATTATAGTCCCTATTTTCAATAGCTAAGCATAATTTATTTAAAATTCCTTTTTACATAAGAATAAAATAAATTATATCAGTAAATCTCCCCCCAGACTTAAATTACACTATCCCAATGTAACTCAGCCGGAGTTATGATGAATAGTTTATGATGTACGAAATGTAACAAGTAAGGAAGATACATCTGACCGGATTAGATATCGATCGATGGGTAAGTGTTACATCGATCGTCGTGTGGTTGTCTATGTCGAACGATGTCGATGTCTCGTCGTCGGTCGATATTCAGGTCCTCCTACTTGGGTCTCCTAAATCTGAAAGAAATAAAACGAAAGGAATTAAATGCTAGCTAATAAAACCTAAATAAAATACCTAATAGTGGGTTGCCTCCCACTAAGCGCTTGGTTATAGTCATTTAGCTTGACTGTGGTAGTGATTGGCTATTGGGTGGAGAAGCAGCTGCTTGTTGGAAAGCAAGCATCCACGTCATCTCTGCACATTCTGGACCAAGATGCAATGAAACTTCTTGTGGCCTCATCATTTCTTGTCCAATTGTCATCCATCTTCTCAAGTACTTTGGAGATGTTCTGTAGCCTTTCTTGAACGTTGTCAATGCTGACCTGGTGCCAGCCTATGTTGTCATAGGCGTATGCTGAAAGTTCTGTCAGTTCCTTATGCATTGACTCTACCGTCTTGTGTATCAGCTGCTCGCAGATTGGTGTAGATTCGGCGTCGATCGATGCGATTATGTGTTCGTTGGTCAATCTCGGCGAGTTACCATCGATCGATTTTGCTAGTGTCCAGTCGATCGATGCTGATATCTGGTGTTGAGCTGCGAGTTGCCTCTGAATGGCTTTGACTTCTTTCTGTAGCCATTCTGCGTGGCTGTCTAGTCCACTGATTTTGTTGTCGAATGGAAAGTAGATGTCATCGCAGCGTTTGTCAAGTCGTTCCTCCATGGTGTCTAGAGCAGTGTAGATCTTGGATGTGATCTTGTCAACCTCTGCTGCTGTGTAAGGAAGTAACTCCACAGGTTTCTTGCCATCGATCCAAGGCCCTCGTAGCCTGTCGATCGATGCTGATTTTGCCTGCAAAAAACTTTGATTAGTAAGGTTCTCAATATCCTTTTGGGCATGAAGTAACTGACTAGACAATCTGTTTAAATCTATCATGACTGGTGATATAAAGCGGTCATGCATGTCCTTGTAAGTCCTCAGCCTCTCATTCATGGCTGAGACTTTAGCGTCGAGCGATGTGAAGGTACACATGTCGATCGATGTGGCTGGTTGTTGGTCCTTCTTGCGAATGGTGTCCAGATCTTGCTGTAGTAGCTCGATTTTAGTGCTTAGCCAGTCCACGTTGTTGTTGAGAGGGCAGTAAACGTCATTTATCCTTGTGTCGATGTATGAGACTTCCCATTCATCCCTGTGTTGTGTTGAACATTGCGGTTCTGCAGGGATCTGAGCTGTAGGAAGACTGACGTCGATCGATGTTGCATGTGGTGCGTCGATCGATGCTGAGGTCGTAGCTTCCTTCTCAATTTGCTGACGTAAACTCTCAATTTCTATCCTCATTTCTGCCATACATCTGAAAAGCTCATTGTAGCCTCTATCCAAAGGCTGATGTGTATTTTCTACCAATGTTTTGAGCTCCTCTCCCAGTTTCTCCTGAGCTCCACAAATACCAAACACCATGTCATCGATTTCATCTTTGGTGTAGAGTTCTGGTGCCAGTCTTGTGAGTGTGAAGGATATGGCATGTTCTGGAAGACAGATGTGGCTCTCTTCAAAAAGAGATGCCCTTTCCAGTAATTTTCTGATGTTGTCCTTTGTGACAAGTATCATCTCACCAGCTACGCCTCGTGCGTGTCCACACTCATCTCTGTAGACTCCATACTCGTCCCTTTGTTCCCAAGAGAACTTTCTGGCTCCGTACATGTCAAAAGCGCGGTTCCCACATTCATAACGTCTGTCGATCGACTTCGGGTCATCTCTATCGATCGACGTTGGTGTTACCCTGTCAATCGATGTCTCCGTTGTACCGTCGATCGATGCTTGCCCTTTTTGTTGGCGTGCTAGATCTGGATTGATCTCTGTTGTGGCGACTCCTTCGTGGTTGTTAGGATCTGTTTGAATGACGTCTGGAGTGCCACGTTGCTGTGAGAATAGGTTGTCAGGTCCATTGGCTACTTGAAGGATGTCTGCTATGTCCTCTCTGGACACTTGTAAAATCCTTCCATCCATTGCACGTGCGTTGCCATCTGGGTCCCTGAAAATACCAAATTCATCAGGTGTTAGAAAACCGTAATCAATGTTTGCATAATCATTCAATTTAGAAATAGAAAGATTAGGGTTTAGAGTAGTATCGATCGATGTAGATACAGTTACATCGATCGATGGCAGAGTAATTTCTGCAGAACTTGTGTTCTTTAGATGATTGCTCTTCATGGATTTTTCTGTTGATGTAGAAGGAAGAGTGTTTATCTTTTTTTGCTTGTGTGTTTGCTCTGATGTGTGTAGGTGGTTTCGGGGGTGTAAAACGATTTATATAGGCATCTATAAACCTAGTTGGGGAGGGAATATTCTCCTGCTCCTGAATTTTCGCTGCGGCGCGAATATCGATCGATGTTCCTTTACGGGTGTCGATCGATGTGTGCGGTTGTTTTGCTGGATGAGGGTGGGTATCGACCGATGTGGAGTGCACAGCGTCGAACGATGTTGGGAACGTGTTGGTGAACTTATGTGTTTCAAGTCTTTCATCCTGCAAAAACATTTCTATTGCACGTTCTTTCAAATAATCCTCATGTATTCCTCTGTATGTTCCTCATTAGGTGAAGTAATTACAGTGTCAACTGCAAAACTTTCATGGAAACCACTGTTTGCCCAACTGCCTATGGAATAATCATCATGTCTTCTCTTGCTTGGAGGTTGGAAGGCAAAGTGTTGGTAACAATGATTAGGTGAAGTGAAATGGTCAACTGGGTGCATTACGTCGAGTGACGTGTTGTTGCGGTCATCAGTCACCGTTGACACATTGGAATCGATCGATGGAAAGGTTGGGGTGTCAATCGATTCCGAGTACTCTGTTTCGTACTCCGATTCATACTCTGCTCCACAATGGCATGCGCCAATGAAGCCAAGTTCTTTCCCATAATACACAGAATTAATGACCTTTCTCTTAGGTCGGATGGGGTCGTAGTGGATGTTTGGGTCTATGAGCGTTAGACACAATTTGTTTTTGTTCATGTCACATACGGCTCCTACTGTAGCTAGGAAAGATCTTCCAAGCAAAAGTGAAGAGTTAGAGTTAAGCTCGATGTCTAGGACATGAAAATCTACAGGGACAAGGGCATTACCAATCTGTACCTCCAGATCTCTTATGATACCTCATGATCGTTTCTCTGAAAGATCCACGAAGGTGAAGGATTCCGTGGAATGTTCGATAGTCAAACCAAGCTGGTCTGCCATGATCCTAGGGAGAATACTAACTGATGCTCCTATGTCACACATTGAATGGGGAAATTCAACACCCTTGACTACGCATGGTGTTGCAAACTTCCCAGGAGCACTCTTCTTCGTCAATGTGATAATATATTTCATCTTCTCTCTGACTTGATGAAACATTCTCCTAATGTCCTCCTCAGTTACCTTTGTTTCTCTGAAGAACATCCACAACCGGTGTGTGAAGTAAGCTTCATCAAAAGGTTTTTTGATTGGGATTCTGAGGACTCGTTTAGTTAAACCATCCATCTCCTTATCGTTAGCTTCCCTCTTAAGGTTTTTAGGAATCTTCTCCTTTCTTTTCCTTAACCTTCTCCCTTCAGATTCTTGTTCTTCTTGAACTGATTCTGGTGAACTATTTAAAGGGTTGGGTTTTGGTTCGAGTGGGTTTGCTAATGGTTTAGGTGGTGGTCTGAGTGCGTTGATGTAATCATTATCGATTGAGGGTAACCGCACTCGGTATGTCAGATGTGCATGTCGATCGATGGGAGGTGTGTTGTGACGATCGACGTCGGACTCACTCTGTCGATCGATGGTTGGCTCAATCGATCTATCGATTTTATCATAGAAAGGGGAGGGTGGGTGAGGATCCTTAGCTGAGAATTCTTCATGAGTTAGAATTCGAACCACATTGCATTCAGTCGATTTGGCAGATGACATCGATCGATGACTGGAGTAATCCGTCCATCGATCTTCATCATGGTCTGTTGATCGATGCGAGTTCATCGACATCGGTCGACACCATTGGGATCTGCCGAGACTCATGGAGCTTTCGATTTCGAAGTCTCCTTCCTCAAGCTTTTCATTTCTCACCACTTGCCAGAAATCATCATCTATGATGACATTTACGTGGTGTTTTCCTTTGTCGGCTCCTGCCTCTCTAGCGAAAGCTTCTTGCCTCTTTATAGTCTCGCCCGTCTGAATTACTTGGGTTTCAAATTTTCTCACCTGAGTCCCTAAGGTCTCGATTTTGGTGTTCAGATTGTTATAGGCGGAGTCTATTTTACCGTTGAAATCCACGGTGATTTGTTGTTGTCCCAACATAACTCGATCAAGCATTTCTTCGATTTTGCTTTCCTGAGTTTGGGGTGGTGGATTTTGGTAATACGAGTTTGAGTAACTTTTGCTGTTGTTGAAGGGTTTTTGAAATTGTGAATTTTGGTTACTTCTTTGGCCATTTCCAAAGAAGTTTCTGTTTCCGCCCTGGTTTCCAAATTTTTGGAATCCGGTACCTCCGATGTAGTTCACATTTTCTTTTCCTTCCGTATCTGCTACTTCTCCTTCAGCTGAACATACTTGCTTCCTAAGAAGCTCGTGCACCACATCTAACTTAGATCTTACTTCGTCCATCTGTTCCTTCCCGATAGAGGCTACAAACTTCTTCCGTTCAGAGTCAGTGTTTTTGGTGCTGCTGCTGTTAGCAAGGTTTTCGTTAAGTCTCACCGCTTCCAACGGATTACAAGTAGTGAAGTTTCCTTCACTCGCCGTATCAAGGGCCATTTGATACTGTAAGGCGAGACCTCGGAAGAAAGTGCTTAGCAGCTGCACTTCGTTAAATCCCTGGTGTGGACAGTCTCGCTGGAAGAACCTAAATCTAATCCACGCATCTTTGAAGGACTCTCCAGCCTTCTGCGAGAATGTGGAAATTTTGTTCCGAAGTTCTTCAGCGCGCGCCTCATCGAAGAAGTTTCGTAAGAAAGCATTCTTGATGTCACTCCATGATGTTAAAGATCCTGTGGGTTGCTGCCTAAGCCAGTGCATCGCTTCTCCATTCAGCGTGTATCTGAAGAGTTTGCATAGGAGGTAATCTTCGGGGAATCCTTCCATCTGAATAGCAGCAATTAGATCCTCGAACCGTTCCAAATGGTCCATAGGATGTTCGTGCGGTAACCCAGAGTAGGGTATCTGCGACACGAGAGTGTAGTATTGAGGCTTCAGCTTGAAATTCTGCTTCTGGATCTCCGGAAGTCGAATAGCTGATCTGTTGGAGTAGTACTCATCTGGGCGATTGTAGTCGGCCAGTGGTTTCGATCGAGCGTCCTCATCTACAGTTTGAGCATCTCCTGTAGCATCAGCATCAGGGATTACAGTTCCCTGAGCATCTATTTTCTGACTTGTTGCATAAGAATCAATAAAACTAAATCTAATGGCGATCAAAGCTCCCCGGCAACGGCGCCAAATTTGATACCACTCAAATTACCCTAAGGAGTGTTACTCTCATCAAAAAAGGTTCAGATGTAGTACTTAGGGATCGAATCCACAAGGAGCTAGGGAACAATTAAATCTAGTGTTTATTAATTCTAAAGGTTGTAAATGTTTAAATGAAATAGCAATAGTAACAAGCGAGTAAATAATAAATGTAACTTGGTTGGAAATGATATTAGATGCAGTGCCACTATTCAGGTGTTGGAGATTATAATACCTATAGAGGCCTAACTGTTGCATGCATGATATATTAGAGCTCATTCGCTTAACTCAGTGATCAGCTGTCGCATGTACCACTGGTTAACAGACTAGATATCGTGTCTCAACGGTTAGAATGCAGACAACGAGAGAGTGTCGATCGATGGTCTAGTAAGACGTCGACCGATACACCTTTGCCAACGTCGATCGATTGTCAGTTGAGGACATCGATCGACGGGTTCTAGCCAGGCCTATGCGCGAGTATGAAATGCCCTACTAAGATGCTAAATTGGCGGTTAGCCCTCTATAGCAATCCTAATATGATAGATAGATGTCAGGATGGGATAACAAGGGTGCTTGAGTATGCAATCCTATGATCAAGTTCTAGTTAGCAAGGCTAAAACATGCAATGAATACAAATCTATCATGAATATCACAACAAGGCAGATCTATAGTTTGGGGCTAATCCCACAAACCTATCTGAACCCTGGATTTAACAGTTGAACTACTCAGACGTAGCAAAACAATTCAGAACAATAGAGGAATAGAAACTCATAGTATAGATGAAAAGAAATAGAAACAAGGAGTTCCAATCACAAGTGATATTTTCTCCCAAATGAAACTTGTAACAAAACTAGGTCTAGAAAAAGCTCTGTTCTCTTTGCCGTCAAAACACTTAGGCAGTATATATTCTACTAGGTTAAAAACTCGTCAGGGCATTTTGGTAATTTGGCTTGGCCTTGGTTTTAAGTCTGCTGAATCCAAAATGTCGCGTCTGGTGTCACGACATCGATCGATGATACTTGTGTACATCGATCGATGATACTTGTGTACATCGATCGATATTAATCTTCATCTGTCGAGGCATTTCCTGATATCGATCGTCAGCACTGATGCGCATCGATCGATTGTTCTTCCTCTCGTCGTCCTCTAAGTGGTCAGCTCGGGGGAAATGTCTTTTAAGCTCCAAAATGCTCTAAAATCATAGCTTTACTCCGAAATGCACCTAAACCTGAAAACATACCTAGAAGAGTAGAAAACATAGATATATATATAGTAAAATACTTATATACCATGGATAAAAATGGGTCAAATCCAAGGTATATCGGGCATTCAACTGAATATAAAAGTATAAGAATATGGAGGAAATGAAAATAAATCCAGAGAAAATATCAGAAACATAAGAATTATATTTTTTAAAACAACGCATGAACCATTTTCAACAAATTTCGCTTTCCTATATTTAGTGAGAATCTAGATTCTTAGGCAATAAACATCTGGAAAGCAAAAATGTATACCTTTACCAACTACATCAATCACTTAACGTGTAGTTCAAAATAAACCAAACAGTCTTAATTTTATAAAAATATAAATGATTTCAATCAGCTGGAAAATGCATGGAACCTAAAGCAGGGTCAACACATGAGATTGCATCATTACTTGTTAAAATATACTCCATATATTTTAAATTTATTTTAAATACGTTCATCATCATGTTTATTTAGCATATTCAACCATATCCAACAAAGTGACAAGATCATCCATCACAATCACACTGGTTTGAGCAACACAAGAAAACAAACTAAATAAAATCTATCAAATTTGCTGCAGTGAAGTCATTACTTTTTTAACCTTTTCTAAGTATTTCTTCGTTGAATCCATGGTGTGGAAAGTCTCTCTGATATGACTTTAATCTGAACCATGAATTTCTAAATGATTTTGCATGCTCTTGTGTGAATGTAGTGTTTTTTTCAGGTTCATGTACGTTTTGGACAACGTTGGAGATTCTGGAGCTATTTGAGGTACATAACGCAAATGCATCAGAAATTTATCAACAGATGGAGGCCTTCCGAAGATCTGGTAAAGCTCAGATTTTGACACAATATAAAAAAATGAGTTAGCTTTCCAATTCCACCGTTTAAGGTCCATCAGATGTTTCAAAAGTTATGCTCATTGCACTGAAGAGTGGTCTGTCGGAAATGTGAGAGGAAGATGTCGAAGATGAAAAGTGGTGTCGAAACACACTCAAAGGATGATGATCGACACTCATCAAAAATCAGTAAACCGAAGGATTTAGTGAAGTTTCAAGAACTGTAGTTTGGCACCTGAAATTTTTCTTATTTATAAAATAGCACGAAACGTGTTTTAAACCCTATATAATATTTCTAATGCATTGTTGACCGCTGGACTTTCTTTAGTCATTTTCTTTAGTTTTGGAGAGAAGAGAAAAACTCTTTCAGAGTTTTCTTGGAACTCTAGTGGATTTATTTATTATGTTTATTCATTTTATGATTATGATTGCATCTATCATGTGTGAGTAATCACCATGTTAGATTCATGGATTATCTAGGGTCATGAAGAACTTTGATTTATAGTACTTCTAGGGTATTTACATTGAATCCTTCACCATGATTGATCTCAATGCTTGTTTCTAGAATATCTAACTAAAAACTTGACTAGACTCGCATGGAGAGCTGAATATCTTACTTTTTAATTAGAGTTGTAGTATTGATTTGAATAAAATCATGAGCAACTATATATTGAAGTTTTGCATACCTGTTTGATATCCATGAATGTACAACTCTTCTATTTATTTTCTGTTGTTTATCGCTTTCTACGATTTGAAATAGCTTAATCTGGAATCAAAGTCTAATGTGTGAAACATTGAGTCTTTTTGGATACGTCAAGTACTATAACAAACTTCTTATTTGAGAGAGCTGGTTGAGGTAATATTATCAGGGGAATAACCAACTTGTCGGTACTGCTCCTGCCTCACAACCTTGACAGAAATGGGTAATCAACGTAATATCTGGTGGCTCAGAAGTAAGTAACATTGCTCATGAAGATGTTAAAAAAACACATGTGACGAGGCCATCCAAGTAGAGGTTCCTATAATTAGGTGTGGTCTGACCACCCATAACAAAGCCAAGGTCATAAGAGAAGGTTTCTCCAAAACTGTCCAATAAATCCTAGATCAGGATTAAGAAACCGGCCAGAACCAGCTACTGATCGAAGAGATGGTCCAATTGAAGATTCAAGATCAAGCCAGTCCAATAGAGGTTCAAGACCAAGCCGACCCGATCCAATTCAGATCAGTCGCCCAGAACCGAACCGTCCTAATCATCTCCCCAAGCGATCCCAGTTCAACCTCAACTCCAATCCAATCCGGTTCTGCTGAGTGATCCGTCCGTTCCAAATAAGGTAAGTAGGTAAGATTTCAATTTGATCTCTAACCGGTTTATTATTTTTGGTTTGTGTTGGTTTTCTTTTAAATTTATGAACTTATGGGAAAATTGTCAAGTTCTTTTATTTCTGAGTCCAATAATTCAAGGCCTCTTGCTAGCCTTTGCTTTAGCTGTCCAAGTAGAGTCATCCTATTATGTTTAGGCCTTGTCGATTTAGAAGTCCAAGTGAGTCTATGTTGTTGTGCTTCAAGTCCCCTAGAAAGACCAAGCTGTCGGGTATTTAATCCCCACTATAGGCAGCCATGTATTTTTTAGTTGATGAAATATATGAGTTAGTTTGCCCCAGCTAGAAACCCTAAGTCTTTCTAGTTTGTGTGAAACGGCCAGGAATCAAATCTCGGATCTTATCAAGGTTTTCATCACCAAGCTTGTGGCGATTCTTCACTCCATTCCACCCACCGATTCAGCTTGGGAGAGATACACATCGAGCAAGCCAAATCCTATCTTCATTCATCTTTCATCCACTGATCTGTTGAGAGAGATACACATCTTTCTATCTCTTTGTTTCTCTTTTGTTTCATATTGCACATCATCTCATCATCAATCGCCCATCTAGTTCCTGTTTCATCTGAACCATATCTTGTTCTTGTTCATCATTCATCATATAGTTTATTCTCTGTTTGATCATATTAAAACCATAAAAAATCATAAAAATATTTACTTTTGTTTCAGGTACAAACCGCACCATCCATCGCCTATCGCTACCGCCAGGCCAACCATACCGGATCGAACCAATCAAACCTCAGTCAAGCCATCAGTACGGTCTGAATTCCAGGTTGTATCATTGGTTACCTCTTTCCTTACTTCTTAGCATATCGTATTAGTGTTTAATTGTTTGCATAAAAAATTTAATATATATATTGCATCCGTTTGTTCTTGGTTGTTCTTGCTGTTCTTGATTGTGCTTATCATATTCATCCCAGGAATTGTTAGATCATTTGCGTGTGGAAAGAGAAGCTATCAATCTGTTTGTTTCAATCATCGACCAACTTTCCTTAATCGGAGGTCGATTGACTAATCTGCATTCAATTCTGATTGCCTTGATCATCTAGATTTATTGTCTTGATTATTTTACATTTAATTTTAGATTTCCAATCATATCCATTTTTTTTTTTGAAAAAAATCTTTGAATCAATTTTTATTCTCGATTTGCATTTAGTTTTCAACTTTTTTTTTCATTGATTCGATTTTCAGTTTCAAACTTAAAAAAAGTTTAAACTTTCTCTTTTTAGATTGATTTGATTTTCATTTCTTATTTCAAAAAAAAGCATTCAATTGCATTTAATTCTTGTCTCATTTTGTTTAAGTACTAAACCATCCTTATTTTTTTTTCTTTCTTTCTTTCTTTCTTTCTTATCTTTTTTTTCAATTTCTCTTTTGCACTTGATAACTTTTTCTTTTTGAACACAGGAGAGACAAGGAAGACCTGAACCCAAATGGAGTACCAAACCAAGCTGACATCAATGCTCAGCTATTAGCCGTCCAAGCTCAACTCACGGCCGCTATGACCAATCAACTAGCTCGATTGGAACAAGGGAACCATCCCAATGGTTCGTGACCTAGAGGAAGGAACCACCCTTACCTGGAGGATCCCTGATCTCAATCAGAAGAGGATAGCTCCGATTCTGAACCTCCGGACCGAGAAGAGCTGCAACCAGCCAAGCCAGACGAGGAGGCCGACGAGAACATCAGATCCAAGGAGATGGTAGCCCGATCAGAAGGAGGTTCCATGATGAAGAGGCTCCATGGCAAGGAGGAAAAGACCTCAAGCGTAATCCGTAGACCTTTGCTGAGAAATTTAACCCGGACGCCTATGTTGAGTGGGAGTGGCGCATGGAGTACATCTTTGAATACTACAACTATTCTGAGGCCAAGAAGATAGCCTTAGCAGCAGCCCAACTAAGTGACAATGATCTCGCCTGGTAGGATAGAAAGGTTGCTGAGCCAGGCCGAGTCTATATGATTGAAACATGGGAAGATATGCGATCCAAGCTTCGCACTTGGTACGTTCCGACTTATTATCAACGGGACTTACAAAAATGTTTTCGTAATTTGTGTCAGGGAACCCGGTACGTGGAGGAATTCTTTGAGGATTTTGAGTTTCTCAGGAAAAGTTAAAGACCCGTGAAACCTAGGAGACACTTATGGCTCAGTTCTTGGACGGTTTGCATGATCGTATCGCGTGAAAGGTAGAAAGGCAGCAGTAAGAGAACTTCCACAATCTGCTCCATTTCGCTATCCATGCCGAGCAACACAATAAGTGGAAGAACATGTCCACTGCCAAGAGCAAGGGTACCTAGACACAACCGGCCTCCAAAGGTGTTGAGAAGGACAAGTCCATTGAGTTGGAAAACCGGTTCAAGAGGAACCGAGATGGGCCGTCCAAAGCCGGTCAATCCGACCAAGGTAAGTCTCAAGCTCAGATTCAACGGACGTGTGACATTACTTTTTATAAATGTCAGGGCAAGGGACATTATGCTAGAGATTTCCCAAACAAGAGTGTGATGGTCCTCAAGGCCGATGGTGAGTATGAGTCCCAAGATAAGGCTGAGGTGGAGGCCATTGTGTCAGATGAGGAGGTGATTGGTTACGCTGAAACCAGAGAACTACTAGTGACCATGTGATCTCTAAGTGCCCTTTTTGACCCAAAAACCATCCAAAGGGAAAACATCTTTCATAAAAGATATAGCGTGGAGATAGATGGTGGTTCCTGTACTAAGGTGGCCAGCAAGTATCTTGTTGATAAGCTAGGTTTGATCAAAACTCCCCATCCGCGACCGTACTGACTCAAGTGGCTCAATGATGAGACAGAGCTCAAGATAGTCGAACAAGTTGTTGTGTCTTTCAGAATTGGCAAATACCATGATCAGGTTAATTGTGATGTTGTCCCCATGCAAGCCGGCCACTTGCTTCTAGTATGGCCGTGGCAATTTGACAAGGAGACCATGTGTAACACCCTCGGACCGTCCTAACCCGGAACGACCCGGAAGCGTCACAATTTTGACGAGTACCGTAGTCAGTCCAGCCTAAACTTTAAACAAATTCAAAGTCTCGACCAGTCCGGCCACAGTACCGTCCCTCTCGACCTCGGCCTAAGGCTTGCCAACATGTACCTAGGCCTAGAGTTGTGATAAGTTCGGACAAAACGATATATCAGCGTTCTACGAGAATTTATAAAAGAGAAAATACAACAACAAAGAGAAAATATCAAGTCAAACGGGTACCCATGAAAATCAAAACGAGTGAAAACATAAACATCTTGCTCCTTGCAAACAACACCGGAAAATTACGCTGGCCTCGCCTTCCGCACCACTCAAATGCCCGACCCTCTACGGTTACCTGCAAAAAATAGGGGGAGTGAGCAATCATAGATTACTTAGTGAGTTCCCAAACACACAACAACAACGACCCCTCCCCTTTGCGCAAAAACAAGCACAACAACAAGAATGCAACGCAGAAGAGTAAACGTGCAACTACTTAAAGCAATGCAATAACTTAAAACATGAATGCAATGCAATAACTCCACTCCCCAGTCTCATCCCAAGACCTAAATACAAACCCCATAACAATCTAGACTCAATCCTTGACTTGACGCCACCCAAAACAAAACACTTGAAGGACGGAGCCTCATGCTACACATCTCGGGATCCCTTCACACCACAGAGTCTTACCTCTCCACCCTGAACACTCCCGACCACAAACACCAAAGTCACATGACCGGAAAACATAACTCGGGGAGTTGGGCTTCTCCCAATCTAACCCGGGCCGCATCGTCATGTAGTGCTCGTCCATGGGCGCGACCCACTTTATGTGACGAGCCATAGAGAGTAGGTCACTCCACCACTGGAGAATTGGGCTTCTCCAAATCTAACCCCAGGGTCCACGCACATCACCGGAGAATTGGGCTTCTCCCAATCTAACCCCGAGATGGCCACACACTCACAAGCACTAGTCTAGATGCGACACAACTAAAACCAGCAAGAGGGAGCTCCACCTCTAACCTCCATGCAACACGCATCTAGACTAAATACATGACACACACACCCACTCGCACTAGTCTAGACAAAAACACAAAACACAACCAGCATAAGGGAGCTCCACCTCTAACCTCCATGCAACACTTGGTCTAGACTCAACATAAAACGACTCAAAAGCGAGTGACACACTAAACAACTACCCGACACAAAAGAGAGACTCGCTTAAATCTCTATGCAACCCCAACTACACTACGTGCAATGCATATGAACCGGCATGAGAGAGTTTCACTCCATCTACATACTACACAACACCATAACATATGCAACTACAAAACCAACAATGCATGCATGTAATCTAACCACTTAACAACATAATGCATATCAATCATGGCATCACCCCTAGATGACCATGTTCACAACAACAAGACATGATATGCATAATCATAACTATAATATGCAATATAATTAAACACTCAAGTATGGGGACTACCAACTCCCATACACACACACAATCCGCAAAGGTGGTTCAAGGTCAAGAACCCTCACGGTTCAAGCTCTCTAACCTGCACACACACACGGTTAGCAACACACAACACACACACACACACACACACACACACACACAAGGAACCCACCTAGGTATTCACAAGCCGCACAACATCTCCAAAAGCAAAAGACCACCTCTCTTAGCACAGCACAACATATCCTAGGTCAAGGATCAACATACGGAAAAGCCTCCTACACTCTCCTCACTCGCTTAAATTTTTTTATCGGTTTTAGCCATTTTCTCTCTCAAGAACAAACCATAATATCGACTGAGAGAGAAGGCACATGAGGGTTCTAAACTTCTAAAAATCATCTTAAGGGTCCTATTTATAGCCAAAGAGTTGGATGGGAACACTTGACATGTGTAGTTCCACTTGTCACCAAAATACACTCCAATTGCCTCCATGCAAGAAAGTACACTGAATCAAACCATTTACGTCACATCTTCTAGAAGTTAAACCAACTTTACATGTAGGTTAACTGTACCAAAAATCAGCACGAAACTTGATTCCCAAGTTTAGTTTCCACCTCACCAGTTTTTAACTCCAAAATGGCCTTTAAGCCTAACACATGTGAAACCTACTCCTTAGGCTTATCTCCTTGCTCCTGTAGGCCTCCGTATGTAGAGGAAGGACCACTGCATGGATGTTTTCGTGCCTGACATGTTCCCATTAGCCTTCTTCCTCCTTAACCAAACCGCAAAATGGTCCATTTTGACACCTTTGGGTCTTCAATCTTCTAATCTGTTTTTCTTGTGCTCCAGCCCAATCCAATACTTCCCCTGAGTCCTAAATGAAGCTTAGAGGTCGTGGGTTTCATGTAGAAAACCCTTTCTTCAGTCCATTGCTCCCATTACCAATTGTAGACCATTTCGGGAACAAATGGTATCTCCATGTCTTCTTGTTCTCTAGATGTCTTTTGCCCCTGACTTCTTCACTATAAAATTCCTTGATTTATTCCACACCATGTCCAAGATTGAAGGAATTTGGCCCCCTCCACGTGGCATGCCCCTATTGGTTGATCGGATGGATTATATGGACCAATGGAGTTCATTCTCTCTCCTTTGACTTTAGTTGACTTTGACTTCTGAATCGACCATTTCCAAAAATTGAGGAAATGTGTAAAACATTTCTTTGAACTCCTTTCCCATGTTTTCACAACTCAATTTGGCTTCCTTTGCCCTTAACTAGCTTGTTTCGACCATATCGGCCAAAACCGTTTTCCTCCGGACCATCTTGGTTTTGTCTTGATCAAACTCTCATATATGTCTTCAAATATCTTAGATATGGTTTCTTGACCCCCTAACTCCTGGATTTATAGTAGCCACCTTCGTCTTCTGACTGTTACCAAACTTCTGCGTAGACCATCTTTGAAACCTCTACCGACCATCTCCTTATGGGCCCGTACAAAATTGATTCTGATTCGAACAAATGTGTTCCACTAATCCAACTTGATGATTGAGATTGAATCTTACTTAATTTTTCGACTTTGTAAATTCTCCATGCTCGACCATGACCCTTTCGTAGCTCAGATTCTATCTCTGCGATCTAATCTGATTTTTGCTTGACCGCTCTTCAAAACTCCTCAACCAAACCTCTAGTCATAACTCTATATAGCATAATACTTCAAATGGTGATCGATCCTAAGTCGTTGACTTTGCGTTGGCTCGATGCCCTTGACCGGGGGTATTACACCATCCATCATGGTCAAAGCATAACCTAGCACCTCTCAGTCCTCAAGAGGTTCATGAAATGAAAAAGACCATGGACCAAACCAGCAAGGTAAGTAAGACTAACCTTTATATTACTTCTGGTCATGTGCTAAAATCTTTGGATCGTGAAACACATGTGCTACTAATGATCTTTAAGTATGGTTGTTTTGCAGGTTTTGAGGCTCAAGACTCGCCTGCTCAGATTCTAGACCTCATGAAACGGTACAAATATTTCTTCCATGATGAGATTTCAGCTGGCTTACCTCCTATCCGAGGCATAGAACATCAAATTAACCAAGTACCAGGCAGACCCTTACCAAACCGAGCAGCCTACCGTGTCAATCCAGAGGAGGCCAAGGAGTTGGAAAGATAGGTCCAAGACGTCATGGACAAAGGCTATATCCAAGACAGCCTCAGCCCATGAGCGGTTCTAGTCCTATTGGTGCCTAAGAAGGATGGTACATGGCGAATGAGTGTAGACTTCTAAGCCATCAACAACATAACCATCAAGTATAGTTATCCCATACCAAGGTTAGATGATATGTTGGATGAATTGAGTGGATCTACTGTGTTTTTTAAGATTGATCTCAGCAGTGGATACCATCAAGTTCGTATGAAGGAAGGTGATTAGTGGAAAACCGTCTTCAAAGCCAAACAAGGTTTGTATGAGTAGTTAGTGATGCCATTCGGCCTCACAAATGCCCCCAACACTTTCATGAGGCTCATGAACCAGGTTCTTAGAACCTACATCAGTATGTTTGTGGTTGTGTACTTTGATGATATACTGATTTATAGTCGATGCTTAACCGACCATATTGACATCTTGAACAAGTGTTGAAAGTTATTAGGCAGGAAGGTCTTTATGCTAACCTTAAGAAATGCATATTTTTCACTGATCAATTCGTGTTTTTAGGTTTTGTTGTGAGTTCAAAGGGACTGAAGGTCGACGAGGAAAAGATCAAGGAGATACAAGACTGGCCCACACCGACCACTATCGGCCATGTCCGCAGTTTCCAGGGGCTGGCCTGTTTCTATCGACGGTTTGTCAAGGACTTCAGTACCATTGCTGCTCCAATGACTTCAGTAATCAAGAAGAATGTATCATTTACTTGGGGTCCAGCCCAAGAAGAGTCTTTTAACAAGCTTAAATATTTTTTGACTCATGTACCGGTCTTTACTCTTCCTAACTTCGATAAGACTTTTGAGATTGAATGTGATGCATCAGGTACATGTATACGAGCTGTGCTTACTAAAGGAGGCCGACCAGTTGCCTTCTTCAGTAAGAAATTGAGTGGACCTGCCCTCAATTATCCCACCCTATGATAAAGAGCTTTATGCTCTAGTAAGGTCTCTTGAAACTTGGCAACATTATCTTTTGTCTAAAGAATTTGTTATCCATATATATGATGAGACGCTTAAGCGCTTAAGAGGTCCGACCACACTCAAGAGGAGACACGCCAGATGGTTGGAGTTTGTGGAGACTTTTCCTTATGTGACTAAGTATAAGAAGAGCAAAGATAATGTGGTGCCTGATGCCTTATCGACGAGATTCACTCTTATCTCGACTATGGAAGCTAAGATCATGGGTTTTAAATTTATTAAATATTCTTATGCTACTGACTTTGATTTCCAAGAAGCTTTCAGGAACACTACACAAGGAGCATTCGGTTCTTACTACCAGCATGATGGTTTCTTGTTCAAGGAAAATAAACTTTGCATTCTCCAAGGCTCTATGAGGGAATTTCTGCTTCGGGAGGCCCATCGTTGTGGCCTCATGGACACTTTGGTCGAGATAAAATTTTAAGTGTCCTAATTGACCATTTCTTTTAGCCGAACATGAAATAATATGTTGAGAACCTTTGTGCCAAATGCATCGTTAAGAACATGCACCAGAAGGTCAATGAGAGGTTGGAGGCGAAGTCTGCCAAGGTCAAGGCACGGGTCGACCAGAAGATAAAGAAGGTGTTGTTCGAACCAGGCGACTTGGTGTAGCTGCAGATGAGGCCAGATAGGTTCCCCGACGAGAGGAAGTCCAAATTATCACCACGAGGGACTGGCCCGGTCCAAGAAAAACTCAATGACAATGCTTAAGCTTGATCTTTCAGGTGAGTTTAGAATTTCTTCCACGTTTAATGTAACTGATTTATCTCGTTTCCTTGCAGATGATGGTGTCCTGAGGCCAGAACCTTTTCAAGGGGGAGGGAATGATGAGGCCACCCAAGTAGAGGTTCCTATAATTAGGCGTGGTCCGACCACCCGAAATGGAGCAAAATTCATAAGAGAAGGTTTCTCCAAAGCTTTCCAAGAAATCCTAGATCAAGATGAAGAAACCGGCCAGAACCAGCTACTGACTAAAGAGATGGTCCAATTAAAGATTCAAGATCAAGCCAGTTCAATAGAGGTTCAAGACCAAGCCGGCCCGATCCAATTCAGATCACTCACCTATAACCGAACCGGCCTAATCATCTTCATAAGTGATCCTGGTTCAGCCTTCACTCCAATCCATTCCAATCCGATTCTGCTGAGTGATCCATCCGTTCCAATATATATCTATATTTTCTACTCTTCTAGGTATGTTTTCTACTCTTCTAGGTATGTTTTCAGGTTCAGGTGCATTTCGGAGTAAAGCTATGACTTTGGAGCATTTTGGAGCTTAAAGGACATTTCACCCGAGCTGACCACGTAGAAGTCGACGAGAGGAAGATTAATCGATCGATGTGCATCCAGTGCTGACGATCAATACTAGGAGACACCTTGACAGATGAAGATTAATATCGATCGATGTACACAAGTACCATCGATCGATGTCGAGACATCAGACACGCGACATTTGGACTCAGCAGACTTAAAACCCAAGGCCAAGCCAAATAACCAAAATGCCCTGATGAGTTTTTAACCTAGTAGATTATATACTGCCTAAGTGTTTTGACGGCAGGAGAGCTTTTTAGACCTAGCTTTGTTACAAGTTTCATTTGGAGAGAGAGAGAAGAGAGTTTTGGAGAGAAGATCACTTGTGATTGGAACTCCTTGTTTTCATTTCTTTTCATCTATACTATGAGTTTCTATTTCTTTATTGTTATGAATTGCTTTGCTATGTCTGAGTAGTTCAATTATTAGATCCAGGGTTCAGATAGGTTTGTGGGATTAGCCCCAAACTATAGATCTGCCTTGTTGTGATATTCATGTTAGATTTGTATTCATTGCTTGTTTTAGCCTTGCTAATTAGAGCTTGATCATAGGATTGCATACTCAAGCACCCTTGTTATCCCATCCTGACATCTATCTATCATATTAGGACTGCTAGAGAGGGCTAACCGCCAATTTAGTATCTTAGTAGGGCATATCATAATCGCGCATAGGCCTGGCTAGAACCTGTTGATATACCTTGGATTTGACCCATTTTTATCCATGGTATATTATTATTTTACTATATATATATCTATGTTTTCTACTCTTTTAGGTATGTTTTCAGGTTCAGGTGCATTTTGGAGTAAAGCTATGACTTTGGAGCATTTTGGAGCATAAAGGACATTTCACCCGAGCTGACCACTTAGAGGTCGACGAGAGGAAGAATAATCGATTGATGCGCATCAGTGCTGACGATCGATATCAGGAAATGCCTCGATAGATGAAGATTAATATCGATCGATGTACACAAGTACCGTCGATCGATGTCGAGACACCAGACGCGACATTTTGGATTCAGAAGACTTAAAGACCAAGGCCAAGCCAAATTACCAAAATGCCCTGACGATTTTTTGACCTAGTAGAATATATACTGCCTAAGTGTTTGACGGCAGGGAGTGCTTTTTCTTTTCTAGACCTAGTTTTGTTACAAGTTTCATTTGGAGAGAAGATCACTTGTGATTGGAACTCCTTGTTTCATTTTCTTATCATCTATTCTATGAGTTTCTATTTATCTATTGATATGAATTGCTTTGCTATGTCTGAGTAGTTCAACTGTTAGATCCAGGGTTCAGATAGGTTTGTGGGATTAGCCCCAAACTATAGATCTGCCTTGTTGTGATATTCATGATAGATTTGTATTCATTGCTTGTTTTAGCCTAGCTAACTAGAACTTGATCATAGGATTGCATATTCAAGCACCCTTGTTATCCCATCCTGACATCTATCTATCATATTAGGATTGCTAGAGAGGGCTAACCGCCAATTTAGAATCTTAGTAGGGCATTTCATACTCGCGCATAGGCCTGGCTAGAACCCGTCGATCGATGTCCTCAACTGACAATCGATCGATGTTGGCAAAAGTGTATCGGTCGACGTCTTAATAGACTATCGATCGACACTCTCTTGTGTCTGCATCTAATCGGTGAGACACAAGATCTAGTCTGTTAACCAGTGGTACATGCGACAGCTGATCACTGAGTTAAGCTAATGAACTCTAATATATCACGCATGCAACAATTAGGCATCTATAGGAATTATAATCTCCAACACCTGAATAGTGGCCCTGCATCTAATATCATTTCCAACCTAAGTTACATTTATCATTTACTCGCTAGTTACTATTGCTATTTCATTTAAAACATTAAAACCTTTAGAATTAATAAACACTAGATTTAATTGTTCCCTAGCTCCTTGTGGATTCGATCCCTAAGTAATACATCTGAACCTCTTTTGATGAGAGTAACACTCCTTAGGGTAATTTGAGTGGTATCAAATTTGGCGCCGTTGCCGGGGAGCTTTGATCGCCATTAGATTTAGTTTTATTAATTCTTATTCTTTTCTTTACCCCCTTTTCTTATAATCTTTCTTTTTCTTGTCTTTTCAGGTGCATGCCCAGCGGTATCAGAAGCAACAAGGAGAAAGACTTGCTGTTCTCAGACGATCCTGCTCATTTGGAACGCACCATCCGTAGAGGTCAACGTTCCACATCGCTCGTCGCAACCACTTCGTCGTCGATCGATACACACAACCAACCGTCGACCGACACAAGACCGTCATCGTCGATCGATCCCAATCGTTCGACAACGATCGATACTACACCGCGTACGTCGATCGATACCGTATCGTCAAAAATGGTAAACTTTATTATTCTAACTCAGGATGAGAACGGAAACCTGTATGACCAGGCCGGTCATCTGCGTAATGCAACAAGTCAGAAAATAGATGCTCAGGGAACTGTAACCCCTGATGCTGATGCTACAGGAGCTGCTCAACCTGTAGATGAGGACGCTCGATCGAAACCACTGGCCGGCTACAATCGCCCAGATGAGTACTATTCCAACAGATCAGCGATTCGACTTCCGGAGATCTAGAAGCAGAATTTAGAGCTGAAGCCTCAATACTACACTCTCGTGTTGCAGATACCCTACTCTGGGTTACCGCACGAGCATCCTATGGACCATTTGGAACGGTTCGAGGATCTAATTGCTTCCATTCGGATGGAAGGAGTCCCCGAAGATTACCTGCTGGCAAGCTCTTCAGATACACGCTGAATGGAAAAGCGATGCACTGGCTTAGGCAGCAACCCACATGATCTTTAACATCCTGGAGCGACATCAAGAATGCTTTCTTACGAAACTTCTTCGATGAGGCGCGCGCTGAAGAACTTCGGAACAAAATTTCCACATTCTCGCAGAAGGCTGGAGAGTCCTTCAAAGATGCGTGGATTAGATTTAGGTTTTTCCAGCGAGACTTTCCACACCACGGATTTAATGAAGTGTAGCTGCTAAGCACTTTCTTCCGAGGTCTCGCCTTACAGTATCAAATGGCTTTTGATACGGCGAGTGAAGGAAACTTCACTACTCGGAATCCGTTGGAAGCTGTGAGATTTATCAAACCCTTGCTAACGTAAGCAGCACCAAAACACCGACTGAACGAAGAAGTCTGTAGCCTCTATCGGAAGGAACAGATGGACGAAGTAAGAGCTAAGTTATATGTGGTGCACGAGCTTCCTAGGAAGCAAGTCTGTTCAGCTGAAGGAGAAGTAGCAGATACAGAAGGAGAAGAAGATGTGAACTACATCGGAGGTTCCGGATTCCAGAAATTTGGAAACCAGGGCGGAAACAGAAACTTCTTTGGAAATGGCCAAAGAAGTAACGAAAGTTCACAATTTCAAAAACCCTTCAACAACAGCAAGAGCTACTCGAACTCTTACTATCAAAATCCACCACCCCAGACTCAGGAAAGCAAGATCGAAGAAATGCTTGATCGAGTACTGTTGGGACAACAACAAATCACAGTGGATTTCAACGGTAAGATAGACTCTGCCTACAACAATCTGAACACCAAAATCGAGACCTTAGGGACTCAGGCGAGAAAAGTTGAAACCCAAGTAATTCAGACGGGCGAGACTATTAAGAGGCAAGAAGCTTTCGCTAGAGAAGTAGGAGCCGACAATGGGAAACACCACGTAAATGCCATCATAGATGACGAATTCTGGCAAGTGGTGAGAAATGAAAACCTTGAGGAAGGAGATTTCAAAATCGAAAGCTCCATGAGTCTCGGCGGATCCCAATGGTGTCGACCGATGTCGATGAACTCGCATCGATCGACAGACCATGATGAAGATCGATGGACGGATTACTCCAGTCATCGATCGACGTCGTCTGCCAATTCGACTGAATGCAATGCGGTTCGAATTCTAACTCATGAAGAATTCGCAGCTAAGCATCCTCACCCACCCTCCCCTTTCTATGAAAAAATCGATCGATCGGTTAACTCAACTATCGATCGACAGAGTGAGTCCGAAGTCGATCGTCACAACACACCTTCCATCGATCGACAGGCACCTTTGACATATCGAGTGCGGTTACCCTCAATCGATAATGATTACATCAATGCACTCAGACTACCACCTAAACCATTAGCAAACCCACCCGAACCAAAACCCAACCCTTTAACTAGTTCAACAGAATCTGAAGGGAGAAGGTTAAGGAAAAGAAAGGAGAAGATTCCTAAAAACCTTAAGTGGGAAGCTAACGATAAGGAGATGGATGGTTTCACTAAACGAGTCCTCAGAATCCCAATCGAAAAACTTTTTGATGAAGTTTACTTCACACACCGGTTGTGGATGTTGTTCAGAGAAACAAATGTAACTGAGGAGGACATTAGGAGAATGTTTCATCAAGTCAGAGGAAAGATGAAACACAGGATCACATTGACGAAGAAGAGTGATCCTGGGAAGTTTGCATTACCATGCATAGTCAAGGGTGTTGAATTTCCCCATTCAATGTGTGACACAGGAGAATCGGTTAGTATCCTCCCTAGGATTATGGCAGACCAGCTTGGTTTGACCATCAAACGCTCAACAGAATCATTCACCTTCGTGGATCTTTCAGAAAAACGATCCGGAGGCATCATAAGAGATCTGGAGGTACTGATTGGTAATGCCCTTGTCCTTGTAGATTTTCATGTCTTAGACATCGAGCTTAACTGGAACTCTTCACTTCTGCTTGGAAGATCCTTCCTAGCTACAGTAGGAGCTGTATGTGACATGAACAAAAACAAATTGTGTCTAACGCTCATAGACCCAAACATCCACTACGATCCCATCCGACCTAAGAGAAAGGTAATTAATTATGTGGATTATGGGAAAGAACTTGGCTTCATTGGCGCATGCCATTGTGGAGCAGAGTATGAATCGGAGTACGAAACAGAGTACTCGGAATCGATCGACACCCCAACCACTCCATTCGATCGATTCCAATGTGTCAATGGTGACCGATGACCACAACAACACGTCACTTGACGTAATGCACCCACTTGACCATTTCGCTTCACCCAATCCTTGTTACCAACATTTTGCCTTCCAACCTCCAACCAGGAGAGAACATGATGATTATTCCATAGGCAGTTGGGCAGACAGTGGTTTCCATGAAAGTTTTGCAGTTGACACTGTAATTACTTCACCTCACGAGGAACATACCGAGAAATACGATTAGGATTACTGGAAAGAACGTGCAATAGAAATGTCTTTGCAGGATAAAAGACTTGAAATACACAAGTTCACCAACACGTTTCCAACATCGTTCGATGCTGTGCACTCCACATCGGTCGATACCCACCCTCGTCCAGCAAAACAACCGCTCACATCGATCGACCCACCGAAAGGAACATCGATCGATATTCGCGCCGCAGCGAAAATACAGGAGCAGGAGAATATTCCCTCCCTAACGAGGTTTACAGATACCTATATAAATCGTTTTGCACCTCCGAAACCACCTACACACATCAGAGTAAACATACAAGCAAATAAGATGAACACTCTTCCTTCTACATCAACAGAAAAATCCATGAAGAGCAATCATCTCAAGAACACAAGTTCTGCAGAAATTACTCTGCCATCGATCGATGTAACTGTATCTACATCGATCGATACTACTCTAAACCCTAATCTCTCTATTTCTAAAATGAATAATTATGCAAACATTGATTACGGTTTTCTAACACCTGATGAATTTGGTATTTTCAGGGATCCATATGGCAACGCACGTGCAATGGATGGAAGGATTTTACAAGTGTCCAGAGAGGACATAGCAGACATCCTTCAAGTAGCCAATGGACCTGACAACCTGTTCTCACAACAACGTGGCACTCCAGACGTCATTCTAACAGATCCTAACAACCACGCAGGAGTCGCCACAACAGAGATCAATACAGATCTATCACGCCAACCAAAAGGGCAAGCATCGATCGACGGTACAACGGAGACATCGATCGCCAGGGTAACACCAACGTCGATCGATATGGATGATCCGACGTCGATCGACAGACGCTATGAATGTGGGAGCCGCGCTTTCGACATGTATGGAGCCAGAAAGTTCACTTGGGAACAAAGGGACGAATATGGAGTCTACAGAGATGAGCGTGGACACGCACAAAGCGCTGCTGGTGAGATGATAGCTGTCACAAAGGACAACATCAGGAAAATACTGGAAAGAGCATCTCTTTTTGAAGAGAGCCACATCTGTCTTCCAGAACATGCCACTTCCTTCACACTCACAAGACTGGCACCAGAACTCTACACCAAAGAAGAAATCGATGAAATGGTGTTTGGTATTTGTGGAGCTCAGGAGAAACTGGGAGTGGAGCTCAAAACACTGGTAGATGAAACACACAGCCTTTGGATGGAGGCTACAATGAGCTTTTCAGATGTATGGCAGAAATGAGGACAGAAATTGAAAGTTTACGTCAGCAACTTGAGAAGGAAGCTACGACCTCAGCATCGATCGACGCACCACGTGCAACATCGATCGACGTCAGTCTTCCTACAGCTAAGATCCTTGCAGAACCGCGTTGTTCAACACAACACAAGGATGAATGGGGAGTCTCATACATCGACACGAGGATAAACGACGTTTACTACCCTCTCAACAACAATGTGGACTGGCTAAGCACTAAAATCGAGCTACTACAGCAAGATCTGGACACCATTCGCAAGAAGGACCAACATCCAGCCACATCGATCGACATGTGCACCTTCACATCGCTCGACGCCAAAGTCTCAGCAATGAATGAGAGGCTGAGGACTTACGAGGATATGCATGACCGTTTTATATCACCAGTCATGATAGATTTAAACAAATTGTCTAGTCAATTACTTGATGCCCAAAAGGATATTGAGAACATTACTAATCAAAGTTTTTTGCAGGAAAAATCAGCATCGATCGACAGGCTAAGAGGACCCTGGATCGATGGCAAGAAATCTGTGGAGTTACTTCCTTACACAGCAGCAGAGGTTGACAAGATCACATCCAAGATCTACACTGCTCTAGACACCATGGAGGAACGACTTGACAAACGCTGCGATGATATCTACTTTCCATTCGACAACAAAATCAGTGGACTAGACAACCACGCAGAATGGCTACAGAAAGAAGTCAAAGCCATTCAGAGGCAACTCGCAGCTCAACATCAGATATCAGCATCGATCGACAGGACAAAAGCAAAATCGATCGACGGCAACTCACCGAGATCGACCAACAAACACGTAATCACATCGATCGATGCCGAGTCTATACCAATCGGCGAGCAGCTGATACACAAGACAGTAGAGTCAATGCAAAAGGAACTGACATATCTTTCAGCATACGCCTATGACAACATAGGCTGGCACCAGGTCAGCATTGACAACATTCAAGAAAGGCTATAGAACATCTCCAATGTACTTGGGAAGATGGATGACAAATGGACAAGAAATGATGAGGCCACAAGAAGTTTCATTGCATCTTGGTCCAGAATGCGCAGAGATGACGTGGATGCTTGCTTTCCAACAAGCAGCTGTTTCTCCACCCAATAGCCAATCACTACCACAGTCAAGCTAAATGACTATAACCAAGCGCTGAGTGGGAGGCAACCCACTATTAGGTATTTTACTTCGGTTTTATTATCTAGCATTTGATATTTTTTTTTGTTTTATCTCTTTCAGATTTAGGAGAACCAAGTAGAAGGACTTGAATATCGACCGACGACGAGACGTCGACATCGTTCGACATAGGCAACCACACGACGATCGATGTAACACTTACCCATCGATCGATATTTAATCTGGTCAGATGTATCTTACCTACTTGTTACATTTCGTACATCATACACATTTCATCATAACTCCGGCTGAGTTACACTGGGACAGTGTAATTTAAGTCTGGGGGGAGATTCACTGATATAATTTATTTTATTCTTACGTAAAAAGGAATTTCAAATAAATTATGCTTAGCTATCGAAAATAGGGACTATAATCTTATATTGATTTAAACATGAATATCTAACCAATCTTTAGCACCATTTTAGATTTACTGATTGCAGATAGCACTAAAGATGCTAAAGCAGATTAACCTATCAACTAGACACTTGCCTTGAACCGTATGAAGTAAGAAAAGCTGATTTCCAACATTAAACCTGACATAACCGCTTGTCTTGGGGCTTGGTATACATGGGATCAGATTCTTCAGATAGGTCAGGAAGGTAACGCCTGGTTTAGATTATTTATTACATTTTCTCTCTCTAGATTTCGACCCTAGATTAGTTATAGAGTATTAAAAAAAAATATCTAATATATATATATATATATATATATATATATATAATAGCAATAAAAAAAAAAATAAGTAAGATCTATTGTTTAATTAGGATGAGTCTGAACAGGACTTGGTGGCTAAAACCATTAAGGCTTGATTCATAAAGACTCAAATAAAAGAGTTCAAAACGGGACTTGAGGCGCAATCTTCAAGGCTCGCCAAGAAAGAACTCTTGGATATAGGTCAAAAAGAAGTGAACAGAACTTGGTGGCAACCACCATTAAGTTTTGATTCATGGAAGCCTATCCAATCTTGGTCACTGATCCTATAATGGAAGCAGACTTTGACTCAAGAGAAAAATTTAGAGAGAGAGAAACTAGGAACTAACTTTTACCTGCAGCTCCAGATACCTGTCTGAAATCCTTGCATCCTGTGATCGATACTCCCAAGGTAAAAGCATTCACTTAATATTTATGCTAAGAAATGAAATCAGAAGAGGGGATGTCAGACGTGAATTGATGAGTTGTGTTATGTTAGAAATGGTTGCTAAGCTAGGATATTGCATAGTGTGCTTTTGGGATTAGGAATTTTTAAATGTGGTTGCAAAATTGTTGAGGAAAGATTTCTATGTTTTTAAAATCTTAAGTTCCCAAATATTTTCTAACCTCTTTCAGAGAGACTGTCTGTATGTTTTGCTTGAGGACAAGCAAAAGGGTAAGTCTGGAGGAGTTGATATACCTTGGATTTGACCCATTTTTATCCATGGTATATTATTATTTTACTATATATATATCTATGTTTTCTACTCTTCAAGATATGTTTTCAGGTTCAGGTGCATTTCGGAGTAAAGCTATGACTTTGGAGCATTTTGGAGCATAAAGGACATTTCATCCGAGCTGACCACTTAGAGGTCGACGAGAGGAAGAATAATCGATCGATGCGCATCAGTGCTGACGATCGATATCAGGAAATGCCTAGACAGATGAAGATTAATATCGATCGATGTACACAAGTACCGTCGATCGATGTCGAGACACTAGACGCGACATTTTGGATTCAGCAGACTTAAAGACCAAAGCCAAGCCAAATTACCAAAATGCCCTGACGAGTTTTTAACCTAGTAGAATATATACTGCCTTAGTGTTTGACGGCAGGGAGAGCTTTTTCTTTTCTAGACCTAGTTTTGTTACAAGTTTCATTTGGAGAGAAGATCACTTGTGATTGGAACTACTTGTTTCATTTTCTTATCATCTATTCTATGAGTTTCTATTTATCTATTGATATGAATTGCTTTATTATGTCTGAGTAGTTCACCTGTTAGATCCAGGGTTCAGATAGGTTTGTGGGATTAGCCCCAAACTATAGATCTGCCTTGTTGTGATATTCATGATAGATTTGTATTCATTGCTTGTTTTAGCCTAGCTAACTAGAACTTGATCATAGGATTGCATATTCAAGCACCCTTGTTATCCCATCCTGACATCTATCTATCATATTAGGATTGCTAGAGAGGGCTAACCGCCAATTTAGAATCTTAGTAGGGCATTTCATACTCGCGCATAGGCCTTGCTAGAACCCGTCGATCGATGTCCTCAACTGACAATCGATCGATGTTGGCAAAAGTGTATCGGTCGACGTCTTAATAGACTATCGATCGACACTCTCTAGTTGTCGACATACTAACCGCTGAGTCACGAGATCTAGTCTGTTAACCAGTGGTACATGCGACAGCTGATCACTGAGTTAAGCGAATGAGCTCTAATATATCACGCATGCAACAGTTAGGCATCTATAGGAATTATAATCTCCAACACCTGAATAGTGGCCCTGCATCTAATATCATTTCCAACCTAAGTTACATTTACCATTTACTCGCTAGTTACTATTGGTATTTCATTTAAAACATTAAAACCTTTAGAATTAATAAACACTAGATTTAATTGTTCCCTAGCTCCTTGTGGATTCGATCCCTAAGTACTACATCTGAACCTCTTTTGATGAGAGTAACACTCCTTAGGGTAATTTGAGTGGTATCACCTGTCGATCGATGTCCTCAACTGACTATCGATAAACGTTGGCAAAGGTGTATCGGCGACGTCTTAATAGACCATCGATCGACACTCTCTAGTTGTCGACATACTAACCGTTGAGTCACGAGATCTAGTCTGTTAACCAGTGAAACATGCAACAACTGATCACTGAGTTAAGCGATTGAGCTCTAATATATCATGCATGTAACAATTGGGCATCTATAGGTATTATAATCTCCAACACCTGAATAGTGGCCCTGCATCTAATTTCTTTTCCAACCAAGTTACATTTATTATTTACTCGCTCGTTACTATTGCTATTTCATTTAAACATTTGCAACCTTTAGAATTAATAAACACTAGATTTAATTGTTCCCTAGCTCCTTGTGGATTCGATCCCTAAGTACTACATCTGAACCTCTTTTGATGAGAGTAACACTCCTTAGGGTAATTTGAGTGGTATCAAATTTGGTGCCGTTGCCGGGGAGCTTTGATCGCCATTAGATTTAGTTTTATTGATTCTTATTCTTTTCTCTACCCACTTTCTAATAATCTTTTTCTTGTCTTTTCAGGTGCATGCCCAGCGGTACCAGAAGCAACAAAGAGAAAGACTTGCTGTTCTCAAACGATCCTGCTCATTTGGAACGCACCATCCGTAGAGGTCAACGTTCCACATCGCTCGACGCAACAACTTCGTCGTCGATCGATACGCACAACCAACCGTCGACCGACACCAGACCATCATCGTCGATCGATCCCAATCGTTCGACAACGATCGATACTACGCCGCGTACTTCGATCGATACCGTGTCGTCAAAAATGGTAAACATTATTATTCTAACACAGGACGAGAACGGAAACCTGTATGACCAGGCCGGTCATCTGCGTAATGCAACATGTCAGAAAATAGATGCTCAGGGGACCGTAATCTCTGATGCTGATGCTACATGAGCTGCTCAACCTGTAGATGAGGACGCTCGATCGAAACCACTGGCCGACTACAATCGCCCAGATGAGTACTATTCCAACAGATCAGTTATTCGACTTCCGGAGATCCAGAAGCAGAATTTCGAGCTAAAGCCTCAATACTACACTCTCGTGTCGCAGATACCCTACTCTGGGTTACCGCACGAGCATCCTATGGACCATCTGGAAAGGTTCGAGGATTTAATCGCTGCTATTCGGATGGAAGGAGTCCCCGAAGATTACCTGCTGTGTAAGCTCTTCAGATACATGCTGAATGGAGAAGCGATGCACTGGCTTAGGCAGCAATCCACAAGATCTTTAACATCCTGGGCCGACATCAAAAATGCTTTCTTACGAAACTTCTTCGATGAGGCGCGCGCTGAAGAACTTCGGAACAAAATTTCCACATTCTCGCAGAAGGCTAGAGAGTCCTTCAAAGATGCGTGGATTAGATTTAGGTTCTTCCAGCGAGATTGTCCACACCACGGATTTAACGAAGTGCAGCTGCTAAGCACTTTCTTCCGAGGTCTCGCCTTACAGTATCAAATGGCTCTTGATACGGCGAGTGAAGGAAACTTCACTACTCGGAATCCGTTGGAAGCTCTAAGACTTATCGAAAACCTTGCTAACAGCAGCAGCACCAAAAACACTGACTCTAAACGGAAGAAGTCTGTATCGGGAAGGAACAAATGGACGAAGTAAGAGCTAAGTTAGATGTGGTGCACGAGCTTCTTAGGAAGCAAGTCTGTTCAGCTGAAAGAGAAGTAGCAGATACGGAAGGAGAAGAAAATGTGAACTACATCGGAGGTACCGGATTCTAAAAATTTGGAAACCAGGGCAGAAACAGAAACTTCTTTGGAAATGGTCAAAGAAGTAACCAAAATTCATAATTTCAAAAACCCTTCAACAACAGCAAAAGCTACTCGAACTCTTACTACCAAAATCCACCACCCCAGACTCAGGAAAGCAAGATCGAAGAAATGCTTGATCGAGTACTGTTGGGACAACAACAAATCACCGTGGATTTCAACGGTAAAATAGACTCCGCCTACAACAATCTGAACACCAAAATCGAGACCTTAGGGGCTCAGGTGAGAAAACTTGAAACCCAAGTAATTCAGACTGGCGAGACTATAAAGGCAAGAAGCTTTCGCTAGAGAGGCAGGAGCCGACAAATGGAAACACCACGTAAATGCCATCATAGATGATGATTTCTGGCAAGTGGTGAGAAATGAAAAGCTTGAGGAAGGAGACTTCAAAATCGAAAGCTCCATGAGTCTCGGCGGTTCTCAATGGTGTCGGCCGATGTCGATGAACTCGCATCGATCGACAGACCATGATGAAGATCGATGGACGGATTACTCCAGTCATCGATCGACGTCGTCCGCTAAATCGACTGAATGCAATGCGGTTCGAATTCTAACTCATGAAGAATTCGAAGCTAAGCATCCTCACCCACCCTCCCCTTTCTTTGATAAAATCGATCGATCGGTTGAGCCAACCATCGATCGACAGAGTGAGTCCGACGTAGATCGTCACAACACACCTCCTATCGATCGACAGGCACCTCTGACATACCGAGTGCGGTACCCCCAATCGATAATGATTACATCAACGCACTCATACCACCACCTAAACCATTAGCTAACCCACCCAAACCAGAACCCAACCCTTTAAATAGTTCACCAGAATCAGTTCAAGAAGAACATGAAGCTGAAGGGAGAAGGTTAAGGAGAAGAAAGGAGAAGAAAGGAGAAGATTCCTAAAAACCTTAAGAGGGAAGCTAACGATAAGGAGATGGATGGTTTCACTAAAATAGTCCTCAGAATCCCAATCGAAAAACCTTTTGATGAAGCTTACTTCACACACCGGTTGTGGATGTTCTTCAGAAAGACAAAGGTAACTGAGGAGGACATTAGGAGAATGTTTCATCAAGTCAGAGAGAAGATGAAACACATGATCAAATTGACGAAGAAGAGTGATCCTGGGAAGTTTGCAATACCATGCGTAGTCAAGGGTGTTGAATTTCCCCATTCAATGTGTGACACAGAAGCATCAGTTAGTATCCTCCCTAGGATCATGGCAGACCAGCTTGGTTTGACCATCAAACCTTCAACGGAATCCTTCACCTTCGTTGATCTTTCAGAGAAACGATCAGGAGGAATCATAAGAGATCTGGAGGTACAGATTGGTAATACCCTTGTCCCTGTAGATTTTCATGTCCTAGACATCGAGCTTAACTGGAACTCTTCACTTCTGCTTGGGAGATCTTTCCTAGCTACAGTAGAAGCTGTATGTGACACGAACAAAAACAAATTGTGTCTAACGCTCATAGACCCAAACATCCACTACGACCCCATCCTACCTAAGGGAAAGGTCATTAATTTTGTGGATTACGGGAAAAAACTTGGCTTCATTGGCGCATGCCATTGTGGAGAAGAGTGTGAATCGGAGTACGAAACAGAGTACTCGGAATCGATCGACACCCCAACATTTCCATCGATCGATTCCAATGAGTCAATGGTGACCGATGACCGCAACAATTCGTCACTCGACGTAATGCACCCTGTTGACCATTTCGCTCCACCTAATCATTGTTACCAACACTTTACCTTCCAAACTCCAAGCAAGAGAGGAAATGATGATTATTCCATAGGTAGTTGGGCAGACAGTGGTTTCCATGAAAGTTTTGCAGTTGACACTGTAATTACTTCACCTAATGAGGAACATACAGAGGAATACGATGAGGATACCTATATAAATCGTTTTGCACCCCCGAAACCACCTCCATACACCAGAGCAGACACACAAGCAAAAAAGATGAACACTCTTCCATCTAGACCAACAGAAAAATCCATGAAGAGCAATCATCTTAAGAACACAAGTTCTGCAGAAATTACTCTGCCAACGATCGATGCAACTGTATCTACATCAATCGATACTGCTCTAAACTCTAATCTTTCTATTTCTAAATTGAATGATTATGCAAACATTGATTACGGTTTTCTAACACCTGATGAATTTGGTATTTTCAGGGACCCAGATGGCAACGCACGTGCAATAGATAGAAAGATCTTACAAGTGTCCAGAGAGGACATAGCAGACATCCTTCAAGTAGCCAATGGACCTGACAACCTAATCTCACAGCAACGTGGAACTCCAGACGTCATTCAAACAGATAGTAACAACCACGTAGGAGTCGCCACAACAGAAATCAATCCAGATCTATCACGCCAACCAAAAGGGCAAGCATCGATCGACGGTACAACGGAGACATCGATCGATAGGGTACCACCAACATCGATCGATAGAGATGACCCGACGTCGATCGACAGACGGTATTAATTTGGGAGCCAGAAAGTTCACTTGGGAACAAAGGGACAAGTATAGAGTCTACAGAGATGAGTGTGGACACGCACGAGGCGTAGCTGGTGAGATGATACCTGTCACAAAGGACGACATCAGGAAATTACTGGAAAGAGCATCTCTTTTTGAAGAGAGCCACATCTGTCTTCCAGAACATGCCACTTCTTTCACACTCACAAGACTGGCACCAGAACTCTACACCAAATATGAAATCAATGAGATGGTGTTTGGTATTTGTGGAGCTCAGGAGAAACTGGGAGAGGAGATCAAATTACTGGTAGAAGATACACATCAGCCTTTGGATAGAGGCTACAATGAGCTTTTCAGAAGTATGGCAGAAATGAGGATAGAAATTGAGAGTATACGTCAGCAACTTGAGAAGGAAGCTACGACCTCAGCATAGATCGACGCACCACATGCAACATCGATCGACGTCAGTCTTCCTACAGCCCAGATCCCTGCAGAACCGCAATGTTCAACACAACACAAGGATGAATGGGAAGTCTCATACATCGACACGAGGATAAACGACGTTTACTGCCCTCTCAACAACAACGTGGACTGGCTAAGCACTAAAACCGAGCTACTACAGCAAGATCTGGACACCATTCGCAAGAAGGACCAACAACCAGCCACATCGATCGACATTTGTACCTTCACATCGCTTCTAAAGTCTCAGCCATGAATGAGAGGCTGAGGACTTACGAGGACATGCATGACCGCTTTATATCACCAGTCATGATAGATTTAAACAAATTGTCTAGTCAATTACTTCATGCCCAAAAGGATATTGATAACATTACTAATCAAAGTTTTTTGCAGGCAAAATCAGCATCGATCGACAGGCTACGAGGGCCTTGGATCGATGGCAAGAAACCTGTGGAGTTACTTCCTTACACAGCAGCAGAGGTTGACAAGATCACATCCAAGATCTACACTGCTCTAGACACCATGGAGGAACGACTTGACAGACGCTGCGATGACATCTACTTTCCATTCGACAACAAAATCAGTGGACTAGACAGCCACGCAGAATGGCTACAGAAAGAAGTCAATGCCATTCAGAGGCAACTCGCAGTTCAACACCAGATATCAGCATCGATCGACAGGACACGAGCGAAATTGATTGATGGCAACTCGCCGAGATCGACCAACGAACACATAATCGCATCGATCGACGCCGAGTCTACACCAATCGGCGAGCAACTGATACACAAGATGATAGAGTCAATGCAAAAGGAACTGACAGAACTTTCAGCATACGCCTATGACAACATAGGCTGGCACCAGGTTAGCATTGACAACATTCAAGAAAGGCTACAGAACATCTCCAATGTACTTGAGAAGATGGATGACAAATGGACAAGAAATGATGAGGCCACAAGAAGTTTCATTGCATCTTGGTCCAGAATGTGCAGAGATGACATGGATGCTTGTTTTCCAACAAGCAGCTGTTTCTCCACCCAATAGCCAATCACTACCACAGTCAAGCTAAATGACTATAACCAAGCGCTGAGTGGGAGGCAACCCACTATTAGGTATTTTATTTTGGTTTTATTAGCTAGCATTTATTTACTTTCGTTTTATTTCTTTCAGATTTAGGAGACCCAAGTAGGAGGACCTGAATATCGACCGACGACGAGACGTCAACATCGCTCGACATAGACAACCACACGACGATCGATGTAACACTTACACATCGATCGATATCTAATCCGGTCAGATGTATCTTCCTTACTTGTTACATTTCGTACATCATAACTATTTCATCATAACTCCGGCTGAGTTACACTGGGACAGTGTAATTTAAGTCTGGGGGAGATTTACTGATATAGTTTATTTTATTCTTATATAAAAAGGAATTTTAATAAATTATGCTTAGGTATTGAAAATAAGGAGTATAATCTTATATTGATTTAAACTTGAATATCTAACCAATCTTTAGCACCATTTTAGATTTACTGATTGCAGATAGCACAAAAGATGCTAAAGCAGATAACCCTATCAACTACACACTCGCCTTGAACCATATGAAGTAACCAAAGCTGATTTCCAATACTAAGCCTGACATAACCGCTTGTCTTGGGGCTTGGTATACATGGGATCGAATTCTTCAGACAGGTGTGGAAGGTAACGCCTGGTGTAGATTATTTATCACATTTTCTCTCTCTAAATTTCGACCCTAGATTAGTTAGTGAGTTCTATTTAAAAAAAAAAATAATAATAATAAATAAATAAATAAATAAGATCTATTGTTTAATTAGGATGAGTCTGAACAGGACTTGGTGGCTAAAACCATTAAGGCTTGATTCATAAAGACTCAAATAAAAGAGTTCGAAACGGGACTTGGAGGCGGCAATCTTCAAGGCTCGCTTTCGCAAAGAACTCTTGGATATAGGTTAAAAAGAAGTGAACAGAACTTGGTGGCAACCACCATTAAGTTTTGATTCATGGAAGCCTGTCCAATCTTGGTCACTGATCCTATAATGGAAGCAGACTTTGACTCAAGAGAGAAATTTAGAGAGAGAGAAACTAGGAACTAACTTTTACCTGCAGCTACAGATACCTGTCTGAAATCCTTGCATCCTGTGATCGATACTCCCAAGGTAAAAGCATTCACTTAATATTTATGCTAAGAAATGAAATCAGTAGAGGGGATGTCAGACGTGAATTGATGAGTTGTGTTATGTTAGAAATGGTTGCTAAGCTAGGATATTGCATAGTGTGCTTTTGTGATTAGGACTTTTTTAAATGTGGTTGCAAAATTGTTGAGGAAAGATTTCTATGTTTTTAAAATCTTAAGTCCCCAATATTTTCAAACCTTTTTCAGAGAGACTGCCTGTATGTTTTGCTTGAGGACAAGTAAAAGGATAAGTCTGGGGGAGTTGATATACCTTGGATTTAATCCGTTTTTATCCATGGTATATAGGTGTTTTACTATATATATATCTCTGTTTTCTACTCTTCTAGGTATGTTTTCAGGTTCAAGTGCATTTCGGAATAAAGCTATGACTTTGGAGCATTTTGGAGCTTAAAGGACATTTCACCCGAGCTGACCACTTAGAGGTAGACGAGAGGAAGATTAATTGATCGATGCGCATCCAGTGCTGACGATCGATACCAGGAGACACTTCGACAGATGAAGATTAATATCGATCGATGTACACAAGTACCATCGATCGATGTCGAGACATCAGACACGCGACATTTGGACTCAGCATACTTAAAACCCAAGGCCAAGCCAAATTGCCAAAATGTTCTGACGAGTTTTGAACCTAGTAGATTATATACTGCCTAAGTGTTTTGCCTAGTTTTGTTACAAGTTTCATTTGGAGAGAGAGAGAAGAGAGTTTTGGAGAGAAGAGAGTTTTGGAGAGAAGATCACTTGTGATTGGAACTCCTTGTTTTCATTTCTTTTCATCTATACTATGAGTTTCTATTTCTTTATTGTTATGAATTGCTTTGCTATGTCTGAGTAGTTCAATTATTAGATCCAGGGTTCAGATAGGTTTGTGGGATTAGCCCAAAACTAGAGATCTGCCTTGTTGTGATATTCATGATAGATTTGTATTCATTGCTTGTTTTAGCCTTGATAACTAGAACTTGATCATAGGATTTCATACTCAAGCACCCTTGTTATCCCATCCTGACATCTATCTATCATATTAGGACTGCTAGAGAGGGCTAACCGCCAATTTAGTATCTTAGTAGGGCATATCATAATCGCGCATAGGCCTGGCTAGAACCCGTCGATCGATGTCCTCAACTGACTATCGATCGACGTTGGCAAAGGTGTATCGGTCGACCTCTTAATAGACCATCGATCGACACTCTCTCGTTGTCGACATACTAACCGTTGAGACACGAGATCTAGTCTGTTAACCAGTGAAACATGCGACAGCTGATCACTGAGTTAAGCGATTGAGCTCTAATATACCATGCATGCAACAGTTAGGCATCTATAGGTATTATAATCTCCAACACCTGAATAGTGGCCCTGCATCTAATATCATTTCCAACCAAGTTACATTTATTATTTACTCGCTTGTTACTATTGCTATTTCATTTAAACATTTGCAACCTTTAGAATAAATAAACACTAGATTTAATTGTTCCCTAGCTCCTTGTGGATTCGATCCCTAAGTACTACATCTGAACCTCTTTTGATGAGAGTAACACTCCTTAGGGTAATTTGAGTGGTATCAAAGTCCAAGGGATTCCATGTTGTTTTGCTTCAAGTCCCTAGAAGGGAAAAGCTGTCGGGTATTTAACCCCCACTATAAGCAGCCGTGTATTTTTTTTAGTTCATAAAATATATGAGTCAGTTTGCCCCAACAAAAAACGCTAAGTCTTTCTAGTTTGTGTGAAACAGCTAGGAAGCAAATCTTGGATCTTATCAAGCCTTTCATCACCAAGCTTGTGGCGATTCTTCACTCCATTCCACCCACCGATTTAGCTTGAGAGAGATACACATCCATCAAGCCAAATCCCATCTTCATTCATCTTTCATCCACTGATCTGTTGAGAGAGATATACATCCTGCAACAGATTCTATCTTCCATCTTTCTATCTCTTTGTTTCTTTTTTTTTTTTCATATTGCATATCATCTCATCAGCAATCGTCCATCTAGTTCCTGTTTCATCTGAACCATATCTTGTTTTTGTTAATCATTCATCATATAGTTTATTCTTTGTTTCATCATATTAAACCAAAACACTCATAAAAAGATTTTTTTTTTTACATGTACAAACCGCACCATCCATCCCCCATCGCTACCGCCCGGCCAACCATACCGGATCGAACCAATCCAAACCTCAGTCAAGCCATCAGTACAGTCTGAACTGCAGGCTGTATCAATCTGAAAAGCTAAGAATTGCCAGGAAGCTAGGAATCCAAAGAGCATGCAATTAAGGACTGGCGATATAAGTTTCACAGCCAAGGAGCAGACGAGTATCCTGGCCCTCTATCATCACGCCCTAGTCATTTCTTTCATGGTGGCGAATTATTTGGTGTAGAGAATGCTAGTGGACAATGGGAGCTCCACTAATATCATTTTCTAGCTGCCTACAACGACTTAGGGCTGGAAAAGGACACCTTGACCACGAAAATCATGCCATTCATAAGACTCAGCGGCAAGATCAAGAAAACCATAGGAGAATTCAGGCTTCATATCTACCCAGAGGGAATAAACATGTCCACGTAATTCGTGGTAATCGACTACAAATCATCCTACAAGATGATAATGTGACATTGGATCCACGATATGGGAGCCGTCCGTTCTACTCTCCATTAGACAATCAAGTTCCCCACTCCCTGATAGGTCATGGATTTTACCCACTTTTAGCCATGGTTAATATATGTTTTTAGAGTTTTTTTATATGCATTTGGACTCTTTTTAGAGTAATTACAGGTTCAGGTACTTACTTGAGGAAAATGATGTATTTGGGGAAATTTGGAGACTTCTTGAGAGGTTTGCTGGAAACAAAGAAGGAGTCGATTATTGAGTCAGAATATCGACCGACGATCACCAAAAGTAATAGATTGATGGTAGGTTATTACCATCGATCGACAGTGAAGCCACCCGCGAGTTAATGGCAAATTAAGAAGATTGTAAATTTCACAAAAGTTCCAATAATTATATTTTAAGTCCATGGCCGCCTGTTAGGCTATATTATTAGTGTTTTGTATCATCTTAGAGGCAGACTTGCCCAGAGACCTTTTAGACCTAGTTTGGAGAGAAACAACCCTTCTACTATTGGAGAGAGAGCTTAGGATTGGAGAGAGAGATCTGAACTGCATAACAGAGAAGATCTTGCACTCCCTTGTTTTCATTACTCTTTTTATTGTTTCTGTTGCTATTCATTTATTTAAGTACTATTCAGACCATCAAAACCATGTCTCTTATGAATATGTCTGAGTAGTCTCACTGTTAGATTTAGGTTTCTCATAAGGTTGATTTATGTATTGCTAGCTTAAACTGTTACCAGGGTGTTTAAAATATATCTCTTCATCTTGTTGCTTGATATACCATGATTTTCACCCGTTTTTATACATGGTTTATAAAGGTTTTAAGATGTATTAATCATGTTTTAGAGTCTTTTCAAAGTAAATACAGGTTTATTCACCTGATGGAAGGAAATGATACTTTTGGGACATTTTGGAATGCTTTTACGCAAGGAAAATCGATCGACGCTTGAAGAGCAACATCGGTCGATCATAATCACTTACCATCGATCGACATACATATATGTGCATCGATCGATGCCCAGTCACACGAATGAAATCACAAATTAAAAGATTTCATTTCCCAGAAGATCTATTATTTACAACTTAAGTCCATAGCCGCCTGTTAGGCTATATGTACTAGGGTTTTGTAACATTTCTAGGTAGACACTTGCAAAAAGACCTAGTTTGGAGAAGGAGCATTTTGGCTACCATTAGAAGAGCTTAGGATTGGAGAGATAGATCTGAGACTGCAAAACAGAGAAGATCTTGAACTCCTTTATTTCTATTACTCTATCTATTTGTGTTCTATGTTTCATTTGAGTTTATTTCACACCATCATGACTTTGTCTCTCATGAATATGTTTGAGTAAACCAATTGTTAGATTTAGGTTTCTCACCATGGTAGAAATGTACTGCTAATGTGACTATTAAAAAGGTGTTTTGATTGTTCTTTCATTGCTTATGAACTTAATGCTAAAATTGAGATTGATCACCTTCATTTTAAATCTTAGGATTAACTGAGTCCAACTAACCGTTTCCCCTCAATACCTGAACCCATTTGCCTGATCTAACTAACTCAGGCGCAACGACAGTTGGTCTGAGAAGGTTAGAGAACAAGTTAAACCCGTTTGCAAAGCTCGCTAGAATAACCATCGATCGACGCAACTATCGTTCTGTTGGTCGATCATTACAAAGGTGTATCGGTCGATGTACATCAAGTCACATCGATCGACACTCTCTCGAGATCAAAATACGACAGTTGAGATCCGAGATCTAGCGAAGATAACCTATCCGGTTAAATCAATGTTTAGTTCAAAAACCATCAAACCCTTTAGTCTAAACTATGTGCATACATTTTATACCTGAGAATTACCTGAATCTAGCTGCTTTCCCAATCTTGAAACCACTTCAATTCAATCTTTTGAATCACTATTGTTTTCGAGTTATCATTTACTGCTTTTAAAACTATTAAAACCTTTTAGTCTATCTTCATTTCTAATTATTTAAGTCTGTTGAGTAATCCTAGAGTCTCTGTGGATTCGATCCCTAAGTACTATATCTGAACCTCTTTTGATGAGAGTAACACTCTTTAGGGTAATTTGAGTGATATCAAATTTGGTGCCGTTGCCGAGGACTCTTTCTTATTACCATTAGAGTTAATTTAGAATTTAGTATAGACTTGTTACGAAAATCTTGCTAAAGTTTTCTTTCTTAATCTGTTACTCAGACACAAAGAATGGAGAACACAGAGCGCGACCAACCATCGATCGACGGAGACACGTTTCCATCGAGCGACGATGAGTCAGAAGAATAGACCGATACAGAGCTGCCAACATCGATCAATACCGCCCAGCCGGAAGCAGGTAAGTTTTCTCTTACCAAGCCCGCTAATGAGAAAGTAGTCCAAACTGAACTAAATGGTCAAACGAGCAATGAAACTAGCCAAACTGAACAGGGGACTAAAATCCCTGTTAAGGAAAATTCCACCTTAACTAAAGGTGAAGATATAAGATTGTCCATACAAGACTACCTTGATCCTGGTAGGACCTATTCCAATAGGTCCGCTATTAAAATACCAGGAGACGATACCAAGAAATCTAAGTTTAAAGCAGATTACTACCGTATGGTTCGTCAAAACCCATTCCGTGGATCTCTCCTAGAACACCCACAAGACCACATTGAAACTTTGGAAGAATTAATATCAGATGAATATGATCGTTGTAAACTATTCTCGTTCTCCCTAGAAGGAGAAGCCCTCAGGTGGTTAAACTGTTTAGCAACATGATCACTCACTTGTTGGGAAGAGATTAGAAGAGCCTTCCTTAGAGAATTTTTCACTGATGAACGCTACTGGGAAGTAAGAAAACAAATTTCTACATTTCGCCAAGGTCCACGCGAATCGTTTAAAAACGCCTGGGGAAGATTCAGAGGCTATGAACTTGAATGTCCCCATCATGGTTATTCAGAACCACAACTTCTTAACATCTTTTATGGAGGTGTTAATTTGAGCTATAAAACCACACTCGATACAGCGAGTGATGGAAATTTCATCACTAGGAATCCCGAAGGAGCTAGACGTCTTATCAAGAATATGACGACGGGAAGATCCTATGAAAAGATGGATGAAGAGATAGAAAAAGCCACAAGTCCAAAAGACAATTCTGATTTAATAGAAATTAAGAATTCCCTTAAATCCCTTCATTCCTTTCTTCAAAACAAACACCGATCTGATATAGCCCAGATCGACGACAACGCTTTGTCTGACACCGATGATTATTCGGATGAAGGAACGAACTGTTCTGATCCCTATTCTGTGCTTCATATTGATAGCTTTACCCAAGCTTATGACACTGCTGTAAAATCACGTACCGGAAGAGAGAGGTTCAATATCAGACAAGCTCTTACTGGCAACCGTAAGACAAAATCGGAGTTTTACGGAAAGATAAATATGGTTTATGGAGAATTAATGGAGAAAGCAGATTCTTTAGGAGAACTAATCCGAAAATTAGAAGGTCAAGTAGCTGAGATTGCAACTGCCATAAAAAGAGATGCTGGATGTCTTCCCGGAAGAACTGATTTAAACCCGAGACGTCAAGTCAGTGCCGTAATGCTGCACAGCGGGAAAAACCTCGCAGCAGATAAGAGGAATAACTCAGATGTTGGAGAGTCAGACGACACCGACAAGACCGGAAAAAGCAACTCTCATCCTATTCTTATTAACGATCTTGACCCAAATCCATCTCAAGAGAACCGGAAAACCTCCGCTGAAAAGGCTAAGGAAAAGGCAATAGACTTAGAACTAGAAGAAGATACAGAGATTGAGGACAAAATTGATCGACAGTACGGAACTGGCGTCGATCGACCCAAAACACCTACCATCGATGGACAACCTGAAAAACCCGTCGATCGACGGTCTACTCAACCCGAACCCATAATTGAAAGAGTCTCTAGAACTTTACCCCCTTTTCCCCCTAAAACGCAAACTAAGAAATCATTAGAAAACGCAATCTGCAAGAAAGCCTTAGATAAGATTACTGTTGAGATGTCCCTTAGTGATGCTATAAAAATAGCACCTTCAATTAAGAAGTATATAAAGGACATGACATCTCCAAACTATCCAATTGCAGAACATAGCGTGATGATAACTTCAGAAGAAGTAAGTGCTATGATTAAAGGAGAAACTCCAACGAAGAGATCAGATCCTGGTAGTTTCGTCCTAGATTGTAAAATAGAAAACACGCGCTTTCCTAGATCATTATGTGACCTCGGCTCTAGCGTGAACCTTATGCCTTACTCTATTGCAGTGACGTTAGGATATAAAGAGTTTATGCCAACTCCGACCACCCTGGTTTTAGCTGTTAGATCTATTAGGGTACCCGAAGGAATTCTCGAAGATGTTCCCATAAAGATTAACGATTGCATCGTGCCTACGGATTTTGTTGTGTTGAAATACATACAAGAACCCAAAGACCCCCTCATTCTAGGTCGGCCATTCCAAGCTACAGCTGGAGCAATCATTGACGTCAAAGAAGGACGAATTAATTTGAACATAGGGGATATCCTGATGACTTTTGATATGGAAAAACTGATTAAGCGACCCCTAATAGATGACCAGGCCTTCTACGTGGAAAAAGTTTCTGAGGATGAAAGAGACTCTTTCATAAACATGTGTTCAGACACCCCCTTAGAAGACACCCTTAACCATGTGGAAAATGAAGTTTTCAGCATATCAGATAGGACAGACGATTACATGCGACTAATTGATACCACTCAAATTACCCTAAGGAGTGTTACTCTCATCAAAAGAGGTTCAAATGTAGTACTTAGGGATCAAATCCACAAGGAGCTAGGGAACAATTAAATCTAGTGTTTATTAATTCTAAAGGTTGCAAATGTTTAAATGAAATAGCAATAGTAACAAGCGAGTAAATAATAAATGTAACTTGGTTGGAAATGATATTGGATGCAGGGCCACTATTCAGGTGTTGGAGATTATAATACCTATAGATGCCTAACTGTTGCATGCATGATATATTAGAGCTCATTCGCTAACTCGATCAGCTGTCGATGTACCACTGGTTAACAGACTAGATCTCGTGTCTCAACGGTTAGTATGCAGACAACGAGAGAGTGTCGATCGATGGTCTATTAAGACGTCTACCGATACACCTTTGCCAACGTCGATCGATAGTCAGTTGAGGACATTGATCGACGGGTTCTAGCCAGGCCTATGCGCGAGTATGAAATGCCCTACTAAGATGCTAAATTGGCGGTTAGCCCTCTCTAGCAATCCCAATATGATAGATAGATGTTAGGATGGGATAACAAGGGTGCTTGAGTATGCAATCCTATGATCAAGTTCTAGTTAGCAAGGCTAAAACAAGCAATGAATACAAATCTATCATGAATATCACAACAAGGCAGATCTATAGTTTGGGGCTAATCCCACAAACCTATCTGAACCCTAGATCTAACAGTTGAACTACTCAGACATAGCAAAGCAATTCATAACAATAAAGGAATAGAAACTCATAGTATAGATGAAAAGAAATAGAAACAAGGAGTTCCAATCACAAGTGATCTTCTCTCCCAAATGAAACTTGTAACAAAACTAGGTCTAGAAAAAAAAGCTCTCTGCCGTCAAAACACTTAGGCAGTATATATTCTACTAGGTTAAAAACTCGTCAGGGCATTTTGGTAATTTGGCTTGGCCTTGGTTTTTAAGTCTGCTGAATCCAAAATATCGCGTCTGGTGTCTCGACATCGATCGATGGTACTTGTGTACATCGATCGATATTAATCTTCATCTGTCGAGGCATTTCCTGATATCGATCGTCAGCACTGATGCACATCGATCGATTGTTCTTCCTCTCGTCGACCTCTAAGTGGTCAGCTCGGGTGAAATGTCCTTTAAGCTCCAAAATTCTCCAAAGTCATAGCTTTACTCCGAAATGCACATGAACCTGAAAACATACCTAGAAGAGTAGAAAACATAGATATATATATATAGTAAAATACTTATATACCATGGATAAAAATGTGTCAAATCCAAGGTATATTAACTCCCCCAGACTTACCATTTTGCTTGTCCTCAAGCAAAACATACAAACAATCTCTCTGAAAGAGGTTTGAAAATATTTGAGGATTTAAGATTTTAAAGCATAGAAATCTTTCCTCAACAATTTTGCAACCACATTTAAAAAGTTCTAATCACAAAAGTACACTATGCAATATCCTAGCTTAGCAACCATTTCTAACATAACACAACTCATCAATTCACGTCTGACATCCCCTCTACTGATTTCATTTCTTAGCATAAATATAAAGTGAATGCTTTACCTTGGGAGTATCGATCACATGAAGCAAGGATTTCAGACAGGTATCTGGAGCTGCACGTAAAAGTTAATTCCTAGTTTCTCTCTCTCTAAATTTCTCTCTTAAGTCAAAGTCTGCTTCCATTGCAGGATCAGTGACCAAGATTGGACATGCTTCCATGAATCAAAACTTAATGGTGGTTGCCACCAAGTTTTGTTCACTTCTTTTTGACCTATATCCAAGAGTTCTTTGCGAAAGCGAGCCTTGAAGATTGCCGCCTCCAAGTCCCGTTTCAAACTCTTTTATTTGAGTCTTTATGAATCAAGCCTTAATGGTTTTAGCCACCAAGTCCTGTTCAGACTCATCCTAATTAAACAATAGATCTAATTTATATATATATATATATTTTTTTTCTTTTTTTAATATACTCACTAACTAATCTAGGGTCGAAATTTAGAGAGAGAAAATGTGATAAATAATCTAAACCAGGCGTTACCTTCCAGACCTGTCTGAAGAATCCGATCCCATGTATACCAAGCCCCAAGACAAGCGGTTATGTCAGGTTTAGTGTTGGATATCAGCTTTGGTTACTTCATACGGTTCAAGGCAAGTGTGTAGTTGAGAGGTTGATCCGCTTTAGCATCTTTAGTGCTATCTGCAATCAGTAAATCTAAAATGGTGCTAAAGATTGGTTAGATATTCATGTTTAAATCAATATAAGATTATAGTCCTTATTTTCAATAGCTAAGCATAATTTATTAAAATTCCTTTTTACATAAGAATAAAATAAATTATATTAGTAAATCTCCACCCCCAGACTTAAATTACACTGTCCCAGTGTAACTCAGTCGGAGTTATGACGAATAATTCATGATGTACGAAATGTAACAAGTAAGGAAGATACATCTGACCGGATTAGATATCGATTGATGTGAAAGTGTTACATCGATCGTCGTGTGGTTGTCTATGTCGAGCGATGTCGACGTCTAGTCGTCGGTCGATATTCAGGTCCTCCTACTTCGGTTTCCTAAATCTGAAAGAAATAAAACGAAAGTAAATAAATGTTTGCTAATAAAACCTAAATAAAATACCTAATAGTGGGTTGCCTTCCCACTCAGCGCTTGGTTATAGTCATTTAGCTTGACTGTGGTAGTGATTGGCTATTGTGTGGAGAAACAGCTGCTTGTTGGAAAGCAAGCATCCACGTCATCTCTGCACATTCTGGACCAAGATGCAATGAAACTTCTTGTGGCCTCATCATTTCTTGTCCATTTGTCATCCATCTTCTCAAGTACATTGGAGATGTTCTGTAGCCTTTCTTGAACGTTCTCAATGCTGACCTGGTGCCAGCCTATGTTGTCATAGGCGTATGCTGAAAGATCTGTCAGTTCCTTTTGCATTGACTCTACTGTCTTGTGTATCAGCTACTCGCCGATTGGTGTAGGCTCGGCGTCGATCGATGCGATTATGTGTTCGTTGGTCGATCTCGGCGTGTCGCCATCGATCGTTTTTGCTCGTGTCCTGTCGATCGATGCTGATATCTGGTGTTGAGCTGTGATTTGCCTCTGAATGGCTTTGACTTCTTTCTGTAGCCATTCTGCGTGGCTGTCTAGTCCACTGATTTTGTTGTCGAATGGAGAGTAGATGTCATCGCAGCGTTTGTCAAGTCGTTCCTCCATGGTGTCTAGAGCAGTGTAGATCTTGGATGTGATCTTGTCAACCTCTGCTGCTGTGTAAGGAAGTAACTCCACAGGTTTCTTGCCATCGATCCAAGGCCCTCGTAGCCTGTCGATCGATGCTGATTTTGCCTGCAAAAATTTTTGATTAGTAATGTTCTCAATATCCTTTTGGGCATGAAGTGATTGACTAGAAAATTTGTTTAAATCTATCATGACTGGTGATATAAAGCGGTCATGCATGTCCTCGTAAGTCCTCAGCCTCTCATTCATGGCTGAGACTTTAGCGTCGAGCGATGTGAAAGTACACATGTCGATCGATGTGGCTGGTTGTTGGTCCTTCTTGCGAATGGTGTCCAGATCTTGCTGTAGTAGCTCGATTTTAGTGCTTAGCCATTCCACGTTGTTGTTGAGAGGGCAGTAAACGTCGTTTATCCTCGTGTCGATGTGTGAGACTTCCCATTCATCCCTGTGTTGTGTTGAACATTGCGGTTCTGCAGGGATCTGGGCTGTAGGAAGACTGACGTCGATCGATGTTGCATGTGGTGCATCGATCGATGTTGAGGTCGTAGCTTCCTTCTCAAGTTGCTGACGTAAACTCTCAATTTATGTCCTCATCTCTGCCATACATTTGAAAAGCTCATTGTAGCCTCTATCCAATGGCTGATGTGTATCTTCTACCAGTGTTTTGAGCTCCTCTCCCAGTTTCTCCTGAGCTCCACAAATACCAAACACCATCTCATCGATTTCATCTTTGGTGTAGAGTTCTGGAAGACAGATGTGGCTCTCTTCAAAAAGAGATGCTCTTTCCAGTAATTTCCTGATGTTGTCCTTCGTGACAGGTATCATCTCACCAGCTACGCCTCGTGCGTGTCCAAACTCATATCTGTAGACTTCATACTCGTCCCTTTGTTCCCAAGTGAACTTTCTGGCTCCGTACATGTCAAAAGCGCGGTTCCCACATTCGTACCGTCTGTCGATCGACGTCGAATTATCCCTATCGATTGACGTTGGTGTTATCATGTCGATCGATGTCTCCGTTGTACTGTCAATCGATGCTTGCCCTTTTGGTTGGCGTGATAGATCTAGATTGATCTCTGTTGTGGCGACTCCTACGTGGTTGTTAGGATCTGTTTGAATGAGGTCTGGAGTGCCACGTTGCTGTGAGAATAGGTTGTCAGGTCCATTGGCTACTTGAAGGATGTCTGCTATGTCCTCTCTGGACACTTGTAAAATCCTTCCATCCATTGCACGTGCGTTGCCATATGGGTCCCTGAAAATACCAAATTCATCAGGTGTTAGAAAACCATAATCAATTGTTTGCATTATCATTCAATTTAGAAATAGAAAGATTAGGGTTTAGAGTAGTATCGATCGATGTAGATATAGTTGCATCGATCGATGGCAGAGTAATTTCTGCAGAACTTGTGTTCTTGAGATGATTGCTCTTCATGGATTTTTCTGTTGATGTAGAAGGAAGAGTGTTCATCTTGTTTGCTTGTGTGTTCGCTCTGATGTGTGTAGGTGGTTTCGGGGGTGCAAAACGATTTATATAGGTATCTTTAAACCTAGTTGGAGAGGGAATATTCTCCTGCTTCTGAATTTTCGCTGCGGCGCGGATATCGATCGATGTTCCTTTGTGGGTGTCGATCGATGTGAGCGGTTGTTTTGCTGGACGAGGGTGGGTATCGACCGATGTGGAGTGCACAGCGTCGAACGATGTTGGGAACGTGTTGGTGAACTTATGTGTTTCAAGTCTTTCATCCTGCAAAGACATTTCTATTGCACGTTCTTTCCAATAATCCTCATCGTATTCCTCTGTATGTTCCTCATTAGGTGAAGTAATAACAGTGTCAACTGCAAAATTTTCATGGAAACCACCGTCTGACCAACTGCCTATGGAATAATCATCATGTCCTCTCTTGCTTGGAGGTTGGAAGGCAAAATGTTGGTAACAATGATTAGGTGAAGCGAAATGGTCAACTGGGTGCATTACGTCGAGTGACGTGTTGTTGCGGTCATCGGTCACCGTTGACTCATTGGAATCGATCGATGGAAAGGTTGGGGTGTCGATCGATTCCGAATACTCTGTTTCGTACTCCGATTCATACTCTGCTCCACAATGGCATGCGCCAATGAAGCCAAGTTCTTTCCCATAATCCACAGAATTAATGACCTTTCTCTTAGGTCGGATGGGGTCGTAGTGGATGTTTGGGTCTATGAGCGTTAGACACAATTTGTTCTTGTTCATGTCACATACAGCTCCTACTGTAGCTAGGAATGATCTTCCAAGCAGAAGTGAAGAGTTCCAGTTAAGCTCGATGTCTAGGACATGAAAATCTACAGGGACAAGGGCATTACCAATCTGTACCTCCAGATCTCTTATGATTCCTCCTGATCGTTTCTCTGAAAGATCCACGAAGGTGAAGGATTCCGTTGAAGGTTCGATTGTCAAACCAAGCTGGTCTGCCATGATCCTAGGGAGGATACTAACTGATGCTCCTGTGTCGCACATTGAATGGGGAAATTCAACACTCTTGACTACGCATGGTATTGCAAACTTCCCAGGATCACTCTTCTTCGTCAATGTGATCCTGTGTTTCATCTTCTCTCTGACTTGATGAAACATTCTCCTAATGTCCTCCTCAGTTACCTTTGTTTCTCTGAAGAACATCCACAACCGGTGTGTGAAGTAAGCTTCATCAAAAGGTTTTTCGATTGGGATTCTGAGGACTCTTTTAGTGAAACCATCCATCTCCTTATCGTTAGCTTCCCTCTTAAGGTCTTTAGGAATCTTCTCCTTTATTTTCCTTAACCTTCTCCCTTGCTTCTTGTTCTTCTTCAACTGATTCTGGTGAACTATTTAAAGGGTTGGGTTTTGGTTCGGGTGGGTTAGCTAATGGTTTAGGTGGTGGTCAGAGTGCGTTGATGTAATCATTATCGATTGAGGGTAACCGCACTCGGTATGTCAGAGGTGCATGTCGATCGATGGGAGGTGTGTTGTGCCGATCGACGTCGGACTCACTCTGTCGATCGATGGTTGGCTCAACTGATCGATCGATTTTATCATAAAAAGGGGAGGGTGGGTGAGGATTCTTAGCTGCGAATTCTTCATGAGTTAGAATTCGAACCGCATTGCATTCAGTCGATTTGGCAGACGACGTCGATCGATGACTGGAGTAATCCGGCCATCGATCTTCATCATGGTCTGTCGATCAATGCGAGTTCATCGACATCGGTCGACACCATTGGGATCCGCCGAGACTCATGGAGCTTTCGATTTCGAAGTCTCCTTCCTCGATCTTTTCATTTCTCACCACTTGCCAGAAATCATCATCTATGATGGCATTTACGTGGTGTTTCCCTTTGTCGGCTCCTGCCTCTCTAGCGAAAGCTTCTTGCCTCTTTATAGTCTCGCCCGTCTGAATTACTTGGGTTTCAAGTTTTCTCACCTGAGTCTCTAAGGTCTCGATTTTGGTGTTCAGATTGTTATAGGCGGAGTCTATTTTACCGTTGAAATCCACGGTGATTTGTTGTTGTCCCAACAGTACTCGATCAAGCATCTCTTCGATCTTGCTTTCCTGAGTCTGGGGTGGTGGATTTTGGTAGTAAGAGTTTGAGTAGCTTTTGTTGTTGTTGAAGGGTTTTTGAAATTGTGAACTTTGGTTACTTCTTTGGCCATTTCCAAAGAAGTTTCTGTTTCCACCCTGGTTTCCAAATTTCTGGAATCCGGTACCTCCGATGTAGTTAACATTTTCTTCTCCTTCCGTATCTGCTACTTCTCCTTCAGCTGAACAGACTTGCTTCCTAAGAAGCTCGTGCACCACATCTAACTTAGCTCTTACTTCATCCATCTGTTCCTTCCCGATAGAGGCTACAGACTTCTTCCGTTCAGAGTCAGTGTTTTTGGTGCTGCTGCTGTTAGCAAGGTTTTCGATAAGTCTCACAGCTTCCAACGGATTCCGATTAGTGAAGTTTCCTTCACTCGCCGTATCAAGAGCCATTTGATACTGTAAGGCGAGACCTCGGAAGAAAGTGCTTAACAGCTGCACTTTGTTAAATCCGTGGTGTGAATAGTCTCGCTGGAAGAACCTAAATCTAATCCACGCGTCTTTGAAGGACTCTCCAGCCTTCTGCGAGAATGTGGAAATTTTGTTCCGAAGTTCTTCAGGGCGCGCCTCATCGAAAAAGTTTCGTAAGAAAGCAATCTTGATGTCACTCCGGGATGTTAAAGATCCTGTGGGTTGCTGCCTAAGTCAGTGCATCGCTTCTCCATTCAGCGTGTATCTGAAGAGCTTGCACAGCAGGTAATCTTCGGGGACTCCTTCCATCCGAATAGCAGCGATTAGATCCTCGAACCGTTCCAGATGGTCCATAGGATGCTCGTGCGGTAACCCAGAGTAGGGTATCTGCGACACGAGAGTGTAGTATTGAGGCTTCAGCTCGAAATTCTGCTTCTGGATCTCCGAAAGTCGAATAGCTGATCTGTTGGAATATTACTCATCTGGGCGATTGTAGTCGGCCAGTGGTTTCGATCGAGCGTCCTCATTTACAGGTTGAGCAGCTCCTGTAGCATCAGCATCAGGGATTACAGTCCTCTAAGCATCTATTTTCTAACCTGTTGCATTACGCAGATAACCGGCCTGGTCATACAGGTGTCCGTTCTCATCCTGAGTTTGAATAATAATGTTTACCATTTTTGACGACACGGTATCGATCGACGTACGCGGTGTAGTATCGATCATTGTCGAACGATTGGGATCGATCGACGATGATGGTGTGGTGTCGGTCGACGGTTGGTTGTGCGTATCGATCGACGAGAAAGTAGTTGCGTCGAGCGATGTGGAACGTTGACCTCTACGGATGGTGCGTTCCAAATGAGCAGGATCGTCTGAGAACAGCAAGTCTTTCTCCTTGTTGCTTCTGTTACCGCTGGGCATGCACCTGAAAAGACAAGAAAAAGATTGTTGGAAAGGGGGTAGAGAAAAAAATAAGAATCAATAAAACTAAATCTAATGGCGATCAAAGCTCCCCGGCAACGGCGCCAAATTTGATACCACTCAAATTACCCTAAGGAGTGTTACTCTCATCAAAAGAGGTTCAGATGTAGTACTTAGGGATCGAATCCACAAGGAGCTAGGGAACAATTAAATCTAGTGTTTATTAATTCTAAAGGTTGCAAATTTTAAATGAAATAGCAATAGTAACAAGCGAGTAAATAATAAATGTAACTTGGTTGGAAATGATATTAGATGCAGGGCCACTATTCAAGTGTTGGAGATTATAATACCTATAGATGCCTAACTGTTGCATGCATGATATATTAGAGCTCATTCGCTTAACTCAGTGATCAGCTGTCGCATGTACAACTGGTTAACAGACTAGATCTCGTGTCTCAATGGTTAGTATGCAGACAACAAGAGAGTGTCGATCGATGGTCTATTAAGACGTCGAGCGATACACCTTTGCCAACGTCGATCGATAGTCAGTTGAGGACATCGATCTACGGGTTCTAGCCAGGCCTATGCGCGAGTATGAAATGCCCTACTAAGATGCTAAATTGGCGGTTAGCCCTCTCTAGCAATCCCAATATGATAGATAGATGTCAGGATGGAATAACAAGGGTGCTTGAGTATGCAATCCTATGATCAAGTTCTAGTTAGCAAGGCTAAAACAACCAATGAATACAAATCTATCATGAATATCACAACAAGGCAGATCTATAGTTTGGGGCTAATCCCACAAACCTATCTGAACCCTGGATTTAACAGTTGAACTACTCAGATGTAGCAAAACAATTCAGAACAATAAAGGAATAGAAACTCATAGTATAGATGAAAAGAAATAGAAACAAGGATTCCAATCACAAGTGATCTTCTCTCCGAAATGAAACTTGTAACAAAACTAGGTCTAGAAAAAAGAGCTCTTTGCCGTCAAAACACTTAGGCAGTATATATTCTACTAGGTTAAAAACTCGCCAGGGCATTTTGGTAATTTGGCTTGGCCTTGGTTTTTAAGTCTGCTGAATCCAAAATGTCGCGTCTGGTTTCTCGACATCGATCGATGGTACTTGTGTACATCGATCGATATTAATCTTCATATGTCAAGGCATTTTTTGATATCGATCGTCAGCACTGATGCGCATAGATCGATTGTTCTTCCTCTCGTCGACCTCTAAGTGGTCAGCTCGAGTGAAATGTCCTTTAAGCTCATGCTCCAAAGTCATAGCTTTACTCCGAAATGCACCTGAACCTGAAAACATACCTAGAAGAGTAGAAAACATAGATATATATAGAAAAATAATTATATACCATGGATAAAAATGGGTAAAATCCAAGGTATATCACTAATGGACGCTAGCATCGAAGTTGCAAACGTAGAAGAGAATGACGACTCCGAAGTTTTCATCGATCGATACCTTCAAGATACCGTCGATCGACAACCTCCCTCGCAATCAAATTGGTCTAAAGATAAAGCACCAAAGGTAGAATTAAAACCTCTATCCAGCGGTCTTAAGTACGCTTACCTTTATGACCAGTCCTACCCTGTTATTGTCAACGCCAATCTCACTAGCGGAGAACTTACTTTATTGCTGAATAAATTACTCAGCTACAGGAAAGCGATCGAGTATTCTCTCGATGACATTCCTGGAATCTCTCCCGACCTTTGCATGCATCTGATTAACTTGGAAGATGACGCTAAAACGTCAATAGAACAGCAAAGGAGATTGAATCCGAATCTAAAGGAAGTAGTTAAAAATGAAATTATAAAACTCCTTGATGCTGGAGTTATTTACCCTATTTCGGATAGCAAATGGGTAAGCCCCGTACATGTTGTACCCAAAAAGGGAGGTATCATTGTAGTAAAGAATGAAAAGGACGAACTCATTCCGACTCGTACCGTTACTGGTCATCGGATGTGTATTGATTATAGGAAATTGAATGCCGCTACTAGGAAAGACCATTTTCCCTTTCCCTTTATTGATCAGATGCTGGAGAGATTAGCTAATCACCAGTATTACTGTTTTCTTGATGGATATTCCGGATTTTTCCAAATTCCTATACACCCGGATGATCAAGAAAAGACAACGTTTACATGCCCCTACGGAACTTTCGCATATCGCAGAATGCCATTTGGTCTATGTAACGTCCCCGCCACTTTCCAACGTTGTATGATGTCAATCTTTATGGATATGATCGAGGACTTCATGGAGGTATTCATGGATGACTTTTCAGTCTATGGATCAGATTTTAAGAGTTGCCTCGACAATTTATGCAAAGTATTGGAAAGATGCGAAGAAAAGAACCTTGTCCTAAACTGGGAAAAATGCCATTTCATGGTTAACGATGGAATAGTGTTAGGACATAGGGTTTCCGCCATTGGAATAGAGGTCGATAGAGCTAAGATTGAAGTAATGACCAGTTTACCTCCACCCAAAACTGTTAAGGACGTGCGAAGTTTTCTCGGACACGCCGGATTTTACAGGAAATTTATACTTGACTTCAGCAAAATCGCTAGACCTTTAAATAACCTACTATGCAAGGATATTAAATTCGATTTTAACCCTGAATGCATGAAAGCTTTTGAAGATTTAAAGAAATCCCTTATCACTGCCCCCGTCGTACAAGCCCCCGACTGGAATCTTCCTTTCGAAATCATGTGCGATGTGAGCGATTTCGCAATTGAAGCAGTTCTAGGCCAAAGGAAAGATAAAAGGCTACATGCCATTTACTACGCCAGCCGCACGCTTGATGAAGCACAACGGAATTACGCAACAACAGAAAAGGAACTATTAGCTGCAGTTTACGCCTTTGAAAAATTCCGTCAATACTTGATCGGCTCACGAGTGATAGTTCACACTGATCACGCTGCCATCAAATATTTAATGCAAAAGAAAGATGCCAAACCTCGACTCATACGCTGGATTCTACTACTCCAAGAGTTTGACATTGAGATTAAGGATAAGAGAGGAGTAGATAATGGAGTCGCTGACAATATTTCCCGGATAAGGATAGAGGATGATGTCCCTATAGACGATTTCTTTCCCACAGAGAATGTTGCACACATAGATACATCATTCGTCGGTCAAATATCTCTCACATCTGAAGATCTATCGATCGATGAGAGATATGGCATATTGGTCGATTCACGTAGTGATACATCGATCGATGACGAGACTGATGTAATTTCTCATCTCCCCGATAACCAAGATCACGAACCCCCGTCGATTAAAATCAACTTCGGTTTACAAGTTAATGTTTCCGGTGATGAGATTAATCTCACACCTGAGGAATTATCACAACGGGAGGTAAACGCGATTGGTAGAAACTCGGATAACCGGCCCTGGTATGCCGACATAGTTAACTATTTGGCAGCTGAGGTTGAGCCAGACGAACTCAAGGGATATATGAGGAAGAAATTTTTCAGAGAAGTAAGACGCTATCATTGGGATGAACCTTACCTCTATAAGCATTGTTCTGATGGCATATACAGACGATGCGTATCCGAAGCTGAAATTCCGGACATAATTTACCAATTTCACAGAGCTGATTATGGAGGACATTTCGCTACCTTTAAAACGGTTTCAAAAATTCTCCAAGCAGGATTTTGGTGGCCGACCACTTTTCGTGATGTCCATGCATTTATAACCCAATGTGACAGATGCCAAAGACGTGGAAAAGTCAGCAAAAGACACGAAATGAAACAGAAGTTCATTCTTGAAGTTGAAGTCTTTGATTGCTGGGGTATCGATTTTATGGGACCCTTCCCGTCTTCATATGGAAACAAATATATACTAGTCGCTGTAGACTACGTATCCAAATGGGTCGAAGCAGTAGCTTCACCTACCAATGACGCATCTGTGGTTATTAAACTCTTCAAGAGTATAATCTTTCCAAGATTTGGAGTTCAAAGAGTAGTCATTAGTGACGGTGGAATTCATTTCATTAACAAAATCTTTGATAGATTACTTAAAAAGAATGGTGTTCATCATAGAGTAGCTACACCTTACCACCCACAAACTAGTGGACAAGTAAAAGTCTCTAACCGGCAAATTAAGGTAATCTTAGAGAAAACCGTAGGAACCTCCAGAAAAGATTGGTCTAGGAAACTAGATAATGCACTTTGGGCTTACAGGACCGCCTACAAAACGCCGTTAGGAACAACACCATTCCACCTCCTTTATGGCTAATCATGTCATCTACCAGTCGAACTGGAACATAAAGCAGCTTGGGCTACCAAACTTTTGAACTTTGATATCAAACCAGCTGCAGAAAGGAGACTCATCCAGCTTAACGAGCTTGATGAAATCAGATATTTAGCTTTCGAAAATTCGAAAATTTATAAAGAAAAAACTAAAGCTTATAACGATAAAAAGATCATATCCCGGCACTTCGAACCGGATGATCAAGTCCTCCTTTATAACTCTAGATTAACTTTATTTCCTGGAAAGCTAAAATCCCGTTGGTCTGGACCCTTCACTGTAACGAACGTTCAACCCTCCGGAGCTATCACCTTACAAAATGATAAAGGCCAGGAATTTACAGTGAATGGCCAACGAGTTAAGCATTATTAGGCAAAACCACCAGCGAAAGCGCCCATGGTGCTGTATGAACATGATAATTAGTTTAATCATGAAGTCGAGCTAAAGACTTAAAAATTAAGCGCTGAACGGGAGGCAACCCATTTTATAAAAAAAAAATGAATTTCATTAAAAAAATTTAATTAAAAATCATTAATTAAAATTAATAAATCATATTTAATAGTAATTAATAGTAATTTACGTATTTCTTAATATTAGCATTATTTAGGAAATTTAGAAATTAGGATTTATCTTTAAAGAGGACATCGATCGACGAGGCATTACTGCCATCGATCGATGCGGGCATATCGACGGTTAAAACACTTATTTCACTCTATATCGGCCCACTTCCTCTTCCACACTCGCAAACAAAACCGAAAACAAAAACACCCCTTTTCTCTCTTGATTCTTGACGGATTTCGTCTGTTCTCCGCTTAAATCCACTCGATTTTTCACTCTGTAACTGTTAAATCCACTCCCTAAATCAACATTCAAGGTATGCATTCGAAATTTTACATTTTTCGAAAAATTACGGTTTTCGTTTTGAGTTGGACTAGATCGCTTGATTTAGTGTGATTGAGAGATGTTTTTGTAGTTCATATTGCTTATCTAGAGTCTGGTTTGTGATTTCTATGCCCTTTGATTAGTATAAACGCGATTTGGAGTTGAGTGATGTTGCAGGTTTCGCGATTCGACATCGGTAGATATGAACTCGTTCGCATCGACCGATGCTCTCTTGTCCGATCGATCGATACTACCTTTTATCGACAATGCTAACTTTCTTTTCTTCTTGGTTTTAGATGAGCAGCTCAGAGACAAACGCACGAAACAGAGAACTCAGGTCGAAAAGGAGGTTCGACGAGACTAGCAGCTCCACCAACCCACAGCGTTCTCCATGGCCTCGCGCCGAAAACACACCATTCGATGTCCCGGGCTATGATGATCCTAAGGCAGCGATCAACAGCAACGAGTGTCGTCAGCGTCCTCTGTCCGATAACTGGGACGACTAAGACAGCCTCTTCTACAATGCTTGGCTGGAAGTCTCTATCGAGCCCACCAAATTCCTTGTCCCTCGGGATCGAGGGCGATATTCAGGACATGATCACACAGCTCGGACTCGGTACTATGCCCTCTCGCGCTTACGACCTCTACCCCGATCTCGTCCACCAGTTCATGGCCACTGTCGAGGTCATCTACAGGACTTCAGCAGCGAGGGTAGCGAGAGATGGTACTTTGACCTTCTTCGCCAGAGGGACACGCTACAGGATCACTATCACCGAGCTCTGCCGCATCTACGGTTTCGATGAGAGCATCGCCTCCTACACGGTCCCACCTTTCCCACACCTCGAGGGATTCTGGGACATCGTCGGCACAGGAGTTTGGGACACAAACATGGCCGTGCTATCAGACATCCGCCATCCTGCACTTCGCTACTTCCTACGGCTCCTTGCAAACACACTGGTTTGCAAGATGGAGCACAACAAGGTCAGGATAAAGGAGCTCACATTACTTTTCTACGCAGTGAATGGCGTGGTGGATTTGGTTGAGTTGGACGAGGACGGCGAAGTAAGCCCGCCGAACCTCGGAGCTGTCTTTGCCGCGCACTTGGTGGAGTTGAAGAAGAAGCCCTTCACCAGCAAGAGTAAGAAGAAGAAGGAGACAGTTGGGAGTCTTCTGACCCCGATTTTCCAGTATCTCGGCATCCGCCTCGACTCTCACTCTGCCGACCGCGACCATGCCTTCCTCGACGAGCAGCACTTGGTGCACTCGCTATGGCTCGAGGAAGGGAAACTCTAGCGCTTCAGGATCCGCGATGAGCATCGTCTTCTACCCCTACCAGATAGAAGGATCACTGACTTCGGGAACAAGGTGTAGCAGCTTCGATGCATGCCAGACGAGGCATTCCTCCACAACCCGCGGAACATTTCACACCGACCTCCCAGCATTCGCCGTACCAGACCTCCCAGCACCTCCTCTCCCCGACTTCCCGAACATACCGGACATCCCTATGCACGACCAGGGAGACTTTCAGAGGTTCGTGGTGGACGCTCTTCAGGCCATCTGGGCTAGAGTGTCTTGTCGGAGCAGGAGATCCACAGGAGCGCAGGCACCAGTACCAGCAGCAGCACGCAGGGACCCTTCCCCAGAGGACGATGAGGCGACTGATGAGGACACCGACTAGTCCTCACATATCTATCTCTTCTCCTCTGATTATGAACTTGTTTATTTATTTTCTGAACTTGTAGGATTTATGTTTTTAAAACTTATATTTTATGTCTGAGGATTCTTATTATTTCTTCTTATGCTTGGTTGTCTAACAGAGCTAACATTTGGCAAGGAACTTCGAGTTTGACACCAAGCACATGCAAACATTTCTGTTCTTCGCCATCGATCGATATGGAGAGGATTACATCGATCGTTTCTAGGCGAGTAACACCGATCGATATGGAGAGGATTACATCGATCGATGTGTAGTACGGATAGGTACTTCATTTTCACTCTAACATTCTCAAACATCTAACTTGATTTTAACCTACCCTTGGGCACTTTGCACCGAGTCGGTGCAATTTAAGTCTGGGGGAGGTAGTTACTAACACCACTTTTTTGAGTTTTTGTCAAAAATCTTTTCAAAAATAATTTTATCGAGTCAAGAAGGGGATTATGAACTAATGATTTCTACTTGAATGTCTAACCACTTTCTAGCACCATTCTAGATTTACTGAATGCAGATAATACTATAGATGCTAAAGTGGATCAACCAGTCAACTATACACACTTGCTAGCTTGTTAGAAAGAACCAAAGCTAACCTCCAACACTAACCTGACTTCACTGCTTGTCTTGGGGTTTGGTATACATGGGATCGGATTCTTCAGACAAGTCTGGAAGGTAAAGCCTTGTGTAGAATTATATATCACATTCCTCTCTCTAATTTCGACCCTAGAATAGTTAGTATGTTTAAAAAAATAAAAAATAATAATAATAAGATCTATTGTTTAATTAGGATGAGTCTGAACAGGACTTGGCGGCTAAAACCATTAAGGCTTGATTCATAAAAGACTCCAATAAAAGAGTTCAAAACGGGACTTGGAGGCGGCAATCTTCAAGGCTCGCTTTCGCAAAGAACTCTTGGATATATGTCAAAAAGAAGTGAACAGAGCTTGGTGGCAACCACCATTAAGTTTTGATTCATAGAAGCCTGTCCAATCTTGGTCACTGATCCTGCAATGGAAGCAGACTTTGACTCAAGAGAGAAATTAGGAACTAACTTTTACCTGCAGTTCCAGATACTTGTCTGAAATCCTTGCATCCTGTGATCGATACCCCCAAGGTAAAGCCTACACATTTTACATTAAGAAATGAGGTTGGTTGAGGAGATTGATAATAAGATTAGTTAAGATTGTTGGCTAGATAATTTTGGTTGCTATGCTAGGATATTGCATAATGTATATCTGTAAGAAGGAACTTTAGATGTGGAATACAATATTATAGAGGTGATAATTTCAATGTTTCAAATCTGTGAGTCCCTGATGTTTTCAACCCTCTTCCAGAGAGATTGTCCGTTGGTTTTACTTGAGGACAAGTCAAAAGATAAATCTGGGGGAGTTGATATACCATAATTTTCACCCGTTTTTTATACATGGTATATAAAGGTTTTAAGATGTATTAATCATGTTTTAGAGTCTTTTCAAAGCAAATACAGGTTTATTCACCTGATGGAAGGAAATGATACTTTTGGGACATTTTGGAATACTTTTACGCAAGGAAAATCGATCGATGCTTGAAGAGCAACATCGGTCGATCATAATCACTTACCATCGATCGACAAACATACATGTGCATCGATCGATGCCCAATCACACGAATGAGATCGCGAATTAAATAATTTCATTTCCAAGAAGATCTATTATTTGCAACTTAAGTCCCTAGACGTCTGTTAGGCTATATGTACTACGGTTTTGTATCATTTCTAGGTAGACACTTGCAAAAAGACCTAGTTTGGAGAAGGAGCATTTTGTCTACCATTAGAAGAGCTTAGGATTGGAGAGATAGATCTGAGACTGCAAAACATAGAAGATCTTGAACTCCTTTATTTCTATTACTTTATCTATTTGTGTTCTATGTTTCATTTGAGTTTATTTCACACCATCATGACTTTGTCTCTCATGAATATGTTTGAGTAAACCAACTGTTAGATTTAGGTTTCTCACCATGATTGCAATTATGTACTGCTAATATGACTATTAAAAAGGTGTTTAGATTGTTCTTTAACTGCTTATGAACTTAATGCTAAAATTGAGATTGATCAACTTCATTTTAGATCTAAGGATTAATTGAGTCCAACTAACCATTTCTCCTCAATACCTAAACCCATTTGCGTGATCTAACTAACTCAGGCGCAACGACAGTTGGTCTGAGAAGGTTAGAGAACAAGTTAAACCCGTTCGCAAAGCTCGCTAGAATAACCATCGATCGATGCAACTATAGTTCTGTCGGTCGATCGTTACAAAGGTGTATCGGTCAATGTACATCAAGTCACATTGATCGACACTCTCTCGAGATCAAAATACGACAGTTGAGATCCGAGATCCAGCGAAGATAACTTATCCGGTTAAATCAATGTTTAGTTCAAAAACCATCAAACCCTTTAGTCTAAACTAAGTGCATACATTTTATACTTGAGAATTACCTGAATCTAGCTGCTTTCCCAATCTTGAAACCACTTCAATTCAATCAATTGAATCACTATTGTTTTTGATTTATCATTTACTGCTTTTAAAACTATTAAAACCTTTTAGTCTATCTTCATTTCTAATTATTTAAGTCTGTTGAGTAATCCTAGAGTCTCTGTGGATTTGATCCCTAAGTACTACATCTTAAGCTCTTTTGATGAGAGTAACACTCTTTGGGGTAATTTGAGTGATATTATTGCTCTTAATGCTAAGTTTAGGATTGATCACCATTTAACTTAGATCTTAGGATTAATTGAGACAAGTAATAGCTTGACCTAATACCTGAAACTAAACTAGTATGATCTAACTGAGTAGTGATAGACCATGGATTTGACCCGCTTTTACCCATGGTTTATAAGTGTTTTAACTACTAACAATTATATTATAAAGTCTATTTAGTATATTTACATGATCAAGAGTGTAAGCTGGCCTTTCTTTTACTAATAAAGTGGGCGAAAGAAAAGGCGACTAGGGTTCCGGAGTGTTGTCCACCGTTAGCTGGCCTCACGCTGCCTAGTGAGAAGCTTTCCCGTGTCACTTTCTCCCTCACATGGCGATTCCAGATACGGCTCCTGCCTCCAGCGCTCCTATTGACCCAGGCGGGGCTAATAGCGAGCGAGTGTCCAATCGCGAGAATCGTCTTTTAAATCGCGATTTAGAGATGAAACTCCAATCTCCGTCGGGTCCAACGTCGATTCCAGCTGCTAGAGTTCCGTCTTATGCGGCGAGGTTCAAATCCTCCTTGAGGAATCTTCGCAAGATCTTCGACCCGTCCTTTCTGCAAGATGGTACGCCGGCGATGCTAGCGACGGAGTCAGTGCTTCTACAAACCTCGGAGCTCTGGAAGGACCATGTTGTGGCCCATTTCCATGGTCGTCGACCCTCGGCAGCGAAGATTCTCGAAGATCTGAACCCAGTTTGGGGGAAGTTTGGGAGCATTACTGTCCGTACGGTGTCCGATACTTGCGTTTTAATCTTCATCACCTCGATTCAGACTAGAGAATGGGTCCTGCAGGTAGGTTATTGGCAAGCCAACAGGTGCGCTTTCTCGGTGTATCCTTGGACTGCTGATGGAAACTTAGCTGCTCAGGAGCTTCTGTTTGCTCCGCTGCACACGGAGAAGTCTCGTTTGGATCCTTATCATTTTGGGGATACCAAAGTCAAGGTTGAAATTGATTTTTCGAAAACTCCTCCAGAGGTGGTGGAGGTTAGGGATACCCAAGGAAATTTGGTCAGGGTTAACGTAGAGTACCCCAGTCTCCCGCCTAAATGCATTAATTGCGGCAAGTTCGGTCATCTGATGAATCGCTGCCACAAACCCCTCATGAAAAGAAGTTGCTCGCAGAAGACAGACAAAGTGATCAGTGTAGTAAAATCGGGGGAGGAGGTCTCCTTAGTGCCGCTGGAGGCGCTTGCTGAAGCAGAAGGCCAGAAAGAGAAGTGTAAGGTTGAGAAGCTCAGGGCCCGCTCGAGATCGCGGAGAAGATCTAAGTCTAGAGCAAGAGCTAAGGCAAGGGCATCGAGCTCCCCTCCTGAAGTCGCTCCGGTAGAAATCACAGGTGAGAAGGATGTGGATAATCTAGGTTTGCTCGAGAAGGAGAGTATGCGTTTGGAGGGAATGGAGTTGAGGTCAGGGGGAAACTCTGATACCATTGAGAAGCCTTTGGTTAAGGAGCCCCACAAATTGGAGGAAGGGGAGATTCGAGAAGTTGCAGGAGCGGGGGATAGTAAGAGCGCAACATTTCAGGAAGTGATCTCGGATAATAGGCTTGAGGAAGATAAGTCACTGTGGCTTACCAAGCACTCTAAAAACTATATGCGTGCTCTGAGGCAGATGGCTATCTGGGAAGATGCAGGCGCAGTTGGTCCACCTCCAAAATCTTCTAAGTTACTTATTCGAGGAAACTCCTCGGGTAAGGAACTTGTTCTCTGATCAGTTTTTCCTTCAAAATTTGTATATATGAAGATATTTAGCTGGAATATTAGAGGTCTTAACGGAGTTGGTCGTCAGAGAGTGGTTAGGAGTTGGTTGCAAGGTTTGGGTACATCGGTGGGAGCGTTACTTGAAACTCATGTACAGGACGAGAATATTTTAGGGGTTTTGGGACCTGTTGCTCCAGGTTGGAGATATGAAAATAATTATTCGGAAGCTGCAGGAGGGAGGATTTGGCTCCTGTGGAATTCGTCTTTGTCAGTAGTAATTTATCTAAGGACAGACCAGTTGATCTTATGTGGTGTTTTTGATCCTGCTTCTGGTACTAATTGTACCGTTGCTTTTGTGTACGCGCATAACACATAAGCGGAGAGGCGCAATCTGTGGAGGGATCTAGTGTCTATAACGAGTAATTCATTGGTTGCTGCAGCGCCTCTGATTGTTTTGGGAGATTTTAATCAAATTCTAACGGCGGCTGAGCACTTTTCTCTGTTACCGTATGAGTTGCCAATCAGAGGAATGGAGGAGTTTCAGCGGTGCTTGGAGGAAAGCAATTTATCAGATATGGACAAAAGGGGCACTTTCTTCTCCTGGTCCAATAGGCGTCTAGAGGATCCAATTCTCAGGAAACTAGATAGGGTCTTGTGCAGCGAAAGGTGGAGTGAAAACTTTCCAGAGGCTGTTAGCATATTTGAAGCGCCGGGTGATTCTGACCATTCTCCCGCTGTAGTTACATTTTTTTCGGCCTCTCAGTCAAGGAAGTGCAGTTTCAAATATTCCTCATTCTTATCTTCGCATCTGAGATTCTTAGCAGAGATCAGGAAGACGTGGGAAGAGTCTATTCCTGTTGGCTCGTGTTTATTCTCTCTAGGCCAAAGATTAAAGAAAGCAAAACTCACTTGCAGGAGACTGAATAGAGAAGGCTTTGGTAACATTCAGCAAAGAGCGAGAGAAGCGCTGAATAGTTTGAAGGAGATCCAATTACAGTTATTAACCTCTCCTACAGATTCTCTGTTCAGACAGGAATTTGTAGCTCGAAGGAAGTGGCAATTTTTTGAGACAGCTCAGGAGGTGTTCTATTGTAGAAAGGCGAGAGTTCGTTCGCTAGACTGTGGGGACGCTAATTCGAGTTTTTTCTACAAAGCAGTGATGGCTCATCAAATGAGAAACAATATAAGTTACTTGTTGGATGCAGGCGTCAAACGAGTCTTTAATCAGTCACAGGTAAAGGAGATGTTGGTTGCGTTCTTTCAGAATCTCCTGGGGTCTGTAGAAGGTCTAATTCAAGATTCATCAGTTGAAGAGCTGAGAGGATTACTGTCATATAGATGCCCTCAAGAAGTTGCTGACAAACTGATCATCATCCCCTCGGAGGAGGACATCAAGGCCACCGTGTTTGCTATGCCAAAGAACAAAGCGCCAGGCCCTGATGGCTACTCTGTGGAATTCTTTTAAGAAACATGGGAGATTGTAGGAACAGATTTGATTGCAGCAGTTAAAGAATTCTTCACAGCTGGTGGTATGCTGAGGCAGTTTAACACCACTGTTATTTCTCTAATCCCTAAAGTGACAGGAGCAGATCAGCTCACGCAGTTTAGACCGATATCTTTATGTTCCACAGTCTACAAGGTTATGGCCAGACTTCTGAAAAAGAAACTGAAGATCTGTGTCTCTGATATTGTGCAGCGCAATCAAGTGGGCTTTGTGCAGGAGAGATTGCTCTGTGAAAATGTACTTCTCGCAACGGAACTGGTGAAGGACTTCAATGATCAGGGTCCAACGACAAGAGGCTGTCTTAAGATCGATATCTCGAAAGCCTACGATAACCTAAATTGGGATTTTCTCTTCAAGGTTTTGCAAGCTATAGAGATGCCAGACCCTTTAATTGATTGGATCAAGGAATGTGTAACCACACCTTCTTATAGTATCGCACTAAACGGAGAGCTCCAAGGTTTCTTTCCGGGGAAAAAAGGACTTAGACAAGGAGATCCGATTTTGTCTCTCCTGTTCGTCATAGCTATGGATGTTCTTTCAAAGATGCTAGATAAAGGGGCGGTAGAGGGAAGGTTTGGCATTCACCCGGAATGCGAGGCACCCTTGATTACTCACCTAAGCTTCGCGGACGACGTACTGATCTTCTTTGATGGGACTGAGGATTCTCTCAGAGGTATTCTGGATATCTTCGAGGAGTTTAAACAGATTTCGGGTTTGAGGATTAATAGGCAAAAAACAGAGCTGTTACTTGATGGAAGAAGCTCAAGTCGATGTAGAGATTTGGCTAATGAGATGGGGATTACTCAAGGAGCTCTTCCTCTGCGGTATCTGGGTGTTCCTCTAGCTCCAAAGAAGATGACTAGAACGGATTTCCAGCCACTACTAGACAAAATATCGGCTAGGTTCAGCTCTTGGACAGTAAAACGCCTATCTTTCGCGGGGAGATTTCAACTTATTCAGGCAGTGATCTACTCTACAATCTCCTTTTGGACATCTATATGTATTATCCCATCAGAGTGTATAGGCATTCTAGAGCGAATGTGCAATGCGTTCTTGGGGAATGGGGCTCCTAACTCAGCTAGAGGTGCTAAGGTTGCTTGGGAATCTGTATGTACGCCTAAAGAAGCAGGAGGTTTGGGGCTGAAGCGCCTAGCAGATTGGAATAAGGTACTTGGATTGAAGTTGATCTGGCTTCTATTTTCATCAGGAGGGTCGCTTTGGGTTTCTTGGGTGCGTTCACGTTTGATTGGTGCGGAGAATTTTTGGGAGTTAGATCCTTCTAGGAGAGGAAGTTGGATTGGGAAAGCTATTTGCAAGTTGAGACCATTGGCTAGACCCATGGTGAGATGTGAAGTGGGGTCTGGTTTGTTAGCAAGTTTCTGGCTAGATAACTAGACTTCACTTGGTTCTCTTATCGAGCTGGTTAGAGAGAGAGGTCCTCAGGTGTCGGGTTTAAGAAGAGAAGCAGTAGTAGCGGAGGCATTAACGAGTGAGGGATGGTGGCTGGCACGTAGCAGGAGTAGAAACCCCACGATTGTATTATTGAGAGAGTGTTTACCTAATGCTCAGGAGATAACGGATTCTGAAGAGGAGGATAAGTTTGTCTGGTTTCCAGAGCCGGGAAGAGGCACAAGGGTGTTTTCAGCGAGTGAGACGTGGAGAGCTATGCACCCCCATCCAATATAAGTATTTTGGCATGAGGTGGTATGGTTTAATGGAAGAATCCCCAAGCATACTTTCATTACTTGGATTGCGGCTAGAGATAGAATGGTAACGAGAGACAGACTTATCAGTTGGGGTTTAGCGGTTCCGCCAAATTGTGTTCTCTGCACAGGTCATAATGAGTGCCGTCAACACTTATTCTTTGATTGTCTGTATAGTAAACAAATTTGGGAGTTCTTTGTCTCTCGTTTGAACCTAGTTTCTCTTCAGAATTTTGAAGCAGTGTTGCGGTGGTTGAGAACGCCAGCGAGAGACAAGAATGTGACGTTGATTATTAGGCTCGTGCATCCAAAATGTCGCGTGTCTGATGTCTCGACATCGATCGATGGTACTTGTGTACATCAATCGATATAAATCTTCATCTGTCGAGGCATCTCCTGGTATCGATCATCAGCACTGATGCGCATCGATCGATAGTTCTTCCTCTCGTCGACCTCTACGTGGTCAGCTCGGGTTAAATGTCCGTTAAGCTCCAAAATGCTCCAAAGTCATAGCTTTACTCCGAAATGCACCTGAACCTGAAAACATACCTAGAAGAGTAGAAAACATAGATATATATATAATAAAACACCTATATACCATGGATGAAACAGGTCAAATCCAAGGTATATCAACTCCCCCAGACTTACCCTTTTGCTTGTCCTCAAGCAAAACATACAGGCAGTCTCTCTGAAAGAGGTTTGAAAATTTTAGGGACTTAAGATTTTAAAGCAAGAAATCTTTTCTCAACAATTTTGCAACCATATTTAAAAAGTCCTAATCACAGAAGCACAATATGCAATATCCTAGCTTAGCAACCATTTCTACATAACACAACTCATCAATTCACGTCTGACATCCTCTCTACTGATTTAATTTCTTAGCAAAAATATAAAGTGAATGTTTTACCTTGGGAGTATCGATCATAGGATGCAAGGATTTTAGACAAGTATCTGGAGCTGCAGGTAAAAGTTAGTTCCTAGTTTCTCTCTCTCTAATTTTCTCTCTTGAGTCAAAGTCTGCTTCCATTGCAGGATCAGTGACCAAGATTGGACAGGCTTCCATGAATCAAAACTTAATGGTGGTTGCCACCAAGCTCTGTTCACTTCTTTTTGGCCTATATCCAAGAGTTCTTTGCGAAAGCGAGCCTTGAAGATTGCCGCCTCCAAGTCCCGTTTTGAACTCTTTTATTGGAGCATTTATGAATCAAGCCTTAAAGGTTTTAGCCACCAAGTCCAGTTTAGACTCATCCTAAGTAAACAATAGATCTTATTTTTTTATTATTATTATTTTTTTTTAATACTCACTAACTATTCTAGGGTCGAAATTTAGTGAGAGAAAATGTGATAAATAATCTACACCAGGCGTTACCTTCCAGACTTGTTTGAAGAATCCGATCCCATGTATATCAAGCCCCAAGACAAGCGGTTATGTCAGTTTTAGTGTTGGAAATCAGCTTTGGTTGCTTCATGCGTTTCAAGGCAAGTGTGTAGTTGATAGGTTGATCTGCTTTAGCATCTATAGTGCTATCTGCAATCAGTAAATCTAAAATGGTGCTAAAGATTGGTTAGATATTCAAGTTTAAATCAATATAAGATTATAGTCCCTATTTTCAATAGCTAAGCATAATTTATTAAAATTCTTTTTATATAAGAATAAAATAAATTATATCAGTAAATATCTCCCCAGACTTAAATTACACTGTCCCAGTGTAACTCAGTCGGAGTTATGATGAAATAGTTCATGATGTATGAAATGTAAAAAGTAGGGAAGATACATCTGACCGGAGTAGATATCGATCGATGGGAATATGTTACATCGATCGTCGTGTGGTTGTCCATGTCGAGCGATGTCGACGTCTCGTCGGCGGTCGATATTCAGGTCCTCCTACTTGGATCTCCTAAATCTGAAAGAAATAAAACGAAAGTAAATAAATGCTAGCTAATAAAACCTAAATAAAATACCTAATAATGGGTTGCCTCCCACTCAGCGCTTGGTTATAGTCATTTAGCTTGACTGTGGTAGTGATTGGCTATTTGGTGGAGAAACAGCTGCTTGTTGGAAAGCAAGCATCCACGTCATCTCTGCACATTCTGGACCAAGATGCAATGAAGCTTCTTTTGGCCTCATCATTTCTTGTCCATTTGTCATCCATCTTCTCAAGTACATTTGAGATGTTTTGTAGCCTATCTTGAATGTTGTCAATGCTGAACTGGTGCCAGCCTATGTTGTCATAGGCGTATGCGGAAAGTTCTGTCATTTCCTTGTGCATTAACACTATCGTCTTGTGTATCATCTGCTCGCCGGCTGGTGTAGACTCGGCGTCGATCGATGCGATAATGTGTTCGTCGGTCGATCTAGGCGACTTACCATCGAGCGATTTCGCTTGCATCCTGTTGATCGATGCTGATATCTGGTGTTGAGCTGCGAGTTGCCTCTGAATGGCTTTGACTTCTTTCTGTAGCCATTCTGCGTGGCTGTCTAGTCCACTGATTTTGTTGTCGAATGGAAAGTAGATGTCATCGCAGCGTTTGTCAAGTCGTTCCTCCATGTTGTCTATAGCAGTGTATATCTTGGATGTGATCTTGTCAACCTCTGCTGCTGTGTAAGGAAGTAACTCCACAGGATTCTTGCCATCGATCCAAGGCCCTCGTACCCTGTCGATCGATGCTGAATTTGCCTGCAAAAAATTTTGATTAGTAATGTTATCAATATCCTTTTGGGCATGAAGTAATTGACTAGACAATTTGCTTAAATCTATCATGACTGGTGATATAAAACGGTCATGCATGTCCTCATAAGTCCTCAGCCTCTCATTTATGGCTGAGACCTTAGCGTCGAGCGATGTGAATGTACACACGTCGATCGATGTGGCTGGTTGTTGGTCCTTCTTGCGAATGGTGTCTAGATCTTGCTGTAGTAGCTCGATTTTAGTGCTTAGGCAGTCCACGTTGTTGTTGAGAGGTTAGTACACTTCGTTTATCCTTGTGTCGATGTATGAGACTTCCCATTCATCCTTGTGTTGTGCTGAACATTGCGGTTCTGCAGGGATCTTGGCTGTAGGAAGACTGATGTCGATCGATGGTGCATGTGGTGCGTAGATCGATGCTGAGGTCGTGGCTTCCTTCTCAAGTTGTTGACGTAAACTCTAAATTTCTGTCCTCATTTCTGCCATACTTCTGAAAAGCTCATTGTAGCCTCTATCCAAAGGTTGATGTGTATCTTCTACCAATGATTTGAGCTCCTCTCCCAGTCTTTCCTGAGCTCCACAAATACCAAACACCATCTCATTGATTTCATCTTTGGTGTAGAGTTCTGGTGCCATTCTCGTGAGTGTGAAGGAAGTGGCATGTTCTGGAAGACAGATGTGGCTCTCTTCAAAAAGAGATGTTCTTTCCAGTAATTTCCTGATGTCGTCCTTTGTGACAGGTATCATCTTACCAGCTACGCCTCGTGCGTGTCCACACTCATCTCTGTAGACTCCATACTCGTCCCTTCGTTCCCAAGTGAACTTTCTGGTTCCGTACATGTCAAAAGCGCGGTTTCCAAATTCATAGCGTCTATCGATCGACGTCAGGTCATTCCTATCGATCGACGTTGGTGTTACCCTGTCGATCGATGTCTCCGTTGTCCCGTCGATCGATGCTTGCCCTTTTGGTTGGCGTGATAGATCTGGATTGATTTCTGTTGTGGCGACTCCTACGTGGTTGTTGGGATCTGTTTGAATGACGTCTGGAGTGCCATGTTGCTGTGAGAATAGGTTGTCAGGTCCATTGGCTACTTGAAGGATATCTGCTATGTCCTCCTCTCTGGACACTTGTAAGATCCTTCCATCCATTGCACGTGTGATAGACCATATATTTTACCCATTTTTAATCATGGTCTATAAGTGTTTAAAAGTGTTTTAAGATACAATTATTATGTTTTGGAGTCTATTTAGAGTATTTACAGGTTCAGGGACGTTTAGGAGAAATATGGTGATTTTGGAGTCTTTTGGAGCCTTTGGAGGTGCAGAGTTGCACAGACGCGTCAGATGTTTAGCTATGGATGGAAACTTTCCGAACGTTAGATTGAGCCCATATTTTGACACAAGATAGAGCTTTGAGTTAGCTTTCAAATGCCACCGGTCTCAGGTCAATCAGCATTCTGTAGCATATGTTATGCCTGTTTTACTGAAGAGTGGTCAGTCTGCCTCGCGAGAGGAAGCTGCCGAGAAGAGGAAGCCACGTTGATCGATTCAGCACTCTGCACGTCGATCGATGGAGATCCCAGTTCGTGGGCCTTGTATATTTTATGACTGCGTGAAGCCCAGAAGTAACCACAAATTACCAGAATGCCCTTGGAAGACCAGAAACCCTACTTATGTCATTTCTAAGCCATTGTTTACGCTTTCTTTACACTTTTCCTGACTCCATTATTCTTGTTTTAGGGTTGGAGAGAAGATCAATTCTCCTTCAGAGATTTATTGGAACTCCATTGATTTTACTATTGCTTTCTATTCTATTATATTATTGAGACTATGATTTGTGTTTCTTTTATCATGTCTGAGTAATTCATCTTGTTAGGTTTAGGGATTTCATGAGCTTAATGTCAAACTGATAATCAATTTATTAGGATTGCTAGGATATCTATAGAACTTCTACACCAGGGTGATTTGTAATACTAGGATCTGGAATAGTTTTATTCACATGAAAGTGTGACTGATTGTTTGAACCTAGAATCATAGGACAATTGAGATGCACTAAAGTGCAGTCAATTAACGAATCGAATCTGCTGGATTAGATACTTAGGCGCATATGAGAATTTGGTCTAAGAATCTAGTTGAACATAATCGATTAGGTCGTTAATGCTTGTTTAAGGAAGTATCGATCGACGCTTAGACCATAACATCGATCGATACTCACTCCTAGTTCGCATGCGAAAGCTGGAGCAGAGACTTAGACATCTGATTAGTAATTGCATTGAGAGATGGATTACTTACTTATTAAAATCGAGTTCTAGAATGAATCTATAAGCTATTAGCATCCTTGAGTTGTAGTTTTGAATCTCTTGATTGATGAATCCCTAGGTCTAGCTACTTCTCCTTACTGTTTACAACCTCAATCAATCGAACAACTGCCTTGTTCACATTGCTTTATTTACTGTTTTAATATTGATTACCTAGCTTAACCTTGATTTCTATAGTCTATTGTGTGCCCCTGCTCTCTGTGGATTCGATTCCTAAGTACTACAATCGAACCTCTTAATTGAGAGAGTAAGATCACTTATTAGGGTAATTTGAGTGATATCAAATTTGGCGCTGTTGCCGGGGAGCAAGGATTCGCCATTAGACTTGATTAATAGGTTTAGTCTAGGTTTTATTTACTGTTATAGTTACTTACTGAAAATTTTTTCTTGTCTTTCAGGTACATTCCTATCAGTACCAGAAGCAGCAAGGAGGAATTACTTTACGTCTCAGATCCTACAAGATTGGAGCGTTCAATCCGTAAAGAAAGACGTTCCCCATCGATCGACAATAACACTAGTTCGTCGATCGATACTCGCCAACCACAGTCGACCGTGACATCATCTTCATCGGCCGATACTCGCCCACCCCCATCGACCGAAGCAACTCTTCTGTCGACCGACATTTTCCACCCGACATCGATCGATGCTTCACCTCAAACATCGATCGATACTGAGCCGCGAGACATGGTTACGAATATAATTCTTCTACGAGATGAGAACGGAGACCTGCATGACCACGAGGGTTATCTGTGTAATGCAGCAGGTCAGAAAGTAGATGCACAGGGAGCTGTAAAGTTCTTCAACCGAGACGCTACTGAGGACGCTAAAGTTCTTCAACCGAGAACGATGGCAGAATTGATCAGACCTAGCCAAATCTATACCAACAGGTCTGCAATTCAACCTCCAGTAATACAAGGTGTTGATATGAAAGCCAGATACTTTTCTCACGTGGCTCAGCACCCTTTTCATGGTTTTCCTCAAGAAAACCCCTTCGACCATATTGAGACACTAGAGGATTATGTGTCTGGAATACATAAGAATTAAGCAGCCACAGACTACATCATCTGTAAGGTGTTCAAGTATTCTCTCTCTGGGAAAGAAAAAATTTGGCTGAGGCACTTACCACCAGGGTCTCGCACTTCCTGGAGTGATGTCAGGACGGCGTTTCTGACTGAATTCTTCAACGAAAGAAGGGCTGATGAGATAAGGGATAAAATTTGGATATTCTCTCATGAACCTACAGAAGCTTTCAGAAGCTCTTGGGAGAGGTTTAGGAGATACCAAAGGGACTGTCCACATCATGGTTTTACAGAGATTCAGCTGTTGAAGAGGTTCGTCAAGGGTATTGATGTACGATATCCCATGTTCAAAAACTCGGTCAACTCGGCCGCCTAATCGGCGAGTATATGTGAAGCGTCACACTACCGTGGCGAATCACCCATAATCGGCCATAAAATCGGAGCCTTGAAGAAATCTTGTTTTTGTTTCGTTTTTTTGCAGAAAACGATGTACTTAGTTAGATCTATGTATAATAAGTAGGATTATGTGAGAAAATGACGAAAAACTGTGAAAAACTAAGAACAAAAATGGGGGTTCATGAATTTGCAGGTTAAACTCGCAGAAGAAAGGTAAGGGGTGACTTAGGCCTGGGAATATGAGTTTTTACCCGCGGGGCCCGGCCCGTTTGACCCGCCGCGGGGCGGGTGCGGGTCGAACAATTTAGAAAAATCGATTCGCGGGTGCGGGTGCGGGTTATGGGCATTTTATGCGGGGCGGGTGCGGGTTGGTGGATTTTGAAACGCGGGTACCCGCCAACCCGCAATTTTTTTTTTTTACATTTTTTTTAAAAAAAAATATTTTTTTTTGTAAAAATGTATATTTTGTAAAGAAAATATGGGAATTTTAAAAAATAATAATCAAAATATTTTAAAATATTTAAAATTTTAATTATAAATATATTATTTATATTGTATTTAAAAAATTAAATTAAATAAATATTTTTTAAAATAAAAATATAACCCGCGGGTCCCGCGGGTTATCCGCAAAATTAAGCGGAGCGGGTGAGGGTACAAATTTATTTGTTCGCAGGTGGTCCGGGTCGGATTTTTTGACAAAAAAAAACTTTGTAACCCGCGGGTTGGCGGGTCAGCGGGGCGGGTTTGACCCGCAACCCAGCCCTAGGGTGACTTGGCGAATTACCGTTTTGCCCTTCATTAAAGAACAACATAAAAAAAAAGCCAAAAAGATGGATCAGGGGTTTGAACCCGGGTCTGCTCGAGCTATATACTCTCCCTAGCCATTTGAACCAACAGATTTCATTGTATTAGTTATGGAAATATGTGTATATATACGTAAAAGAGTGAAAAACTAATCCCCGATTAATCATAGATTAATCTCTGATTTTTTGATAACTCGCTAGGCCCCTATCAACCGCATGGATAGCGTCTAGCGAGTTTTCGAACATGGACGATATCATATGATGTTGGATACTGCAAGCAACGGAAACTTTGAGACAAGAACCCCAGAGGAAGCTAAGAGACTGATTGAGATCTTGGTGTCTAGCAACAGTGCCAAAAATCTGGATATGCACAGGATAAATTCAACTGTGAAAGATGACAACAAGATCTTTGAGCCTGAGATTGGTTCCATACAGGAAGTCTCACTAGTGGAGCAAGCTATATGCCAGGATGAAGATCAGCGCGATATAGAGAAGACGAAATTTATGCTAGAGAAGCTCTTGAAAGAACAGCAGGAGATGACTGAGGATTTGAATCTGCATTTGGATTCTCTCTACAAAGAGGTGAATGGAAGATTAGAAACCTTAGATACCCATGTCAAGATGCTATACACCCAAGCTTCTCAGACTGAAGAGCTGTGAAGAAGCAAGAAGCATTTTTTCAAAAGAAAAGTACTGTTCATCTAAGTACTGTTCATCCGGATAATGTTCACCCGACATCGATCGATACTGTTCATCCAACATCGATCGACACTGTTCACCCGACGTCGATCGATACTGTTCATCCCGCGTTGATCGACACTGTTCACCCAGTTACTGTTCATCGCGGTACTGTTCATCGCGACACTATTCACACAGTTACTGTTCATCAAGGTACTGTTCATCGTGATATTGTTCACCAAGTTACTGTTCATCCCGTGTCCAAAAAAACTATTGATCAAGCCATTGAAGGACACCAGAATGATTTCATCTTAGACAATGAATTTGGAGAAATACTTGAGCAGGAGAAGCGGGAAGAAGATGCTTTTCTACTCGAAAGTTCTATGTATGTGGGAAGCTCGTACTGGTGTCGACCGACACCATCAGACAAGCATCAATTGACACCACTTTTTGGATCGGACAAGACTGTCCGAATTCAGAGCCACTCCGACTTCGCCGCTCGACACCCACATCCTCCCACCCTAGTTTGTATCCGACCAAATGACGTTGATCGACAACAAGCTGAAAGAATCGATCGACAACATCACGAGAGAATCGACCGACAGGAAAATGGGAGCATCGATCGACAGGAGCAACAGAGAATCGATCGATTTCCCTCCACACCATACCGAGTATGCTTGCCAAATCTTGATGCACACCGCTTGAATGCCACTCAAAATTCATCTCAGACATCAGTTTGCTTAGGGACAACGGAGCAGATCAGTTAGCAAACTGAAGACGCAACAGCGAAAGAGAACTCAACATTAGCTGAAACCTCTCTCGTTGAGATTGATCAACACCAAAGGGATGGATATGAACATGTGATGGAAGTGCAGCCAACAAAAGAAGGAGTTCAACGTGAGAAGAGAGTCAAATCTAGGAAAACCTTTATTCCCAAACACCTCAGGAGAGAAGTTAACAAAGTGGAACTTGATGGATTTCACAAGAGGGTGAAGAGGGTTCCTAAGGATATGTCCTTCGTAGATGCATACTATAAGTATAGACTTGGTAATTTCTTCAGAGAGAGCAGAGAGACATACGAGGACATTGAGCAACTATTCAACAAGGTCTGCCGTAAGCCTAAGAGGACTCTGAAGAAGGAACAAGATCCTAGAAAGTTCCTGATTCCATGCTCTATACAAAACCATGATTTGCCAAACGCCCTCTGCGATACTGGGTCTGTAGTTGCATCATGTCCATAGACACTGCTGACCTATTAGGTCTAAAGATGGAATCTTCTCAAGATAGTTTCACTTTCGTGGATAGCTCCAATGCAAACTCAGCAGGCATGATCAGGAATGTTAAGGTGGAGATAGGAGACTGCACTATTCCTGTGGACTTTCATGTTTTGGAGATTAAATCAGGCAAGCCATCTTCTCTTCTTTTTGGAAGAACCTTCATGGCTACAGTGGGAGCAGTTTGTGATCTAAATAAGAATATGATGTGCTTGACTAACATTGATGAAGGAGTCTACTACGATCCTGTGGACAAGACCAGAAGCAAGGACTTTATCTCTTGCATAGAGCTGTCTGGCGATGAAGCACACACAGCTGATTCAACTCGCGAGCCAGCAAAACCAAAATCAGCATCGATCGATAATCAACCTTCGGCATCGGTCGACATGCAGCCTTCAGAATCGATCGACACAAAACTTCCAGCATCGGTCGATACCCTCCATATTTCAGAACATGCCGTGACAGAAAAGTCTAAGTCTGGGGGAAGGACCAGTCAGAGGAAGAAGAAGAAGAGGAAAAAGAATATAGATGCTGATTTCCTGTCACTAGTCCCTTCACAATTTCAGGAGGGAAGTCTTGAGTGTAGAGTGCGCTGCAGAGGAGGTCATGAACCTTTTACCAAGGTTAGAGTGTTATGTGATTCAGAGATGAAAGATAAAGGGGAACTTTCAGCACGAGCTTTCATCAACTGCATCAACAAAATGAGGAAGAGGGACACTGAGACTTGTTTTGGACCAAGTTCACATGCTAATCCAGACTAAATCAGATCTCCCGAAGTCAAGCTAATGACTTAAAATAAGCGCTGAGTGGGAGGCAACCCACTGTTAGGTTTGTTTTAAATATGGTTTAATTTTCATTTATTACTGATTTTTCTTGTTTTCTAAGGATTCCAGGTTAAAAAGAAAAAAAAAGGTGAACAAGAACGACAAAGATCAGAAAGCATCGAAATTACACCGTAGCAGGATCATTGTAGCAGGATCACTGTTCATCGGAAAAAAAAAAGTTAGCAAATTGGTTTTATTAGTTATATATTACCTGCTTTTAGTATTTTATCTATGTTAGGTTTTAGGAAAAGATCTCAAGAAGATGATTTCGCACAAGAATCGACGAGTTCTGCATCAGCATCAGCCGACACTTGATCACTGTCAATCGACAGAGCATCACAAGTATCGTTCGCCACTTAATTGTGTTGATCAATACTCAAATCAATGGCAGGTATACCCGCGAGCCTTGTTAAATATCGTCCTTATGGTTTATTTTCCCACCAATCTTAGACTGTATAACACTATTCATAGTGTTGTTTAAATCTGGGGGAGGTTCTACTAATATTATGTTTGAGTTAGATATTTAGAATAGGGACCCGAGTAGACGATTGCCTTGAATATCGACCGATTAGAGCATGTTGATATCGATCGACAGTACATCACCTGCATCGACCGATGGTAACTCTTTTCCATCGATCGACACTTAATTTGGTCAGGTATATCGTTCTTACTTGTTAAATTTGGTACTTTTGCTTTTTGCTTTTCACCTTACCACCGACTGTGTTACACTGGGGACAGTGTAATTTAAGTCTGGGGGATTACTAACGTTTATCTACCTTTATGAATCTTATTTAAAACATTTTCAAAATTTGTTTTTATTGAGTCAAGAAGGGGATGATGATCTAATTCGATTTATCCTTGTTATCTAACCACTCTTTAGCACCATTATAGACTTACTGATTGCAGATAGTACTAAAGATACTAAAGTGGACCAACCTGTCAGCTATGACAACACTTTCTATGATTGTCTGATAGAACCAAAGCTGATTTCCAACCTAACCTGACATCTTTTGCTTGTCTTGGGGCTTGGTATACAAAAGATCGGAATCCTCCTGCAAGTCTGAAAGGTAAAAATCTGTACACTTTTGGTTCCCTTCCTTCTCTCTCTTTGGCATCTCGAAGATCAAAGTATAAAGAAAAGATTGAAACGATTTCCTGGAAGAGGCAGAGGGGTAGGAGTGTCTCCTATGACCCCATTATTCTAAGTCTGAAGGGAATGATCACACATTGTGGAAACGAGGCGGTATGAGTGTCTCCAGTGACCCCATTATTCGCTACACATTGTCAAAAAAAAAAAAAATCAGCATGTCAATGAGATGTACAAAGATTAGCCTGAGTGGCATCAATGTTCATTGGATTTGAAACTAATAAGAGATTCAGAGAAGAGAGTAGAGGGAAGAAAGGGATCAGAAAAGACTACCTGGGTATTCAAAAACTTGCTTGAGTTGAATCCATGTGTTCTTTGATCGATACTCCCAAGATAAAACCTACACCTTTATTTTTATGCACAAATGAAATCAGTAGAGGGGATAACATACATGATTGCTAAGTTGTTGGCTAGATGAATTTGTTGCTAAGTTAGGATATGGTATAATGTGCTTTTGTGATTAGGACTTCTTAGATGTGGATTGCAATATTGTAGAAGTGATGATTCTAAGTTTTAAATCATGTGAGTTCCTGCCATTTTCAAACCTCTTTCAGAGAGACTGCCTGCTGGTTTTACTTGAGTACAAGCAAAAGGGTAAGTCTGGGGGAGTTGATAGACCATATATTTTACCCATTTTTAATCATGGTCTATAAGTATTTTAAAGTGTTTTAAGGTAAAATTATTATGTTTTGGAGTCAATTTAGAGTATTTACAGGTTCAAGGACGTTTAGGAGAAATATGGTGATTTTGGAGTCTTTTGGAGCCTTTGGAGGTGCAGAGTTGCACAGACGCGTCAGATGTTTAGCTATGGATGGAGACCTTACAACAGTTAGATTGTGCCCATATTGTGACACAAGATATATCTTTGAGTTAGGTTTCCAATGCCACCGGTCTCAAGTCAATCAGCATCCTGTAGCAGAAGTTATACTCGTTTTACTGAAGAGTGGTTAGTCTGCCTCACGAGAGGAAGCTGCCTAAGAGGAAGCCACGTCGATCGATGCAGCACACTGCACGTCGATCGATGGAGATCCCTGATCATGGGCCTTGTATATTTTTTGATTGCGTGAAGTCCAGAAGTAACCACAAATTACCAGAATGCCCTTGGACGACCAGAAACCCTACTTATGTCATTTCTAAGCCATTGTTGACGGCTACGCTTTCTTTACACTTTTCCTGACTCCATTATTCTTGTTTTAGGGTTGGATAGAAGATCAATTCTCTTTTAGAGATTGATTGGAACTCCATTGATTTTACTATTGCTTTCTATTCTATTATATTATTCAGAATATGATTTGTGTTTTTTCTATCATGTCTAGGTAATTCATCTTGTTAGGTTTAGGGATTTCATGAGCTTAATGTCAAACTGATAATCAATTAGGATTGCTAGGATATCAATAGAACTTCTACACCAGGGTGATTTGTAATACTAGGATCTGGAATAGTTTTATTCACATGAAAGTGTGACTGATTGTTTGAACCTAGAATCATAGGACAATTGAGATGCACTAAAGTGCAGTCAATTAACGGAATCCGAATCCTGCTGGATTAGATACTTAGGCGCATATGAGAATTTGGTCTAAGAATCTAGTTGAACATAATCGATTAGGTCGTTAATGCTTGTTTGAGGAAGTATCGATCGACGCTTAGACCATAACATCGATCGATACTCACTCCTAGTTCGCATGCGAAAGCTGGAACAGAGACTTAGACATCTGATTAGTAATTGCATTGAGAGATGGATTACTTACTTATTAAAATCGAGTTCTAGAATGAATCTATAAGCTATTAGCATCCTTGAATTGTAGTTTTGAATCTCTTGATTGATGAATCCCTAGGTCTAGCTACTTCTCCTTACTGTTTACAACCTCAATCAATTGAACAACTGCCTTGTTCACATTGCTTTATTTAATGTTTTAATATTGATTACCTAGCTTAACCTTCATTTCTATAGTCTATTGTGTGCCCTTGCTCTCTGTGGATTCGATCCCTAAGTACTACAATCGAACCTCTTATTTGAGAGAGTAAGATCACTTATTAGGGTAATTTGAGTGATATCAACGTGCGTTGCCATCTGGATCCCTGAAAATACCAAATTCATCAGGTGTTAGAAAACCGTAATCAATGTTTGCATTATCATTCAATTTAGAAATAGAAAGATTAGGGTTTAGAGTAGTATCGATCGATGTAGATACAGATGCATCGATCGATGGCAGAGTAATTTATGCAGAACTTGTGTTCTTGAGTTGATTGCTCTTCATGGATTTTCCTATTGATGTAGAAGGAAGAGTGTACATCTTATTTGCTTGTGTGTCTGCTCTGGTGTGTTTAGGTGGTTTCGGAGGTGAAAAATGATTTATATAGGTATCTATAAACCTAGTTGGAGAGGGAATATTCTCCTTCTCCTGAATTTTCGCTACAGCGCGAATATCGATCGATGTTCCTGTGTGGGTGTCGATCGATGTGAGCGGTAGTTTTGCTGGACGAGGATGGGTATCAACCGATGTGGAGTGCACTTCGGCAATCGATGTTGGAAACGTGTTTGTGAACTTATGTGTTTCAAGTCTTTCATCCTGCAAAGACATTTCTATTGCACGTTCTTTCCGATAATCCTCATCGTATTCCTTTGTATGTTCCTCGTTAGGTGAAGTAATTACAGTGTCAACTGCAAAACTTTCATGGAAACCACTGTCTGCCCAACTGCCTATGGAATAATCATCATGTCCTCTCTTGCTTGGAGGTTGGAAGGCAAAGTGTTGGTAACAATGATTAGGTGGAGCGAAATGGTCAACTGGGTGCTTTACGTCGAGTGACGTGTTGTTACGGTCATCGGTCACCGTTGACTCATTGGAATCGATCGATGGAAAGGTTGCGGTGTCGATCGATTCCGAGTACTCTATTTTGTACTCCGATTCGTACTCTGCTCCACAATGGCATGCGCCAATGAAGCCAAGTTCTTTCCCGTAATCCACAAAATTAATGACCTTTCGCTTAGGTCGGATGGGGTCGTAGTGGATGCTGGGGTCTATGAGCATCAGACACAGTTTATTTTTGTTCATGTCACATACAGCTCCTACTGTAGCTAGGAAAGATCTTCCAAGCAGAAGTGAAGAGTTCCAGTTAAGCTCGATGTCTAGGACATGAAAATCTACAGGGAAAAGGGCATTACCAATCTGTACCTCCAGATCTCGTATGATACCTCCTGATCGTTTTTCTGAAAGATCCACGAAGGTGAAGGATTCTGTTGAAGGTTCGATTGTCAAACCAAGTTCGTCTGCCATGATCCTAGGGAAGATACTAACTGATGCTCGTGTGTCACACAATGAATGGGGAAATTCAACACCCTTGACTACGCATGGTATTGCAAATTTCCCAGGATCACTCTTCTTCGTCAATGTGATCCTGTGTTTCATCTTCTCTCTGACTTGATGAAACATTCTCCTAATGTCCTCCTCAGTCACCTTTGTTTCTCTGAATAACATCCACAACCGGTGTGTGAAGTAAGCTTCATCAAAATCAATGGCAGGTATACCCGCGAGCCTTGTTAAATATCGTCCTTATGGTTTATTTTCCCACCAATCTTAGACTGTATAACACTATTGATAGTGTTGTTTAAATCTGGGGGAGGTTCTACTGATATTATGTTTGAGTTAGATATTTCTAATAGGGACCCGAGTAGACGATTGTCTTGAATATCGACCGATTAGACCATGTTGATATCGATTGACAGTACATCACCTGCAGCGACCGATGGTAACTCTTTTCCATCGATCGACACTTAATCTGGTCAGGTATATCGTTCTTACTTGTTAAATTTGGTACTTCTGCTTTTTGCTTTTCACCTTACCACCGACTGTGTTACACTGGGGACAGTGTAATTTAAGTCTGGGGGATTACTAACGTTTATCTACCTTTATGAATCTTATTTAAAACATTTTCAAAATTTGTTTTTATTGAGTCAAGAAGGGGATGATGATCTAATTCGATTTATCCTTGTTATCTAACCACTCTTTAGCACCATTCTAGACTTACTGATTGCAGATAGTACTAAAGATACTAAAGTGGACCAACCTGTCAGCTATGACAACACTTTTTATGATTGTCTGGTAGAACCAAAGCTGATTTCCAACCTAACCTGACATCTTTTGCTTGTCTTGGGGCTTGGTATACAAAGGATCGGAATCCTCCTGCAAGTCTGGAAGGTAAAAGTCTGTACACTTTTGGTTCCCTTCCTTATCTCTCTTTGGCATCTCAAAGATCAAAGTATGAAGAAAAGATTGAAATGATTTCCTGGAAGAGGCAGAGGGGTAGGAGTGTCTCCTATGATCCCATTATTCTAAGTCTGAAGGGAATGATCACACATTGTGGAAACGAGGCGGTAGGAATGTCTCCAGTGACCCCATTATTCGCTACACATTGTCAAAAAAAAAAAATCATCATGTCAATAAGATGTACAAAGATTAGCCTGAGTGGCATCAATGTTCATTGGATTTGAAACTAATAAGAGATTCAGAGAAGAGAGTAGAGGGAAGAAAGGGATCAGAAAAAACTACCTGGGTATTCAGAAACTTGCTTGAGTTGAATCCATGTGTTCTTTGATCGATACTCCCAAGATAAAGCCTACACCTTTATTTTTATGCACAAGTGAAATCAGTAGAGGGGATAACATACATGATTTCTAAGTTGTTGGCTAGATGAATTTGTTGCTAAGCTAAGATATGGTATAATGTGCTTTTGTGATTAGGACTTCTTAGATGTGGATTGCAATATTGTATAGGTGATGATTCTAAGTTTTAAATCATGTGAGTTCCTGCCATTTTCAAACCTCTTTCAGAGAGACTGCCTGCTGGTTTTACTTGAGGACAAGCAAAAGGGTAAGTCTGGGGGAGTTGATAGACCATATATTTTACCCATTTTTAATCATGGTCTATAAGTGTTTTAAAGTGTTTTAAGGTACAATTATTATGTTTTGGAGTCTATTTAGAGTATTTACAGGTTCAGGGACGTTTAGAAGAAATATGGTGATTTTGGAGTCTTTTGGAGCCTTTGGAGGTCCAGAGTTGTACAGACGCGTCAGATGTTTAGCTATTGATGGAGATTTTCAGACCGTTAGATTGAGCCCATATTGTGACACAAGATAGAGCTTTCAGTTATCTTTCCAATGCCACCGGTCTCTGGTCAATCAGCATCCTTTAGCAGAAGTTATACCCGTTTTACTGAAGAGTGGTCAGTCTGCCTCGCGAGAGGAAGCTGCCGAGAAGAGGAAGCCACGTCGATCAATGCAGCACTCTGCACGTCGATCGATGGAGATCCCAGATCGTGGGCCTTGTATATTTTATGACTGCGTGAAACCCATAAGTAACCACTAATTACCAGAATGCCATTGAACGACCAGAAATTCTACTTATGCCATTTCTAAGCCATTGTTGATGGCTACGCTTTCTTTACACTTTTCCTGACTCCATTATTCTATTTGAAAATAATCGATTAGGTCGTTAATGCTTGTTTGAGGAAGTATCGATCGACGCTTAGACCATAACATCGATCGATATTCACTCCTAGTTCGCATGCGAAAGCTGGAACAGAGACTTAGACATCTGATTAGTAATTGCACTGAGAGATGGATTACTTACTTATTAAAATCGAGTTCTAGAATGAATCTATAAGCTATTAGCATCCTTGAATTGTAGTTTTGAATCTCTTGATTGATGAATCCCTAGGTCTAGCTACTTCTCCTTACTGTTTACAACCTCAATCAATCGAACAACTGCCTTGTTCACATTGCTATATTTCCTGTTTTAATATTGATTACCTAGCTTAACCTTGATTTCTATAGTCTATTGTGTGCCCTTGCTCTCTGTGGATTCGATCCCTAAGTACTACAATCGAACCTCTTATTTGAGAGAGTAAGATCACTTATTAGGGTAATTTGAGTGATATCAACGTGTGTTGCCATCTGGGTCCCTGAAAATACCAAATTCATCAGGTGTTAGAAAATCGTAATTAATGTTTGCATTATCATTCAATTTAGAAATAGAAAGATTAGGGTTTAGAGTAGTATCGATCGATGTAGATATAGATGCATCGATCGATGGCAGAGTAATTTCTGCAGAACTTGTGTTCTTGAGATGATTGCTCTTCATGGATTTTCCTGTTGATGTAGAAGGAAGAGTGTTCATATTATTTGCTTGTGTGTCTGCTCTGGTGTGTTTAGGTGGTTTCGGGGTGCAAAACGATTTATATAGGTATCTATAAACCTAGTTGGAGAGGAAATATTCTCCTGCTCCTGAATTTTCGCTACGGCGCGAATATCGATCGATGTTCCTGTGTGGGTGTCGATCGATGTGAGCGGTAGTTTTGCTGGACGAGGATGGGTATCGACCGATGTGGATTGCACTTCGGCGATCAATGTTGGAAACGTGTTTGTGAACTTATGTGTTTCAAGTCTTTCATCCTGCAAAGACATTTCTATTGCACGTTCTTTCCAATAATCCTCATCGTATTCCTCTGTATGTTCCTCGTTAGGTGAAGTAATTACAGTGTCAACTGCAAAACTTTCATGGAAACCAGCATGCGCTTAGCTATGGAATAATCATCATGTCCTCTCTTGCTTGGAGGTTGGAAGGCAAAGTGTTGGTAACAATGATTAGGTGGAGCGAAATGGTCAACTGGGTGCTTTACGTCGAGTGACATGTTGTTGCAGTCATCGGTCACTGTAGACTCATTGGAATCGATCGATGGAAAGGTTGGGGTGTCGATCGATTCAGAGTACTCTGTTTCGTACTCCGATTCGTACTCTGCTCCACAATGGCATGCGCCAATGAAACCAAGTTTTTTCCCGTAATCCACAGAATTAATGACCTTTCGCTTAGGTCAGATGGGGTCGTAGTGGATGTTGGGGTCTATGAGCGTCAGACACAGTTTATTTTTGTTCATGTCACATACAGCTCCTACTGTAGCTAGGAAAGATCTTCCAAGCAGAAGTGAAGAGTTCCAGTTAAGCTCGACGGCAAGGACATGAAAATCTACAGGGACAAGGGCATTACCAATCTGTACCTCCAGATCTCGTTTGATACCTCCTGATCGTTTTTCTGAAAGATCCACGAAGGTGAAAGATTCTGTTGAAGGTTCGATGGTCAAACCAAGTTGGTTTGCCATGATCCTAGGGAGGATACTAACTGATGCTCCTGTGTCACACATTGAATGGGGAAATTAAAAACCTTGACTATGCATGGTATTGCAAATTTCCCAGGATCACTCTTCTTCGTCAATGTGATCCTGTGTTTCATCTTCTCTCTGACTTGATGAAACATTCTCCTAATGTCCTCCTCAGTCACCTTTGTTTCTCTGAAGAACATCCACAACCGGTGTGTGAAGTAAGCTTCATCAAAAGATTTTTCGATTGGGACTCTGAGGACTCTTTTAGTGAAACCATCCATCTCCTTCTTGTTAGCTTTCCTCTTAAGGTTCTTAGGAATCTTCTCCTTTCTTTTCCTTAACCTTCTCCCTTCAGTTTCTTGTTCTTCTTGAAGTGGTTCTGGTGAACGATTTAAAGAGTTGGGTTTTGGTTCGGGTGGGTTAGCTAGTGGTTTAGGTGGTGGTATGAGTGCGTTGATGTAATCATTATCGATTGAGGGTAACCGCACTCGGTATGTCAGAGGTGCCTGTCGATCGATGGGAGGTGGGGTGTGACGATCGACGTCAGACTCACTCTGTCGATCGATGGTTGGCTCGACCGATCGATCGATTTTATCATAGAAAGGGGAGGGTGGGTGAGGATGCTTAGCTGCGAATTCCTCATGAGTTAGAATTAATTACGGCATTGCATTAAGTTGATTTAGCGGACGACGTCAATCGATGACTGGAGTAATCCGTCCATCGATCTTCGTTATGGTCTGTCGATCGATGCGAGTTCATCGACATCGGTCGACACCATTGAGAACCGCCGAGACTCATGGAGCTTTCGATTTTGAAGTCTCCTTCCTCAAGCTTTTTATTTCTCACCACTTGCCAGAAATCATCATCTATGATGGCATTTCGTGGTGTTTCCCTTTGTCGGCTCCTGCCTCTAGCTTAAAGCTTCTTGCCTCTTTATAGTCTCGCCGTCTGAATTACTTGCGTTTCATGTTTTCTCACCTGAGTCCCTAAGGTCTCGATTTTGGTGTTCAGATTGTTGTAGGCGGAGTCTATCTTACCGTTGAAATCCACGGTGATCTGTTGTTGTCCCAAACGTACTCGATCAAGCATCTCTTCGATCTTGCTTTCCTGAGTCTGGGGTGGTGGATTTTGGTAGTAAGAGTTTGAGTAGCTTTTGCTGTTTTGAAGGGTTTTTGAAATTGTGAACTTTGGTTACTTCTTTGACCATTTCTAAAGAAGTGTTTCCGCCCTGGTTTCCAAATTTCTAGAATCTGGTACCTCCGATGTAGTTCACATTTTCTTCTCCTTCCGTATCTGCTACTTCTCCTTCAGTTGAACAGACTTGCTTCCAAAGAAGCTCGTGCACCACATCTAACTTAGCTCTTACTTCGTCCATCTGTTCCTTCCCGATAGAGGCTACAAACTTCTTCCGTTCAGAGTCAGTGTTTTTGGTGCTGCTACTGTTAGCAAGGTTTTCGATAAGTCTCACAGCTTCCAACGGATTCCGAGTAGTGAAGTTTCCTTCACTCGCCGTATCAAGAGCCACCTGATACTGTAAGGCGAGACCTTGGAAGAAAGTGCTTAGCAGCTGCACTTCGTTAAATCCGTGGTGTGGACAGTCTCGCGGGAAGAACCTAAATCTAATCCACGCATCTTTGAAGGACTCTCCAGCCTCCTGCGAGAATGTGGAAATTTTGTTCCGAAGTTCTTTAGCGCGCGCCTCATCGAAGAAGTTTCGTAAGAAAGCATTCTTGATGTCGGCCCAGGATGTTAAAGATCATGTGGGTTGCTGCCTAAGCCAGTGCATCGCTTCTCCATTCAGCGTGTATCTGAAGAGCTTGCACAGCAGGTAGTCTTTGGGGACTCCTTCCATCCGAATAGCGGCGATTAGATCCTCGAACCGTTCCAAATGTTCCATAGGATGCTCATGCGGTAACCCAGAGTAGGGTATCTACGACACGAGAGTGTAGTATTGAGGCTTCAGCTCGAAATTCTGCTTCTGGATCTCCGGAAGTCGAATAGCTTATCTGTTGGAATAGTACTCATCTGGGCGATTGTAGTCGGCCAGTGGTTTCGATCGAGCGTCCTCATCTACAGGTTGAGCAGCTCCTGTAGCATTACCATCAGGGATTACAGTCCTCTGAGCGTCTATTTTCTGACCTATTGCATTACGCAGATGACTGTCCTGTTCATACAGGTTTCCGTTCTCGTCCTGTGTTATAATAATAATGTTTACCATTTTTGATGACATGGTATTGATCGACATACGCGGTGTAGTATTGATCGTTGTCGAACGATTGGGATCGATCGACGATGAAGGACTGGTTTCGGTCGACGGTTGGTTATGCGTATCGATCGACGACGATGTTGTTGCGTCGAACGATGTGGAACGTTGACCTCTACGGAAGGTGCGTTCCAAATGAGCAGGATCGTCTGAGAACAGCAAGTCTTTCTCCTTGTTGCTTCTGGTCCCGCTCGGCATGCACCTGAAAAGACAAGAAAAAGATAATTAGAAAGGGGGTAGAGAAAAGAATAAGAATTAATAAAACTAAATTTAATGGCGATCAAAGCTCCTCGGCAACGGCGCCAAATTTGATACCACTCAAATTACCCTAAGGAGTGTTACTCTCATCAAAAGAGGTTCAGATGTAGAACTTAGGGATCGAATCCACAAGGAGCTAGGGAACAATTAAATCTAGTGTTTATTAATTCTAAGCGTTGTAAATGTTTAAATGAAATAGCAATAGTAACAAGCGAAGTAACTAGTAAACGTAACTTGGTTGGAAATGATATTAGATGCAGGGCCACTATTCAGGTGTTAGAGATTATAATACCTATAGATGCCTAATTGTTGCATGCATGATATATTAGAGCTCAATCGATTAACTCAGTGATCAGCTGTCGGATGTTTCACTGGTTAACAGGATAGATCTCGTGTCTCAACGGTTAGTATGTCGACAACGAGAGAGTGTCGATCGATGGTCCTATTGGGACGTCGACCGATACACCTTTGCCAACGTCGATCGAAAGTCAGTTGAGGACATCGATCGACGGGTTCTAGCCAGGCCTATGCGCGAGTATGATATGCCCTACTAAGATACTAAATTGGCGGTTAGCCCTCTCTAGCAGTCCTAATATGATAGATAAATGTCAGGATGGGATAACAAGGGTGCTTGAAAATGCAATCCTATGATCAAGTTCTAGTTAGCAAGGCTAAAACAAGCAATGAATACAAATCTATCATGAATATCACAACAAGGCAGATCTATAGTTTGGGGCTAATCCCACAAACCAATCTGAACCTTGGATCTAATAATTGAACTATTCAGACATAGCAAAACAATTCATAACAATGAAGAAATAAAAACTCATAGTATAGATGAAAAGAAATGATAACAAGGAGTTCCAATCACAAGTGATCTTCTCTCCAAAACTTGTAACAAAAAGGTCTCTACCCTAAAAGCACTTATGCCATCAAAACACTTAGGCAGTATATAATCTACTAGGTTAAAAACTCGTCAGGGCATTTTTGTAATTTGGCTTGGTCTTGGTTTTTAAGTCTGCTGAATCCAAAATGTCGCGTGTCTGATGTCTCGACATCGATCGATGGTACTTGTGTACATTGATCGATATAAATCTTCATCTGTCGAGGCATCTCTTGGTATCGATCGTCAGCACTGATGCGCATCGATCGATAGTTCATCCTCTCATCGACCTCTACGTGGTCAGCTCGGGTGAAATGTCCTTTAAGCTCCAAAATGCTCCAAAGTCATAGCTTTACTCCAAAATGCACCTGAACCTGAAAACATACCTAGAAGAGTAAGAAACATAGATATATATATATAGTAAAACACCTATATACCATGGATGAAAACAGGTCAAATCCAAGGTATATCATGTGCTTTCTTGTTTTACTATTTTTCACAGTAAAGGTTTTCTAGGATTTTTAGTAAATTGGAGAGAAGATCCAAAGAGATTTGTGATTGGAACTCCATTGATATCTATATATTTATCTATGTAGTTTTATACCTTATTGCTGTTATGAATTGCTTAGCCATGTCTGAGTAGTTCTCTTTGTTAGATTTAGGGTTTAAATAGGTCATGAGGGATTAGCCTCAACTATAGATTGCTAAGTTGTGATATTCATCTTTAGGATTGTCATTAATGTCTGCTTCTAGATTAGCAACCTAGAACTTGCCCTAGGAGTTGTAGACAAAAGTGATAGCTTGCATCTCACCTTGAATCCATCCTAACTGAGCTAAGATTGGTAGAGTAAGGCGAGAGCTGATCTAGGAAGCTTAGTGAGCACATTCAACCCGCGCATTAACGCTTGACCAAAAGCGTCGATCGAAATTCTAATCGAACAATCGGTCGACGTTTCATTAAGTGTATCGATCGATATTCCTATAGAATCATCGATTGACAGTTGTCATTAGATAAACCTAGAAAGCGAGAGCCTAATGGTTTGTTTATAAGTGTTGAGCTCTATAATATCATGCATACAACTTATTAGGCATCTGTAGGATTATAAACCTGAATAAAAACCCTAAGTCTAGCTACTTTCATCTGAGTACCAAAACTCCAATCAATCAATCGAGTAACTACCTTGCTCAACCTAGCTTAATCAACTTAATTAGATTTATTAGGTTCCCTAGCTTCTTGAGAATTCGATCCCTAAGTACTACAACTGAACCTCTTATTTGAGAGAGTAATTCACTCCTTAGGGTAATTTAAGTGAGATCAAATTTGGTGCCGTTGCCGGAGATTTTTGATCGCTTAATAGATTTAATTCGATTTGATTCTACAGGAACTACTCTACCTGTAGATGAGGCTGCTCGACCCAGCACGTTAGCTGATTACAATCGTCCAGATCAGTTCTACATCAACAGATCAGCTATTCGTCCTCCAACTATCTAGAGAGGGGATTTCGAGTTGAAGCCACATTACTACACACTCGTGGGACAGACACCCTACTATGGGTTATCTCACGAGCATCCTATGGACCATCTAGAGAGGTTCGAGGATCTTATATCTGCTATTCAAGTCAAAAGAATCCCTGAGGACTACCTACTTTGCAAGCTCTTCAAGTACTCACTTGTTGGAGAGGCTTCGCATTGGCTTAAGCAGTTACCACCTTGATCTCTCACATCCTGGGCAGACATCAAGAATGCATTCCTATGCAATTTCTTTGATGCGGCACGTACTGAAGACTTGAGGAGCAAGATTGCCACATTCACTCGAGCCTACAGAGTCCTTCAGAAGCTCCTGGATCAGATTTAAGTATTATCAGAGGAACTATCCACACCATGGATTCAATGATGTGTAGCTGCTTAGCACTTTCTTCATAGGCATTGCAGTGCAGTATCAGATGGCTCTTGATGCTTCCATCGATGGGAACTTCAACACCAGGAATTCAGAGGAGGCTGTGAGAGTTATTGAGAACTTAGCATCCTGCAATAGTACAAAGAACACTGACTTTGAGAGGAAGAGATCTGCTTCCATCCTTGGGAATGACCAGATGGATGAGCTCAGAGCAAAGTTGGACATTGTTCACAAGCTTCTCGGGAAGCATGCTCGCTTAGTAGAGGATGCATAAGCTGTAGACACAGAGGGTAAAGCAGAGGTAGAAGAAGATGTGAACGTCATTGGAGGAACTGGATTTCAGAAGCTTGGAAACCAGAATGGAAACTTCTATGGACAGAGGAGTAATTTCAACCAGAGTTCACAGCACTAGAAACCCTACAGCAACAACTACAACAATAACATGAGTTATGGAAACTCATTCTACCAGAAGCCACCACCACCTACTCAGGAGAGCAAGATTGAAGCAATGCTTGATAAGGTTCGTGAGGGACAACAAAGCATGACGGTGGACTTCCATGGAAGATTGACTCTGTCTACACCAACCTGAACACAAAGTTTAAGACTTTGAGTACTCATGTGAAGAAGCTGGAGATGCAGGTTGTTCAGACAGGAGAAGCTGTTAAGAGGCAAGAAGCCTTAACAAGAGGGGTAGGAGATGATGTGATGAAGCACCACGTGAATGCCATCATTGATGATGATTTCTTGCAAGTAGTGAAGCAGGATAAGATGCAAGAAGGAGATTTTGAAGTAGAAAGTTCGATGAGTTTTGGCGGATCACATTGGTGTTGATCGACGCCGTATCTCGAATATCGATCGACGAACTTCAATCAAAACCGATCGACAGGCTCTCCAGAGCATCGATCAACGAAACCTACTAGTCGACCGCATCTTGCAATGTCGTGAGGATTATGACTCACGAGGAGTTCACAGCAAGACACCAACATCCGCCCAGACCTATTTATGTCAACATCGATCGGCAAACTGGTCCTGCCATCGATCGACAGAGAGAGGCCGCCATCGATCGACAACCTCAAGTGCCCATCGATCGACGCGCACCTCTCACATACTGATATACCAAGGATTTTACCCATTATTAGCCATGGAATATAGATGTTTTAAGATATATTTACTATGATCTAGAGTCTATTTAGAGTATTTACAGGTTCAAGGACGATTTGGAGGAAAGTGGTGATTTTGGTGTCTTTTGGAGCTTTTTGAGTGCAGAGTTGCACAAATACATCAGATGTTTAGCTATGGATGGAGAAATTCTCACTGCTAGATTAAACCCATCTTTCAACACAAGATAGATATTTGAATTAGATTTCCAATGCCACCGGTCTGCGGTCAACCAGCATCATGTAAAAGATGTTATGCCCGTTTTACTGAAGAGTAGTCAGTCTGCCTCGCAAGAGAAAGCTGTCGAGGAGATAAAGGACTGTCGATCGACGGTGCACCCTTGCCATCAATTGACGGTGATGCCAGAATATGGGCCAAGCATATTTTATGACCGACTGAAGGCCAAAAGCCACACAAAGTTACCACAATACTCATGGACGACCAGAAACCCTATTTATGTATTTCTAAGCCATTGTTGACGGCTACACGTTTTCTTTACTTCATTATTCTTGTTTTAGGGTTGGAGAGAAGATCAATTCTCCTTCAGAGATTGATTGGAACTCCATTGGTTTTATATTTGCTTTCTTATCTATTATATTATTCAGACTATGATTTGTATTATTGCTTGCATGTCTGAGTAATTCATCTTGTTAGGTTTAGGGAATTTATGAGCTTAAGGTCAAACTTATAATCAATTAGGATTGCAAGATTATCTATACATCTCTACATCAGGGTGATTTGTAATACTAGGATCTGGAATAGTTAGAATAGCACGATAGTGTGACTAATTGTTTTAACCTAGAATCATGGGATAGTTGAGAGGCACGAAAGTGCAATCAATTAACGGAACCCGAACTCTACTAGATTAGATACCTAGGCACATACGAGAGTTGCTCTAAGAATCTAGTTGAACATATTCGATCAGATCGATAACGCTTGCCTAGGGCAGCGTCGATCGACGCTCTTACCATAGCATCGATCGATGCTTATACCATAGCATAGATCGACGCTCATTCCTTGTTCGCATGCAAGAGCTGGAACAAAGAGTTAGGCAATAGATTAGACTCACTGTGAGAGCTGATTATATTTTATATAAGATATTGAGTTCTAGAATTAAATCTACAAACCATTAGTATCCTTGAATTGTAGTTTTGAATCTCTTGATTGATAAATCCCTAAATCTAGCGCTTTAGTTTTATTGTTTACAAACCTCAATCTATCAACCGAACAACTGCCTTGTTCACCTTGCTTTCAACTAATTTACTGCTTTACTATTGATTGCCTAGCTTAACCTTGATTTCTAAAGTCTATTGTGTGCCCATGCTCTCTGTGGATTCGATCCCTAAGTACTACAATTGAACCTCTAATTTGAGAGAGTAAAATCACTCCATAGGGTAATTTGAGTGATATCAAATTGGGTGCCGTTGTCGGGGAGCAAGGATTCACCATTAGACTTGATTAATAGGTTTAGTCTAGGTTTTATTTACTGTCATAGTTACTTACATAAAAAAAAATATTTCTTGTCTTTCAGGTACATGCCTATCAGTACCAGAAGCAGCAAGAAGGAATTACTTTTCTTCTCCGACCCAGCACATTTGGAACGCACGATCCGCAAAGAGAAACGCATATCATCGATCGACACCACCTCTACTATGTCGATCAACACCACTTCAACTACGTCGATCGACACTTGTGACAAAGTGACGATCGAAAGTTCAACTCAAACATTGTTCGATACCAATCTGCGAGCATACATGGTCGCGACACTTGTGCTACAGAGGGATGAGAATGGAGGCCTGCATGACCCTGGAGGTCATCTATGTAATGCAGCAGGTCAGAAGATAGATGGACAAGGGACTGCAATCCTTGAGCCATCTGCTGCCACCGAGGATGGTAAATTCCTTGTCAGGAAACGCTAGCAGATTTGATCAGGCCTAGTCCGTTCTATACCAACGGGTCTGCGATTCAACCTGTACAAATCCATGGATTTGAAATACACCCCACACACTTCTCTCATGTGGGTCAGCACCATTTTCATGATCTTCCTCATGAGAATCCTCTGGATCATATTGAGACACTTGAAGACTTTGTGTCTGGCATCCAAGATAATGAAGTAACCAAAGAATACATCATCTACAAGTTGTTCAAATATTCTCTCTCTGGGAATGCTAAAAGTGTCTGAGACGTCTACCATCAGGATCTCTTACTACATGTAATGATGTGACTGCGTTTCTGACTGAATTTTTAGATAATGAAAGGGCTGAGGAGATGAGAGATAAAATTTGGACATTCTCTCAGGGACCTACAGAAGCTTTCAAAAGCTCTTGGGAGAGGTTTAGGAGATACCAAAGGGACTGTCCACATCATGGTTTTACAGATATTCAGTTGTTGAAGAATTTCTGCAAGGTATTCATGTGCGATATTATATGGTGTTGGATAATGCAAGCGAAGGAAACTTCAAGACAAGGACCCCAGAGGAAGCTAAGAGACTGATTGAGAACTTGATGTCTAGCAAAAGTTTCAAAAATCTGGATATGAACAAGATAAAATCAACAGCGTTGGATAGCGATAAGATCGTTGAGGCCGAGATTGGTTCGGTTCATGAAGTCTCGTTGGTAGAACATGCTGTAGAGAAGGATGAGGATCAAGGCTATATAAAAAAGATGGAATTTATGATAGAGAAGGTCCTGAAAATTCAGCAGAAGAGGAGTGCATACTTAAATTTTTGGTTGGATGTTCTCTACAAAGATCTGAATGGAAAATTTGAGATTCAAGCGAAATTCATTTTACTCGCTCTTTCGACATACGTTATGTCGACGTTTCTGCTCCCATTGGAGATTTGTGAAAACCTCGCTAGTGCCATTGCACAATTTTGGTGGAGTTCGAATCCACCAAAAAGAAGAATACACTGAGCGAAATGGGAAAAGGTTTGTCTACCAAAAGAAGAGGGCGGGATTGGATTACGTTTAATCCATGAGTTTAACCTAGCACTTTTGGCAAAGCAATTATGGAGATTGGTTTAGTACCATGATTTACTGGTTGCCCGAGTCTTGAGGGGCAGATATTATAAAATGACCTCGCCACTAGGAGTAATCTCTGCAAGTAGTCCATCATATGTGTGGACAAGCATTTACGCCGCAAGGAAGCTTTTGCTTTTGGGGATCAGACAAAAGATTCATTCTGGTTATGAAGTCAAGGTGTGGGAGGATCCGTGGATTCCATTGATACCTGCTAGACCAGCTACACCTGTAGCACCTGTGATGCATCCGAATATGGGAGTTAGTGACCTCATTAATCAGGAATCAAAGGAATAGGACGTAGGGCTACTAGAGGATTATGTCCACCCAGATGACATACCACTCATACGTAGTATGGCCATAAGCTCTAATCATCGCCGTGATATTTTCTGCTGAAACTACACGAGGAATGGCCAATACACAGTTAAATCTAGATACTAGGTTGCTCAAAATCTGTTGAAGCTAGAAAAGGAAAAGGAAATACTGGAACCATGTACCACTAAACTTCAAGCCTTTGCTTGGAAGTTGAAAGTGCCAAGGAAGATGTGTCATCTTATATGGCAATTGATAACGGGCAAGGTAGCAGTAACGAGGAATCTAGTAAGGCAGAATATGAGGTGCGATAATTATTGCCTAAGGTGTGGAGAAATAGAAGAATCTGTAACTCATGCAATATTTGAATGCCCTCCAGCTCTCCAAGTATGGTCCTTATCAACAACTCCTACAAGCCCATGTATATTTCCAGTGTCGAGCGTCTACACAAACATGGACTATCTATTTTGGAGGAAGAACGATATCTTAGAACCAGACCAAGACATGGATCCTTATCCCTGGATAATATGGTATATTTGGAAGGCTCGTAATGATAAACTTTTCAGGAGAATAGACAGAGACCCCTTGGAACTAGTGCGATACGCAGAAAGTGAATGTCAAGCTTTGTTTAATGCAAACGAGATGATACCACCAGTAGTACAGGCCAACAATAATGAAGAAAACCAAGTCTTAAGCTTGGGTAATATTTGCCTGTTAGATGGATCTTGGATAGCTTCTGATCGCTTTAGTGGATGTGGATGGGTCTGGATGGATAGTGGGGAGAACATACATCTTATGGGAACACAAAATTTAACTCGATGTGAATCAACATTGCATTCGGAAGTAGAAGCACTACGATCGGTGATGGAGAATATGCTTCAACACTCGCCATGCCAGAGCTTTGGAACAGACTGCAAGGAACTGATTGCAATAATAAAGGAACCCAAAGAGTGACCAAGATTCGCGACAGAATAGGAGAAGATAGAGACGCTGCAGATTTGCTTTCTGGACTTCAAAATCACCCATGTGCCACGAGTGCGCAACCAGTTTTCTGATTTCTTAGCTAAAACTGCTAGGACCTTTCGTAGGGAGTTACTTTTTTATTCCGGTCTGGTTACTGATACCATTCAAATTACCCTAAGGAGTGTTACTCTCATCAACAGAGGTTCATATGTAGTACTTAGGGATCGAATCCACAAGGAGCTAGGGAACAATTAAATCTAGTGTTTATTAATTCTAAAGGTTGTAAATGTTTAAATGGAATAGCAATAGTAACAAGCGAGTAAATATAAATGTAACTTGGTTGGAAATGATATTAGATGTAGGGTCACTATTCAGGTGTTGGAGATTATAATACCTATAGATGCCTACTGTTGCATGCATGATATATTAGAGCTCCTTCGCTTAACTCAGTGATCAGCTGTCGCATGTACCTCTAGTTAACAGACTAGATCTCGTGTCTCACCGGTTAGTATGCAGACACAAGAGAGTGTCGATCAAAAGTCTATTAAGACGTCGACCGATACACCTTTGCCAACATCGATTGATTGTCAGTTGAGGACATCGATCGACGGGTTCTAGCCAGGCCTATGCGCGAGTATGAAATGCTCTACTAAGATTCTAAATTGGCGGTTAGCTCTCTCTAGAAATCCTAATATGATAGATAGATGTCAGGATGGGATAACAAGGGTCCTTGAATACGCAATCCTATGATCAAGTTCTAGTTAGCTAGGCTAAAACAAGCAATGAATACAAATCTATCATGAATATCACAACAAGGCAGATCTATAGTTTGGGGCTAATCCCACAAACCTATCTGAACCCTGGATCTAACAGTTGAACTACTCAGACATAGCAAAGCAATTCATATCAATAGATAAATAGAAACTCATAGAATATATGAAAAGAAATAGAAACAAGGAGTTCCAATCACAAGTGATCTTCTCTCCCAAATGAAACTTGTAACAAAACTAGATCTAGAAAAAGCTCTGTTCTTTTGCCGTCAAAAATACTAGGCAGTATATATTCTACTAGGTTAAAAACTTGTCAGGGCATTTTGGTAATTTGGCTTGGCCTTGGTTTTTAAGTCTACTGAATCCAAAATGTCGCGTCTGGTGTCTCGACATCGATCGACGGTACTAGTGTACATCGATCGATATTAATCTTCATCTGTCGAGGCATTTCCTGATATCGATCGTCAGCACTGATGCGCATCGATCGATTATTCTTCCTCTCGTCGACCTCTAAGTGGTCAACTCGGGTGAAATGTCCTTTAAGCTCCAAAACGCTCCAAAGTCATAGCTTTACTCCGAAATGCACCTGAACCTGAAAACATACCTAGAAGAGTAGAAAACATAGATATATATATATAGTAAAATAGTTATATACCATGGATAAAAATGGGTCAATTCCAAGGTATATCAACTCCCCCAGACTTACCCTTTTGCTTGTCCTCAAGCAAAACATACAGGCAGTCTCTCTGTAAGAGGTTTGAAAATATTTAGGGATTTAAGATTTTAAAACATAGAAATCTTTCCTCAACAATTTTGCAACCACATTTAAAAAGTCCAAATCACAAAAGCACACTATGCAATATCCTAGCTTAGCAACCATTTCTAACATAACACAACTCATCAATTCACGTCTGACATCCCCTCTAATGATTTCATTTCTTAGCATAAATATAAAGTGAATGCTTTACCTAGGGAGTATCGATCACAGGATGCAAGGATTTCAGACAGGTATCTGGAGCTGCAGGTAAAAGTTAGTTCCTAGTTTCTCTCTCTCTAAATTTCTCTCTTGGGTCAAAGTCCGCTTCCATTGCATGATCAGTGACCAAGATTGGACAGGCTTCCATGAATCAAAACTTAATGGTGGTTGCCACCAAGTTCAGTTCACTTCTTTTTGACCTATATCCAAGAGTTCTTTGCGAAAGCGAGCCTTGAAGATTGTCGCCTCCAAGTCCTATTTCGAACTCTTTTATTCGAGTCTTTATGAATCAAGCCTTAATGGTTTTAGCCACCAAGTCCTGTTCAGACTCATCCTAATTAAACAATAGATCGTATATATATATATATATATATATATATATTTTTTTTTTTAATACTCACTAACTAATCTAGGGTCAAAATTTAGAGAGAGAAAATGTGATAAATAATCTAAACCAAGCGTTACCTTCCAGACCTGTCTGAAGAATCCGATCCCATGTATACCAAGCGGTTATGTCAGGTTTAGTGTTGGAAATCAGCTTTGGTTACTTCATACGGTTCAAGGTAAGTGTGTAGTTGATAGGTTGATCCGCTTTAGCATCTTTAGTGCTATCTGTAATCAGTAAATATAAAATGGTGCTAAAGATTGGTTAGATATTCATGTTTAAATCAATATAGGATTATAGTCCCTATTTTCAATAGCTAAGATTAATTTTCAATAGCTAAGCTTAATTTATTTGAAATTCCTTTTTACATAAGAATAAAATAAATTATATCAGTAAATCTCCCCCCAGACTTAAATTACACTGTCCCAGTGTAACTCAGCCGGAGTTATGATGAATAGTTTATGATGTACGAAATGTAACAAGTAGGGAAGATACATCTGACCGGATCAGATATCGATCGATGTGTAAGTGGTACATCGATCGTCGTGTGGTTGCCTTTGTCGAACGATGTCGACGTCTCGTCGTCGGTCGATATTCAGGTCCTCCTACTTGGGTCTCCTAAATCTGAAAGAAATAAAATGAAAGAAATTAAATGATAGCTAATAAAACCAAAGTAAAATACCTAATAGTGGGTTGCCTCCCACTCAGCGCTTGGTTATAGTCATTTAGCTTGACTGTGGTAGTGATTGGCTATTGTGTGGAGAAGCAGCTGCTTGTTGGAAAGCAAGCATCCACGTCATCTCTGCGCATTCTGGACCAAGATGTAATGAAACTTCTTGTGGTCTCATCATTTCTTGTCCATTTGTCATCCATCTTCTCAAGTACTTTGGAGATGTTCTGTAGCCTTTCTTGAATGTTGTCAATGCTGACCTGGTGCCAGCCTATGTTGTCATAGGCGTATGCTGAAAGTTCAGTCAGTTTCTTTTGCATTGACTCCACCGTCTTGTGTATCAGCTGCTCGCTGATAGGTGTAGACTCGGTGTCGATCGATGCGATTATGTGTTCGTTGGTCGATCTCGGCGAGTTGCCATCGATCGATTTCGCTTGCGTCCTATCGATCGATGCTGATATCTGATGTTGAGCTGCGAGTTGCCTCTGAATGGCTTTGACTTCTTTCTGTAGCCATTCTGCGTGGTTGTCTAGTCCACTGATTTTGTTGTCGAATGGAAAGTAGATGTCATCGCAGCGTTTGTCAAGTCGTTCCTCCATGGTGTCTAGTGCAGTGTAGATCTTGGATGTGATCTTGTCAACCTCTGCTGCTGTGTAAGGAAGTAACTCCACATGTTTCTTGCCATCGATCCAAGGCCCTCGTAGCCTGTCGATCGATGCTGATTTTGCCTGCAAAAAACTTTGATTAGTGATGTTCTCAATATCCTTTTGGGCATGAAGTAATTGACTAGACAATTTGTTTAAATCTATCGTGACTGGTGATATAAAACGGTCATGCATATCCTCGTAAGTCCTCAGCCTCTCATTCATGGCTGAGACTTTAGCGTCGAGCGATGTGAAGGTACACATGTCGATTGATGTGGCTGGTTGTTGGTTCTTCTTGCGAATGGTGTCCATATCTTGCTGTAGTAGCTCGATTTTAGTGCTTAGCCAGTCCACGTTGTTGTTGAGAGGGCAGTAAACGTCGTTTATCCTTGTGTTGATGTATGAGACTTCCCATTCATCCATGTGTTGTGTTGAACATTGCGGTTCTGCAGGGATCTGGGCTGTAGGAAGACTGACGTTGATCGATGTTGCATGTGGTGCGTCGATCGATGCTGAAGTCGTAACTTCCTTCTCAAGTTGCTGACGTAAACTATCAATTTCTGTCCTCATTTCTGCCATACATCTGAAAAGCTCATTGTAGCCTCTATCCAAAGGCTGATGTGTGTCGTCTACCAATGTTTTGAGCTCCTCTCCCAGTTTCTCCTGAGCTCCACAAATACCAAACACCATTTCATCGATTTCTTCTTTGGTGTAGAGTTCTGGTGCCAGTCTTGTGAGTGTGAAGGAAGTGGCATGTTCTGGAAGACAGATGTGGCTCTCCTCAAAAAGAGATGCTCTTTCCAGTATTTTCCTGATGTTGTCCTTTGTGACAGGTATCATCTCACCAGCTACGCCTCGTGTGTGTCCACTCTCATCTCTGTAGACTCCATACTCGTCCCTTTGTTCCCAAGTGAACTTTCTGGCTCCGTACATGTCAAAACTGCGGTTCCCACATTCATACCGTCTATCGATCAGCGTCGGTTCATCCCTATCGATCGGCGTTGGTGTTATCCTGTCGATCGATGCTGATTTTGCCTGCAAAAACTTTGATTAGTGATGTTCTCAATATCCTTTTGGGCATGAAGTAATTGACTAGACAATTTGTTTAAATCTATCGTGACTGGTGATATAAAGCGGTCATGCATATCCTCGTAAGTCCTCAGCCTCTCATTCATGGCTGAGACTTTAGCGTCGGCGATGTGAAGGTACACATGTCGATTGATGTGGCTGGTTGTTGGTTCTTCTTGCGAATGGTGTCCATATCTTGCTGTAGTAGCTCGATTTTAGTGCTTAGCCAGTCCGTTGTTGTTGAGAGGGCAGTAGCGTCGTTTATCCTTGTGTTGATGTATGAGACTTCCCATTCATCCATGTGTTGTGTTGAACATTAGCGGTTCTGCAGGGATCTGGGCTGTAGGAAGACTGGCGTTGATCGATGTTGCATGTGGTGCGTCGATCGATGCTGAAGTCGTAACTTCCTTCTCAAGTTGCTGGCGTAAACTATCAATTTCTGTCCTCATTTCTGCCATACATCTGAAAAGCTCATTGTAGCCTCTATCCAAAGGCTGATGTGTGTCGTCTACCAATGTTTTGAGCTCCTCTCCCAGTTTCTCCTGAGCTCCACAAATACCAAACACCATTTCATCGATTTCTTCTTTGGTGTAGAGTTCTGGTGCCAGTCTTGTGAGTGTGAAGGAAGTGGCATGTTCTGGAAGACAGATGTGGCTCTCCTCAAAAAGAGATGCTCTTTCCAGTATTTTCCTGATGTTGTCCTTTGTGACAGGTATCATCTCACCAGCTACGCCTCGTGTGTGTCCACTCTCATCTCTGTAGACTCCATACTCGTCCCTTTGTTCCCAAGTGAACTTTCTGGCTCCGTACATGTCAAAACTGCGGTTCCCACATTCATACCGTCTATCGATCAACGTCGGTTCATCCCTATCGATCGACGTTGGTGTTATCCTGTCGATCGATGTCTCCGTTGTACCGTCGATCGATGCTTGCCCTTTTGGTTGGCGTGATAGATCTGGGTTGATCTCTGTTGTGGCGACTCCTGCGTGGTTGTTAGGATCTGTTTGAATGACGTCTGGAGTGCCACGTTGCTGTGAGAATAGGTTGTCAGGTCCATTGGCTACTTGAAGGATGTCTGCTATGTCCTCTTTGGACACTTGTAAAATCCTTCCATCCATTGCACGTGCGTTGCTATCTAGGTCCCTGAAAATACCAAATTCATCAGGTGTTAGAAAACCGTAATCAATGTTTGCATAATCATTCAATTTAGAAATAGAAAGATTTGGGTTTAGAGTAGTATCGATCGATGTAGATACAGCCACATCGATCGATGGCAGTGTAATTTCTGCAGAACTTTTGTTCTTGAGATGATTGCTCTTCATGGATTTTTCTGTTGATGTAGAAGGAAGAGTGTTCATCTTTTTTGCTTGTGTGTTCGCTCTGATGTGTGTAGGTGGTTTCGGAGGTGCAAAACGATTTATATAGGTATCTATAAACCTAGTTGGGGAGGGAATATTCTCCAGCTCCTGAATTTTTGCTGCGGCGCGAATATTGATCGATGTTCCTTTCGGGGTGTCGATCGATGTGAGCGGTTGTTTTGCTGGACGAGGGTGGGTATCGACCGATGTGGAGTGCACAGCATCGAACGATGTTGGAAACGTGTTGGTGAACTTATGTGTTTCAAGTCTTTCATCCTGCAAAGACATTTCTATTGCCGCGTTCTTTCCAGTAATCCTCATCGTATTCCTCGGTATGTTCCTCATTAGGTGAAGTAATTACAGTGTCAACTGCAAAACTTTCATGGAAACCACTGTCTGCCCAACTGCCTATGGAATAATCATCATGTCCTCTCTTGCTTGGAGGTTGGAAGGAAAAATATTGGTAACAATATTTTGGTGAAGCGAAATGGTCAACTGGGTGCATTACGTCGGTGGCGTGTTGTTGCGGTCATCGGTCACCGTTGACACATTGGAATCGATCGATGGAAAGGTTGGGGTGTCGATCGATTCTGAGTACTCCGTTTCGTACTCTAATTCATACTCTGCTCCACAATGGCATGCGCCAATGAAGCCGAGTTCTTTCCCATAATCCACAGAATTAATGACCTTTCTCTTAGGTCGGATGGGGTCGTAGTGGATGTTTGGGTCTATGAGCGTTAGACACAATTTGTTTTTGTTCATGTCACATCACGGCTCCTACGTAGCTAGGAAAGATCTTCCAAGTAGAAGTGAAGAGTTCAGTTAACCTCGATGTCTAGGACATGAAAATCTACAAGGACAAGGGCATTACCAATCTGTACCTCCAGATCTCTTATGATACCTCCTGATCGTTTCTCTGAAAGATCCACGAAGGTGAAGGATTCTGTTGATGGTTCGATGGTCAAACCAAGCTGTTCTGCCATGATCCTAGGGAGGATACTAACTGATGCTCCTGTGTCACACATTGAATGGGGAAATTCAACACCCTTGACTACGCATGGTATTGTAAACTTCCTAGGATCACTCTTCTTCGTCAATGTGATCCTGTGTTTCATCTTCTCTCTGACTTGATGAAACATTCTCCTAATGTCCTCCTCGGTTACCTTTGTTTCTCTGAAGAACATCCACAACGGTGTGTGAAGTAAGCTTCATCAAAAGGTTTTCGATTGGGATTCGAGGACTCGTTTAGTGAAACCATCCATCTCCTTATCGTTAGCTTCCCTCTTAAGGTTTTAGGAATCTTCTCCTTTCTCTTCCTTAACCTTCTCCTTCAGATTCTTGTTCTTCTTGAACAGATTCTGGTGAATTATTTAAAGGGTTGGGTTTAGGTTGGTGGGTTTGCTAATGGTTTAGGTGGTGGTCTGAGTCGTTGATGTAATCATTATCGATTAAGGGTAACCTTTCGGTATGTCGAGAGGTGCATGTCGATCGATGGGAGGTGTGTTGTGACGATCAACGTCAGACTCACTCTGTCGATCGATTGTTAACTCAACCGATCGATCGATTTTATCATAGAAAGGGGAGGGTGGGTGAAGATGCTTAGCTGCGAATTCTTCATGAGTTAGAATTGAACCGCATTGTATTCAGTCGATTTGCGACGGCGTCGATCGATGACTGGAGTAATCCGTCCATCGATCTTCATCATGGTCTGTCGATCGATGCTTGCCCTTTGGTTGGCGTGATAGATCTGGGTTGATCTCTGTTGTGGCGACTCCTGCGTGGTTGTTAGGATCTGTTTGAATGGCGTCTGGAGTGCCGTTGCTGTGAGAATAGGTTGTCAGGTCCATTGGCTACTTGAAGGATGTCTGCTATGTCCTCTTTGGACACTTGTAAAATCCTTCCATCCATTGCGTGCGTTGCTATCTAGGTCCCTGAAAATACCAAATTCATCGGTGTTAGAAAACCGTAATCAATGTTTGCATAATCATTCAATTTAGAAATAGAAAGATTTGGGTTTAGAGTAGTATCGATCGATGTAGATACAGCCACATCGATCGATGGCAGTGTAATTTCTGCAGAACTTTTGTTCTTGAGATGATTGCTCTTCATGGATTTTTCTGTTGATGTAGAAGGAAGAGTGTTCATCTTTTTTGCTTGTGTGTTCGCTCTGATGTGTGTAGGTGGTTTCGGAGGTGCAAAACGATTTATATAGGTATCTATAAACCTAGTTGGGGAGGGAATATTCTCCAGCTCCTGAATTTTTGCTGCGGCGAATATTGATCGATGTTCCTTCGGGTGTCGATCGATGTGGCGGTTGTTTTGCTGGGCGAGGGTGGGTATCGACCGATGTGGAGTGCACAGCATCGAACGATGTTGGAAACGTGTTGGTGAACTTATGTGTTTCAAGTCTTTCATCCTGCAAAGACATTTCTATTGCACGTTCTTTCCAGTAATCCTCATCGTATTCCTCGGTATGTTCCTCATTAGGTGAAGTAATTACAGTGTCAACTGCAAAACTTTCATGGAAACCACTGTCTGCCCAACTGCCTATGGAATAATCATCATGTCCTCTCTTGCTTGGAGGTTGGAAGGAAAAATATTGGTAACAATATTTTGGTGAAGCGAAATGGTCAACTGGGTGCATTACGTCGAGTGACGTGTTGTTGCGGTCATCGGTCACCGTTGACACATTGGAATCGATCGATGGAAAGGTTGGGGTGTCGATCGATTCTGAGTACTCCGTTTCGTACTCTAATTCATACTCTGCTCCACAATGGCATGCGCCAATGAAGCCGAGTTCTTTCCCATAATCCACAGAATTAATGACCTTTCTCTTAGGTCGGATGGGGTCGTAGTGGATGTTTGGGTCTATGAGCGTTAGACACAATTTGTTTTTGTTCATGTCACATACGGCTCCTACTGTAGCTAGGAAAGATCTTCCAAGTAGAAGTGAAGAGTTCCAGTTAACCTCGATGTCTAGGACATGAAAATCTACAAGGACAAGGGCATTACCAATCTGTACCTCCAGATCTCTTATGATACCTCCTGATCGTTTCTCTGAAAGATCCACGAAGGTGAAGGATTCTGTTGATGGTTCGATGGTCAAACCAAGCTGTTCTGCCATGATCCTAGGGAGGATACTAACTGATGCTCCTGTGTCACACATTGAATGGGGAAATTCAACACCCTTGACTACGCATGGTATTGTAAACTTCCTAGGATCACTCTTCTTCGTCAATGTGATCCTGTGTTTCATCTTCTCTCTGACTTGATGAAACATTCTCCTAATGTCCTCCTCGGTTACCTTTGTTTCTCTGAAGAACATCCACAACCGGTGTGTGAAGTAAGCTTCATCAAAAGGTTTTTCGATTGGGATTCTGAGGACTCGTTTAGTGAAACCATCCATCTCCTTATCGTTAGCTTCCCTCTTAAGGTTTTTAGGAATCTTCTCCTTTCTCTTCCTTAACCTTCTCCCTTCAGATTCTTGTTCTTCTTGAACAGATTCTGGTGAATTATTTAAAGGGTTGGGTTTAGGTTCGGGTGGGTTTGCTAATGGTTTAGGTGGTGGTCTGAGTGCGTTGATGTAATCATTATCGATTAAGGGTAACCGCACTCGGTATGTCAGAGGTGCATGTCGATCGATGGGAGGTGTGTTGTGACGATCAACGTCAGACTCACTCTGTCGATCGATTGTTGGCTCAACCGATCGATCGATTTTATCATAGAAAGGGGAGGGTGGGTGAAGATGCTTAGCTGCGAATTCTTCATGAGTTAGAATTCGAACCGCATTGTATTCAGTCGATTTGGCAGACGACGTCGATCGATGACTGGAGTAATCCGTCCATCGATCTTCATCATGGTCTGTCGATCGATGACTGGAGTAATCCGTTCGCCGAGACTCATGAGACTTTCGATTTCGAAATCTCCTTCCTCAAGCTTTTCATTTCTCACCACTTGCCAGAAATCATCATCTATGATGGCATTTACGTGGTGTTTTCCTTTGTCGGCTCCTGCCTCTCTAGCGAAAGCTTCTTGCCTCTTTATAGTCTCGCCCGTCTGAATTACTTGGGTTTCAAGTTTTCTCACCTGAGTCCCTAAGGTCTCGATTTTGGTGTTCAGATTGTTGTAGGCAGAGTCTATCTTACCGTTGAAATTCACGGTGATTTGTTGTTGTCCCAACAGTACTCGATCAAGCATCTCTTCGATCTTGCTTTCCTGAGTCTGGGGTGGTGGATTTTGGTAGTAAGAGTTTGAGTAGCTCTTGCTGTTGTTGAAGGGTTTTTGAAATTGTGAATTTTGGTTACTTCTTTGGCCATTTCCAAAGAAGTTTCTGTTTTCGCCCTGGTTTCCAAATTTCTGGAATCCGGTACCTCCGATGTAATTCACGTTTTCTTCTCCTTCCGTATCTGCTACTTCTCCTTCAGCTGAACAGACTTGCTTCCCAAGAAGCTCGTGCACCACATCTAACTTAGCTCTTACTTCGTCCATCTGTTCCTTCCGATAGAGTCTGAGACTTCTCCGTTCAGTCGGTGTTTTGGTGCTCTTGCTGTTAGCAAGGTTTTCGATAAGTCTCACAGCTTCCAACGGATTCCGAATAGTGAAGTTTCCTTCACTCGCCGTATCAAGGGCCATTTGATACTGTAAGGCGAGACCTCGGAAGAAAGTGCTTAGCAGCTGCACTTCGTTAAATTCGTGGTGTGGACAGTCTCGCTGGAAGAACCTAAATCTAATCCACGCATCTTTCAAGGACTCTCCAGCCTTCTGCGAGAATGTGGAAATTTTGTTCCAAAGTTTTTCAGCGCGCGCCTCATCGAAGAAGTTTTGTAAGAAAGCATTCTTGATGTCGCTCCAGGATGTTAAAGATCCCGTGGGTTGCTGCCTAAGCCAGTGCATCGCTTCTCCATTCAGTGTGTAACTGAAGAGTTTGCACAACAGGTAATCTTCGGGGACTCCTTCTATCCGAATAGCAGCGATTAGATCATCGAACCGTTCCAAATGGTCCATAGGATGCTCGTGCGGTAACCCAGAGTAGGGTATCTGCGACGAGTGTAGTATTGAGGCTTCAGCTCGAAATTCTGCTTCTGGATCTCCGGAAGTCGAATAGCTGATCTGTTGGAATAGTACTCATCTGGGCGATTGTAGTCGGCCAGTGGTTTTGATCGAGCGTCCTCATCTACAGGTTGAGCAGCTCCTGTAGCATCAGCATCAGAGATTACAGTTCCCTGAGCATCTATTTTCTGACCTGTTGCATTACGCAGATGACCGGCCTGGTCATATAGGTTTCCGTTCTCGTCCTGAGTTAGAATAATAATGTTTACCATTTTTGACGACACGGTATCGATCGACGTACGCGGTGCAGTATCGATAGTTGTCGAACGATTGGGATCGATCGACGATGATGGCTGGTGTCGATCGACGGTTGGTTGTGCGTATCGATCGACGACGAAGTGGTTGCGTCGAGCGATGAGGAACGTTGACCTCTACGGATGGTGCGTTCCAAATGAGCAGGATTGTCTGTGAACAGCAAGTCTTTCTCCTTGTTGCTTCTGGTACCGCTGGGCATGCACCTGAAAAGACAAGAAAAAGATTATTAGAAAGGGGGTAAAGAAAAGAAAAATAATTAATAAAACTAAATCTAATGGCGATCAAAGCTCCCCCGCAACGGCGCCAAAGTTGATACTACTCAAATTACCCTAAGGAGTCTTATTCTCATCAAAAGAGGTTCAGATGTAGTACTTAGGGATCGAATCCACAAGGAGCTAGGGAACAATTAAATCTAGTGTTTATTAATTTTAAAGGTTGTAAATGTTTAAATGGAATAGCAATAGTAACAAGCGAGTAAATATAAATGTAACTTGGTTGGAAATGATATTAGATGCAGGGCCACTATTCAGGTGTTGGAGATTATAATACCTGTAGATGCCTACTGTTGCATGCATGATATATTTGAGCTCATTCGCTTAACTCAGTGATCAGCTGTCGCATGTACCACTAGTTAACAGACTAGATCTCGTGTCTCACCGGTTAGTATGTAGACACAAGAGAGTGTCGATCAATAGTCTATTAAGACGTCGACCAATACACCTTTGCCAACATCGATCGATTGTCAGTTGATGACATCGTTCGACGGGTTCTAGCCAGGCCTATGCGCGAGTATGAAATGTTCTACTATGATTCTAAATTGGCGGTTAGCCCTCTCTAGAAATCCTAATATGATAGATAGATGTCAAGATGGGATAACAAGGGTTCTTGAATATGCAATCCTACGATCAAGTTCTAGTTAGCTAGGCTAAAACAAGCAATGAATACAAATCTATCATGAATATCACAACAAGGCAGATCTATAGTTTGGGGCTAATCCCACAAACCTATCTGAACCATGAAGGAGTTCCTCCTTTCTCTCCTAACTAAGAACAATGAATTAAAGAATCTTAGATAGTGTAGCCATCAACAATGGCTTATAAATAACATAAATAGGATTTCTGGTCGTCCAAGGGTATTCTAGTAATTTGTAGTTGCTTATGGGCTTCATTCGGTCATATAATATGCTCGGCCCACATTCTGGCATCCATATCGATCAATTTCAAGAGTTCTGCATCGATCGACATACGTTCCTCTACTCGACAGCTTCCTCTCGCGAGACAGACTGACCACTCCTCAGTATAACGGGCATAACTTCTACTACAGGATGCTGAAGGAGGACTCTGAAGGAGTTCCTCCTTTCTCTCCTAACTAAGAACAATGAATTAAAGAATCTTAGATAGCGTAGCCGTCAACAATGGCTTATAAATAACATAAATAGGATTTCTGGTCGTCTAAGGGTATTCTGGTAATTTGTAGTTGCTTATGGGCTTCATTCGGTCATAAAATATGCTCGGCCCGCATTCTGGCATCCATATCGATCAATTTCAAGAGTTCTGCATCGATCGACATACGTTCCTCTACTCGACAGCTTCCTCTCGCGAGACAGACTGACCACTCCTCAGTAAAACGGGCATAACTTCTACTACAGGATGCTGATTGACCTCAAAACGGTGGCTTTGGAAAGCTAACTCAAAACTCGATCTTGTTTCAAACGATGGGCTCAATCAAACGGTGGAAAGGTCTCCATCCATAGCTAGACATCTGACACGCCTGTGCAGTTCTGCACCTCAAAAGGCTCCAAAATCACCATATTTCTCCAGAACGTACATGAACCTGTAAATACTCTAAATAGACTCTATATAGTAGTAAATATATATTAAAACACTTATAGACCATGGCTAAAAGTGGGTAAAATCCATGGTCTATCAGTGTCGACTGACACCAACAACTGAGCATCGATTGACATAAACAGCTGAACACCGATCGACATCATCAGCCGAACATCGATGGACACCACTTATGGGATCGGACAAAACTGTTCGAATTTAGAGCCACTCAGATTTCTCCACTCGACAACCGTATCCTCCCACCCATCTCGAGTTAAATCAGATTACGTCAATCGACAACAACATGAAATATCGATCGACAACAACATGGAAGCGTCGATCGACAACAGCAGAGGAGCAGGATCGAAAACCGTCAATGTCCTACCAAGTAAGTTTCCTAGATCTTGATGCACACCGCTTGAAGGCAACTTGAAATCTATCTCATACATCAGTCAGAGAAGATAAGTCAGCAATCTGCTGAAGCACCAGAGCGAGAGCAATCAACTTGAGCTGAAACCTCTTTCATTGAGAGTGTCGATCGACGACATTAACCAGGTATCGATCGACACCAAACAGACGAATATGAACCTGCCATGGAAAGGCAGACAACGAAAGAAGAAATTCCGGTTGAGAAGAGAGTGAAGTCCAGGAAACCTTATATTCCCAAACAACTCAGGAGAGAAGTTAACAAAGTGGAACTTGAAGGATTTCACAAGAGGGTAAAGAGGGTTCCTAAGGATATGTCTTTTGAGGATTCATATCATAAGTATATCTTGGTAATTTCTTCAGATAGAGCAGAGAGACTGATAAGGACATTGAGCTCTTATTCAACAAGGTCAGCCGTAAACCCAAGAGGACACTGAAGAAGGAACAAGATCCTGGAAAGTTCATGTTTCCACTCTTTATACATAGCCACCATTTACCAAACGCCCTCTGCGATACTGGATCTGCAGTCAGCATTATAGCCATAGACCCTGCTGAGCTATTAGGATTAAAGATGGAACCTTCCAAAGATAGTTTCACTTTCGTGGATAAATCCCAAACAAACTCAGCAGGCATGACCAAGAATGTTAAGGTGGAGATAGGGAATGCATTATCCATGTGGACTTTCATGTTGTGGATATCAAATCAGGTGTTGGGGAAAAATACTCAGGTATAGAATTCCTCCAAACCCCAGGCAGGACACCGGCCTTCAGGTCCCTGCTAGGAGGCACCCCGAGTTTCCGCTACGAAGTACTCCGGGTCTGGTCCCAGGGACCGCCTGTAACACCCCCGAACCGTCCTAAGCATAGGTTGACGCACCGGCCAACAATCAAACAAGAACATGACCGACAGACGACCCACACCAAGGGTTGGAGATGAAAGGCCAACCGTCCAGCCAACAATCAAACAAGAACATGACTGACCGTCCAACCCAACACCATGGTCCGGAAGCGCTACGTGACGGGCTAGGGATGATCCGGTCAGAGTCACAAACTTTACTCCACGACCTAGACCAGTTCATCCACTAACTCTTCCCGCTGTGCCAAGTCATAAGGCTTTGCCACCTGTGCCTAGACTTAGTGTTTTCCGTTAGATCAAGGCCTAAGGCTTTTCAACCCGTACCACGATCTAACGTTGTGTTAGACCGGACTAGTCAAATATCATAGTACTCATAAAGCGCATATAAAAACAATTTTTTTATTGATTCAAGAAATATTCATACATTGAATAATTCAAGACTGGGCCCGGCCTAATGCCAAATAGAGTCAACATAACATAATTCACAATACTCTTTACAAAAGGCATGAAAATCTACACCGGCGGTCCTAACGACCAGCACCAAGCTATCCGATCATCCTTATCTAAAGCGACCTGCAAAAAGGATAACAGAATTGGATGAGTAATCTAGTATTACTCAGTGAGCTGGCGGCCTCTACCCGCAACCTAGACTCTAACCCAGACAACCAAAAATAACAATCAATCTAGCCCTAGCATGCAATTAAAGCTAAGGCTAAGCAAACCGTTACTAAGTTAGACTTGGCTTCCTGCCATGATCTAGCTTCAAGTAACGGGAACCTGCATTAAAATAAGTAAACAAGCAATCCCTAGTAACCATATATACGCTTGAGTTCAGTACTCATGTAGTGTTAGACACTTTGACTATACAAGTATCATTAGTCGATCGACCAACAATCAAACAAGAACATGATCGGCCAACCAATGATACCGCATAGATTTAATATCCACCACCCTTCACAAGCAATCACTCAAACACATACATGCCAACGTCAGGCCTACAATAACCAAATACACACCAAGCCTAATCCGGTACCTAAACCAGACTTAGGACTTAGTGTCTGAACCTGCAAGCAAATCAATCAACCACAATCACAATAATAACTATGAGTATCTACGACTCGATCTAACTCGTAACACGTATATCAGTGTTACACTAACTCGAGGATTCCATACCCTCTACGACACACTAACACAACACTCTAACCTGGGCCTTGGTGACTTCGTGTTCCTCCTCTCTATCGGCAGTATCCTATCTCTCTACCAAAAAGGCCAGAAGAAGGAACTTTCAACCGACCGCGGCCCACAGTCCTTTGAGTCACCGTGTGACAGCCCACAATCCTTTGGGTCACTGCCACATTACACCGTCGTGTAATACTCAGCCATAGGACATGATCCCGTTCGTCTGAGTCTTCCTGATCCAGCGAATAAGGGGTTTCCTTGAACCCGCTGGGTACGAGGCCGAGGAAACACTAATCACCCCTAAACAAGCCTAGTATGGGCGGGTTACACACATACTGTCAGCACACTCACACAACACAAACCCAATCTAGAACCTAACCTAAAGATAAAGTTCCAGATCCTAACTAAACTCTCAACTCTACTACACAAGCCAATAATACAAGTAGTCCGGCCTATATGGCCTAAGACCCTTAGTACTAACCCTAAGGACTCTACCATACAATATCGTGATCATTCTAAACTATATGCAACTCGATCTATCCTAAATTCCAAGTGGAATTCACACAAACCAACTCATAGTGTTCTAGGCGAGAAGCATCTGGTTGATCGGAGAGGACTTGGCCAAAACCCAAGATGAACGTCTTGACTGGACTGTAATGAACTGATCTCGACTTGGACATAACCTCGGCTTCACCATGAAGAAACTGACAGGCCTCGACAGACTCATCTGGACAGAACCTCCTTTAGCTCCTGGACAGTTCTTCGGACTTCCCGGTGGAGTATCGAGCAGAACGTCGACTGATCTGAAACTGTGGAACTGAACTAACTCTGGACATCACCTCCACTTGTTCATCAAAGGAACTGAGTTGCCTGGTCGGGCTGATATGAACAGAGGTTCCGCGTCATAATCATAAAGAATCGACGATTGGACAGAACTGGCCATCTCGGTGGAGTATCGGTCTTCAGAATCGACAATACTCTACATCAAACACTTTATTTCTCTCTCTCTCTCTCTTTCTCTCTCTCTCTCTCTCTCTCTCTCTCTCTCTCTTTCTCTCTCTCTCTCTCTCTCTCTCTCTCTCTAGCCTCGTTGACTTGATTCCCATCTGAGCTGATCTACATTTGATTCAACTTCAGTTGGACAGAACCTTCCCTAGGCGCTGACTCGAAATCAATAGAGAACTGATCTCGAAAACTCTCTAAAACTCTCGAAATAGCTCGGAATCACTTGCTTTCTTTTCTAGTTTTCTCTCACACTTTTAAATTGATTTGGATAGGTCTGGATGTGAAGAAATGAGCTGGGGTCGTGGGGTATTTATAGGAGATATCAACCAGTCAACTTAAGGTTGGTGGCAGCCCATGTGTCGCTTCGCATGGCTCCGGAAGCATGTGCGGCGGCACCTCGTGCTCCACATATCTGGCTGCATGTCTCAGCCTCATGCAGGACGACACACCTCCTCCCACATGTCAGGATGCCTGACTGGAGTGCATGCAAGATGCCACATCAATACACACATGTCGATCAACATGCTTCGGTTGCATGCGCGGAGACACCTCGTGCTTGGTCGATCCACCTCGTGCTTCTACATGTCAGGCTGCATGTGCTGCTTCCATGCACGGTGACACCTCGAGCTTCTGGAGACAATCAGCTTGTTAGATGGTTGACACCACGTTCTGAACCCATGCAACGAGCCACCTCGAGCTTCTTGGTCCATTCGTCTAATTTCGATCATTCCGGTGAATTTTCGTTCCGCGATCGATCCCAAATATTTTTATACGCCCTTTCTGATGCTCTGAACATTTTTAATAAACTCCAATTGATCTCTGAACTTGAGAGAAAATATTTCTCGATCCTTCGGCTTCATTGAAGACTTCATAATACCGAAATGAGGGTTTTTGTCTAATTTCGGGTTTCCCCGTCGTGTTTCGGTCCCGTCGTGCTTGCTTCCAAAACATCCATATGATCAATCTAAGACATTGTCAAACCATGGCCTAGTGGCATACTTGACTCATTGTTCAAACAAGAACAATCTGATCGCCCGCAACTCGACCACCACAAAGATACTTGACCATTATCTTTTTTATTTCTTTAACAGGTTTCTACACCGCCCCCGTCCTCCGAGAAAAGGAAAACTTCCGATAAGGAGAACCTTCCATATTTCCGAATATGGAAGAGTTTAACCTACTCCAACCGACTAAGGCCTGCCTTAAGAATACTATATAAAGGGAACCTAAACCCTAGAGCAAGGGATCCACACTTCGAGACTTAGATCTTAGAGCTAGGCGCCTAGAACTAGAGTTTTTACTCAAAATTGTTGTAGTTCCAGCTCTTTGATCTAATAAAACGTCTCTTTCTACCTTCTTACTTATAAATCTATTAGAAATCTAAGTCTTATCCATCGTTCCGTAGTACTTACAAAGATCCTACACAAAAATCCCCTTACATCAGGCAAGACATCTTCACTTCTTTTTGGAAGAGCCTTCATGGCTACAATGGGGGCAATTTGTGATCTTAAGAGAAATAAGATGTGTCTGACTAATGTTGATGAAACTATCTTCTACGATCCCATGGAAAAGAAGAAAAGTGAGGAGCTTATTTCATGCATAGAGATGTTTGAAGATCCAAGACCTACAGCTGATTCAAGTTGCAAACCTGCAATATCAGAATCAGTGTCGGTCGACATTAAAATTGCAGCATTGGTCGACTCTTAGTCTTCCGAATCGATCGACAATAAACCTTCAGCATCGGATGACTCTCAGTCTTCAAAATCGATCGTCACGAAGCCTTCAACATCGGTCGACACCCTCCAACTTTCAGATAGCCCGAGACTGAAAAGTCTAAGTCTGGGGGAAGGACCAAGAATAGAAAGAAGAAAAAGAAAAGGAATGCAGATGCAGATTCCCTATCAGTAGTTCCTTTGCAATGTCAAGAGGGTAATCTTGAGTATAGAGTGTGCTGCAGAGGAGAGGTTATGAACCTTTTACCAAGGTTAGAGTGCTATGTGATCCAGAGCTGAGAGAGAAAGGAGAAGTTTCTGCAAGAGCTTTTATCAACTACATCAACAAAACAAGGAAGAGAGACACTGAGACTTGTTTTGGAGCAATTTTTCATCCTCACCCGGACTAAATCAGATCTCCAAAGTCAAGATAAATGACTATAACAAAGCGCTGAGTGGGAGGCAACCCACTATTAGGTAATTTCATTTAGTTTAGTTTAGATCGTTACTGATTTTTCGTTTTATATTTATTGCAGGTTAAAAAAAAAGAATAGTAACGACGACACTGTAGCAGCACCAAACGACACTGTAGCAATAAAATCGAGCGACACTATGGCAGCACCATCACTTGACACTGTAGCAGAAAATCAGAAGTTACTGTAGTTGTGACACTGTAGCAGAGATACTGTAGCAGAGTCACTGTTCATCAAAAAAATGATTTTATTTATTTATTACTGACTATTTGTATTTGATTTATGTTAGAAGAAAAGATACAAGGCACACGAGTTCTGCACCAGCATCGACCGACACTTGATCACTATCGCTCGACAGAGCATCACAAGTATCGATCACCACTTAACTGTGTCGATCGACACTCACATCAATGGCAGTTAGATATTTAGTACAAAGATTTGAGTAGACGATTTCCCAGCATATCAACCAATGAGAGCATGTTGATATCGATCGACAGTACATTACCTGCAGCGACCGATGGTAACTTCTTTCCATAGATCGACACTTAATCCGGTCAGGTATATCGTTCTAACTTGTTAAATTGAGTATTTATGATTTATTTATCGTCAACACTCTGACTGGATATACACTGGGGACAATGTAATTTAAGTCTGGGGGAAGGTTTACTGATCTCTAGTTATTGTGAGTCTTATCAATAAAAAAAAAAAGGTTTTTATCGTGTCAAGAAGGGGATTATGATCAAATACAATTCTACTTACTATCTAACCACTCTCTAGCACCATTCTTTGAGGTTATTGATTGCAGGGTGTACGGAATGGAAACACCAAAGTGGATCACCTGCCAATAACATCCATGATAGCCGAGAAAGTCTGAAGGAACCGAAGCTGACTTCCAACCTTAATCAACTGAACTTGCTTGTCTTGGGGCTTGGTATACACTGGATCGGATTCCTCTTTCAGGTCTGAAAGGTATAAGTCTGTAAATTTTTGGTTTCCTTCTCTCCTCTCTTCGGCATCCAGAAAAAAAAAAGAAAAAGAAAAGATTGAAATAATTTCATGCGGTTTAGAGGGGTAGGAGTGTCTCATGTGACCCCATTATTCTTCTCTAATGGAATGATCACACATCGTTGGAAGCGAGGGGTAGGTACATTACCGATGACCCCACTATTCGCCTACACTTTTCCAAGAAAAGAAAAAAATATGTAAAGAAAAATTGAAAAGAAGATGAATAAGTTGACAGAATCAGCATCATTGTTCATTGGGTTTGAGATAAAAGAATTCAGAGAATAGAGATTTAGGGAGAAAAGAAACCAGAATAGGACTACATGTTTACTCAGATACATGTTGGGGTAAGAGTCCATGTGTCCTTATATCGATACTCCGAAGATTTAGCCTACACATTTATATGCAGAAATGAGGTCAGTAGAGGGGTATGTCAGGCGCAATCAGCTAAGTTGTGGGCTGGATGGCTTGGTTGCTAAGCTAAGGTCTAGTACATGAAGGATCTCTAAAGTTGGCACTGATTTGATGTTGCTTGCAACATTGCAGAGGTAATAGTAGTAAGTTTAAAATTGTGTGAGTCCCTGCTGTTTTCAAACCTCTTTCACAGGACTACTTTATGTTTTGCTTGAGGATAAGCAAAAGGGTAATTCTGGACGAGTTGATATACCATGGACTTTACCCATTATTGGTCATGGTATATAGGTGTTTTAAGATATATTTACTACGATATAGAGTTTATCTAGAGTATTTACAGGTTTAGGGACGATTTGTAGGAAAGTGGTGATTTTGGTGTTTTTTGGAGCCTTTTGAGTGCAGAGATGCACAGATGCTTCAGATGTTTATCTATGGATGGAGACCCTCCCACCGTTGGATTGAGCCCATCTTTTTACACAAGATAGAGCTTTGATAGCTTTCCAATGCCACTGGTCTGAGGTCAATCAGCATCCTGTAGCCGATGTTATGAACGTTTTACTGAAGAGTGGTCAGTCTGCCACGCGAGAGGAAGAGAGGAGATAAAGGACTGCCGATCGACGGTACACCCTTGCCATCGATCGACGGTGCACCCTTGCCATCGATCGACGGTTATAATATGGGCCAAGCATATTTTATGACCGACTGAAGCCCAGAAAGCCTCACCAAGTTACCAAAATACCCATGGACGACCATAAACCCTACTTATGTATTTCTAAGCCATTGTTGACGGCTACACGTTTTCTTTACTTCATTATTCTTGTTTTAGGGTTGGAAAGAAGAACAATTCTCCTTCAGATATTGATTGGAGCTCCATTGAGTAATTCATCTTGCTAGCTTTAGGTATTTCATGAGCTTAATGTCAAACTTATAATCAATTAGGATTGCTAGATTATCTATAGATCTCTACATCAGGGTGATTTGTAATACTAAGATCTGGTATAGTTAGAATAGCACGACAGTGTGACTAATTGTTTGAACCTAGAATCATAGGATAGTTGAGAGACGAAAGTGCAATCAATTAACGGAACCCGAACTATGCTGGATTAGATACCTAAGTGCACACGAGAGTTGCTTTAGGAATCTAGTTGAACATATTCGATCAGATCGATAACGCTTACCTAAGGCAGCGTCGATCGATGCTCTTACCATAGCATCAATCGACGCTCATACCCTAACATCGATCGACGCTCATTCCTTGTTCGCATGCATGAGCTGGAACAAAGACTTAGTCAATAGATTAGACTCACAGTGAGAGCTGGTTGTCTTTTACATAAGATATTGAGTTCTAGAATTGAATCTATAAACCATTAGCATCCTTGAATTGTAGTTTTGAATCTCTTGATTGATAAATCCCTAAGTCTAGCGCTTTCATCTTATTGTTTACAAACCTCAATCAATCAACCGAACAACTGCCTTGTTCACCTTGCTTTCAATTAATTTACTGCTTTACTATTGATTGTCTAGCTTAACCTTGATTTCTATAGTCCATTGTGTGCCCATGCTCTCTGTGGATTCGATCCCTAAGTACTACAATTGAACCTCTTATTTGGAGAGTAAAATCATTCCTTAGGGTAATTTGAGTGATATCAGATACCGAGTGAAAATACCAAAGAAAGACGTCACCCGTCTCAATGCACTCAGGCCACAACCCAAACCTTCAGCTAACCCTCCAGAGACAATCAACACACATTCAGATGATGTAGCAGAACCTATGGAAGTTGATAAGGCTCCTATGGGGAGAACCTTGAGGAAGAGAAAAGGAAAAGTTGCTAAGCATCTGAAAAGGGAAGCTAATGAGAAAAAGATGGAAAGTTTCCAAAAGAGAGTTTTCAGGATTCCATTAGAGAAACCATTCGAGGAGGCCTATTTTACCCACAGATTGTGGATATTTTTCAGAGAGACTAGAGAAACTGAAGAGGACATTAAGAGAATGTTCTGTGAGGCCAAAGAAAAGATGAAGAATAGGATTACACTGAAGAAGAAGAGTAATCTTGGGAAGTTTGCAGTACCATGCACGGTGAAGGGTATTGAGTTCCCACATGCAATGTGTGACACTGGAGCATCAGTCAGCATCCTACCTAGGTTATGGCAGACAATCTAGGTCTGAAGGTAGAGCCTTCCAAGGAATCATTCACTTTTGTTAATTGTTCTCGGAGGAGCTCAGGAGGACTTGTAAGAGACCTAGAGGTGCAGATTGGTAAATTGATCTCCATGGTTTGGATATCAAACTGAACTGAAACTCTTCTCTGCTGCTTGGGTGAGCCTTCTTGTAAACAGTAAAAGCAGTGTGCAACATGCAAACCAACAAGTTGTCCCTGACGCTCATAGACCCCCATGTCTACTACAATCCTATTCTAGTCCTGAAGCCACAGACATCCTCTAGAAGAATTGATGATCCAGGACTAATTGAAGCATGCCACTGTGGAGTTGAGTACGAAACAGAGTACTCTGCGTTGATCAAAACGCACACCACGACATCGATCGACAATGCCAATCAGAAGTCGATTGATTTTCCCAAGGAAGAATCGATCGACAGCAGTCCAGGCGACTGGAAAATTGACTACTACAATCCCATCATGGCGGCACACACGAGAGACACCATGCATACATAAGAGCATGATGAAGATTATGAGGAGGAACGAGCTATAGAATACAAAGCCATTCTTGGTGAGGAAGATAGACTTCTCCATCATTCCTCTTGGAAAGAGACTGCGCCGTCGATCGACAGAACTGTCTCAACATCGTTCGACACTCATCCTCATCAGACAAGCCAAAAACGAATATCAATCGACATTGCCTACTACCCACCAATCAACACTGGAGTCGACCGTGTACGAGAAGGAGATTACTCAATTGGAAGTTGGGCAGATGATCACTATCACGAGAGCTATGCGGTGGAAACAATGGTACATGAGCAAGGGGCAGATGAAGTTCATGATGGTTTCACATATGACGAACTTCTCAACATGAAAAGACGTGATGAAGTAGATCAACACCGAGCAGAAGCCTGTTGGGAAAGAACACGTTTCAGCCATCCTTTCTCCATAATCAACCACCTGTTGATCGACGACAAACCTCCATCATCGGTCGACATCCGTCTGAAACCACCATCCACTGTAAGCGAAAAAACTCAATATGATAATCAGTATCTAACACAGGATGAGTTTGATATTTTCAGGGACCCAGATGGCTATTCAATAGCAATGGATGGACATGCACTGCAAATATCCAGAGAGGACATTGCAGAAATTCTTCAGATGGCCAATGGAGCAGACAATCTCTTCATGCAACAACGCAACAGTCCAGCACATCAGCAGAAGGTTACAAACGAGTTCTATGACACATCTGGTAGAGTAGATGATCGTTTCAAGCTGAATTATCGACAGCATACTCGACCGTCGATCGACATTGACGCCCATTCATCGATTGACAGACGTCCAGAGTTTGGAAAAAGAGCCTATGACCGTGATTGGACTAGGAGATTCCACTAGGAGGAGAAAGATGAGTATGAAGTCTACAGAGATGATCATGGAAATGCCAGAGATGTTGATGGACACATCATCAATGTGTCCAAGGATGATATCAGAAATCTTATGGAAGGAGCTTCAAAAGATGAGCACATCTACATATGTATTCCAGAGCATATTGGTCATTCACACAGACCAAGTTAGTACCAGAGATCTACACTATGGATGAGATCAATGAGATGTTTTATGGAGTCTGTGGAGCCCAAGAAAAGAATGCAGGTGATTTCCAGATGAAGCTTGATGGTGTCTACTACCCACTAAACGATAACATTAGTTGGTTAACTACATGGATGGAGGAGATGAGGCAATACATAACCAAGATCCAGACACAACATGCGGCCGAAGCAACCACACCAACATCAATCGACAAATACCACTCAACATCGATCGACGAGGACTTCCCACATTCAAATCCGATGAGGTCTCAACCAGATTCTTACACCAGAGAAGAGATTGATCAGTTGGTAGAAGAGATCTACAACACTCTGGAAACAACATAAGAGAGGCTTGATAGGAGATGTGATGACATCTATTTCCCTAGCTAAATATATATTTATATGAGGAAAATGATGTATTTGGGGCAATTTGGAGACTTCTTGAGAGCTTTGCTGGAAACAAAGAATGACTCGATTATTGAGTCAGAATAAGACTTCTTGAGAGATTTGCTGGAAACAAAGAATGAGTTGATTATTGAGTCAGAATATCGACCAATAATCAACCGATGATCACCCATAATAATCGATCGATGGTAGGTTATTACCATCGATCCACAGTGAAGCCACCCGCGAGTTAAAGACAAATTAAGAAGATTGCAAGTTTCACAAAAGTTCCAATAATTACATTTTAAGTTCTTGGCCGCCTTTTAGGCTATATTATTAGTGTTTTGTATCATTTTAGAGGCAAACTTGCCTAGAGACCTTTTATACCTAGTTTGGAGAGAAGCAACCCTTCTATCATTGGAGAGAGAGCTTAGGATTGGAGAGAGATATCTGAATTCCATAACAGAGGAGATCTTGAACTCCCTTGCTTTCATTACTATATTTATTGTTTCTCTTGCTATTCATTTATTTAAGTACTATTCAGACCATCATAACCATATCTCTTATATATATATATATGTCTGAGTAATCTCATTGTTAGATTTAGGTTTCTCATAAGGTTGATTTATGTATCCCTGACTTAAACTGTTACCAAAGTGTTTAAAATATAGTTGTTCATCTAGTTGTTCTTCATGCTAAGTTTAGGATTGATCACCCTTTAACTTAGATCTTAGTATTAATTGACACAAGTAATAGCTTGACCCAATACCTGAAACTAAACTAGTATGATCTAACTGGCTAGACACACACGAAAGTTGTTCTAATAAGTTATAGAACAATAATCAAACCCGTTCGTAAAGCTTTCTGGAAGAAGCATCATCGACGCGACGACTGTTTAGTCGATCGATATTTTGAAAGGTGTATCGATCGATATTCTTTAAGAATCATCGATCGACACTTTCTCGTGATTGATATACGAAAGTTGAAATCTGAGATCTAGATATAGATAATCCAATTGATTTTACCTAAGTTTGAGTTCGAGAACAATTAATATATATAAACCCCTAAAAACCAAAATAAGTTGCTTACTTATCATACCTGAGATAATACCTCAATCTAGCTATTTCTCCAACTGTTAACAACCTCAAATCAAACCAATCGAACAACTACCTTGTTCACCATTTCATTTACTGCTTAAAACCTATTAATCTAGCTTTATTTTGAAGACTATTAATCTACTGTGTAATCCTAAAGTATCTGTGGATTCGATCCCTAAGTACTACATATGAACCTCTTATTTGAGAGAGTAATTCACTCCCTAGGGTAATTTGAGTGATATCACTCCCTAAGGCATCAAGGAGATAAAAGGCAATCAAGAAAATTCTTGCTTTTGCTATCAAACAACTCTCAAAGGTAAGACCAACGTCTTATAGCAATCATAGGAAATATCCCGGTCCCACATAAAGAGGACCCGTAGGTTGAAGAACTTGCTGAGGTGCCTCTGGTTTATGGAGATTCGAGCATGAATCTGAAGATATGCTCTAAACTTTTTGTAATGACCCACCACTCCCACCATCTCCACTTCTTTCTCCAACCCCACCACTTCCAACTTCTTCTCCACCATCTCCACCTTCTTCCCCACCACCTCCATCTTCTTTAAAGTTTAAAAAAAAAAAGAGAGAGAGAGAGAGAGAGAGAGAAAGAGAGAGAGAAGAAGAAGAAGAGAGAAAACCCACCTGAGCTCGTCGCCGGAGCCACCACACGCCATACCGTTGAGCTCGCCACCACCATCATCCGCAACCAAAGGTAACCGGAAACCGCCATATTTTTGAGTTTAGTTTCGGCCGTTTTAGTAAATCGACCATAACTTCTTAACCGTTGCGAATCTCGTGCATCCAAGCCCATCATCGTGTTCCTCTCGTCGGCGAAGCCGTGAACACCAACAGCGTCCACGATCGGAGCCCGGACGAAGCCGCTGCTTCCAGAAAACCGCCTTCGCTCGCGAACGCAGACGCCGCCCGGAATCGCCGCCACCGCAGCTCCGCCGCCCGGACCACCGTCCGCCGCCGCAGCTCCGCCGTCGCCGCCGACCAACTTTCGGTAAGCCACCGCCGCAGCTCCGCCGCCGCCGCCGCCAACTTTCCGGTAAGCCACCGCCGCAGCTCCGCCGTCGCCGCCGGTGACCGACACCGGTGACTCACCGGCGACTCGGTCAACTCGGCCGAGTCAACTCAGTGAGTCAACTCGGTTGACTCGGTTAACCGGTGGTTTGACCGGTTTAAATCGATTTCGGTTCGGTTAGGTTAAACCGGTCGGTTAAAATCAATTGGAAATCGGTTAGGAAAAACCGGATTAATTAATTAATTAATTAATTAATTAATTAATTAATTAATTAATTAAATAATTAATCTTTGACCAGCGAGTTGACTTTCCCGTAAATACCCGTTTTAAACCGTTCGAAAGGTGTTCTGACTCGAAATTTCGATCTGATTTCAGATTTGGAGTCCATTTGAGCAGCTGGAGTTCATAGATACCACCTCTTATTGTTGCTAAGGTGAGGGTCTATTCCCGAACTTCTCGTACACGGCTTAGGACCTCGAATAAATATAGTTTATTTCTAATGTGTTCCGTCTGTGTGAAATCGAGTCTATCATTGCTTGTTTAGTTTTAGGTTCTTTGCATAAACCGGAACTAGGGGGTTAGAGGATTCAACATTGATTGTTTCACTTAATGTAAATTCTTAGCTAAGATTGTTTTTGTTTGGAGGCGGATCTGAGTCGGACTGCTGTATGCGGATTGTATGAGTTATGGCCAACTTTAGTCGACCGGTTGAGCTGTAGCCTGGAAGTGTCGATCATCGTCCGCGAGTGTGTTACCGAGCACTTTTTCGGTGTGTGTATGAACCGAGCACCTTTTCGGTATTTGGCCTGTTAGAGGGCGGCGAGTGTGCACCTCGCTAGGACCATTGTTTGTTGCTTGAGTACTTTAGGTACTGTGTTTGACATGCATTATAATTAAATTATATTTATTGGTGCTATGTCGGGTCCATGGACTTGGGTGGCATCCCATACCTCAGCGGCGATTCCCACATGGCTCACCCCTCACTCTTCCCTTTTCAGGTGAGACAAACAAGTATGTGATATTTGGGCGGACTTGGTGCTCTTGGACTTTTCTTTGGATTTTATTTGGGCATGGGTGAGAGTTGCCGGGTTTATGGGCTTTTATATTACGGGATATTGTTGGTGGCTCGTCGTCCTTAGTGTCGAGGAGGCGGGTGTCACAATGTTGTATGATGATGGCGTCGGGGTGACACGCTGTCCTCCATATAGGAGGTGGCGGGTGTCACAATTTGGTATCGAGCGGGTTCCATCCGGTTCCGTCGGGATGGCGGTCGAGGATTCGGTTTTCATCGGTTTTCAACTTAAAAAACTATATATTTATTTATACATTTTGAAATTCTTTTAGCGCCATTCTGTCCTGTAATTACTAACTCAAATGTCTCTTTCTATGACGATGAGTAAAATCATCGTCATTAGATCCTTCGACTATCAAGGTTCTCGGCGGATGTTCAGCAGTTGCGTGAAGTCCAAGTTCGTCCGGTTTTCTCGGGAGTTATCAGTTTCTTGGTCATGATTTGAGGCTATCGAGTGGATATGTGGCGTTTCTGCCACCAGCCCACTTCAAGCAATCGTTCCACGAGTTTTGTTCTTGGAGATTATGTGGTGTGTGATATGAGCCATTGGTTGGCATGTGTTGTTGTGTGTATGCAGTATATTGACTATTTTGGAGATATATTTGTTTTGTGAACTTCGTGGAGATAAGCTTTTGAATCGGGGTGCAGCAGCTTGCGTTGTGTGGGTGTTGGAGTTACACTTTGGTATGTTTACCAATTTTGGCAGTGTTGATCGTTTCAGAGATGTGTCAGTTTGGACAACTGACATAGGACATTGGGAGCTATTTATATCCATCGCAGTGTACCAGTTATGCTTGGTGGGCGATTTGTTTGGATATTCATCGAGATGGAGCTACGTTTTCGATGTTATCCTTGGGATGGATTGGTATCCGCGGCATCAAGTAGTGTTGGATTGCACGAGGGCAAGAGTTCGATTGCTGGAGCAGATGGAAGTTGTTAGTGCATGCATGCTACATACTGAGGAGTTATGGGATACAAGGACATAGAGATTTTTGACTACCATCTCGATGGTTAAGGCTGATGGCCAACATGAGCTGCGGATCTTCGGTTATTGCGAGTATGAGGATATATTTGTGACCTTTGGAACGGTCACCACATGACACATGAGAAACTCTTGCGATTTGTTTGGAGCAAACAACACAAGTTTCACAAGTTTTATACCGATTAGCACCAACAGAGATGACAAAGCTGAAAGAGCATGTTGAAGATTCATCAGACAAGGGTTTTATCAGACCGGGTACTTTACCGTGGGGAATATCATCATTGTTGTTGTAAACAAGAAAGGTGGGAGTTTCAATTTTGTATCGACTGCAAAGGTCTGAACAAAGTGACCATTAAAGATAAGCATCGCTTCCGCGCGTTGATGAATTATTGGATTATTTATAGGAAGTTTATAGTTCTTGAAGGTTGACATGGCATCAGAACACCATCAGATTACTATATTTGAAGAGTATCTACTGAATGTGAATTTTTGTATACATTATGGATATTATGGGACGCAGTGATACCATTTGGCTCGACAAAGGCACTGTTGCATTCATGAAGATATGAATGACGTTTTCGTGAACATTTGGATAGATGTGCGATTGTATTCATCGATGACATCCTGATTTATTTTGGAGTAGAAAGGAGATTTGTGAGCATTTCGCGGATTGCGTTGGATAAGCCTGGAGAGCATCAGTTGTTCGCTAAGTTGAGGAAGTGTAGCTTCTGGCAGAGGAATGTTGTATTTTTGGATAACATGGTTTTGGAAGCAGAATTTTGATGGATTCAAAGAAGATTAATACCGTTTCGGGAAGGTCGAAACCTAAGAGCGCTACAAAGATCTGCCGTTCTTTTTGGGTCAATAATGTACTACTGGAAGTTCATCAAGGGTTTCACCGGTATAGTAATGTTAAAGACGCGGTCTACATGTAAAGACGTTAAGTGTGGTTGGATAGATTTTTGTTCGAGGATTTTCACTGAATTGAAGCACAACTAATGAAGACACCAGTTTTGGGTTCTACTGAGGCTGAGGCTTACTGTGATGTGTCAGATACTGGATTGGATTTAAATTAAGGTATGAGGATTAAGTCATTCATATGCATGACACCAGAGATTCTGTAGTGGTATTTCGTTATCGTTTTGGAGATCGTGGTATGCGGGAAGGAAGTTCAGATTCTCGAGATTATTAGAATGTGAAATTTATCTTCATTTATTAAAAACTTATACTTGGACGGTGCAGTTGGATTGAGTTTGTAGCAGGCTATAGTCTGGATATATACTATCACGGTAAGGACAACCAGGTGATAAATGCCTTGGGTAGGCGTATGAGCTGTATCTCAGGAACCAAGAAGGTTCATGAGTTGGAGATTTGCTAGTCTCAGGTTGGGTGCCATTACTATCAATGGAGAGACAGATGTCCTTGGGACTTTGGAGCAGGCAGTTTTGCTATGGAGGATACACAAGCACAAGTTAGCATTCTGGATTGGTTGAACAGATCGAGATTGGGAGTATTGGATATCATACAGCTTTGAGCAGGATATACTTGTACTGAAACCGAGTTTGTGTGTTGGACGATAAGTTGTTAAGAAAAGGAATCTTACAACAAACATATCACTCGTGTTTCTCTACCCATCGGGAAGACCAAAGGGTACAAAGATATGAAGAGTTAACTATAATTGGTGTAGTATGAAGATGAGTGTAACTACATTGCGTCGCGGTATCAGACGTGTCATATGGCTATTACAGAGGAGCAGTTATGTATCATATTATTTTTGAGCTTGCTTTTGCCGGAGTGGAAAGGAGACATGGTGATTATGGACTTGTTATTGGATTTTAAATCACCATATGTGGAAAGGATGCCACATGGGTAGTCATGGATAGACTTACCAAGTCAGCCCATTTCCTAAGTAATTAAGAAGATAATCAGGGCTAATCAATTGGAGCAAACCTACATTATTGAGTTCAGGAAGTTTCATGGATGTCAACATTGTATCGGATTGGGAATCGAAGTTCACATCTACATTTCAAAAAGCCTTTCGGAAGGCACTTGGTACAAAGATCATATGGGTACATCTTATCACCCGTTGACATATTGTCAGTCAGAGAGGACTACTCAGAACTTAAAGGATATGTTCAGAGATTGCGTGGGATGGAATTTCTGAAAGCATCTACCTATACCAGAGTTTGCCTACATCGACAGCTATCTTTTGAGTATTAAAAAAATTATTATATGAGGGTTATTTATGGTAGACTTTATAGTATACCACTTTGTTGGACCAAAGTGGGGGAGCAATATGAGTTAGAACTATTAATAGTTCAAGAGACAGTAGAGCAAAGGACATGCTCAAGAATTGGCTTTCGGAGGCCCATGACGTCAAAAGATTTATGCAGCTAAGAGCCGTAAGGATTTGGAGCTACATATGGTCACCTAATATACCTGAAATTAAGGACATTTCAGGAGGGACCTAAGACTCAGAAGATAAAGGAGCTTAAACCGAGACACATGGAATTGTATCCTGCACTGGAGTGGATTGGATTAGTTGCTTGCAGTTACTTTATCAGCAGTATATCAGCCTTCTAGGACTTGGTTCATATGACAGCATTGCAAAAGTTGAGAAGGGGCTATAATTATTTTGCAGTTGACGTCAAGTGAGTTCATAAAGATTTTATGGACCTTATCATCTATTGAAGATTTTGGATCATCAAGAGAAAACAGTTCGGGGAATGTCGACCGTGTTTGTCCGAGTTCGTTGGGAGGGAGATAAGACTCAGGAGGGGACCTGAAAGGCCGAGCGAGGATTAGTATTCGAGGTTTTGCTATGATGACATTGGGCACGTCAGCTTATGAAATGAATTCGGGGACGAATTCCTTATAAGTGGGGGAGAATTGTAATGACCCACCACTCCCACCATCTCCACTTCTTTCTCCAACCCCACCACTTCCAACTTCTTCTCCACCATCTCCACCTTCTTCCCCACCACCTCCATCTTCTTTAAAGTTTAAAAAAAAAAAAGAGAGAGAGAGAGAGAGAGAGAGAAAGAGAGAGAGAAGAAGAAGAAGAGAGAAAACCCACCTGAGCTTGTCGCCGGAGCCACCACACGCCATACCGTTGAGCTCGCCACCACCATCATCCGCAACCAAAGGTAACCGGAAACCGCCATATTTTTGAGTTTAGTTTCGGCCGTTTTAGTAAATCGACCATAACTTCTTAACCGTTGCGAATCTCGTGCATCCAAGCCCATCATCGTGTTCCTCTCGTCGAGACGAAGCCGTAGACACCAACCGCGTCACGATCGGAGCCCGGACGGCCGCACGCTTCCAGAAATCGCTTCGCTAGCTGGTGGAACCACGCCGCCGAAATCGCCGCCATCGCAGCTCCGCCGCCCGGACCACCGTCCGCCGCCGGACCACCGTCCGCCGCCGCAGCTCCGCCGCCGCCGCCAACTTTCCGTAAGCCACCGCCGCAGCTCGCCCGTCGCCGCCGGTGACCGACACCGGTGACTCACCGGCGACTCGGTCAACTCGCCGAAGTCAACTCGTGAGTCAACTCGGTTGACTCGGTTAACCGTGGTTTGACCGGTTTAAATCGATTTCGGTTCGGTTAGGTTAAACCGGTCGGTTAAAATCAATTGGAAATCGGTTAGGAAAAACCGGATTAATTAATTAATTAATTAATTAATTAATTAATTAAATAATTAATCTTTGACCAGCGAGTTGACTTTCCCGTAAATACCCGTTTTAAACCGTTCGAAAGGTGTTCTGACTCGAAATTTCGATCTGATTTCAGATTTGGAGTCCATTTGAGCAGCTGGAGTTCATAGATACCACCTCTTATTGTTGCTAAGGTGAGGGTCTATTCCCGAACTTCATTACACGGCTTAGGACCTCGAATAAATATAGTTTATTTCTAATGTGTTCCGTCTGTGTGAAATCGAGTCTATCATTGCTTGTTTAGTTTTAGGTTCTTTGCATAAACCGGAACTAGGGGGTTAGAGGATTCAACATTGATTGTTTCACTTAATGTAAATTCTTAGCTAAGATTGTTTTTGTTTGGAGGCGGATCTGAGTCGGACTGCTGTATGCGGATTGTATGAGTTATGGCCAACTTTAGTCGACGGTTGAGCTGTAGCCTGGAAGTGTCGATAAATCGTCCGCGAGTGTGTTACCGAGCACTTTTCGGTGTGTGTATGAACCGAGCACCTTTTCGGTATTTGGCCTGTTAGAGGCGTGAGTGTGCACCTCGCTAGGACCATTGTTTGTTGCTTGAGTACTTTAGGTACTGTGTTTGACATGCATTATAATTAAATTATATTTATTCGGAGTGCTATGTCCGGGTCCATGGACTTCGGGGTGGCATCCCATACCTCACTGAGCGATTCCCCTGTCGCTCACCCCTCACTCTTCCCCTTTTCGTGAGACAAACAAGTATGTGATATTTGGGCCGGACTTGGTGCTACTGGACTTTTCTTTGGATTTTATTTGGGCATGGGTGAGAGTTGTCGGGTTTATGGGCTTTATATTACGGGATATTGTTGGTGGCTCGTCGTCCTTAGTGTCAGGGAGACGGGTGTCACAATGTTGTATGATGACGCGTCGGGGGTGACACGCTGTCCTCCATATAGGAGGTGACGGGTGTCACACTTTTAGCGGGTCTGACGCATAGATTAATAGCTTTCCTCATGTCTAACTCTGATTGCTTCATATGGTCTCATGCAGACATGCCATGAATAGACTTGGAAATTATTATGAAGAAGCTACAGGTTAATTCTCTACACCAGCTCGTGAGGCAGAAAAGAGGAAATTTTCTCCTGAACAGGACACCATCACTCAACGAAAAAGTGAGGAATCTACTAGATAATGGGGTTTATAAGAGATTTGCAATACCCGTAATAGCTGGACAACGTAGTAGTTCGTAAAAAGAATGGAAAATAGCGAGTTTGCATAGACTTCACCGTTCTCAATAGGTCATGTGCAAAGGATCCCTTTCCTCTAACTTACATCGACAAGCTAGTGGACAACAGTATGACACCTGCTGATGAGATTCATGAATGTTTTCTTCGGATACAACCAGATTCCGATGCACTCGGACAACCATGAGAAAACCTCCTTCGTGACATCCATGGGAATCTACTACTATAAAGTTATGCATTTTGGCCTGAAGAATACCGGCTGCCTTACCAGAGATTGGTAAACATGATGTTTGCCAAGCAAATAGGCCAGACCATAGAAGTTTGCATAGACAACATGCTCGTCGAATCCCTAGAAGTAGAAGACAATATATCTCATCTACAACCTGCATGTTTATTGGTGTGAGATAGGGGGTTTATACTTACATAGTTTATCCAAGACCAAGTCGATAAACGAAAACAAAAAATAAATATTTAAGACCACTTTCATGAATAGATGACAGACATAAATCCCGCGCTTGGCCATATAGAAATTATATTGAGGATCATAAATAAATGCCTTGTAAACATTGGGGGTTGTGGAATCCACCTTGGCATATTGGTTTGATTAAGAATTTATTAATGATTTATACAAAAAAAATTGGATTGTGAGTATCATAAAAGACAAAACATGAAATTATTTGAAAAACATGTTTACAGAAAATTTGTAGCATGGCGCAAAGAGTATTGTTAAACATAAAATCACATGTAATATTTTTTCATAGTATGTAAAATAGCATAATTATCAAACGTTAAAAAGCCTGTAGGATTTTAATTCAAGATTACTTTAACAAACTTATTAATATTTTTTTTTTTGCATTTTAATACATGCAAATTTTGAATATCAGAACTTATTTACTTAACTTTATACAGCTTTCGCAGCTTAGTTTCATGACTTCACATATCCACTTTTCCAATTTTTGTCGTTTGTCAAAAAGAAAGAAGAGTTTTTTTTTCTAAGCAAATGAAAGTTACAAACACATACAAATAAAAGGGTAAATCTTTCAAATAGCCTTTAAATAAAAAAATTTCCTAAAAAACCCAAAAGTTTTTAGTAAAAGGTAAAATGACAATTCTATCTTTATTTATAATTTTAATTAATTATTTATTAAATATGTAAAATTAAATAAATCTCTATAGTAAGGAAGATATTTATAAATATCTTAAACATTTTGGAAGATATTAAAATATTAAATATATTTTTTTAATTATTTTTTTATTTCTTAAAAAAATTAAATATTATTTTTTAAACTGAATTGTAAAATTTCAATTGTTTATATGAATTTTTAGATTTTTGAAATCCAATTTTTTTTTTTGATTTTTTAATGTATTTTGAGTGTTTATTATTTATTGATTAGATTTTTTTTTAAACTGGCATATCATCAATTTTAACCGAAAATAAATAGTACCGACCACATATTTAACTTGAAGAACAAGTAAACATGATTGAAGATTTTTATGATATATATGTATATATATATCATCTTGATGGTTAAAAGTGCAAAGTAAATAACTTCAAGTGTTAGTGACTATAAATTTGAAAGTTTTTAGTGTGATTTTTTCTTTATATATATACATAATTACTTCAAGTGTTAGGGACTATAAATTTGAAAGTATATAATTGTCATTTACTTATTTAATGAAATCCATTTTGGCCTTTTTGATATTTGAGTCCAAACTTGTATGTCATTTGTATTTTTGGAAATCTAGCTTTAATAAATGGTACTTGCTTAAGATGAAGGGCCTTTTGCAAAATTGACATACAACTCAAAGTCAAACACAAAACTAACCTCCTTTTTTTTGGAAATGAGTTTTGCCCTATTCACTCCACAAGTTCGTATAATTCACGAAAATGCCATAATTTTTTTCTTTCAAAAATGATATTTTTACTCTCTCACCCTCATCATCTTCAAGTAATTACAAGATTGCCGTTGTCATCAATACCCTAACCACCATGAACAACCAATTTAAAGCTCTTAATGCTTCCAAAATTGATTTACCTTTCTTCTTTCTCCATTCTTATGAACTAAACACAACATCTCCCTCACTTTCTTTCCACATTAAGCTAAAAAAAACCCAAGATTTTGATTCTACAATTTTTTATGGTTCATAGAGTCATAGAAGCTAACGATTCTGGGTTGGTCACTTTCGTTTGAGATTCGGTGTTCTTTGAGAAGCCTTATGTGTGCTAAGGAAGTTATCTCACCAATTTAAGGTATGAAATCGAGTTATTTTTCCAGATTTGTTCGTCCAGACGAATCGTCTGGCTGTAGACGACGTACCTGGAAGTCGTCTGGTCAATGAAGAGGTTATTTTTACAATTGACTTTAAAATCTGTTTTCTGAGACGACTAAAATATAAGTCGTCTGCTTTTGTTTGGTTGCAATAAAAATCTCCAAAGAACATAGACGACTTACATGTAAGTCGTCATAGATTAGTTTTGCATTTGACTGGATTATTTCACAAGTTTGACTTTCGTGGATGACCTACATTTCAGTCGTCTGGTGGAAAATTGATATATCAATATTTTATTAAAACCCTATGACTTACATATAAGTCCTCGTAGGTTAGTTTTGAAATTGAAAAAAAACTTCAATATTTAATTATACCCAGACAACTTACAATTCAGTCGTCCGCCTGACGACTTACATGTAAGTCGTCCAGGATTTACGAGGTTTGACCAAAATCTCGGAATAAAATCCTGGATGACTTACATGTAACTCGTCGGGCGGACGACTGAATTGTAAGTTATCTGGGTATAATTAATATTGAAGTTTTTTTTTTCAATTGCAAAACTAACCTACGACGACGTACATGTAAGTCGTAGGGTTTTAATTAAATATTGATATTTAAATTTTTCACCAGACGACTGAAATGTAAGTCGTCCAGGAAAGTCAAACTTGTGAATTAATCCAGTCAAATGCAAAACTAACCTATGACACTGAAGTGTAAGTCGTCTAGCTTTTTTGGAGTTTTTTTTTTAACCAAACAAAAGTAGACGACTTATTTTTCAGTCGTCTCAGATAACAGATTTCAAAGTCAATTGCAAAAATAACCACTGTGTTGACCAAACTACTTATATTTTAGTCATCTGGAAGACTTAGATTGAAGTCGTCCACGTCAACCTAAATGGACGACTTCTCTGGAAGTCTACTAGACGACCTCCGTGGATGTCGTCGGCGTCAATGTTTAATAAACTTGCATTTTCTCTAAAACTATAATGACTTTTTAACATTTTCTTGTTAATCATGTTTATTAATGAATATGTGGGCTACTGAATGAAATTTATAACTTAATTGGTGATATTTATGAGGTTACCAACATTCACGTTAATTAAAGTTTCTAACTGATCCGAGAAGACTTCTGTGGTACTCTTCTACGCTAGTTTTTGAATAACTTGTATTTTTAAGAGTGATAAGTAACTTCAAGATATGTAAAACACATATTTTCAAAATATGTTTTCTCCCTTAGTTTTACTAAATTTGACTAAGTTTTTCAACACAAACTTACAAAAAATATGATATGCTTTGACTAGTTACTATTGTTTGTTTCCATCTCCTAAGTATTATTGGTTTTTTGGTAAAATGTTAAGATTATTATACCAAATTTTCTGTTTTTGACAGAGATTACATGAGAAACTAGTAACAGAAGTACAAAATTTATTCTAAACACCAAGCTAAAATACAAGAACTAGAGCTGGATAGAGGAGAGATGCTGTATCCAAAGTAGCGGAGGACAATGTGGTGAGCTCAGACAAAGGGACCGGAGCAGAGCAGGAAAGGTCGACGGTTGCCACGAGCCCGAGAGAAAGGCGCCCTCAAACCTTGATTGCACGGCGCCTACAGCTTCCAAATAACCTACCAAGCAGAGCTAATCCAGAGAATCACGAGCACGGACCTACTCACCAACCCGTCGCTTACCACCACTGGCGGCACGAGGTTGTGACACCAACCGATGATGCCGTCGTTCGGGAGACAAACTCAAAGATTGCCACCTTCTTGTCCATCAACCGAGACCATATACACCCGTTTAACCGAGAGTTCATATAGAACAAGCGGACCAGGTGGGTACACAACCTCCGGATCAGCGGTAACAGGTTTGCTCGTAAACCGAGACCCAACTGCCATCCTACAACTAATCAAAACAAACTGCTACAGCCCCCGGGTGAGCAAGAGTACCTGCACAAAAGCCAACTGGAGAACAGAAAGGGGTGTGGAGCGCCACACCGTCGGAGCTCAGGACTGTGAAGCGGAAAACTGAAGCAAACCGCAGTTCGCTGCCACCAGAACCACCGTGAGAAGAGCTCTGAACCCATATTATGAAGACCCCACGCAACCCACCAGAGACCACCGGTGGAAAATAAAGCCTGAGCTAGTTGACCGGAGCACAGAAACTCCAAGTCGGAACCCCAACAAGGCGCCTAGCTCACCATCAGTCACATGCCACACAGAACGATGAGATAGCACTTGGAAGAGACCCCCGACGACCCACGCGCCGCCAATCTTGAAAGAACTAGACTAGATCTGGAAAACCCTAACCGGACAGAAGCTCCAAGCAAGAGGAGGAAACCAATACTATGAGACAAGCACCGTCCTCAAGAGCAGCTCACAACACCGAACCCTCAGGATCTACACCGGGAGCACTGGATCTGAACCGGAAGGAGGGATTTTGTCTAGCCAAACCTCCGTCGAGACCACATAAAAATACAAGGAGAAGCGGAGAGACACACGAGCTGGGGGACTCCGATGACCGCACGACCGAGAGGAGGACGCGGCAGTCGCCGGAGCAAGAAAATTGACGGAGTTTTACTCTGTTATTAGAGAGATGCGAGAGAGAAGGTAAAGTAAGAGAGAGAAGGTCGCTTCTAATCAACTGTCCATAAATATTATTGGTATAAACACTAATGATGATTATTGTTATGAGTTGGAAGAAGGGTTAAAATGCTTCTTAAAATGTTGTATCAATATGAAGCTACCAACATTCTTGTTTATTAAGATGAGAAAAAGGCCATTGGAGTTTATTATTGCATATGAGAGATCCAAATATAAGAAAAAGGCTATTGATGTCTATTATTTCATTGATTTGTAAATGTGTAAACACATTGTTAGCATATGTATTACATCTTGGGAAACTTTATTACTGATTTTACAAAAAAATTGACAACTAAAAGAGTAGACATGCAAATCACAAAACAGACCACAAAAAAAACTATTATAGATCATTCATCTACAAATACAAGCTTGGACTCCACTTGATATGGAAGAACACTTCGGCAGAAGACTTCCAGGAAGTCCAGACGACTGCAATGAAAGTAGTCTGGAAGACTTCCTGGAAGTCGTCTAGTGCATTATATTTTAGACGACTAACAAGTAAGTCGTCCCAGAAGTATTCCAGATCTGGAAAACATGCATATCAAATCCAAATCTGAAAAACCTGCATATCCAAAAACGTTCAAATGGTTTAAAAACAGAAAAAAAAATGAGTGGAAGATTAGATAAATCTACCTTTACAGAACACACAAAAAAACATATCTAAAATTAATAGATCTACCTTTAAATGAGTGGAATATGAGTACCATCTGATTAAAAACCTGCAAAAAAGATAGATTAGTAAGAAAGACATGAGACAAAACTGAAAAATTCATATAAAGTTTGGTGTTTTCAAGTCAAAGTGATTTGAGTGGGTTTGGAGAGTTTTAGTTTGAGAAAAAAGTAAGAACTTTATACAACAAGAAGTTACCAAATGAACAAAAATCAGACATAAAAACTTATCAAAACGCTCAGATCTATTATGAAAGGGAAACTTCGCCAGAAGACTTCCAGGAAGTCCAGAAGACTTCGGGAAGTCGAGCGACTTCGGGAAGTCGAGAAGACTTCCAGAAGTCCGTGACGACTGCAATGAAAGTAGTCCGAAGACTTCCTGAAAGTCGTCTAGTGCATTATATTTTAGATTACTAACAGGTAAGTCGTCTCAGAAGTCTTCTAGATCTGAAAAACCTGCATATCAAATCCAGATCTGCAAAATCTGCATATCCAAAAACTTTCATATGGCTTAAAAACAGAGAAAATGAGTGGAAGATTAGATAAATCTACCTTTATAGAACACACAAAAATACATATCTAAAATTAATAGAGCTACCTTTAAATGAGTGGAAGATGAGTACCATCTGATTAAAAATCTGCAAAAAAGATAGATTAGTACGAAAGACATGAGACAAAACTGAAAAATTCATATAAAGTTAGGTGTTTTCAAGTCAAAGAGATTAGAGAGAGGTTTAAGAGTTTTAGAATGATGAACATTATATTTTTGTTGTAGCCATTTTAGAGGATGAGAGAGAATGTGTCAATTTTTCTTTATATAGGGAGACAAAAAAATCCAATTAGGTTAAATATTTTTGATTCAGACGACTTCCTAGACGACTTACTGTAAGTCGTCTAGGATAGTTTAATATTTTTAGCCGGAAATTAAAATATTTTTAGCTGAAAACTTAAATCAGACGGCTTACTTGTAAGTCGTCTGGTTTAAATAATTTAAGCGGGAAAATAATTTTTTAAAAAAAATTTAAAAGGGAATATTTGGACGGCTTACATGTAAGTCGTCTGTTTTAATTTCTTCACCAGACGACTGAAATGTCTAGACCCTAAACCTAACTCCTAAACTTAATTAACTAACTAAACACTTCATAAAATCAAATTAAACTTCAAAAGTGTTTACTATACACAAAAATAAACACGTATAGGTACAAATTTAATTTTTCAAAAAAACTTTCAAGCTTTCCAAAATCTAACCCTAAGAATACAAACAATACTACAACATATGTTGTCAAACCCAGAATACCATCATTCACTACCTACACTCATCTATGTTGAAAACAATTCAATTTTGTTATATTTTAATTTATATCACTTAAAATTGTTTATAATTGCATGATTTTAATTTTTCGCTTATCAAAATATTTTTTTAAAAATTTATAAATTATTTTTAAGATCAGCTACACCAGAAGACTTACTTTGAAGTCGTCCAGACGACTTCCAACATCTCTGACGACTTACTAGGGCTATATTCGTAAAAATAGCTTCTGTTTTTTTTTTTTTGTCACAAGAGTCTAAGCTGTAATTTCACAAGGTTTTTAGGTTAGTTTTGCATTTGATTTAAGTTTGGGTATAGGTTTGAGGTTAAAATCAAGTTGTGAGTTAGTTTTGGCAAATTTCCCTAAGATGAAACCCAAACAGAGTAAAAAGAAAATAAAATAAGAAAAAGGAATAATTAACCAGAAGAGGACATGATGCACAGAGATTCTGCAGACTGCAGGTGTGAACAACATTATTAATAAAAACATACCTACTACTCTCTCTACACTTTCAATTTTTCAATACAACCCTCTTTGTAAAATATCTCTCTCTCCCTCTCTCTCTCTTCTCTTCATCAGACCTCCTTCATCATCAATTTTCTCTATCTCGTCATGACGACTAGGATCCCTTTCACTGAGTCACAGTGGGAAGAGCTTGAAAATCAAGCTCTTGTCTTCAAGAATTTAGCAGCAAACATTCCAGTTCCACCTCATCTCCTATTCCTCATCAGAAGACTGTGACACCCGCCACTTTCAAAATATAATAAATTGATAAAAGCGGAAATAAAATAATAATACAACTCAAATAATAATAATCTTCATATAATATAAAAGTCAATACGGTAACAAAAGGCCTAAAAGCCCAACATCGATAACATCTGAAATATAAAATCTGATATAAACCGAAAGTCGAAATAGGAATAACATAGGCGATAAAGTCCAAAGGCCTAAAGGCCCGATAAAGATAAAAGCGGTAAAAGCGATAGAAGCCCAAAAGCCCAATAGCACCGGTCCGATAATCACTCCTGCTCATCGGTCTCACCTAAAAGGGGGAAAGAATGAGGGGTGAGCGACAGGGGAATCGCTCAGCGAGGTATGGGATGCTACCCCGAAGTCCATGGACCCGGACATAGCACTCCGAATAAATATAATTTAATTCTAATGCATGTCAAACACAGTACCTAAAGTACTCAAGCAACAAACAATGGTCCTAGCGAGGTGCACACTTTCGCCGCCCACTAACAGGCCAAAACACTACCAAAAGGTGCTCGGTTCATACACACACGAAAAAGTGCTTTCGGTAACACACGCCTGTAGACGATTTATCGACACTTCCAGTCTACAGCTCAACCGGTCGACTAAAGTTGGCTGTGACCTCCATACAATCCGGCATACAGCAGTCCGACTCTGTATCCGTCTCCAAACAAAAACAATCCTAGCTAAGAATTTACATTAAGTGAAACAATCAATGTTGAATCCTCTAACCCCCTAGTTCCGGTTTATGCAAAGAACCTAAAACTAAACAAGCAATGATAGACTTCGATTTCACACAGACGGAACACATTAGAAATAAATTATACTTATTCGAGGTCCTAAGCCGAATAAGAGGAGTTCAGGAATAGACCCTCACCTTAGCAACAATAAGAGGTGGTATCTATGAACTCCAGCTGCTCAAATGGACTCCAAATCTGAAATCAGATCGAAATTTCGAGTCAGAACGCCTTTCGAACGGTTTAAAACGGGTATTTACGGGAAAGTCAACTCGCTGGTCAAAGATTAATTATTTAATTAATTAATTAATTAATTAATTAATAATTAATTAATTAATTAATCGGTTTTCCTAACCGATTTCCAATTGATTTTAACCGACCGGTTTAACCTAACGAATCGAAATCGATTTAAACGGTCAAACCACGGTTGACCGAGTCACGAGTTGACTCACAGTGACTTCGGCCGAGAGTTAGCAGTCGCCGGGATCACCGGTGTCGGTCCGCGGCGGCGTCGCAGCGGCTTACCGGAAAGTCAGCGGCGGCGGCGGCGGCGGCGGCGGCGGCGGCGGCGGCGGCGGCAGCGGCTCCGGCGAACTTTGGTCGGAGAGCGGTAGCGCTGCGGCGAACTTCGCGGTAGCTCCGGCGGGCGGCGGTGGCGTGTGTTTCCGCAGCGTCGCAGAAGCGAATCTTCGGGAGGCGTCGCGGCCGTCGAGCTCCGTTTGGCGTGGTTGGTGTCTACGGCTTCGTCTCGACGAGAGGAACACGATGATGGCCTTGGATGTACGAGATGATCAATGGTTAGGAAGTTATGGGTGATTTACTAAACGGAAACGAAAATGAGCTTAAGAAATGCGGTTTTGGTTACCTAGAGGCGTTTATCGGTGGTGGCAGGCTGAGCGTGATCACGGCACACGGTTGCTCCGGCGACGAGCTCAGGTGAGCTTTCTCTCTCTTTCTCTCTTTCTTTCTCTCTCTCTCTCTCTCTCCCTCTCTCTCTCTTTCTCTTTAAAGAAGTTGGGGATGGTGGAGATGGTGGGAGTGGTGGGGATGGTGGAGATGGTGGGAGTGGTGGGGATGGTGGAGATGGTGGAGATAGTGGGGATAGTGGAGGTGGGTCATTACAATTCTCCCCCACTAACAAGGAATTCGACCCCGAATTCACATCACCAAACTCTCCAATGACATCCCGAAACAGCTCTGGATAATCAATCCTCATTTGGGGCTCAGACTCCCAGGTATCCTCCTGAATTCCGTCTCCCTCCCAACGAACCTTGATCAACATGGTCATCATTCCACGATCTGCTTTCACTTGGCGATCCAATATCTCTACTGGCTGGCACAACCCACGTAACCCTTTGCCAAGGTTTCTAGGTGGTTGCTGCAAAATGAGCTCTGGCTCTCTCACTACTTTCCTCAAAACGGAAACATGAAATACGTCATGGAAATCTGATAACTCTCCTGATAAATTTAGTCGGTAAGCAACTGCTCCAATCCGCTCCAAAATAGGATATGGTCCCATATATCTTGGTTTAAGCTTCTTTAGCTTCCGAGTCTTAGATCCTCCCTGAAATGTCCTCATTTTCAGGTATACTAGGTCGCCAACTTGAAACTCCAAATCTCTTCGCCGTTTATCTGCGTAACTCTTCTGACGGTCATGGGCTTCCTTAAGCCGCATCTTGAGCATCTCAACTTGTTTGACTGTCTCTTGAACCATGGCTGGTTCTATCTCACGTTGTTCTCCCACTTCCGTCCAACAAAGTGGTGTGCGACAAGGCCTACCATATAGAGCCTCATATGGTGCCATCCCAATACTCGAATGATAGCTGTTGTTGTAGGCAAACTCGGCTAGAGGTAGATACTTCACCCAACTACCTTCCCAATCTAAAACACAAGCTCTGAGCATATCCTCCAAGGTCTGAATAGTCCTCTCTGACTGACCATCTGTTTGCGGGTGATAAGCCGTACTCATATGAACTTTCGTCCCAAAGCAAGAAGCTCTCCAAAACTCAGGCGTGAACTTTGTATCCCGATCCGATACAATGCTGACCGGAACTCCATGCAATCTTACAATCTCGCTGATGTAAGTCTGTGCTAGCTGATCAGCTCTGTCTGTCTTCTTAACTGCTAGAAAATGGGCTGACTTCGTAAGTCTATCCACAACTACCCATATGGCATTCTTCCCTCCTGATGTAGTCGGCAAACCCGTCACAAAATCCATAGTTACCATGTCCCATTTCCACTCCGGTAATGGCAGGTTTTGTAATAACCCGCTAGGAACCTGATGCTCGGCTTTAACCATCGACCGTCGACATTGCGATCTGATTGAAGCAACATCTCTCTTCATACCAGGCCAATGGTAATATCGCTTAAGGTCCCTATACATCTTGGTATTTCCTGGATGAATAGAGAAACTCGAGTGGTGTGCTTGCTGTAATATCTCCTTTCTTAACAACTCATCATTGGGCACACAAATCCTGTTTCGATACATGAACATCCCGTTGGTTGCTGTATGAAAACCAATACTCTCCATCTCGATCTGCTTACGCAAAGCTTCATCACTATCCTGAGCTTTGCGTATCCTCCATAGTAAGTCTGCCCGCTCTACAGCCTCAGCGCCAACTGACTCTCCCTCTACAGTAACTGCACATAATCTTAGACTAGCAAGTGTCGGTAAGCTCTGGACCTCTTTAGTTCCCGATATATCGCTTACTCAAGGCATCCGCCACATGATTGGCTTTTCCCGGGTGATATGTGATCTCCAAATTGTAGTCTGCTAACAACTCCATCCATCTACGCTGCCTCAAATTCAAGTCCGTTTGAGTAAATATGTACTTCAGACTCTGGTGGTCCGTGAAAATCTTCACCTTCTCTCCATACAAGTATGACCTCGGATCTTTAATGCAAATACAACTGCTGCCAACTCCAAATCATGAGTAGGATAATTGGTCTCGTGAGACCTCAACTGTCGTGATGCATAGGCAATGACCTGACCTTCCTGCATCAGTACACATCCCAATCCGGTGCCTGACGCATCAGTGTAAACATCATATGGTATCCCTGGCCTCGGGAGTACCAAAACAGGCGCATGGGTCAGCTGTCTCTTCAACTCAATGAAACTCCTCGAGCAATCGTCTGTCCAATCAAACTCGGTGTCTTTTCCTGTTAGCCGTGTCATTGGCTTTGCAATGCTAGCAAAATTTTGACATACTTTCTGTAGTATCTGCCAAACCGAAAATCGCGGATCTCCGTCGCATTCTTAGGTGTCGGCCACTCTGAAATGGCTAATCTTCTCGATCTCGGCAACTCACATACGAAACCACGTGACCCAAAATCCAATCTTCTTCGCCAAAAGCTACACTTACTCAGCTTGGCAAATAACCGATGCTCCGAAGTTTACCCAACACAATCCGCCAAATGTTCAGCATGCTCCTCTACTCGAGAATAAACCAAGATGTCATCTATGAAAACGATCACACACTTATCCAAGTGCTCACGAAACACATCATTCATAAGCTTCATGAACGCTGCCGGTGCGTTCGTCAATCCAAATGGCATCACCACAAACTCATAGTGCCCATAGCGTGTACGGAAGGCCGTCTTCCGCACATCTCTATCAGCTATCGCAATCTGGTGGTATCCCGATGCCAAGTCAATCTTAGAGAACCAAGAAGCTCCCTGCAACTGGTCCAACAACTTCGTCGTCTGGCGGGGCGGTACTTATTCTTGATGGTCACTTTGTTCAAACCTCGTAATCTATACAAAGTCTGAAACTCCCATCTTTCTTCTTCACAAACAACACTGGTGCTCCCCGCGGTGGCGTGCTTCGGCCTGATAAACCCCTTATCGGATAGCTCCTCCAATTGTTTCTTTAACTCTACCATCTCAGTTGGTGCGAGGCGGTATGGAGCTCGTGAAATTGGTGCTGCTCCTGGCTCTACTTCTATTGTAAGAGCGTCCGCCTAGCTGGTGGTGGCCCTTTTAAAGGCTCAAAGACATCCTCGTGCTTTCGGCGACCACTGGTATATCATGCAGCTTCGCTGACCGTCCTCCTTAACCATCGAAATGGTTGCCAAAATCCCTATGCTCCACTTTCCAATAATTCTTCTGCGCAACATGGAGGCGATAGGAATTTCCGGTGTGTCTGAATTCCCTCATAAATGATCTTTCCTCCTTCTCTAGGGATATTAACTCTTGCCTTGGACAATCCAAGACTACTCGATGTCGCGACAGCCAATCCATCCCAAGTATGACATCGTAGGAGCTCATCTCCATCTGTCAAATCTCCGAGCAACTCGACTCCTCCAAGTAGAACTGGTACATCGTGATGAATGCCAACTGCACCCAACTTCTCCGTGCGGCGATGCGGATCTGCTTAGCCGGTTCAAAGACTCCCGAAAAGACCAAGACTGGACTAAGCGGACTCACAAAACTATGAGAGGCTCGATTGTCGAATAAGGTATAAGCTGACTCTCCTCCAACTAAAACCGATCCTACCGAGATTTTTACTAACTACACATGACAACCACGAGCCAAAATACCCAAACACAAACAAGTATGAAAAGTCACATACCGCTATCGGTTCAACTCCTTGGGAATCTCCAACTGTAAAGACCGTGGAGCGATGGCTGGGCAGCCGGTGGTGGTGGAAGTGCCGCATTGCCCTTCCTTGGGCAATCTCGATGAAGTGACCTGGCTGACCACAGCCAAAGCAAACATGTGCGCTGCTGGTGCTGCTGGTGCTGCTGGTGCTGCAATCTGTCGACTGGTGGCGTATCCAATGGCCTAGCTTCGACAAAACTTCGCCAATGTGTCCAATCCTACCGCAAGTAAGACACCTCATACACTGCCCACTGTGACTGCGATGTAGCGAGGACATATCGGTAATCCCGACGGGTCCCCGCTCTCCTTTGAGACTCGGAGCTTTTCGGACTTAACATGAACTGCTTTGGCGAGTTCCTTCTCCTCCGCCAAGCCTGCCTCTGCTTTCGGCAGCTTTCTCCACCAAATCTCCCAACCGGTGGTGAGTGACTCTGCGACACCTGTTCACGAATCTCCACTCGCATCCCACTCAAAACTTTCTAATCAAGTCTTCTTCGAAATGCCCACTCCTGCAAATCTGCGAAGTTGGTTGAACACAACCTCATACTCCGATAGACATCTCTCCACGGCTTACATGCTCGAACTTCGCACTTCTTCCTATCCATCGCTTCCTTGGGAAGTATTTCCTATCGAACTCGAATGAAATCAGCGAAAGTAAGTCTCTCTGGCCCAAAATGGCTCAATCGTATTCCCTCCCACCATATAAGAGCATCTCCACGAAGGTACTGCATAGTCAATCGGGCGACAACTCGGTGGACACTCAATAATCTCCGGTTTCGCTGCAAGGCTAACTTCCAATCGTGTGCAGCCACAGCATCCACTGTCCTTAAAATGCTCCATCTCCATGTTTCTCATCTGACATGTCAGCCTGTAGAACCTCTCATTATAAACCGGTAAACATGAGGTCGCGGTGGTGGTGGCGGTAGATCCTGAACACCATGAGCAAGCTGCTGGGCTGGACCACTTGGAGGAACGTGGAAGGAACCTGCTGAACGGGATCCTGATGATCATGCTGAGCTGGAATCTGCCGATCTTGTTGGACATGAACCGGTAGAACTTGCTGAACCTGAATCTGCGGTCCTGCTGAGCGGCAGCCATCGACGAGCAACCTCTGAGCAGCTACTCGGCGGCCTCTGGCGGCCTGCCTGGCTGCTTCCTGGGCAATCTGCTGAAGTGCCTCCTGAGCGGCCTGTCTAGCGGCATCCTGAACCATCTGTCTCAATGCATCCTGATCAATTGGTGGAGCCGCGGGTGGTGGAACTGCGGGCTGCTCATGCTCATCCACATTGTCTCTAACGGCTCTGGCGGTCACGGGCGCGTGTGGTTCTTCTCCTTGGCGGCATCTAAAAGGAAAGCGAAAAGTTAACTTACGCTGAACTTTGGATACCAACATTTAAGGAGCAGTGATATCGAACGGAAAGGTGCTATTATTTTTTTATTTTCAAAATTCCCAAATCCCCGAAAATATTTTGAAATCGTTTAAAACTGTCAAAACCGAATAAAACCAGGTCTCCAATTGTGACACCCCGATTTACATAATAAAATGTTACGATAAGTAAATAGCTCTGATACATAATAAAATGTTACGATAAGTAAATAGCTCTGATACCAAATTGTGACACCCGCCACTTTCAAAATATAATAAATTGATAAAAGCGGAAATAAAATAATAATACAACTCAAATAATAATAATCTTCATATAATATAAAAGTCAATACGGTAACAAAAGGCCTAAAAGCCCAACATCGATAACATCTGAAATATAAAATACGATATAAACCGAAAGTCTGAAATAGGAATAACATAGACGATAAAAGTCCAAAGGCCTAAAGGCCCGATAAAGATAAAAGCGGTAAAGCGATAGAAGCCCAAAAGCCCAATAGCACCGGTCCGATAATCACTCCTGCTCATCGGTCTCACCTAAAGGGGAAAGAATGAGGGGTGGCGGCAGAGAATCGCTCAGCGAGGTATGGGATGCTACCCGAAGTCCATGGACCGGACATAGCACTCGAATAAATATAATTTAATTCTAATGCATGTCAAACACAATACCTAAAGTACTCAAGCAACAAACAATGGTCCTAGCGAGGTGCACACTTTCGCCGCCCACTAACAGGCCAAAACACTACCGAAAAGGTGCTCGGTTCATACACACACCGAAAAGTGCTTTCGGTAACACCGCCGTGAGCGATTTATCGACACTTCCAGTCTACAGCTCAACCGTCGACTAAAGTTGGCTGTGACCTCCATACAATCCGACATACAGCAGTCCGACTACGTATCCGTCTCCAAACAAAAACAATCCTAGCTAAGAATTTACATTAAGTGAAACAATCAATGTTGAATCCTCTAACCCCTAGTTCGGTTTATGCAAAGAACCTAAAACTAAACAAGCAATGATAGACTTCGATTTCACCTGAGGCGGAACACATTAGAAATAAATTATACTTATTCGAGGTCCTAAAGCGAATAAGAGGAGTTCGAGAATAGACCCTCACCTTAGCAACAATAAGAGGTGGTATCTATGAACTCCAGCTGCTCAAATGGACTCCAAATCTGAAATCAGATCGAAATTTCGAGTCGAGCATGCTTCGAGCGGTTTAAAAGCGGGTATTTCTGGGAAAGTCAACTCGCTGGTCAAAGATTAATTATTTAATTAATTAATTAATTAATTAATTAATTAATTAATTAATCGGTTTTCCCTAACCGATTTCCAATTGATTTTAACCGACCGGTTTAACCTAACGAATCGAATCGATTTAAACCGGTCAAACCACGGTTGACCGAGTCACCGAAGTTGACTCACCGGGTCGACTTCGGCGAGTTAGCGAGTCGCCAGCGTCGCCCGATCCACCGGTGTCGGTCACCGGCGGCGTCGTGGCGGCTTACGGAAAGTCAAGCGGCGGCGGCGGCGGCGGCGGCGGCGGCGGCGGCGGCGGCGGCGGCAGCGGCGGCTTCCGGCGGCGAACGGACGGTGGTCGGTCACGGGCGTTCGCTAACTTTGGTCGGAGACGGCGGCGCGGGTCGAACTCTGTGGCTCCGGCGACGGCGGTGGCGCTGCAGCCACGCTGCGCGAGGCGAATCTTCGAGGCTAAGCGGTCGTCCGGCTCCGTTTGAGGCGTGGTTGGTGTCTACGGCTTCGTCTCGACGAGAGGAACACGATGATGGCCTTGGATGTACGAGATGATCAATGGTTAGGAAGTTATGGGTGATTTACTAAACGGAAACGAAAATGAGCTTAAGAAATGCGGTTTTCGGCGGTTACCTAGGGCGTTTATCGGTGGTGGCAGGCTGAACGTGATCACGGCACACGGTTGCTCCGGCGACGAGCTCAGGTGAGCTTTCTCTCTCTTTCTCTCTTTCTTTCTCTCTCTCTCTCTCTCTCCCTCTCTCTCTCTTTCTCTTTAAAGAAGTTGGGGATGGTGGAGATGGTGGGAGTGGTGGGGATGGTGGAGATGGTGGAGATAGTGGGGATAGTGGAGGTGGGTCATTACAAAGACCCTTTCTCTTCTCTGCTTCTGCTTACTCCTCATCTTCCAACTTCTTTTCTCCACACTGTAAGCAAACTTTCTCTTCTTTGCTTTGACCTCTATATTTTTTTATAAAGGCTGTATCTTTAGGGTTGATTTGGTCATAATGTAAAAGACTATAACGTGTTTGTGTAGTTGGTTGTAATGTGTACGAGATTGGAATGGGAAGAAAGATAGACGCAGAGCCAGGAAGGTGCCGAAGAACTGATGGAAAGAAATGGAGATGCTCCTCCAGATTCTAAGCACTGTGAAAGACATGCATAGAAGCAAGAACCGTTCATCAAGAAAGCCTCTGCCTCCTCCTCAATTTTCTGTTCCCTCTACACCAAGTATCTTTCTAGCCTTTTTCTCTCTTCTTCCAGGTTTGGACACTAACACTCCTCTGTTTTAGTTGTTTTTCATTCTAATGGCAACATAAAACTTGACCCTGCTTTCGCTTAATGTGAAGGGTAAAAAGTAAAAGAAGCTGCTCTGGCTTAGCAATGGAAGCGGACGATGGCTCTTCTAAGTATGAGTCTCTGAAACAAAGGGAGAAGCAGCCTGATCGAAGTTGCTTTATCCTTGGCACTGAGTTAGGGACGCTTGAGAGGCCATTAATGCTTGAGGAGAAGCAAAAACAAAGAGATGATAAAGATTATGAAGAAGACGAGCAACAGAGTAAGAGATTTTATAAGTTTCTTGATGAATGGCCTTCTTCTAAGTCTTCTGGAAGCACCTCACTCTTCATTTGATTATGTTTTCATTAATGGAGATTCTCTCACTTTTCTACTTTATCAAGAGTTCTTTAACCTTATATAGACCAATAATGAATAATATTACCTTTGTAATCTAGTGATGCCATTTCATTTCAGTGTTAGAAAACTCAAACTTCTGACACAATCCGGTCAAATGAAAAATTAACTTGTTTATCCTAGACGACTTACCGGAAAGTCGTCTAGAAAAAGTCAAATTTCTAGAAGAATTACCGGAAAGTCGTCTAGGAAAAGTAAAACTTCTGACACAATCCGGTCAATTGCAAAAATGACCTAAATCGACGACTTTCCTAGAAGTCAAATTTTCGTGGAAGTCTTCTACGTCAATGTTTATAAACTTTCATTTTCTCTAAAACTATAAAGAATTTTTAACAGTTTCTTGTTAATTCATGTATATTAGTCGATATTTAAACTCATGAATGAAATTCATAACTGAATTGGTTTTAATTATGAGTTTACCAACATTCATGTGTATTAATGTTTCCAGCTACTTCAAGAAGACTTCTACGTTAGTTTTTTGTAATTTTTTGAAGTAAATTTTAGATATGTTTATTTAATTTTCAAAAGTATTAAGTAATTTCAAGAATATCAAGTAATATGGTTTAATGTGTCTTCTTATATGATAAGATATACTTTTCAACTTCCAAGAAATTTGAAATTTCAATTTTCACTTAAAATTTCAATTTTCACTTAAAATTTTGACTTTCCCGCTTAAATTTTAGTTTTCCAATTATATTTCAATTTTCCGCTTTAAATTTAAGTATTCCGCGAAGACTTCTAATGAAAGTGTTCTATCTTTGAACTTATGCAATGTTTTATCTTTTGTGAATTTGACTAAGTTTTTTTTAGAATTCGTCTCCCTTAGTTATAATAAATTTGATTATTTTTTTTTGTTACTGTGTTTTGCTATTGAAGTTGTATCAGTAACATCAATTATGTCAAATAATTTGGCAAGATAATATTGTGGACAATGAACATACACTACAAGAAAACATAAGTTTAACGACGACGGTATTCCTCGTGAGTTCGTCGTAAAAGAGGCTTTACGAGGAATTAGCGAGGAAACACGTTTCGTCATTACTCGTTCGTCGTAACACATATTTCCTCACCAATTCGTCGTAACTTAGCGAGAAAAAGATTTCGTCGTAACGACGAATTACAACACTTCGTCGTAAAGACCACTTAAATATTCCACGTAAGGAGGTCGCTATATTTCCTCGTAAATACCTCGAAAGGTGTTCCTCGTAAACTACACGTAAATATCTCGAAAGTATTTTCTCGTAAAGTACACGTAAATACCTCGAAAGTATTTCCTCGTAAAATACTCGTTTATCTTTCCTCGTCATTTCCTCGTAAAAGTTCCCTCGTAAAATACTCGTTTATCGTTCCTCGTCATTTCCTCATAAACTTTCCACGTAAATAAGTCGTAAATTAGCTACGAATTTACTTCGTTTTTTTATTTTACAGAATTTAAAATTATTTAATTTATTAATAAAATTAAAATTTTAAAATGAAATCAATACGAAAATATTTTATATATAAATAACTTTTGAATTTATAATTCAACAACAACAAAAAAAGAACTAAGAGTCGATCATCGCCCGGTATAATTCATCACTCCTCCTCTCTATATCTGCCTCGGGATGTGTGTCGGATAATGACTCACCTGGAATGGGATTTTGTCGTCGCATGTTCCTCTACAAGGACTCTCATTCCTGATTTGTGGCCGCTACAACGTCCAAGAAGCCCCCGAGTCCACCCACACAAGCAGTGAACGCAGATCGCGTCGAGTCCATCTCATTACGCAGCTGAGCGGACTCTCTACGCAGCTCACCGGACTCTCTACGCAGCTGAGTGACTTCATCTTCCCTTGTCTGACCATAAGACAATATCGCTCTCGGAACATCGTTGGCAGAACCAATCCCCAATGTACGTCCCTTTTTCTTAGGGACAACCTTAACAACAAAAAATAAATATTGTCAGTAAAAATTTAAAGTTAAATTAAATGAACAATAATAAAAAATTAAAACTTTAAAAAATTAACCTCCTCGTAAATCTTATCCACTTCAAGTGTGGATAAGGTGACGGATAATCCGTCGGTGGACTGCTGGGTCAGCTGGGTCTGGCGGTCGTTAACCTGAGCAACCAAGTTGTTGAAGATTTGCTTGGACTTGCCATCTTGAAATTGGTCAGCCTTATTCTTGTGGGTCCTCTCATAAAGTTGCATAAGAGATGAGAGTTGTCCTGTCTCTTTGGCCTAAAAACATTTAAGAAAATTAGAATATACATATATATATATATATATATATATATATATATATATTAAAAATTAATTAAATAAAATATTGAATTACCATTTCTAAACGGACACCAGCGTGAAGTTTTTGGCCCGTAGAGTGAAGCATCGGCCCGTGGGCGTGCTCATCTACCGTGTTACGGGAGGCAGAGCAAGACTGGGCGATTCTGATGGACTAAAAATCCTGCCAATAACGGATGAGGTCATCCCACACATCCGTGGTGAGCTCAGCGGGTTTGCCACGCTCATACCCCTTCACGATCCAGTCACCCTTCCAGTTGGAGACCGTGTCCAACAAGCAAACTTTCGCCTTCGCGTAAAATGTTTTCCTCACCCTCTCATTGACCCCCATGGACCAATGATATTTTTGCTGTTAAAAAAAATTAAATTAATATTTAGTTTAAAAAAATATATAAATCATGAATAAATTAAAGTTTATATAATTAATGAATAGTAACTTACAGCGTAATTTTTGAACAACGTCTTTCTGACGTAGATCGGCGTCTTTTTCCAGTTCGGATGTGGCATGGAGAAGTAACATTTCATCATGTCGGTTACTTTCGATGCAAGACATCCGTCAACCCCAAACCTGAAAAAAACAAATTTAAAGTATAAATTTTTATTAATGTTATAAAAGAATTTTAAAAGAATTAAAAAATAATAATTAATTTAACGTACTACAAAGTTCCGTCCGGTCGGTCGGGGTCTATGACTGGTAAACCTTCTCTGCCTGACTGACTGAGAATGTACTCAACAGTGTACTGCGAGTAAGGAGCACTCGGAGGCACCATCAAATCGGGATGAATCTCGGCGGGCATCGGAGGAGCCATCGGAGGAGGCACAGGAGGAACCGATGGTGCACTAGAAGAAGGCGACTGAGAGACTCTATGAGAAGGCTGAGTGTGGGGACAGTCTCGGACCCAAAGAACCGGAGCTGAAAAAGTCGGCCAGTCTAAGCGACTACCAGGCTCATCGAACATCTGTTTGTAATGGGGAGTAAGTCTGTTCTTTGAATCGTCTGAAAAAATTAATTTTAAAATTAACATCAACAGTAATTAACAAATTTTATAAATAACAAATTCTATAAATCTAGCTAAATTCCCTACATTAACCACCTAATCAACACTAATTAACCTAAAATCAGTAAACCTATCTAAACTCCCTACACTAACCATCTAAGGTACCTAAACTAATTAATTAGAGGAAATAGAGAGCGTGCCATAGCTACGAAGAGAGGAAGTGGAGAGGAAATGGGAGAGCGGCTCGGCGTGTATATATAAGAAATTAGTAATCGACATAATTTCCTCGTAACTTCTGAGGAACTAGCGAGGCCCGTGTTTTGTTTCCTCGTAACGTCCTCGTTGATTAACAAGGAATTAGCGAGGCCCGTGTTTTCCTATTACGAGGTTTTTATGACGAATTGTGTTTACGTGTAATTAATGATGATTATTTTAGGATTCGTTGTAAGGTCCTCGTTAGCATACAAGGAAATAGCGATGATTATATTTAAATCCCTAAAATCCGAAACTCCAAATCCCAAATCCCAAACCACAAACCCATCTTCCCTTTAACGAGGAACTCGCGAGACCCGTGTTGGGTTTCCTCGTAATGTCCTCGTTCACTTACGAGGAATTAACGAGGCCTGCTTTTTTATTCACGAGGTAGGAGACGAACCTAATTGGTCGTAAAACCTTTTGAAATTTCCTATAAATACACACCAGTTTGCTTCTCAAATCAAAGATAAACTCACCGATTTGCTTTTCAAATCAGAGATAATTACTCACCAGTTTGATTCTCAAATTAGAAAGATTTGAAAAAAAAAGAAGGAGAGAAAGATACGGGGACACATGTGGGCGGAGACAAGGCTAGACTTACGTAGCTACAAATTTACTTCGTTTTTTTATTTTACAGAATTTCAAATTATTTAATTTATTAATAAAATTAAAATTTTAAAATGAAATCAATACTAAAATATTTTATATATAAATAACTTTTGAATTTATAATTCAACAACAACAAAAAAAGAACTAAGAGTCGATCATCGCCCGGTATAAATCATCACTCCTCCTCTCTATATCTGCCTCGGGATGTGTGTCGGATAATGACTCACCTGGAATGGGGTTTTGTCGTCGCATGTTCCTCTACAAGGACTCTCATTCTTGATTTGTGGCCGCTACAACGTCCAAGAAGCCCCCGAGTCCACCTACACAAGCTGTGAACGCAGATCGCGTCGAGTCCATCTCATTACGCAGCTGAGCGGACTCTCTACGCAGCTCACCGGACTCTCTAAGCAGCTGAGTGACTTCATCTTCCCATGTCTGACCATAAGACAATATCGCTCTCGGAACATCGTTGGCAGAACCAATCCCCAACGTACGTCCCTTTTTCTTAGGGACAACCTTAACAACAAAAAATAAATATTGTCAGTAAAAATTTAAAGTTAAATTAAATGAACTATAAAGAAAATTAAAACTTTAAAAAATTAACCTCCACGTAAATCTTATCCACTTCAAGTGTGGATAAGGTGGGAACCTCGTCGGTGGACTCTTTGAGTCATTTGGGTCTGGCGGTCGTTAACCCGAGCAACAAGTTGTTGAAGATTTGCTTTCGGACTTGCCATCTTGAAATTGGCCTGCCTTATTCTTGTGGGTCCTTTCATAAAGTTGCATAAGAGATGGGAGTTGTCCTGTCTCTTTGGCCTAAAAACATTTAAGAAAGTTAGAATATACATATATATATATATATATATTAAAAAATTAATTAAATAAAATATTGAATTACCATTTCTAAACGGACACCAGCGTGGGGTTTTTGGCCCGTAGAGTGAAGCATCGGCCCGTGGGCGTGCTCATCTACCGTGTTACGGGAGGCAAAGCAAGACTGGGAGATTCTGATGGACTAAGGATCCTGCCAATAACGGATGAGGCCATCCCACACATCCGTGGTGAGCTCAGCGGGTTTGCCACGCTCATACCCCTTCACGATCCAGTCACCCTTCCAGTTGGAGACCGTGTCCAACAAGCGAGCTTTCGCCTACGCGTAAAATGTTTTCCTCACCCTCTCATTGACCCCCATCGACCAACGATATTTTTGCTGTTAAAAACAAATTAAATTAATATTTAGTTTAAAAAAAAAAATATAAATCATGAATAAATTAAAGTTTATATAATTAATGAATAGTAACTTATAGCGTAATTTTTGAACAACGTCTCTCTAACGTAGAACGGTGTCTTTTTCCAGTTCGGATGTGGCATGGAGAAGTAACCTTTCATCATGTCGGTTACGTCCGATGCAAGACATCCGTCAACCCCAAACCTGAAAAAAAACAAATTTAAAGTATAAATTTTTATTAATGTTATAAAAGAATTTTAAAAGAATTAAAAAATAATAATTAATTTAACGTACTACAAAGTTCCGTCCGGTCGGTCGGGGTCTATGACTGGTAAACCTTCTCTGCCTGGCTGACTGAGAATGTACTCAACAGTGTACTGCGAGTAAGGAGCACTCGGAGGCACCATCAAATCGGGATGAATCTCGGCGGGCATCGGAGGAGCCATCCGAGGAGGCACAGGAGGAACCGATGGTGCACTAGAAGAAGGCGACCGAGAGACTCTATGAGAAGGCTGAGTGTCGGGGACAGTCTCCGGACCCAAAGAACCGGGAGCTGAAAAAGTCGACGGGTCTAAACGACTACCAGGCTCAACGAACATCTGTTTGTAATGGGGAGTAAGTCTGTTCTTTCGAATCGTCTGAAAAAAAATATTAATTTTTAAAATTAACATCAACAGTAATTAACAAATTTTATAAATAACAAATTCTATAAATCTAGCTAAATTCCCTACATTAACCACCTAATCAACACTAATTAACCTAAAATCAGTAAACCTATCTAAACTCCCTACACTAACCATCTAATCTACCCTAAAGTAATTAATTAGAGAGGAAATAGAGAGAGAAAGTACCATAGCTACGAAAGAGAGAGGAAGTGGAGAGGAAATGGGAGGCCGGCTCGTGTATATATAAGAAATTAGTAATCGACATAATTTCCTCGTAACTACGAGAAACTAAGCGAGGCCGTGTTTTGTTTCCTCGTAGCGTCCTCGTTGATAAACGAGGAATTAGCGAGGCCCGTGTTTTCCTATTACGAGGTCTTTATGACGAATTGTGCTTACGTGTAATTAATGATGATTATTTTAGGATTCGTTGTAAGGTCCTCGTTAGCATACAAGGAAATAGCGATGATTATATTTAAATCCTAAAATCGAAACTCCAAATCCCAAATCCCAAACCACAAACCCATCTTCCCTTTAACGAGGAACTTCCGAGACCGTGTTGGGTTTCAGAATGTCCTCGCTCACTTACGAGGAATTAACGAGGCCTGCTTTTTATTCACGAGGTAGGAGACAAACCTAATTGGTCGTAAAACCTTTTGAAATTTCCTATAAATACACACCAGTTTGCTTCTCAAATCAAAGATAAACTCACCGATTTGCTTTTCAAATCAGAGATAATTACTCACCAGTTTGATTCTCAAATTAGAAAGATTTGAAAAAAAAGAAGGAGAGAAAGATACGGGGACACATGTGGGCGGAGACAAGGCTAGACTTACGTAGCTACGAATTTACTTCGTTTTTTATTTTACAGAATTTAAAATTATTTAATTTATTAATAAAATTAAAATTTTAAAATGAAATCAATACTAAAATATTTTATATATAAATAACTTTTGAATTTATAATTCAACAACAACAAAAAAAGAACTAAGAGTCGATCATCGCCCGGTATAATTCATCACTCCTCCTCTCTATATCTGCCTCGGGATGTGTGTCGGATAATGACTCACCTGGAATGGGATTTTGTCGTCGCATGTTCCTCTACAAGGACTCTCATTCCTGATTTGTGGCCGCTACAACGTCCAAGAAGCCCCCGAGTCCACCCACACAAGCTGTGAACGCAGATCGCGTTGAGTCCATCTCATTACGCAGCTGAGCGGAGTCTCTATGCAGCTCACCGGACTCTTTATGCAGCTGAGTGACTTCATCTTCCCTTGTCTGACCATAAGACAATATCGCTCTCTGAACATCGTTGGCAGAACCAATCCCTAACGTACGTCTCTTTTTCTTAGGGACAACCTTAACAACAAAAAATAAATATTGTCAGTAAAAATTTAAAGTTAAATTAAATGAACAATAAAGAAAATTAAAACTTTAAAAAATTAACCTCCTCGTAAATCTTATCCACTTCAAGTGTGGATAAGGTGACGGATAATCCGTCGGTGGACTGCTGGGTCAGCTGGGTCTGGCGGTCGTTAACCTGAGCAACCAAGTTGTTGAAGATTTGCTCGGACTTGCCATCTTGAAATTGGCCTGCCTTATTCTTGTGGGTCCTTTCATAAAGTTGCATAAGAGATGGGAGTTGTCCTGTCTCTTTGGCCTAAAAACATTTAAGAAAGTTAGAATATACATATATATATATATTAAAAAATTAATTAAATAAAATATTGAATTACCATTTCTAAACGGACACCAGCGTGGAGTTTTTGGCCCGTAGAGTGAAGCATCGGCCCGTGGGCGTGCTCATCTACCGTGTTACGGGAGGCAAAGCAAGACTGGGCGATTCTGATGGACTAAGGATCCTGCCAATAACGGATGAGGCCATCCCACACATCCGTGGTGAGCTCAGCGGGTTTGCCACGCTCATACCCCTTCACGATCCAGTCACCCTTCCAGTTGGAGACCGTGTCCAACAAGCGAGCTTTCCACGCCAGAAAATGTTTTCCTCACCTCTCATTGACCCCATGGACCAATGATATTTTTGCTATTAAAAAAATTAAATTAATATTTAGTTTAAAAAATATATATAAATCATGAATAAATTAAAGTTTATATAATTAATGAATAGTAACTTACAAAGTAATTTTTGAACAACGTCTTTCTGACGTAGATCGGCGTCTTTTTCCAGTTCGGATGTGGCATGGAGAAGTAACCTTTCATCACGTCGGTTACGTCCGATGCTAGACATCCGTCAACCCAAAACCTGAAAAAAACAAATTTAAAGTATAAATTTTTATTAATGTTATAAAAGAATTTTAAAAGAATTAAAAAATAATAATTAATTTAACGTACTACAAAGTTCCGTCCGGTCGGTCGGGGTCTATGACTGGTAAACCTTCTCTGCCTGGCTGACTGAGAATGTACTCAACAGTGTACTGCGAGTAAGGATCACTCGGAGGCACCATCAAATCGGGATGAATCTCGGCATCGGAGGAGCCATCCGAGGAGGCACAAGAGGAACCGATGGTGCACTAGAAGAAGGCGACCGAGAGACTCTATGAGAAGGCTGAGTGTCGGGGACAGTCTCCGGACCCAAAGAACCGGGAGCTGAAAAAGTCGACGGGTCTAAACGACTACCAGGCTCATCGAACATCTGTTTCTAATGGGGAGTAAGTCTGTTCTTTCGAATCGTCTGAAAAAAAAAATTAATTTTTAAAATTAACATCAACAGTTATTAACAAATTTTATAAATAACAAATTCTATAAATCTAGCTAAATTTCCTACATTAACCACCTAATCAACACTAATTAACCTAAAATCAGTAAACCTATCTAAACTCCTACACTAACCATCTAATCTACCCTAAAGTAATTAATTAGAGAGGAAATAGAGAGCGTGCCATAGCTCTGAAAGAGAGGAAGTGGAGAGGAAATGGGAGGCGAAGCTGGTGTATATATAAGAAATTAGTAATCGACATAATTTTCGTAACTTTACGAGGAACTAGCGAGGCCGTGTTTTGTTTCCTCGTAGCGTCCTGTTGATAAGCGAGGAATTGAGCGATGTTTTTCCTATTACGAGGTCTTTATGATGAATTGTGCTTACGTGTAATTAATGATGATTATTTTAGGATTTGTTGTAAGGTCCTCGTTAGCATACAAGGAAATAGCGATGATTATATTTAAATCCCTAAAATCGAAACTCCAAATCCCAAATCCCAAACCACAAACCCATCTTCCCTTTAGCGAGGAACTTCGTGAGACCGTGTTGGGTTTCCTCGTAATGTCCTCGTTCACTTACGAGGAATTAACAAGGCTGCTTTTTATTCACGAGGTAGGAGGCGAACCTAATTGGTCGTAAAACTTTTGAAATTTCCTATAAATACACACTAGTTTGCTTCTCAAATCAAAGATAAACTCACCGATTTGCTTTTCAAATCAGAGATAATTACTCACCAGTTTGATTCTCAAATTAGAAAGATTTGAAAAAAGAAGGAGAGAAAGATACGGGGACACATGGGCGGAGACAAGGCTAGACTTCACGTAGCTACAAATTTACTTCGCTTTTTATTTTACAGAATTTCAAATTATTTAATTAATTAATTAATTAATTAATTAATTAATTAATTAATTAATTAATTAATTAATTAATTAATTAATTAATTAATTAATTAATTAATTAATTAATTAATTAATTAATTAATTAATTAATTAATTAATTAATTAATTAATTAATTAATTAATTAATTAATTAATTAATTAATTAATTAATTAATTAATTAATTAATTAATTAATTAATTAATTAATTAATTAATTAATTAATTAATTAATTAATTAATTAATTAATTAATTAATTAATTAATTAATTAATTAATTAATTAATTAATTAATTAATTAATTAATTAATTAATTAATTAATTAATTAATTAATTAATTAATTAATTAATTAATTAATTAATTAATTAATTAATTAATTAATTAATTAATTAATTAATTAATTAATTAATTAATTAATTAATTAATTAATTAATTAATTAATTAATTAATTAATTAATTAATTAATTAATTAATTAATTAATTAATTAATTAATTAATTAATTAATTAATTAATTAATTAATTAATTAATTAATTAATAAAATTAAAATTTTAAAATGAAATCAATACTAAAATATTTTATATATAAATAACTTTTGAATTTATAATTCAACAACAACAAAAAGAACTAAGAGTCGATCATCGCCGGTATAAATCATCACTCCTCTCTATATCTGCCTCGGGATGTGTGTCGGATAATGACTCACCTGGAATGGGGTTTTGTCGTCGTGATGTTCCTCTACAAGGACTCTCATTCTTGATTTGTGGCCGCACAACGCCCAAGCCCCCGAGTCCACCTACAAGCTGTGAACGAGATCGCCGAGTCCATCTCATTACGCAGCCGAAGGACTCTACGCAGCTCACCGGACTCTCTAAGCAGCTGAGTGACTTCATCTTCCCATGTCTGACCATAAGACAATATCGCCTTCGAACATCGTTGGCGAACCAATCCCCAACGTCGTCCCTTTTCTTAGGGACAACCTTAACAACAAAAATAAATATTGTCAAAAAATTTAAAGTTAAATTAAATGAACTATAAAGAAAATTAAAACTTTAAAAATTAACCTCCATCGAAATCTTATCCACTTCAAGTGTGGATAAGGTGACGGATACCTCGGTGGACTCTTGGTCAGTGGGTCCGGGCGGTCGTTAACCCAGCAACCAAGTTGTTGAAGATTTGCTCGGACTTGCCATCTTGAAATTGGCCTGCCTTATTCTTGTGGGTCCTTTCATAAAGTTGCATAAGAGATGGAGTTGTCCTGTCTCTTTGGCCAAAACATTTAAGAAAGTTAGAATATACATATATATATATATATATATTAAAAATTAATTAAATAAAATATTGAATTACCATTTCTAAACGGACACCGTTTTTGGCCCGTAGAGTGAAGCATCGCCCGGTATGCTCATCTACCGTGTTACGGAGGCAAAGCAAGACTGGGAGATTCTGATGGATAAGGATCCTGCCAATAACGGATGAGGCCATCCCACACATCCGTGGTGAGCTCAGCCGGTTTGCCAGCTCATACCCTTCACGATCCAGTCACCCTTCCGGTTGGAGACCGTGTCCAACAAGCGAAGCCGCTTCACGCTGCAAAATGTTTTCCTCACCCTCTCATTGACCCCATCGACCAACGATATTTTTGCTGTTAAAACAAATTAAATTAATATTTAGTTTAAAAAAAAATATAAATCATGAATAAATTAAAGTTTATATAATTAATGAATAGTAACTTATAGCGTAATTTTTGAACAACGCTCTCTAACGTAGAACGGTGTCTTTTCCAGTTCGATGTGGCATGGAGAAGTAACCTTTCATCATGTCGGTTACGTCCGGCAAGACATCCGTCAACCCCAAACCTGAAAAACAAATTTAAAGTATAAATTTTATTAATGTTATAAAAGAATTTTAAAAGAATTAAAAATAATAATTAATTTAACGTTACAAAGTTCCGTCCGGTCGGTCGGGTCTATGACTGGTAAACCTTCTGCCTGGCTGACTGAGAATGTACTCAACAGTGTACTGCAGTAAGGAGCACGGAGGCACCATCAAATCGGGATGAATCTCGGCGGGCATCGGAGGAGCCATCCGAGGAGGCACAGGAGGAACCGATGGTGCACTAGAAGAAGGCGACCGAGACTCTATGAGAAGGCTGAGTGTCGGGACAGTCTCCACCCAAAGAACCGAGCTGAAAAGTCGACGGGTCTAAACGACTACCAGGCTCAACGAACATCTGTTTGTAATGGGGAGTAAGTCTGTTCTTCAATCGCCTAAAAAATATTAATTTTAAAATTAACATCAACAGTAATTAACAAATTTTATAAATAACAAATTCTATAAATCTAGCTAAATTCCCTACATTAACCACCTAATCAACACTAATTAACCTAAAATCAGTAAACCTATCTAAACTCCCTACACTAACCATCTAATCTACCCTAAAGTAATTAATTAGAGAGGAAATAGAGAGGGAAAGTACCATAGCTACGAAAGAGAGAGGAAGTGGAGAGGAAATGGGAGAGCGAAGCTCGCGTGTATATATAAGAAATTAGTAATCGACATAATTTCCTCGTAACTTTACGAGAAACTAGCGAGGCCCGTGTTTTGTTTCCTCGTAACGTCCTCGTTGATAAACGAGGAATTAGCGAGGCCCGTGTTTTCCTATTACGAGGTCTTTATGACGAATTGTGCTTACGTGTAATTAATGATGATTATTTTAGGATTCGTTGTAAGGTCCTCGTTAGCATACAAGGAAATAGCGATGATTATATTTAAATCCCTAAAATCCGAAACTCCAAATCCCAAATCCCAAACCACAAACCCATCTTCCCTTTAACGAGGAACTCGCGAGACCCGTGTTGGGTTTCCTCGTAATGTCCTCGTTCACTTACGAGGAATTAACGAGGCCTGCTTTTTTATTCACGAGGTAGGAGACAAACCTAATTGGTCGTAAAACCTTTTGAAATTTCCTATAAATACACACCAGTTTGCTTCTCAAATCAAAGATAAACTCACCGATTTGCTTTTCAAATCAGAGATAATTACTCACCAGTTTGATTCTCAAATTAAAAGAAAGAAAAGAGAAAGATAGGACACATGTGGGAGGAGACAAGGCTAGACTTACGTGCTAAGGAATTTACTTCGTTTTTTATTTTACAGAATTTAAAATTATTTAATTTATTAATAAAATTAAAATTTTAAAATGAAATCAATACTAAAATATTTTATATATAAATAACTTTTGAATTTATAATTCAACAACAACAAAAAACTAAGAGTCGATCATCGCCGGTATAATTCATCACTCCTCCTCTATATCTGCCTCGGATGTGTGGATAATGACTCACCTGGAATGGGATTTTGTCGTCGCATGTTCCTCTACAAGGACTCTCATTCCTGATTTGTGGCGCTACTAGCGTCCAAGAAGCCCCGAGTCCACCCACAAGCTGTGAGCATGATCGCGTTGAGTCCATCTCATTACGCAGCTGGCCGAGGAGTCTCTATGCAGCTCACGGACTCTTTATGCAGCTGAGTGACTTCATCTTCCCTGTCGACCATAAGACAATATCGCTCTCTGAACATCGTTGGCAGAACCAATCCCTAACGTCGTCTCTTTTCTTAGGGACAACCTTAACAACAAAAATAAATATTGTCGGTAAAATTTAAAGTTAAATTAAATGAACAATAAAGAAAATTAAAACTTTAAAAATTAACCTCCTCAGTAAATCTTATCCACTTCAAGTGTGGATAAGGTGACGAATAATCCGTCGGTTGACTTGCTGGGTCAGTTTGGTGCGGCGGTGGTTAACTGAGCAACCAAGTTGTTGAAGATTTGCTCGGACTTGCCATCTTGAAATTGGCCTGCCTTATTCTTGTGGGTCCTTTCATAAAGTTGCATAAGAGATGGGAGTTGTCCAGTCTCTTTGGCCTAAAAACATTTAAGAAAGTTAGAATATACATATATATATATATTAAAAAATTAATTAAATAAAATATTGAATTACCATTTCTAAACGGACACCAGCGTGGAGTTTTTGGCCCGTAGAGTGAAGCATCGGCCCGTGGGCGTGCTCATCTACCGTGTTACGGGAGGCAAAGCAAGACTGGGCGATTCTGATGGACTAAGGATCCTGCCAATAACGGATGAGGCCATCCCACACATCCGTGGTGAGCTCAGCGGGTTTGCCACGCTCATACCCCTTCACGATCCAGTCACCCTTCCAGTTGGAGACCGTGTCCAACAAGCGAACTTTCGCCTTCGCGTAAAATGTTTTCCTCACCCTCTCATTGACCCCCATGGACCAATGATATTTTTGCTATTAAAAAAAAATTAAATTAATATTTAGTTTAAAAAAATATATATAAATCATGAATAAATTAAAGTTTATATAATTAATGAATAGTAACTTACAAAGTAATTTTTGAACAACGTCTTTCTGACGTAGATCGGCGTCTTTTTCCAGTTCGGATGTGGCATGGAGAAGTAACCTTTCATCACGTCGGTTACGTCCGATGCTAGACATCCGTCAACCCAAAACCTGAAAAAAACAAATTTAAAGTATAAATTTTTATTAATGTTATAAAAGAATTTTAAAAGAATTAAAAATAATAATTAATTTAACGTACTACAAAGTTCCGTCCGTCGGTCGGGTCTATGACTGGTAAACCTTCTCTGCCTGGCTGACTGAGAATGTACTCAACAGTGTACTGCGAGTAAGGATCACTCGGAGGCACCATCAAATCGGGATGAATCTCGGCGGGCATCGGAGGAGCCATCCGAGGAGGCACAAGAGGAACCGATGGTGCACTAGAAGAAGGCGACCGAGAGACTCTATGAGAAGGCTGAGTGTCGGGGACAGTCTCCGGACCCAAAGAACCGGGAGCTGAAAAAGTCGACGGGTCTAAACGACTACCAGGCTCATCGAACATCTGTTTTAATGGGGAGTAAGTCCGTTCTTCGAATCGCCTCAAAAAAAATTAATTTTTAAAATTAACATCAACAGTTATTAACAAATTTTATAAATAACAAATTCTATAAATCTAGCTAAATTTCCTACATTAACCACCTAATCAACACTAATTAACCTAAAATCAGTAAACCTATCTAAACTCCCTACACTAACCATCTAATCTACCCTAAAGTAATTAATTAGAGAGGAAATAGAGAGAGAACGCATACATACTAAAGAGAGAGAGGAAGAGAGAAATGAGAAGGGCTCAAGGTATATATAAGAAATTAGTAATCGACATAATTTTCTCGTAACTTTACGAGGAACTAGCGAGGCCCGTGTTTTGTTTCCTCGTAACGTCCTCGTTGATTAACGAGGAATTAGCGAGGCCCGTGTTTTCCTATTACGAGGTCTTTATGATGAATTGTGCTTACGTGTAATTAATGATGATTATTTTAGGATTTGTTGTAAGGTCCTCGTTAGCATACAAGGAAATAGCGATGATTATATTTAAATCCCTAAAATCCGAAACTCCAAATCCCAAATCCCAAACCACAAACCCATCTTCCCTTTAACGAGGAACTCGTGAGACCCGTGTTGGGTTTCCTCGTAATGTCCTCGTTCACTTACGAGGAATTAACAAGGCCTGCTTTTTTATTCACGAGGTAGGAGACGAACCTAATTGGTCGTAAAAACTTTTGAAATTTCCTATAAATACACACTAGTTTGCTTCTCAAATCAAAGATAAACTCACCGATTTGCTTTTCAAATCAGAGATAATTACTCACCAGTTTGATTCTCAAATTAGAAAGATTTGAAAAAAAAGAAGGAGAGAAAGATACGGGGACACATGTGGGCGGAGACAAGGCTAGACTTACGTAGGTCTCTCCTTGTTTCTTCCCTCCTATGATTCCGGTATCTTTCTTCTCTTCTTTTTTATTGGTCGTTCTTTTACAAAGAAATAGCAAGGCCGGTGTTATTATTTACGAGGAAATAGCGAAGCCCGCGTTTTCCTATTACGAGGTCTTTACGACGAATTGTGCTTACGTGGAATTAATGAGTCTCGCGTTCTTTTCGTCGTTATTTCCTCGTTAATTTCCGAGGATTATGTTTAAATCCCTAAAATCCGAAACCCCAAATCCCATCTTCCTTATCTTCTACTTCATATATTCCAAACCTCAAACCCATCTTCCCTTTAACCTCAATCTATTCTTTCCATTCCAAACCCTAATTTCTAAAACCACAATTCCTTAACTTATAATCTCAATCTCTTATTTTTAATACAAACTACCGTTACCTTACACAAAGTCAAATTATATAAATAATTTTTCATGATTAAATCCATCAAATCACATACATTAAGTCTGAAAATCAATCTTATTAAAACAAATACATCAATCATATACATCGACATTCTCGTCATCACTAGAAACATCATCATTGTCATTAAACTCGTCCTAAACAGCTTCGTCCGTGGCATCGTCGGTTAGATCTTCGTACTCATGATTATGCGGATCAATGAGAAGGATGTCATCAATTTCTTGTTCAGGTTCCTCAACTTCATTTATCTGTTCTTCTTGCAATGGTGGTTCTTCTCCACTGATGATTCGTCCTCGAAGTGTAATTTTGATCACGACTAACCAATTGATTCCCGATTCTCTCATCTGAGGGTATGGAAGGAAGCTAACTTGGTCTGCTTGTGAAGCTAAGATGAAAGGCTCGAATTTGTTGTGCCTGCAAACTAAAATAAAGAAAACGTAGAAATTAATTTATTTTGCTCATGTGTGGCAAAAAAAAGAATTTGTTGTACCTTCGTCCACTATTGACATCAGCTACACCAATGTTGACGACGGGGCTGAACCATTCACATTTGAAGAGGACACATTTCAGCTTCAATATCTCTGAGAATTCGACTTCAATAATCCCCGTCAAGATCCCGTAGAAATCTGTTATGTTTCTCCTTTCACACATATTCCATAGTTATTGGTCGCCCGCTGTCTACTATACTCATATGTGTGAACAGTATAGCCTCGTGTGAAATACATCTGTGATGTGGTGACCTTAACAAGTGGAGATTGAATTACTTCGTGTAACCACTTAGGATAATCTGCATCGTCGTCATAATCAACCTGCAAAAATAAAGAGAATGTTGAAATACAGATCATGTATGAAAAAAGAGTTTGATCGACCTGAAAAAATTAAGAGTTTGAGTTCATACCTGATTCTTCAACCACTTAATAAAGTGTTGATCTTTCCTTTTGTCTACGTCACTTGTGGATATACCTGGGAATGTTTCTTCGACTTGAGAAACAAATAGGCTGTAAAATCATATTTTATATTAATTAATCTTTGGCAATTATATAATTTATACTTATATGTGTTTAGAAGTGTACATATATGTTACCTTTCAAAATAACGCATCAATGGATCCTAGCAATTGAGTAAAATATAGGTGTGTGCACTATGAGCATCTTCTTCACTCGACCACCAACCTCTTTTAATTTCCCACCGAGTCACCTAATCTGGCTAAAGATGTCTGGAACACCAGCAACTGAATATGTTGGTGCGACACCACCATCATCATATCTTCTTGGAGCTCTTTTCGGGGTACGTAATTTTGACGCAAAGTAGTACGATGTGAAGTGAAAAGTTTCTTCTGTCAAACTTCCAGCAATTATAGAACCTTCAACTTTTGCGAGGTTCTTTGCTTTTCCCTTCAAATATTTCATGGCTCGCTCATACTGATACATTCATCCGTAATGTACAGATCCATGAAGCAATGCCTCATATGGGAGGTGGACAGCTGGATGCTCCATGACGTCAAATAATCCCGGAAAAAATATCTTCTCCAAGTTGCACAATATGATGGGAATGTTCTGCTGAAGCTGTTCCACGACTTCTTCTTTAAGAGTGCGTGTGCTCAGATCCCTGAAAAATGCTCCAATGCCTTGTATATTCCAAAAACAATTAAACATATTATATTAGTCATATATTATTGCAAACTGAACCATTATAATATTACTGCGTTATAATATACTACGTACCTGCAAGTGCTTTATGTACGTTTGTTGGAAGTAGCTCCACAAATGCCTAGGGAAGTAGTCAGTGCATAAGGACATGACAATAATGATTCTTCATCCCGGAGAACTTTTGACCTTTTTCAACACATCTAGAGAGATTTGAAACATACTCATCAGAGAACTTCACTTCTGATGCCACCCAATTGAACAACACCGACTTTTTTTCTGAAGATAATTTGAATATTGGAACGGGAACTTGTCCATTGCTTTTTATATGTAACTTACTTCTTGAGAAAATATCCGGCAAGTCCAACCTCGATTTTATGTTGTCTTTTGTCTTCCCTGGGACATTCAATATTGTATTCATGATGTTCTCAAAGAAATTCTTCTCTGTATGCATCACATCGAGGTTGTGGCGCAGAAGAAGATCCTTCCAGTATGGCAACTCCCAAAATATACTCTTCTTGTGCTAGTTGTGAAGAACACCGTAAGAATCAGGCATATTACGAGGGACATGCCAATTACCACCACAACGAACTGTTTCGTTAGCTCCGTAGTAGTTGATTTGCGCTTCAATTTGTTCTCCAGTTAGATATGGAGGAGCGGTGTCTCTCACAATCCTTTTGTGCCTAAACAAATTCTTGCTTCTTCGGTACGGATGGCCAATGGGAAGAAATCGACGGTGATAATCGAACCAACTTGTCTTCATACCATTCTTCAGTTGAAACGCATATGTCGTTCCATTACAATATGGACAAGCTAATCTCCCATGTGTAGTCCATCCAAACAACATCCCATAGGCAGGAAAGTCACTTATGGTCCACAAAAGCATCGCTCGCATCGTAAAATTCGTCTTCGTTGAGCAGTCATACGTCCTCACTTCTGTTGACCACAAATCCTTCAACTCTTTTATTAGTGGTTGTAGGAAAACATCCAGAGACCTTTTGGATGGTTCGGACCAGGTATTAATATGGTCAAGAATAGCAACTCCCGTTGCATGCACATCTCCGGTGGCAGGTTGTATGACGTAAGAAAGTCTGGCTACAATGAATATTGTCTCCCTGACATTCCAAATGGACTAAATCCATCTGTGCATAATCCGAGATACACATTCTGGCTATTGCTAGCGAAATCTGGATGTACTTTGTTAAAATGCTTCCATGCTTTTGCATCTGATGGATGAGTCATCTCACCACCCGTCTGAGTATGCTCGGTATGCCATCTCATCTTTCCAACAGTCTGCTTTGATTGGTACAATCTTTTCAATCTGTCTGTAATTGGTAGGTACCACATCCATTGGTACGGTACCCTCTTACGTCCACGTTCTTGCGGCTTGAATCGTGGCTTCTTGCAGAATCGACATTCTTCTGACTTCTCATCATCTCCCCAGTAGATCATGCAGTTGTCGATGCAAACAACTATCATCTCCGAAGGCAAGCCAAGACTATAAACCAGTTTCTGAATCTCATAATAAGAATCAGTAGACACATTGTCTTCCGGTAAATACTCTTTAAACAGGTCTGTCCATTCATTCATGCAACTTTCAGGTAGATTGTGATCAGTTTTAATATTCATCATTCTAGAAGCCAATGACAATTTAGAGAGACCTTCTCTACAACTACTGTAAAGTGGCTGATTCGCCGCATTTACATTTCATAAAACTTATTTGCATCTATATTAGGTTCTTCATCTTCATCATGAGTTACGAATGCATCAGCTACCATATCATGAACCCTATCATAATCTACCATCTGTCTTCCTGATGGTTACTATGTTCATTATGCAAATAATGATCAACCGGTTCTTCCTGAAAATTGCTATTGCTACTACTAGCTTCATTCTGATCATAATTATAACTATCTCCATGTTGAAACCATATATAATAATTTGGCGTGAAACCTCTATTTATTAAATGATTCCAAACATTTTCACGATTTGCCAATTTCGAATTGTTGCATTTCCGACAAGGACAGAACATCTTACCACTTTCTTTAGCGAGCGGTGTAGAATCTGCTTGATGCATAAATGTCTTCAGCCCCGCAAGGTTTTCTTTGTCACTCTCCTGTTAGCATCTCTGTGCATATACATCCACCTCCGCAACTCAAAAATATTCCCGGAGCCCGACATTTTTTTTTCTTTCATGTTTTTTTGTTGGTGTGTTTAAAATGATGTTCAAATGTCCATATTTATAGGAAATTTTTGAATCTGGTATTTGTAATTTTCCTAGGAATTTACGACGAAATTTAGTTAGGTGGCCGAAAAAAACGTGTTATAACTACAAAGTTGGTGGATTCAAAATTTCTTCGCTAAGTAGACGTAAACAATTTCCTCGTAAAGTGCACTCTACATTTACATCAAGTTTACGAGGAAATCGTATTTCCTCGTAAAAGCCACGTGATATTACATCGACTTTACGACGAAATCATTTCGTCGTTATTTTACGAGGATTACTTTTCCTCGTTAAATTTCCTCGCTAAACTTGTGTTTTCTTGTAGTGATATTTACCAAATTTTTCATTAATATCTCTTCAAATTTGCAAAAAGAAAAATCACAACTAAAAGAGTACACATGCAAATCACAAAAGAAACCACAAACAAAACTATTATAGATCATTCCTCTACGACAAGCTTGGACTCCACTTGATATAGAAGAAGACTCCGTCAGAAGACTTCCAGTATTATATTTTAGAAGACTTTCGAGAAGACTTTCCATAAGTTTTTCAAAGTCTGACCCAGATATGAAAAAACATGTATATCAAACCCATATTTGAAAAACATGCATATGAAAAAAACGTTTAAATAGCTTAAAACAGAGAAAATGAGTAGACGATTAGATAGATATACTTTTATAGAACACACCAAGTACATATCCAAGTGGAAAATGAGAACCATCTGATTGAAAACCTGCAACAAAAAAAGATAGATTAGTGAGAAAGACATGAGACAAAAATGAAAAAATCATATTAAGTTTGGTGTTTTCAAGTCAAAGAGATTATAGTGGATTTGGAAAGTTTTAGTTTGGAAAAAAAGGTAAGAACTTTATGCAACAGGAGGTTACCAAATAAAGAAAATCAGACATAAAAACTTACCAAAACACTCAGATATGTTATGAAAGGTAGACATAAGAGAAGACTCCGTCAGAAGACTTCTAGCTCATTATATTTTAGAAGATTTCCGAGAAGTCCAAAGTCTGATCCAGATCTGAAAAACCTGCATATCCAAATCTAGATCTGAAAAACCTGCATATCCAAAAACGATCAAATGACTTAAAAACAGAGAAAATGAGTGGAGTATTAGATATATCTACCTTTATAGAACACACAAAAATACATATCTAAAATTAGTAAATCTACCTTTAAAGGAGTGGAAGATGAGAACCATGTGATGAAAAGCCTGCAAAAACAAAATAAATTAGAAAGAAAAACATGAGACAAAAACAATAAATTAATATAAAGTTTGGTGTTTTATAAGTTCAAAGAGATTAAAGAGAGGTTGGAGAGTTTTAGAATGAGGAACAATACATTTTTGTTGCAGCCATTTGAGACAAGGAGAGAGAATGTGTAAGTTTTTCTTTATATAGAGAGACAAAAATTCGAATAAGGTTAAATATTTTCGATTCAGAAGACTTTCAAGTAAGTTTTCTAAAAGAATATTTCCTAGAAGACTTACTTGTATGTCGCCCAAAAGACATCAATGTTTTTAGCGGAAACTAAATATTATTAGTGGGAGTTAGAAGACTTTCAGAGAAGTCTTCTAACTGATAATACTAATAAACAGATGACTTCCTTATAAGTCTTCTAGACCCTAAACATAACCTCTAAACTAATTTAACTAACTAAACACTTCATAAATTCAAATTAAAATTAAAAGGTGTTTACTATACACATAAATAAACACATATAGATAAAAATTTAATTTTTCAAGAAAACATTTAAGCTTTCCAAATTCTAACCCTAAGAATACATACAATACTACAACATATGTTGTCAAACCCTAAACCAAACAATATCATGATTCACTACTTTCACTCATCTATGTTAAAAACAATTCAATTTTATTATATCTTAATTTATATCATTTAAAACTGTTTATAATTACATGATTTTAATTCTTCACTTATCAAAATATTTTTTACTAAATTTATAAATTATTTCTAAGATCAACTATACAAGAAGACTTCCTTGGACGTCATATTGACAACTTACAATATCCAAGAAGATTCAGAAGACTTTCTAGGGTTATATTCGTAAAAATGAGTTATGGTTTTTTGTTTGGTCACAAGAGGATGACTGTAATTTTACAAGACTTTTAGGTTAGCTTTGCATTTGATTCAAGTTTGGCTATAATTTTGCATTTAAAATCAAGTTTTGAGTCATAATTGGTAAATCCCCCAACATCAAATTGGTGGGAATATGTAACTTTTGTGTTTCATTAGAGATGAAATTATACTAAATTTCGAGGGACTCTTAAGAAGGTGGTTTGAAATGTTTGGATGATGAAAGCTTTTCTCTTAGTCTCATACGATTTTTAATACTTTCTCTGTTTCAAAATACATGAAGTTTTAAGATTGTGCACAACTATTAAAAAACTTGTCTTTTATTTTAAAAATCTCATTAAAATATAAATTAAAAATTCTTCAACCAATCACAAAGCATACTACAAAATATCATTGGTTACACAGTTTTTAATAAATTAAAAAAGTGCATTGATATATGAAAACATCATCTATTTTGAAACATCAAAAACTCTTTAAAACAGCATCTGTTTTGAAACGGAGGGAGTAGATAGGTAGCTATACTCTAAGTCAAAACTCTTATTCTTTTACTTGTAAATGATTGATTGATTAATAAATTTGAAATTTCATTAAAAAAAATAGTTAAATCAAATTTGTTATTTTGGTGTTTCATTGGAGTTGGCTTAAGAATTTTTTTTCTCTGATAAAACAATAAATATACATGATTTCAGACTGATGCTTGCATTACCAATGAGATACAAATATACATAATTTATTGCTTGCGAAGTAAACTAATAATATCTACCTACTATAATTATGATGCAGAATGGGGGACTCATTGGCTTAAAATATAAGGAAAAACCAAAACAAAAGGTTGGTGCAGAAATAATAAGTTTAATGGTATCATGTAAGATCATAAGTATAATGGTATCATGTAAGCATATTGTCTGCTCAATTAACATTCTATTTGGTTAAATCACACGTAAATTTCATATTACCTATTAATACGTACACATAATTCTATTTATAAGTTTGCTATTCACTGTACTTTCCAAATTAATAATCAATAAATAGAAATCTTCTACATATTAAGTGAAATAGAAAATATAAAGAAAATAATAAAGGAAAAGAAAAAGAAATGATTGTGTGAGAGTCAGGAGTGATGAGAAACAAACAGGGTTGCATTGAGTTGAGTTGAGTTCTTGTAACGACCCGGTTTCTTAACCGGTTAGTTTGTGTTTCTCACTAATTAATTTGTTGTAAACCGGTTTCTTTTTGGACTTTTATTAGTTATTTCTATTTTCTGGGTTTTCATATAAATAAAAGTGTATATATATATTCCTCTAGCTAAAACCTAAGTGTGGAGCCGCCTCTTCTCCCATTTTTATTCACGATCACCATCTCCATCGTCTCCACTCTTGTTCACATCTCTCTTTCTCATCACCTGTGTCACTAGTCTTCTTCACATACGCGTATGTGTATTGGAGAATACAAGACGAGACGCGGCGGCAAGACCAATCACCATTAGCCACCACCGTGAGCCATCTCACCACATCCCACCGTTAGCCATCTCACCACATCCTACCGGAGCCATGGTTCATCACCGGAGCAGTAGCTCATGCCATCACAATCTTGTACGTGCCGTTACGTCTATGGCGTTGGCGTTACCCATCGGATCTGTGAGATGGAGAAAGTGAAACCAGAGCCACCTTATCACCACCACCGGCCACCGCTTTCTACCGCCGTGAGTCACTCACCACCAGAGACAAAGCGTTGATGTCGGAGTTGTTGCTGTATCGTATCAAGTATGGAGAACATGAGAAAGACGTGAACTAAGGTTGAGTGCTTTTCTCTTATGTCTTGTGTGACAAGTTATCAAACCCTAGCCTTAATTAATCCCTTTTTTGTATTTTCCCGAGCTACAATAGCTCTGTTCGTTTCATCACTGCTGCGTCCAGCGGCAGCGTCCATCAGTATTACTAGAGCGACAATAAATTAAACGATGCCGAGGATGATGTGAGTTTAAAATGTGTTGCCGCAACCGTGAAAAGAGTCACCGCAATGAGATGCGACTGACGCTGAAATTTTAAGCGGTCAGTTATAGCTCAGAAACTGCCGCTGCGTTTGATATGCCTTTATGCGCCATTGATGAGATATCAAGACACAGGGACAAAACCTTGAGTTTTCTTGCTGTTCAAGTCATCTCGTTATTTACGTCATGTTATCAGTTTTCTGATATGGCTAAGGTGAGGATCTATTCTGTAAATCCCGTACCAGTGTAGAATTCTCTCTATCATAGTTTAGATTTCGAATCATGATCCGTTTGAATTGAGTCTGTTTGAGTCTTGATTGTTAGTTAGTTCATTCATTGTAAACTGGAACTAGGGGTCTAGAGGATTCAACCGTTGATTTGATTGTGTGATGTTAAGAGATGCGATATATATGTATGTATACATAGTTATGAGTAGGGACTATGTGAAAGGGCGGGGGTCCAGAGATGTCTGGACTAGCGACGCAGCTTTGGTTGGAGGGGGCTCAGAGACGTCTAGGCTAGCGACGCAAATTGTGTGGGGGCGTGGGTGCAGAGACGTTTGCATTCAACGCAGCTTTGGAGGGCGGGGGTACAGAGACAGATTGTACTAACGACGCAGCGTATGTATATAAATATCCGTATGAGGAGATGCGGAGTGTATGGACTAGCTATACACTACAAGAAAACAGCAAGGATTCTAAGGGAAAAAATCGTCGGAATTTCGTCGGAATATCGTTATTCCGATGACATACCGACGAAACGAGTCGTCGGAAATAATTCCTCGAATTTCTTCTTTCCTCGAAATCCTCGAATTTTCGGCGAATTCTGAGAAACAAACTTCGAGGAAATTCGAGGATCACTAGTTTGTCGAAATGTCCTCGAATATACCGAGGAGAACTTCGTCGGGATATTTCCTCAGCGTTCATCGATCGATCGTTTTGGACATATATACATCGATCGATAGGAATATACCGACGGACATATTCCTCGGAATATTCCGAGGGAAATATCCCTCGGTATATTCCGAGGAACAGTCCCCGGTATATTCAACGCTTTTTAAACAGAACGATCGATGGATTTATGTCCAAAAACGCATCGATCGATCGAGTAAAAAATATAATTAATTTCCTCGGAATGTAAAAAATATTAATTTTTTTAAAAATAAAATTTCTGAAATTTAAATTCGAAAATATGAAATTAAAATTAAAATTGAAATCATATTAATTAATATTCAAAGTTTCACAAATAAAAATAAAACATTCTGAGTTTTGGAAAAAAAAAACTACGGGTCTGGCACGTCCGGGAACACCTCGTTCGGGTACATCCTCTGCATCATCTCCATCATTTGCTGGTTCAGCCTCCTCTGTGCCTCATAGCCCGCCTGTTGAGCCGCCATCTGGGTCTCCAACAAAGATATACGATCATCTTTGTCCTTCAACTGAGCCGTAAGTACTTCTGGATCAACAAAGGGCGGTGGTGCAGAAGAAAGAGGAACCGACCGGGTGCAACGACCCAAACCGACCAAACGTCCCTTCTTCTTTGGAACCGACTGAATAGAAAATAGCCAAATTTACAAATTTAAACCAAGAAATAAATGAATTGAACTTTAAAAAAAAAGAACTTTTACGTATTCAACGATTTCGTTGATTCGAAACCGGGACAAGTTGGTCGAAGCCGTCGAAGCGTCATCCTCGGTTTGAAGCTGAGACACTTCGTCTACCACCTGAGTTTGGACCAGGTCGACCACGTCCCTCACAAGACCGTCATCAATCTGGCCGGTCTTCTTGTTGGTATACGCCCACCTCATTAAGACGAGATCATCAACCGGCTCGCCATCATTTTCTTCCGCCTTGAAAAAAAACATAAATTAAAGAAACATTAGAAATTAGAAGAAATGCACAATAAATTAAAATTCTGAAACTCAAATAATTGAAGAAAAAGCGGTTGAACTTACCATGCGATCTCCCGAGTGGCAATAGATTGAGAACCCAAGTTATGCTTGTAGATGCCCTTCCCTTTACGGTCGCCTCCTGCGGTTGGTGGAGTTGGTGGAAGAAGTTTCTTTCGTCTCTTCCTTATCCCAATGCGCACACAACTCCTTCCATACCGTGTCGTTCATCGACTTTGGAACCTTTTAATAAAAAAAAAGAAAATAGTTTAATAAATTAAAAAATAGTTTAATAAATTAAAAAATTGTTTAATAAATTAAATCGAACCTTATTGATTTCCCACTTCTTCTTCCACTCGTGGATCTGCTTCCCATAGTTGTCCATAACTTTATGGACGAAGTGGTGATAGATAAAGAGCGTCTCATCGGAATTCCAGTTGAACTCTTGCTGAAAAAAAAACACAATTAGTAGAAAATTTATATTAAAGATTAAAAATATAAGTAAAAAATTAGAATACTTACCGCAAACTGACGAAATCACAGAACCTGCTTGTCGGTAGGGAAGTGAGTGAAAGTCGGATGTCCACTGTCGTGGGCCGAGTACATCATACGGTTGATCCATGCGCTGATCCCGTTCCCGGATCGGTTGAACCTAATAAAAAGAATAAAAGGTTAATAATGAATCCAAATTTAAAGAAAAAAAATGTTTAATTACCATGTTTGACCCCGTCCATGTGGATACGGAGTGAGATACGGAAGATGGTCACGACCGGGCTGTTGAACCAACTCCGCAACACGCATCACTCCCAGAGGACCCGGAGGAACAGGAGCGGATGCAGCAGCGGGAGCGAAAGGAGCAGGAGCGGGTGCAGCAGAGGGAGATGTATGGTTGGAGCTGTGGGGTGAAGGAGAATCCTGAAAATGGCTGGAATCCCGAGACTGGCTCCCCGTACCACCACGACCACGACGTCAGCCGAGGCCGGTCCGATCATCATGAGACCTGTAAATTAAAAAAATATATTTAATAAATAGAGAAATATATAAATTAATTTTATTTTTTTTTAAATCCCAAATAATTTAATCACAAAAAAAGATTTATATATATTAAATATTTAATAAATATATAAAAATAGTTCTAATAAACAAAAAATAGTTTTAATAAATAGAAATAGTTTAATAATTACAAAAAAATAGTTTTAATATATATATATATATTAAAAATATTTTTAAATCCCAAATAATAGTTTTTAATCACAAAAAAAGTTTTATAGATATTTAAAATGTTTTGTAAAATCTAAAAAATCGAATTTATATACAAAATTTTTTTTGTAAAATCCAAAAAATCGAATTTATATAGAAAAATCAATTTTTAAAATACAAAAATCGATTTTATATACAAAAATAGATTTTATAAATACAAAAAAATAAAAAAATTATAAAAAAATTCTAAATCAATTCAACAAAACAAATTATTCAACCAAATCATAATTCTAAACCTATTATACAACTAAATCACAATCCTAACCAATCACCCTAACAAAAATCTATCAAAACTACACAAAAACCTAACAAATAGAACCTAAGAGAGTGGGATAGGGTCCTTACATGATTTGTGTAAGAGAAGGGGGAGATCGCCGGAGATATCGTCGGATTTCAGGGGGAAATCGCCGGAGAGAAGAGAGGAGTCGCGCAGAGGAAGAAGAGAGAAATGGGGAAGAAGAAGGGGCTCGTGGTTATAAAACCTAGGGTCCGACGGACATTATCCGTCGGAATTCCGTCGGAATTCTAATTTCAATTTTCGCGAAATATTTGCCCGGTAAAATGAAAATATTCCGAGGAAATACCGAGGAACTAGTGTTTGGGGTTTCAAAATATCAATTTCTTTTGCCGTATTTCATTTCTTATACAATTGTAATGCATACCATTGAGGATTCTTTGTATAGATGAGCATAAACCATGAAATAACAAATTTCAAAACTAATTGAAAGTATTCCCTTTACCGTTCATTAAAAGGTATAAGTGTTTCCTTATGTTGTGGGATTTCGTTCATACAATCGGAAAAGTGTTAATTATACGGTAAGGAACAAATATTTGACTTCATAATGAACGTAAGACACTTAATAAGGGTTATATAGGTGTTATTCAAACCGCGAAAACGTTGTTTTCGGTTTAAAACCCTATTTCTCGAATTTCTCGAATTTCTTGGATTATTCGAGGAACTCGAGAAACCCTTATATAGGTGTTATTCAAACCGCAAAACGTCATTTTTTTTTATAAACGGATCGATCGATGTATATATATCCAAAAACGCTTCGATCGATCACTAAGATGGACCGGACCGTAAGAATGTGATCGATCGATGAGATTAACCCATCGATCGATCGAGAATCTCAAGTGTTCTTCGGAATGTCCTCGGAAAATCTTGTAAGTTTTTTATAAACGGATCAATCGATGGATATATGTCCAAAAACGCATCGATCGATCACTAAGATGCACCGGACCGTAAGAATGTGATCGATCGATGAGATTATCCCATCGATTGATCGAGAATCTCAAGTGTTCCTCGGAATGTCCTCGAAAATCTTGTAAGTTTTTATAAACGGATCGATCGATGGATATATGTCCAAAAGCATCGATCGATCACTAAGATGCACGGACCGTAAGAATGTTATTGATCGATGAGATTATCCCATCGATCGATCGAGAATCTCAAATTTTCCTCGGAATGTCCTCGGAAAATCTTGTAAGTTTTTATAAACGGATCGATCGATGGATATATGTCCAAAAGCGCATCGATCGATCACTAAGATGGACGGACCGTAGAATGTGATCGATCGATGAGATTAACCCATCGACGATCGAGAATCTCAAGTGTTCTTCGAATGTCCTCGAAAATCTTGTAAGTTTTTATAAAATCTAAAAATCGAATTTATATACAAAATTTTTTTTGTAAAATCCAAAAAATCGAATTTATATAGAAAAATCAATTTTTAAAATACAAAAATCGATTTTATATACAAAAATAGATTTTATAAATACAAAAAAATAAAAAAATTATAAAAAAATTCTAAATCAATTCAACAAAACAAATTATTCAACCAAATCATAATTCTAAACCTATTATACAACTAAATCACAATCCTAACCAATCACCCTAACAAAAATCTATCAAAACTACACAAAAACCTAACAAATAGAACCTAAGAGAGTGGGATAGGGTCCTTACATGATTTGTGTAAGAGAAGGGGGAGATCGCCGGAGATATCGTCGGATTTCAGGGGGAAATCGCCGGAGAGAAGAGAGGAGTCGCGCAGAGGAAGAAGAGAGAAATGGGGAAGAAGAAGGGGCTCGTGGTTATAAAACCTAGGGTCCGACGGACATTATCCGTCGGAATTCCGTCGGAATTCTAATTTCAATTTTCGCGAAATATTTGCCCGGTAAAATGAAAATATTCCGAGGAAATACCGAGGAACTAGTGTTTGGGGTTTCAAAACATCAATTTTTTTTGCCGTATTTCATTTCTTATACAATTGTAATGCATACCATTGAGGATTCTTTGTATAGATGAGCATAAACCATGAAATAACAAATTTCAAAACTAATTGAAAGTATTCCCTTTACCGTTCATTAAAAGGTATAAGTGTTTCTCTTATGTTGTGGGATTTCGTTCATACAATCGGAAAAGTGTTAATTATACGGTAAGGAACAAATATTTGACTTCATAATGAACGTAAGACACTTAATAAGGGTTATATAGGTGTTATTCAAACCGCAAAACGTTGTTTTCGGTTTAAAAACCCTATTTCCTCGGAATTTCCTCGGAATTTCTTCGGATTATTCCGAGGGAACTCCGAGGAAACCCTTATATAGGTGTTATTCAAACCGCAAAACGTCATTTTTTTTTATAAACGGATCGATCGATGTATATATATCCAAAAGCGCCGATCGATCACTAAGATGGACGGACCGTAGAATGTGATCGATCGATGAGATTAACCCATCGATCGATCGAGAATCTCAAGTGTTCTTCGGAATGTCCTCGGAAAATCTTGTAAGTTTTTTATAAACGGATCAATCGATGGATATATGTCCAAAAACGCATCGATCGATCACTAAGATGCACCGGACCGTAAGAATGTGATCGATCGATGAGATTATCCCATCGATTGATCGAGAATCTCAAGTGTTCCTCGGAATGTCCTCGGAAAATCTTGTAAGTTTTTTTATAAACGGATCGATCGATGGATATATGTCCAAAAACGCATCGATCGATCACTAAGATGCACCGGACCGTAAGAATGTTATTGATCGATGAGATTATCCCATCGATCGATCGAGAATCTCAAATTTTCCTCGGAATGTCCTCGGAAAATCTTGTAAGTTTTTTTATAAACGTATCGATCGATGGATATATGTCCAAAAACGGATCGATCGATCACTAAGATGGACCAAAGCGTTATATAACAAACCTGTAACATTTAGAAAAATGTAACTTCCCTGAACTCGGCCTCTCGGGTTGAGTCTTGTAACAGTAACCCATGGATCATCTCAGTTTCTGCCATGAAAATCCTGTATATGATGACAATAATGTAATTAATTAAGATTTAAATTTCAACTTGTTAAAATAAAAATTTGTAAGCTAATTTATTTACCTCTCATATTGAAGAACGTCTTCGCAGTTGGTGAGCAAATATGTTTGCAAATGATCGCTCCCGCCAAGTAAGTCGATGGTCCTTTGGTTTTCCGCTAAGTCGTCCAACGTCTGTGAAAATGTCTGGAACCGTAACATGATATGTTGCCCGTCAGCTTCTATCATCATGCCGAGCAGGTCTTCGCTTTTGGTCTGAACTTCGCTGGAAAGTAGTACTGCAAAGTTTGAAGTTTTCTTCATTGATCATCTCATGCGACGATAGAACCTTCCACCCTACTTAAATTTTTCACCATCTTCTTCAAATGGAACATATACCGCTCATACAGATACATCCATCTATACTGCACAGACCACCAAGTTCCAATTCTCTTGCCGGTGAATAACAAGATGCTCCATAACATCAAAAATGAGGAGGAAATATCTTCTCAAGGTTGCACTGAATCACGCTATGTTAGTCTTCAAATTTTCAATACCTTCAAGAGTCACTGATCTCGTGCATAAATCGCGGAAGAAACCACTTAGCCTCGCAATTGCTTCATGAACATTTCGTGGTAATAGTTCCTTGAAGGCGAACGGAAGGAGGCGCTGCATCATTACATGGCAATCGTGGCTTTTCAAGCCAGTAAACTTTCATTCCTTTCGTCGATACAGTTACGCGAAATTTGATGCGTAACCGTCTGAAATTCCACATCGCTTGAAATCCAATCAAAGAACGCATCTTTTCCCTCGGCATCAAGTCGGTATATGGGAAAAGGAGCCCTACCATTCTCATCAACATGAAGTTCTGAACAAGCGCATATATCGACTAAATTCAGTCTTGACTTCAAATTATCCTTTGTTTTACCTTGAACATTAAGGATCGTGTTCATGAGATTGTCAAAAAAGTTCTTCTCAATATGCATGACATCTAAATTATGCCTTAGCAGATGATCCTCCCAAGATGGCAGATCCCGAAAATACTTTTTGTGCCGCTTATGTAGTTCTCCAACAGCATCTACCGAAAACGCCATGTCCACCGACGCCTCGGCGTCCTTTCTGCACCAAAATCTCTTAGTTGTATCTTCAAAACTTTCCCACAAATTTCCGGAGGTGGACTGTCAAACACCCTCTTGTTCTTCGTAAAACAATTCCAACTCCTACGATATGGATGATCAGGTGGTAGGAATCTCATGTGACAGTCAAACCAACACGTTTTCCTTCCGTGTTTTAGTTGGAAAGCATCAGTGTTATCTTGACAATATGGACATGATAGCCTTACCATATGCTGGAAAATCACTTATTGTCCACATTAGTACTGTCCGCATTTGAAAGTTTTTTACACTAAACATCGATGTTTCAGCACCTTGAGCCCATAGTTGTTGCAACTCATATATTAGTGGCTGAAGAAACACATCAAGTGATCTCTTAGGATGCTCTGGTCCGGGAACGAGAATCGAGAGAAACAAAAACTCTCGTCGCAAGCACAACTTTGGGGTAGGTTGTATGGTGTAAGAATGACGGGCCATAGAGAATATTGTCTTCCACTCTTGCCAAACGGACTGAAACCATCAGTACATAATCCAAGGTAGACATTTCTTCTCTCATACGCAAAGTCGAATACTTTGATTGGAAATGCTTCCACGCTTTTGCATCCGAAGGATGTCTGATCTCACCATCTCGTTGAGTGCTCGATGCCATCTCATTGGTTGCGCTGCGTCGACAGATACAACCTCTGCAACCTTTCCACAAAGGTAAATACCACATCCTTTTATATGGCACTGGAACTCTTCCACTGTGATCTTTATAACGAGGCTTTCCACAAAATTTGCATGTAACACGTTGTTCATCCGCCCTCCAATAAATCATGCGTTGTCGCTGCATACATCTATTACCGATACGATAAACCAAGACTAGCTACGAGTTTCTGAACCTCGTAGTATGAACCAGAGCTACATTATCCTCGGTAGAATACCTTTTACAAAATCAGCTATCGCGATCCACACAGTCTTCAGCCAAATTATAATCTGTTTTAATGCCCATCAATCTTGTAGCGATGATAAAGCTGAATGGCCATCTCGCAACCTTCGTACAATGGTTGCTTTCCAGCATCCAACATATCATAAAATCTCCTAGCTTGTGCATTGGGTAAATCTTCCCTCTAAAATGATCATTTACCATCTGCTCAGTACCTACACCATAATCTACATCCGTTCTAATTGGTTCTTCTAATCTAACCGCTGGCTGAGGTTCGCTAGTACTACCATGTTCATAATCAGTTTCCCCATGATGATACCAAATTTTGTAACTTCGTGTAAACCCACTCAAATATAGATGAGTCCAAACATCCCACTCTTTAATAACCTTTTTATTTTTACAATTAGAGCAAGGACATCTTAACTTACCTGTTTTTGCTTCCGGTTGTCGGTGAACTAACCCCATGAATTCGGTTATACCTCGTTGGTATTCTTCCGTAAGCAATCTCGTGTTCAGGATCCAAATGAGGTCGATCGATCCAAGAACGAAAATAATTTGAAGAAGACATATTTTTTATGAATCAAATTCGTGTGTAAATAGAGTAAGAGGGAGGATGAAGATATGGAGTGAATGAAGAGGAAGAGGAGTGCTTGTATTTATAGTTTAAATCCTGCCGACAGACCGAGGAAATTCCGACGGAATTCCGACGGAAAAGGCTAGTTCGTCAGAATTTCCTCGGAATTTTGTAAAATCCCCCAACGGCTCTCCAACGGCTATAATATTTCTTCAGAATTCATCGGTTTTTCCGAGGAACCCATTTTTCCTCGGAATTTCCTCGGAATATTCCGACGGATTGATATTTCCTCGGAATTCCGTCGGTATATTCCGAGGAAACCCAATTTTGTGTTTCCTCGGAATTTCCTCGGAAATTCCTCGGTATATTCCGAGGATTTCATTTTCCGTCGGAATTTCCGTCAGAATACCGCTGTTTTCTTGTAGTGATATGCTATCATCGCATTGTGTGTGTTGTGTTTGTGTGATGCTTTAGGCGTCTTGTTTGTTCATGTTAGAGCTAAACTTCCACAGTAGAAGTTCTATTACTCAAGTCACTGGTTTGCGTGTTTAGCATCCAATACCTCACGGAGTAACTCCCCTGTTGCTCACCCCTCATCTTCCCATTGCAGGTGAGCTTGCCGAGTAGTTGGATATCTGGACGGTTTGGTGTCTTGGGATAATAATTGTATTTATTTCGGTTTTAATTAATGTTTTATACAACTTTTACATTCGATTTATTAAACCAATTTTATAATTCAATTTAAATATGTATTTCTTTTGGATTAATTTTATTAAATGTTTTGATATTTTATTCAGTTCTGAATAACTCGGTTTAATTCAATATTTCACCGGTAGTAACACGCCGTTCTCGAGAGAGGAGGAGACTGGTGTTACAGTTCTGTTCTCTGACATATGTCAGGTCTGGAAAAGCCCCACACCAAATCAAAAGCTTTTTGCTTTGACTCAGAGAGATAGAAAGATGACTTATCATTTTCATCAAACTAAATTTTATAAGACATTGGTTTCGATTTAAATCTTCTCACACAATGCAAATGCTACTTTCTTTTTATATGTAATTTGCTTATAATAATCAATTGAGTCAAGATGTTCTGAAAAGTTGGTGATGAATCTTAAAGAGATCCTTGCAGAGAGAGAGAGAGAGAGCAACATGAAACCTAAAACCTCAAAAAGTAAAAGAAAAAAGGATAAAACAAATAAACGTAGCAGAAGAAACTGTGGAAGACATAGTCCATATCCTTTTCTTTTTTTGAGAGAAAGGAGAGAGAAAGGAGATCTGAGTTTTCTCTCCGGCGTACGGCCGGCGCGTGAGCGTCCGTGCCGTCGCCGGAACCTTTATTCCTTTTCATAGAGGTTTCTTTTGGCCTCTTCTTCGTCGCCTCTCACCGATCGCTTTGTCTGAGCTCTGGATTGGAACCATCCTCCAACGGTGGTTTTCTCGCGTGGAGGGAAGTCGCGGTCGCGTGGAGGCTAACGGCGTGAAAAGAGACGCTTGCATGTGTCAGTGGTGATTCTGGGAGATGGAGGCTATCACAGATCCGTCGTCGCCGGTTTGTTTTCAGGGAGGTGAAGGCTTCTTCAGCTTCGCCGTCGCCGGTTCTAGTTCCCGGGAAGGGGAGGCTTTCTCTGCTCCGTCTTCGCCGGTTTTGGCTCCGGAGGGTAGGAGCTCACGTAGCTCTACGCTGTCGGTTTAGGTCCCCGTTCTCTTTTGGGTTTTTTTTCTTTGTCTTTACTAGTATGGATTGTGTGGAATTTTCGGGGTGGTTCTTGTCGTTAGGGTGGTTGTTCGGATTTGAAGGGATGAGCGATCGGTAGACGATGAAGCTCTCCATCGATGGCGACGACGACAAGAGAAGGAAAGCATAGTTCTTGAGTCTCGTGCTTGATATGCCCAGAGGTGGCATGGATGTTTGGGATGAGCTCGGTTAGTCGATGGCGCTCTCCGTGACAAGCGCGACGGAGGAGAGCCATTCGACGGTAATAGCCGGGATGAGTCGTCTCGTGATTGGGTTAAGCCGACCCGGGTTCTTTAGTTTGTGGGCCTGTCGGGGTTGGGTTTGTGGGCCTGTGGGCCAGTTTGTCTAGGGTTTAGCAGGTTTTGATAATTGGGCCGTGGGCCTTTTATCTTGTAACTTCTTGGACTTGACCCATTTTCTATTTCAATGAAATATTGACGGAAAAAAAAAGAAGAAACTGTGGAAGACTCCATAAACAGTATCTTCAATACCACGCACCCACGTTTCTGACTCTTCCACTTCCTTCTGACACCAATATTTTCAGTACATTTTTTTTGTTTCATTTACATGATTTCAAACACATATACAACTTTCCATTATAACTAGGACTACGTAAAATATACATAATTTTTGATTCGGTTCGTTGACACGGACCACGCAGGTTTGAGATACTTATTTGGCAAAGAAGGACGTGAAACCGAGGCTACTTAATTAGATCCGATTCGCGAGGCGTCCATCTCGCTGTAGGATTCCAAAACTCGCCTCGCTCTTGGGACATGCTATCTTTCCCAACTTGCACGTGTGGTTCTGGCCGGGGACACCCATGCCATCCAAGAGCTGAATGCAAAAAGGCATAAGATATTGAAGCGTGACCAAAAGAAAAGATGACGTTCAATTTGAACAAAAAAATAGCTTATTTTTCACTCTATGAAGCAAAACCAATACTAATATACAATATAAGTATGAAACTAAACAAATCAAAAATATTAATATTAAAAAAAACAGATATCTGATCTGATCCGTTATATGCATATATATATATATATACACACATATATACATACATAGATTAAAAATTTTATATATTTAAGTTATATAAATATTATATTTTATATAATTTAAAAAATATTCTTATTAACTAACTTTATTATATTACTTTGCTTATAATAATCAATTGAGTCAAGATGTTCTGAAAAGTTGGTGATGAATCTTAAAGAGATCCTTGCAGAGAGCAACATGAAACCTAAAACCTCAAAAGTAAAAGAAAAAGGATAAAACAAATAAACGTAGCAGAAGAAACTGTGGAAGACATAGTCCATATCCTTTTCTTTTTTGAGAGAAAGAGAGAGAAAGGAGATCTGAGTTTTCTCTCCGGTCGCGACCCGGCGTGGCGTCCGTGCCGTCGCCGAACCTTTATTCCTTTTCATAGAGGTTTCTTTTGGCCTCTTCTTCGTCGCCTCTCACCGATCGCTTTGTCTGAGCTCTGGATTGGAACCATCCTCCAACGGTGGTTTTCTCGCGTGGAGGGAAGACGCGGTCGCGTGGAGGCTAACGGCGTGAAAAGAGACGCTTGCATGTGTCAGTGGTGATTCTGGGAGATGGAGGCTATCACAGATCCGTCGTCGCCGGTTTGTTTTCAGGGAGGTGAAGGCTTCTTCAGCTTCGCCGTCGCCGGTTCTAGTTCCCGGGAAGGGGAGGCTTTCTCTGCTCCGTCTTCGCCGGTTTTGGCTCCGAGGGTAGGAGCTCACGTAGCTCACGCTGTCGGTTTAGGTCCCCGTTCTCTTTTGGGTTTTTCTTTGTCTTTACTAGTATGGATTGTGTGGAATTTTGGGTGGTTCTTGTCGTTAGGGTGGTTGTTGGTTGAAGGGATGAGCGATCGGTGAGCGATGAAGCTCTCCATCGATGGCGACGACGACAAGAGAAGGAAAGCATAGTTCTTGAGTCTCAGGCTTGATATGCCCAGTAGGTGGCATGGATGTTTGGGATGAGCTCTCGGTTAGTCCGATGACGCTCTCCGTGACAAGCGCGACGGAGGAGAGCCATTCGACGGTAATAGCCGGGATGAGTCGTCTCGTGATTGGGTTAAGCCGACCCGGGTTCTTTAGTTTGTGGGCCTGTCGGGGTTGGGTTTGTGGGCCTGTGGGCCAGTTTGTCTAGGGTTTAGCAGGTTTTGATAATTGGGCCGTGGGCCTTTTATCTTGTAACTTCTTGGACTTGACCCATTTTCTATTTCAATGAAATATTGACGGAAAAAAAAAGAAGAAACTGTGGAAGACTCCATAAACAGTATCTTCAATACCACGCACCCACGTTTCTGACTCTTCCACTTCCTTCTGACACCAATATTTTCAGTACATTTTTTTTGTTTCATTTACATGATTTCAAACACATATACAACTTTCCATTATAACTAGGACTACGTAAAATATACATAATTTTTGATTCGGTTCGTTGACACGGACCACGAGGTTTGAGATACTTATTTGGCAAAGAAGGGCGTGAAACCGAGGCTATAATTAGATCCGATTCGCGAGGCGTCCATCTCGCTGTAGGATTCCAAAACTCGCCTCGCTCTTGGGACATGCTATCTTTCCCAACTTGCACGTGTGGTTCTGGCCGGGGACACCCATGCCATCCAAGAGCTGAATGCAAAAAGGCATAAGATATTGAAGCGTGACCAAAAGAAAAGATGACGTTCAATTTGAACAAAAAAATAGCTTATTTTTCACTCTATGAAGCAAAACCAATACTAATATACAATATAAGTATGAAACTAAACAAATCAAAAATATTAATATTAAAAAAAACAGATATCTGATCTGATCCGTTATATGCATATATATATATATATACACACATATATACATACATAGATTAAAAATTTTATATATTTAAGTTATATAAATATTATATTTTATATAATTTAAAAAAATATTCTTATTAACTAACTTTATTATATTACTTTTTAGAATTTTTAAAGGTAAATAACTTTTTATTTTTGTAATAAAAAATTATATTTTATATTAGTTTATATTTTTAATTTATTTTTACGGATCAGATCAGATATCCGATTAAAAATATAAAATTTTCAAGATATCCAGGACACTAACACCGAATATCCGAATGGAAACAAGTCGAAACGGATCTGATAGTTGATTATTTGGATAAAACGGATCGGATTACTAATACTTTCAAAAATCTGGATATCTGATTCGTGCCCATCCTTAATTATAACCATTTGCTATGCGTGAAGTTTTTGGAAAACAACCATGTGTTCAATTTATACATAGCGTATATGGCGGTGTAAAAGTATATTTCATTTTTCATAAAATTCAAATTTCATGAATAATCTATTCATTATGCTAGAAAACCTATTATCACTGTTAAATTTCAAACATTATTGATTTGGTTTTTATTTTATTTTTTTAAATTGGTAATGTCGTTTTGGCGTTTAACTAAAAAAAATCATTTTTTACTTGGAGAGAATCAAACCTACAACCATATAACATTCACGTTGTAACTCAACCACTGAACTATGACGCCATTTAACAATTATATTGTATTATAAAATAATAATACTTATAACTAAAAATCTCTTCTTCTCTCTACTCCACTTCCTATATAGCCTTACACCATACTTCTGTTCGAGAATGTAACCAATTATGGTTTAAAGCTTAATTTCGATTAATCGGTTACCGGTTTCGCATTAAACAAATACAAGCAAACTGATCGTGATCTTATCTGAGTTGTGATTCTTCCAACATGTTGATTTTTAAGTGAGGCAAATCAATCCAACCATATCTGAATATGGATTATGATATACATCTTGATGTCCCCAATGAAGGAAATTTTAATACCAGAAGCCCCGAGGAAGCTAAGACCCTGATTGAATACGTAACTTCTAGTGATGGTCTCAAGGTTTTATATTAGAAGGAAAGGGTTGGTTAAAGAAGGAAATGAAGAACAAATAGCTGAAATAAGGGCTAGCTTAAATTATGTTCAGGCTCTATTGGAGGGACAAGTTCGATTCCAGCCAACAGATGAAGCTAAGACTTCCTCGCATGAAGAAGATGAAGATGTCAACCAGTTCCCTTTTTAAAGTCAGTAGTTTGATAAGCGAGAAAAAAACATGAATTCACGCAGCTCTAAATCAGAATCAAAGATAAATCAAGTCTTTGTAGGACAGAAGAAGATGGCTGTACACTTCGATTGGAAGATAAGTTCCATATACTCCGAGTTGACAAAGAAGTTTAAATCCTTAAGCGACCACGTCAACATGTTGGATAATCAGGTTGCACAAACTGTTGATTCTTTCAAAAAGGAAGAAGGATTTCTTCCAAGGAAAACTAACATTAATCCAAGACGTACAGCGAGTGTTGTCACCTTGAGAAGTGGAAAACAACTAGCTCCAAACTTAGGCAAGGGCATCACTATAGATGAATTTATTGAGCTCGAAAATGATGGAGACGCATAATCATAGCCAGCACCGTTTGATGCTCAAGAGCACCGTTCGACGCCATCCCCTGAACAAGAAATATTAAATGATGTTGAAGAGTCCCAAACTCCGCAACCAGACAATGAGGATGAGGCGGAGCCAAAATTTTCCGAATGTGTCGATTGACGACATACAAACTTTGATCGACGCCCTACTTAGTCGGATCCTCAACCATCTATAATTTCAAAACAAGCTGTACAAAAAGTCTATAAAACCAAAATTCCTTATCCTAAGAAACCAAAGAAAGCCAAACATTATTTGGACGATGCTAGATGCAAGAAAATCTTTGATAAGTTCAGTGTGGAGATGCCTCTTATTTCCACCATTAGGACTTTCCTACTGAGGAAATATGTGAAGTGAACAGTGACGAGTGATCTAACTGTTAACCAGGGTGTTGTGATGATTTCTCAACAAGTCAGTGATGTGATACACGAGAGAATTCTAGAAAAACTTCCAGATCCTGGCAGCTTTGTCCTAGATTACAACATCTTTACTGAAAGATTTCGGAGATCCCTCTGCGATCTAGGCTCTAGTGTGAACTTTATACCTTATTTAGTTGCAATAACCCTTGGGCTGATGCATTCAAACCTACTAGGATCACACTTGTTCTCGCCGGCTGGTCTGTTAGGATTCCAGAAGGTATCTTAGAAGGTGTTCCCATAAGGATAAGCGAATAATTGATAAACACAGACTTTGTAGTGTTGAAATATGGGCAGGAGCCCAAAGATACCTCTTATTTTGGGAAGACCATTTGATACACCATGGATTTACCAGTTTTCAGCCATGGTATATAAGTGTTTTAGAATCTATTTATTATGTTTTGGAGTCTATTTAGAGTCTTTACAAGTTCGTGTATGTTTTGGAACAATGTGGTGATTATGAAGAATTTTGGAGATAAACGTCGATCGACAAACATCACTTGTCGTCAGTTGACAAAAAAGCACAAGAGCGAGCCGCTTGTTCATGACCGACTTAAAGCCCAAGTTCCACATAATTACAAGACTACCCCTGGCCGACTTTAACCTAATATTTATGTTCTTTGCCAATGTATTGGGCAACACACCCTTTCTTATTTTCATTCATTCACACCAGAAAGTTTAGGTTTTTAGTTTGAAGAGAAGATCCAAGAATCTTTTAGAGCTTTGTATTAGAACTCCAGTTTTTCTACCTTATTCTGTCTATGCACTTTATTCAGACTATTGCTATATTTTGTTTTGCTATGTCTCAGTAATTCTCTGATAGATTTAGGGTTATGAAGGATTAACCAAAACTATAGATTTTCTAAGGTGATAATTAAACAACCTTTAAAGAATTGCTATTAATGCAAGTGTTCTAGAGTAACGAACTAGGTCCTTGACCTTAAGTTTGTGGACAACTACGACGGTATGTTCTGCACCAGAATAAATTCTTTTGAGTACTCAAATTACCCTAAGGAGTGAATTACTCTCTCAAATAAGAGGTTCAATTGTAGTACTTAAGGATCAAATCCACAAAGATCTAGGGAACCTAATAAATCTAATCAGAGTGATTAAGCTAGGTTGATTATAATTAAATGTAAATAGCAGGTTGTGAGCAAGGTAGTTGCTCGATTGCTTTGATTGAATTTTTGGCACTTAAATGAAATAGCTAGACTTAGGGTTTCTATTCAGGTAATCAGGATTATAATCCTACAGATGCTTAACAGTTGTATGCATGATATTATAGAGCTCAATCAGCTATGAACAACGGGCATTCGGGGTCCCAATCGGGTTTCGGTTTTATCCATTCGGGTTTTAGGTTTTCGGGTTTATCAAAATCAACCTCATTCGGGTTATATAAAATTTTGGTTCGGGACCGGTTCGGGTTCTATCGGGTTCGGGTCGGGGTTAGTAAATCTTCAAAGAACCGGTATAACCCATTGTACTTTCGGGTTCGGGTCCCAATCGGTTCTTCGGTTTAAAAATACATGATTTATAAATATTTTAATAGCCAAAACATAAGTAAAATCGATTCAGAAAAAAAAAATCAAACGTGATCATTCAAAATCAAGCGAAAGATAAACATAGTTAGTGATAGAAAGAAAACCAGATAAATGAAATCATAAAATAAAAACTAAGTTCTCATGAAATGAGAAACATTATTCAATGAAAACAAAACCAAAATCTAAAAACTTTAGGCTTCAACCGCCACATTCCACCATCAACCTTCATGTAATAGATAATTTTTTTAGAAGTTCAATAATATCTTAAAGTATTTTGGACCCGTATTAAGAGTTAAGATCATATTTGGTAGAAGTTTTTTTTGTGATTTTAAATGTTTCGGGTTCTATCGGATATCCATTTAGGTCCGGGTTCGGTTCGGATAATACACATAACCCAAAATACCAAAAAACAGGATCCATTCGGTATTTATGTCGGGTTCGGATCAGTTCGGATTCATTTTTATTGGATCGGGTTCGGTTCGGATTTTCGGGTTTGGTTTATTTGCCCAGCCCTAGAACAACCGATTGGCGTTCACTTTCTAGGTTTGTCTATTGACCATATATAAGTGTTGATCGATGATTCTAGATGAATATCGATCGATACATCTTTTGTACCTTTGATCGATTATTCTATAGGAATATTGATCGACGCGCTCTTTGTCAAGCTTTACGCACGGGTTGAATAATGCTCACTAGGCTTACTAGATCAGCTTTCTCCTTACTCTAACAATCCTAGCTCAATTAAGACGAATTCAGGGTGAGATTCAAGTGTTAACTTGTGCCTACAACTCCTAGGTTAAGGTTCTAGCTAGCTAAACTAGAAACATGCATTAATGACAATCCTAATGATGAATATTACAACTAGAAATCTATAGTTGTGGCTAATCCCTCATAACCTATATGAACCCTAAATCTAACAGTAGAACTACTCAGACATAGCTAAACAATTAATAACAACAATAAGGTATAAAAACTGCATATATATATAATAGATAATAATGGAGTTCCAATCACAAATCTCTTTGGATCTTCTCTCTAACTCTACTAAAATCCTAGAAAACCTTTTTGCTGTGAAAACTAGTGATATCACTCAAATTAGATTTATACTCTCTCAGATAAGAGGTCGAGTTGTAGCACTTAGAGATCGAATTACAGGGAGCTAGGGCACCCAAAATATCTAATAGTTATATGATTAAGCTCGGCTAATAGTTTAAATGTAAATAGTAGTGGTGAGCAAGGTAGTTGCTCGGTTGATTGATTGAGTTGTTTGATGGAAGGATGGTTGCTAGATCTAGGGTTTCTATTCAGGTAATCAGAATTATAATGATATAGAGACTAATTTTTGTATGCAAGATATTAAAGAGCTCAACACTTTTAAGAACAAATCGATCAGCTTTCGCTTTCTAGAATAGTTTATTGACTAGATCTAATGATCTCAACAATCATTTGTCGATCAATTAGAAATTTTCGATCGATGATTCAAGAGGAATATCGATCGATACACCTTTCACGAAGTCGATCAATTATTCTATTGGAATATCGATCGACATGCTTCTAGAAAGCTTTGCACGCGGGTTGATAAAGTATTCACTGGGATTCCTAGATCAGTTATCACTTGTTTTTAGCAATCCTAGTTCAATGAGGATTTCTTCAGAGAAAAGACCAAGCTATCACTTATGCCTAATGATTCTAAGATCAGGGTTCTAGTTCACGACTCTAGAACAAAAGCAGTAAGAACATCCGATTGATGAATATCACAACCTAGGACTTATATATTTGGGGCTAATCCCTCATAACTTATTTGAACCCTAAACCTAACAGGTGAATCTATTCAAGCATGAAGTTGTCACAGAAAATTATAGAAAGAATATATATAAAATATAAAACCAAGTAAAGAAACCGAAGGATTTCCAAGAGGATTCTGAAAGAGTTTTTCTGATATGATCATGGACCAGTCAAACAAAGAAGATAATGAGAGCATGGATGATCCAGCTGATGAAGGAGCTCTAGCCATATCTGAAGGTCCTATGACTCGAGCCAGAAGCAAGCAACTCAAAGAAGCCATTGGAGGATTACTTAAGACATCACTGAAGCAAGAAGAGAGTCTTGGAAGAAGCTTGATCAACCAAGACACACTTACCACAATTCAAGCCATCTCAGCTCCAAGATAGACATCAAATGAGCAAGTAACATATGTGTGCTCTTTTTCCCTATCTTTGGTTTTGTCCCACTGAGTTTTCCAAAGATAGGTTTTTAATGAGGCCATATGTTGCTTTCCTATTACTCATTTGATGATCTCAGTTAAAGACTTTATTTTAATTATTTATTTTATGTTATTTCTAAAGACTATGGTTTATTTTAAAGCCCATTTAGAGACCAAGGAGCATGTTCCTTGCCTTCTCTATAAATATGTGTCTGAAAACCCTAATAGAACCATCCAATCTCGTATTTTCAGACTCTTGTCTCTCTCTATTTTGCCTGCAAGCCCCCTTGTTGTTCTGAGCGTTCTTCAATCTTTGTTAGTGTGACATATCTAACAAAACCACAAGAGTGATTGTCTTGGTGTGTCATATCCAAGAGATTCACTTAGGAGTATCAAGGAGACCCCTCACATCTATTTGTGTCACCATTCATTCCACAAACCTTGAAGCAGATTGAGTCTTTGATTCTCTGTTTGCAAGGATCTATCCCATTCCAACCAGAGAAGCATCCTAGGAGTGTATTATGTGGTATCAGAGCAACTCTGGCTAGGGAAGTTCTAGTTTTCTTTAAGATTTAACTAGATCTATTCATTTTTTTGCATAACCCTTGCTAGATCTGAGTTTTGTTTTCTTATTTCTGTCGATCTGTATAACCCTCAGTCCAATATTGATAGATCTGTTGTTCTGTGCTTTGAAAGTGATAGATCTGAGAATTTTTATTCTAGATCTGTACTGAATCTGTTCATCTCTTGTTGTTGTTGGGTTAGATCTGTTGTTTCTATCAGTTTATCATCCGACCTGTTGATTAACTTGTGTAAAACTGATAGATCTGTTCTTGTTTGTCGAAAATCTGAGAAAAAAAGAAGTGTTGATCGTATGAAGTTGAAGAAACTCTTGGCATTCTTATTGTTTAAGTTACAGAAAATTCAAAACTGATCATATTTTTTCTTGCCGCCTGTTTCATCTCTTGTTTGTTTCCTTATTTAATTTTGATTTCGACCTCTCTTACTAGCTAAGTTTGTTGTTAATTTCAAAAAAAAAAAAAAAAGAGTTTGTTGTTAATTTCAGGTACCAATGGGAGACAACACAGAGGAGAAAGCAGCACTGATAAGAAGAAATAAAATATTGATGGAAGCCATGACTGCTCAGTTGAATAAAACCATGTTGGAAAACATGACTGAGATGATGAAAGAAAGCATGAAAGAGATCAGAGATGAGATTAGACAAGCTACTGGTCAAGGTCACAGCAATGAGAGTAGAAGGATCCGTCAAACTCACACTCCACAAGAGCATGGTGGCTCACAAGAGACTGATAACTATTATGAGCGTCACAGAAGTGAGAGAAGTGGTTCTTCATCATCTTCACGAGACAGTAGAAGGAGGCATCGTCGTGATCAAGATGGGAGAAAGTCTTACCATGATGAGCTTTCTGGTCTGAAGCTTAAGATTCCCCCCTTCCATGGTAAAGTTGATCCAGACGCGTACCTTGAGTGGGAGAAGAAGATTGAAATCATTTTCAACTTCCAGCACTACACCAATGCTCAAAGAATCCAGATTGCTACAACTGAGTTCCATGACTATGCCTTTAGCTGGTGGGATCAACTGGTGACTAGTAGGAGACTGAACCAGGAGTATCCAGTTGAGACTTGGCATGAAATGAAGTCCATGATGCGTAAGAGGTTTGTACCAAGTCACTACCATCGCGATCTACATCAGAAACTGAGGAGACTTACACAAGGATCTAAGACCGTGGAGGAGTACTATCAGGACATGGAATTGCTGATGTTGAGAGCTGGTATTTCTGAGGACAGAGAGGCTACTATGTCAAGGTTTCTTAGAGGACTTAACCGCGAGATACGGGACAGTGTGGAGATGCAACATTATGTGGAGATAGAAGAAATGTTGCACAAGGCCATTCTTGTGGAGCAAAAGATCAAGAGGAAGCATCACTTGCATGGAAACTATGGAGGTAGCAAGTACCAGCATTCTAAAGATGAGAAACCATCCTATCTGAAGGATAGCAAGCCTCTGCAGAAAGAAGAGACTAAGCCGAGCAGCACATCCAGCAAAGACAAAGGCAAAGCTGAAGCTACTAGTTCTAGAACCAGAGATGTTAAGTGTTTCAAGTGTCAAGGGAGTGGGCATTATGCTAGTGAATGCACCAACATAAAGGTTATGATTCTTCTTGATAATGGAGAGTATGAATCAGAGGAATAGAAGTTTTGGTCTGATGATGAGGAGTCTGGAGAAGAAAGTGAAGTAGAACCAGTGAAAGGAAAATTGTTGGTGACAAGAAGGCTCTTGAACTTGCAGACTAAGAATGGAGAGCTTGAGCAGCGTGAGAATCTGTTTTGCACAAGGTGCATGGTTCAGGGAAAGGTGTGCAGTCTCATTGTTGATGGAGGAAGTTGGGTTTGAAAGTTGCTAGTGAGACACTGGTGAAGAAGTTGGGTTTGAAAGTTCAGAAGCACCCGAGGCCATACAGATTGCAATGGCTTAATGAGGAGGGCGAGATGAGAGTTTCTACTCAAGTGCTGGTTCCTATAGCCATTGGTAGATATGAGGATGAAGTCCTGTGTGATGTGTTGCCAATGGAAGCCAGTGATATACTCCTTGGAAGACCCTGGCAGTTTGATAGACGTGTGGATCATGATTGCTTCACTAACAAGCACTCATTTGAATTTAAGGGAAAGAAAACTGTACTGGTGCCTCTATCTCATAAATAGGTTCATGAAGATCAACTACAACTTCAGAAAAGGAAAGAGATAGACCTCAAACCTGATCAGAACAAGCATCTGAGCCTCTATGCCAAACAAGGAGATATCAAAAGAATTCTTTACTCTCAAAATTCTATTATCTTGCTTATGCTTAAGGAGACTTTACTAACAGTCACTGATCCCACACCGGATCATCCGAGTGAACTAGTCTCTCTTTTACAGGAATATGCAGGCGTGTTTCCAGAAGATAGCCCCATTGGATTGCCTCCAGTGCGTGGGATTGAGCATCAAATTGATTTTGTTCCTGGATCAACAATTCCCAACCGTCCAGCATACAAAGCCAATCCAGTTGAGACAAAAGAATTGCAAAGACAAGTAGAGGAGCTGATGGAGAAGGGTCATATCCGAGAGAGCTTGAGTCCTTGTGCAGTTCCAGTGCTCCTTGTGCCTAAGAAAGATGGGAGCTGGCGCATGTGTGTTGATTGTAGAGCAATCAACAACATAACAGTGAAGTATCGCCAGCCTATTCCTAGATTAGATGATATGTTTGATGAGTTACATGGTTCTTGCATCCTTTCTAAGATTGATTTGAAAAGTGGATATCATCAGATTAGGATGAAAGAAGGAGATGAGTGGAAAACTACTTTTAAAACTAAACATGGCTTGTATGAATGGTTAGTTATGCCATATGGATTAACCAATGCTCATAGTACATTCATGAGACTGATGAATCATATTCTTAGGTCTTTCATACGAATTTTTGTTGTTGTGTACTTTGATGATATATTAGTTTACAACAAATGCTTAGAAGATCATATAGAACATCTTAGGGTTGTTTTGGATGTTTTGAGAAAAGAAAAGCTTTATGCCAATCTAAAGAAGTGCACTTTTTGCACAAATAACTTGGTCTTTCTAGGTTTTGTTGTAAGTGCAGATGGTGTAAAGGTGGATCAGGAGAAGATCAAAGCAATACAAGAGTGGCCGAGTCCAACTACAGTGGGAGAAGTAAGGAGTTTCCATGGACTGGCATGTTTCTATATGCGCTTTGTGAAGGATTTCAGCACTCTAGCAGCTCCCCTGACAGAGATAATCAAGAAGGTTGTAGGATTCAAGTGGGGAGAAGTTCAAGAAGCCGCATTCCAACTCCTTAAAGAGAAGCTTACTCAATCTCCTCTTCTCATACTTCCTGATTTTTCTAAAACATTTGAAACAGAATGTGATGCCTCATGGAATTGGTACTGTGTTGATGCAGGATAAAAGACCTATTGCTTATTTCAGTGAGAAACTCAGTGGAGCTACTCTCAACCATGCCACTTATGACAAATAACTCTACACCTTGGTGAGAGCTCTACTGACTTGGCAGCATTATCTTTGGCCAAAGGAGTTTGTCATTCACACAGACCATGAATCTCTCAAGTACCTCAAAGGACAAAATAAGCTCAGCAAGAGACACGCCAGATGGGTAGAATTCATTGAAACCTTCCCTTATGTGATCAAATACAAACAAGGTAAGGAAAATATAGTTGCTGATGCACTATCCAAAAGGTATGTCCTCTTGAATACTCTTGATGCTAAGTTACTAGGCTTTGAGCAGATTAAAAAATATGTATGAATCTGATCCTGACTTTCAAGAAGCTTATAATTCATGTGCTAAGTATGCTGCTGGACATTATTTTTAGGCAGGATGGATTCTTATTCTATGACAATCGCTTATGTGTGCCTAATTGCTCTTTGAGAGATTTATTTGTCAGGGGATCCCATGGAGAAAGCTTGATGGGTCATTTTGGTATAGCAAAAACTCTTAAAGTTTTGCAGGATCACTTATATTGGCCACACATGAAACGAGATGTTGAGAGAATCTGTGGTAGATGCGCCACTTGCAAGCTTGCCAAATCTAAGGTTCAACCACATGGTTTGTACACTCCTTTACCTATTCCTACTCACCCCTGGAATGATATATCTATTGGATTTTATTGTGGGTTTGCCAAGGACCAAGACAGGTAAGGATTCTATCTTTGTAGTTGTGGATAGGTTTTCAAAAATTGCACATTTTATTGCTTGCCATAAAACTGATGATGCATTGCATGTTGCTAACTTGTTCTTTAAAGAGATTGTGCGCATTCATGGCATGCCTAAGACTATAGTTTCTGATAGAGATACTAAGCTTCTTAGTTATTTTTGGAAGACTCTTTGGTCTAAGCTAGGTACTAAGCTGTTATTCTCTACTACATGTCATCCACAAACTGATGGGCAAACTGAGGTAGTTAATAGAACTCTTGGAACTCTCTTGCGTGCATTCATTAAAAACAATCTGAAATCATGGGAAGAGTACTTGTCTCACTGTGAATTTGCTTATAATCATGCTCAGCATTCTGCTTCTAAGTATTCTCCTTTTGAAATTGTTTATGGGTTCAATCCCATCTCACCTTTGGATCTAACGCCTTTACCAGAGTGTGAAAGGGTGAGCATGGATGGGAAAAAGAAAGCAGAAATGGTGCAGCAGATTCATGAGCAGGCAAGAAAACACATTGTGGAGAAAACCAAGCAGTACACTAAAAGAGAAAACAAAGGCAGGCGTGAGATGATCTTTGATGTAGGTGATAAAGTGTGGGTTCACTTGCGCAAGGAGAGGTTTCCAAATGAAAGAAAGTCTAAGCTCATGCTGCGGATTGATTGCCCTTTTAAAATCATCCAGAAAATTAATGACAATGCCTACAAGCTTGATCTTCAAGGTAAGTATGATATAAATAATAGTTTTAATGTTACTGACTTGGCTCCTTTTGTTGCAGATGAGCTAGATTTGAGGACAAATCTTTTTCAAGAGGGAGGGGATGATATAATCATGGACCAGTCAAAAAAATAAGATAATGAGAGCATGGATGATCCAGCTGATGAAGGAGCTCTAGCCATATCTAAAGGTCCTATGACTCGAGCCAGAAGCAAGCAACTCAAAGAAGCCATTAGAGGATTACTTAAGACATCACTGAAGCAAGAAGAGAGTCTTGGAAGAAGCTTGATCAACCAAGACACACTTACCACAATTCAAGCCATCTCAGCTCCAAGATAGACATCAAATGAGCAAGTAACATATGTGTGCTCTTTTTCCCTATCTTTGGTTTTGTCCCACTGGGTTTTCCAAATATAGGTTTTTAATGAGGCCATATGTTGCTTTCCTATCTCTCATTTGATGATCTCAGTTCAAGAATTTATTTTAATTATTTATCTTATGTTATTTCTAAGGACTATGGTTTATTTTAAAGCCCATTTAGAGACCAAGGAACCTGTTCCTTGCCTTCTCTATAAATATGTGTCCGAAAATCCTAATAGAACCATCCAATCTTGTATTTCCAAACTCTTGTCTCTCTCTCTGTTGGCTGCAAGCCCCCTTGTAGCTCTGAGCGTTGTTCAATCTTTGTTATTGTGTCATATCTAACAAAACCATAAGAGTGATTGTCTTGGTGTGTCATATCCAAGAGATTCACTTAGGAGTATCAAGGAGACCTCTCACATCTCTTTGTGTCACCATTCATTCCACAAACCTTGAAGCATATTGAGTCTTTGATTCTCTGTTTGCAATGATCTATCCCATTCCAACCAGAGAACAAACAGAGAAGCATCCTAGGAGTGTATTATTTTCTCTTCTCTCCTCACCTAGAACTATGAATAAAAGAAACTGTAGCCGTCAACAATGGCTTCGAAAATATATAAATAAGGTTTTCGGTCGTCCAAGGATATTCTGGTAATTTGTGGTTGCTTTTGGGCTTCAGTCGGTCATAAAATATGCTCAGCCCATATTCAGGCATCACCGTCCATCGATGGCAAGGGTGTACCATCGATCGACAGTACTTCATCTCCTTGACCGCTTCCTCTCGCGAGGCAGACTGACCTCTCTTCATTAAAACGGGCATAACGTCTGCTACATGATGCTGATTGACCTCAGATCGGTGGAATTGGAAAGCTAACTCAAAGCTTTATCTCGTCTAAAAAGATGGGCTCAATATAACTGTGGGAAGGTCTCCATACATAGCTAAACATCTAATGCGTCTATGCAGCTCTTCACTCAAAAGGCTCCAAAAGACACCAAAATCACCACTTTCCTCCAAATTGTCCATGAACCTGTAAATACTCTATATAGACTTTATATCGTAGTAAATATAAATTAAAACATTTATAAGCAATGGCTAAAAGGGGGGTAAAATCCATGGCCTATAACCTAGAAAACAAGAAAGCACACTTTTTCTAAAACACTTTGGCAAACTATAAATATTAGGTTAAAAACTCATCAGGGGCAATCTTGTAATTTAGTGAAGTCTTGGGCTCTAAGTCAGCTGGAATCAAACGGGCTTCTGCGTGCTTTGCTGTTAATTGATGTCACAAGGTGTGCATCGATCGATTATTTCCTCTGAATGTCGACCTCTGGTCTTGCTCGATGGTCAGCTCGAATGTCCTCTCCTTTTATCTCCAAAAATGCTCCAAAATCATCATTTTCTTCCAAATCACTCCTGAACCTATAAATATACTAAATAGACAATAAAGTGATGAAGAAGTTTGGGCAGGCCACATGGTTAAAAAATGAGATCTATTAGATCGTAATTCGAAGAGATAAAGTTTAGATTGATCATCGAAAATCAGATCTTACAGGTTTGCATTTGCTATACAAAACATACTTCTCATAAAGCCTGTTATGTTAACTTTAGAAAGTTTCTTCGTAAGACTTGGTCTGATTGTACGAAGAATTTTTTGCGTAAGTAATGGGAACCGGTTTTACAAAGGTTGTAAATCTGTGATATGTATGCATATGTCAAAGTAGCGTGGTTTCTGCGGGTTTTACGAGAAAAGTTTCTGCTGTGATTTCGATCTTAGGTGAAAGTTGCTTGGAGTTACTCATGGAGTGTTACCGAAGTTTATTTCATTACGATCTAGTCGCAGAATTTTTTTTCATAAGTTTTTTGAGAGGATTCTCATGACACATTCGTTTATGGAACTAATTGGTCGACCAGAGGTGGATCTAGCTAACCATCGGGAGGAAAGTGTTCCTTTTAATGTGCACGATGCTACATCTATTCCCGAATTTTCTTCGTCGCAAATATTTTTGATGCTTTTCCGTGACTCACTTGGTACAACGGAAACTGAAAGAAATTCTTTGGTGATTGAAGATTTCTCGCAAATTTTTTTAAACGAAACTGGCTTTCTAAAGCCGGAAAGGCCTTCAATACTTTGGCTAATCGTCGAGTCTCAGTTTGATATTGGTACATGTTTTTTGTACGCATGATTGCAACAAGAAATGATGTATAGTCTTTGAGATTATATTCATGATCGTCTGGATATGTTGCTAGCGTTTAGACGATTTGCTTTGACAAAAATCGTTTTCTTGACGATTTGCAAAAGTTTTTGAAGTTTGGGAGTATACGAGTATAGTATACGTACCTACTCCCCCATTTTTTTACGAAAGAAAACGGCTGAACCGATACTTTGAAGGGTTGTGTATGTTTCTTTTTCTGAGGTTTGGAATGATCGATAATCCGGGATGATTTTAAGACGACGCTTGGACTGTGATTTGGTTGTTTCCACGTTGACGACTTGGAATATGTCGGTTCCGAGAAAATTGCCAAAAACGAATCGGTTTTAAGACGACATTCATGTCTCTAGTTTTTTCTCTCCATAGGAAGCGAGCTTGATATGCGTGGCGATCGTTTCTCGATTTTCGGAGAGTTTAGATCGGTTTGCAAGATCTGGATGAATACTTATGGAACGATATATCGAGACAGAAAAAATCGCCTAAGACTTAGTTCGCTAGACTATCCACCTAGGTTTTACGTTCCCTAAAGTTCTATGGCAGTCTCAAAGGAGTTTTTATTTCTTAGTAATTTCCTACGAAAATTCCAAGTCTGATTTTAAAAATTTCATGTCGGAAATACCTTAGTTCTCTCGAAGATGCAGTTTTGTCTCTTCTCAGTTTTGCTTGCTTATTTCCCCTTCTTCTTCTCTTGTATGTTCGCCATTTTTGATATTGGTATTTATCCTTTAAAACTTGACATTTATCTTCCGAACTTGACTGTTATCTTCTCCTTAGATACGACGTCAATTTTTATAAAAAGGTTCAACGTAATCGTATAGTTGACGCGGCTACGGTGTTAAGCTAACCGTTGCCGTTTTATACGATTAATCTGAATCCATGCGAGAAAACAAGTTTTTGCGGTTTTTTTTTTTTTTACCGTAAAGTTTCAATGGTAACTCCAATCGAGACGAAACAGGAGATGTTTCGATCGAGATTTGAAGGAGAACACAAAGATGGAGGTAAGGGCAAGTGGGACCAAACGAAGGAGTTTAGATGACTCTTATTTGTTTTCGTCGTAAAATCTCAATGGAAACTCCGATTGAGACGAAATGGAATGCGTTTCGATCGGGATTCAAAAGAGAACACAAAGGAGGAGGTCGCTATGTAGCGAGCTGGAGGTCTGACAGGTCGCTATGTAGCGAGTAGAAGTAAGCCAAGAAGAGTCCAACTTGTTTTCGTCGTAAAATCTCAATGGAAACTCCTTTTGAGACGAAACGAAAAGCGTTTCGATGAGGATTCAAACGAGAGCGCAAAGGAGGACCTTTCTGAGGCCTGACAGGTCGCTATTTAGAGAGTAGAAGCAAGCCAAGAGGATTCCTACTTGTTTTCGTTGTAAAATCTCAACGGAAACTCCGATTAAGACGAAACGAAAAGCGTTTCGATGAGGATTCAAAAGAGAACGCAAAGGAGGACCTTTCTGGGGTATGACAGGTCGATATGTAGCGAGTGGAGGTCTGACAGGTCGCTATGTAGCAAGTAGAAGTAGGCTAAGAAGAGTCCTACTTGTTTTCGTCGTAAAATTTCAACGGAAACTCCGATTGAGACAAAACGAAAAGCGTTTCGATGAGGATTCAAAAGAGAACGCAAAGGAGGACCTTTCTGAGGACTGACAGGTCTCTAAGTAGCAAGTGGATGTCTGACAGGTCGCTACGTAGCGAGTAGAAACAAACAAAGAAGAGTCCTACTTGTTTTCGTCGTAAAATCTAAACGGAAACTCCGATTGAGACGAAACAAAAAGCGTTTCGATGAGGATTCAAAAGAGAACACAAAGGAGGACCCTTTTGAGGCCTGACAGGTTGCTACGTAGCGAGTGGAGAGTTGGCTTGATCTCGGTCGCTACGTACCGACCGAGCCGTGTGCGTGCTCGGTCGCTACGTAGCAACCGAGCTGTGTGCATGCTCGGTCGCTACGTAGCGACCGAGCTGTGTGTGTGCTCGGTCCCTACGTAACGACCGAGCTGTGTGCGTGCTAGGGGTTTTCTGTGGTTTTTGGGAGAACAAGTTTTACCCTTCCGAAATATTTTGGAAAACATGTTACGGTAAAACACTTACGCATTGAGATTTCTTTTGTTCGGTAATGAGCCAAACTTACGGGGTTTGATAAGATTTATCGTTTCCCTTTATGTTTAGAAAGAGAAATCGCGAGCTCGTTTTATTGCACTTCTTGTGGCGAAAAGTCGCAGCAAGGTTTTTGATTTTCTCAAGAATTGTGGCGTTTACGTAGGCGTTGGCCATAGGCGCAGTGGCGGCTGGGGTTGTCTTACCAGCGTTATTGCAAACTGCGATTTTGTCTTTCGTATTTCTAGACATTGTTTTGATCAAGCGTTTCGTGGCTGAGAGTTAGATTGATCCGTACCCCCCCCCCCCTCCTTCTAGCGCCAAACTGTGGGAACCAAAATTCGCACTGTCGATTTCTGTTTAAATTAGGAAAGTAGGAGAACCCTAGTTTCCCAGAGGTCCCGGATATCTACTAGTACCAAACGCCAAGCAATCAGAACACGAAACGAGAACATCAATAAAATAAGAAATCGAAAAAGAGAGCAAGATAGTTCTTATTCCGAATCTGCGTTTGAGCATTTACAACAAGGTAAGTGCCTGAGCTACGAGAGCTTTCGGCGAGATTCGTAGTTCTAAAAACCCTAAGACGGTAAAAACATAATTGAGTCGCAGCTTAAATAACAAAAGCACAGAAAATTGGCTAAAATCGCTCTAAGTGCTAAGTTTGCTGTGAAAAAGTTCCCCTTCTGCCTCTTGCCTAGGACTCCTTATATACTCGCTCCTAGGTCAGTTTACGTTTTTCTCCTTCTGCCCTTAAGCCGTCATAGCTTAAAAATGGAGATATTCTGTTTTTCCCGATCTTCGCGATTATCTTCGAAAATTTCATATTTATCCGCGGAAACTTAACATTTATCTTTCCTTACGAACCAAGCATAAACTGTCATACGTCTTATGGGCTTTTGGTTAAGAAATCTTAAGTCGGCTTCGAGCTGCATTTTAGGCCTCCCTGGGCCGTCTTTGACTCGAAACTTTTATTACGGTTTCTTGGACGAAAACAAACATTTTGCGGTTTTTATCGTAAAGTTTGACAGATGACTTCGAGTGACGAGAAACACATAATGGTTTAGCCGTGGTCTACGGGAGATAGAATTAAAGAGTAGACGAGAATGCATGGATTTGTGTCGTATCAGAGTTTTGGGAGAGCTCGGTCGCTACGTAGTGACCGAGCGTCCGTCTCGCTCGGTCGCTACGTAGCGACCGAGCTCGGCCAAGCTCGGTCGCTGCGTAGCGACCGAGCTCTTCCGAACATTGGTATGACACCAGTCCATGCATTCACGTCAAACCTTCAAATGCTATCTCCCGAAGACCGTAGCGAGCTCAGTCTATGTTTTCCGCTATTCTAAATCATCGATCAAACTTCGCGGATTAGAAACCGCGGAAAGTTCTTTCTTTGTCGAAAGAAATCGTAGTAAATGCTTCGAGTCGGAAGATGGCCCAAAGGGACCTAAAACACGACTCGAGGCCCATTCTGCGATTTCTTATCCAAAAGCCCGTAAACTACAACACGGTTTACGCTTGGTCCACAAGAAAAGATAAATGTCAAGTTTCCGCGGATAAATACGGAAGTTTTGAAGATAATTGTGAAGATCGGAAAAATGGAATATCTCCATTTTATGCTATGCCGCTTAAGGGCGTAAGAGTAAAAGCTGCAAACCCACCTTGGAGCTAGTATATAAGGAGTCCTAGGCGAGGAGCATGGGGAGAACTTTTAGACTCAGAATTCTCTGCACATAGAAACTTTAGGCTTTATTCTCGACAAGTTCGGTTTCTATGACTGGCACTCAATTACTAGGCGAACTTCGCCCAGGCAGTTCGATCTCTTGTCCAGCTCTATCAATTGAACTACGCTCGCTTGATCCTCGAAAATGCGTAGGCAGCCTTTAACAAGGTTCAGTCGAAATAAATCAAAAACATTTTTGTATCTTTTAGATCTTCGTTATCGAGCTGCGACTCAACTAGGTTTGAGCTTTTAGGCGCTAGAACTAGGTAACTTCGCTGACAGCCTTTGCGGCGGCTTTATGATCTCTTGTAATGATTGCAACGCTCTTACGCACACTCGAAATAAGATCTACTGTTTTCTCTAAACTCGTTTGTTATCTTTTCACGATTTCCGCATATATTTGGTCACTTGCCGTTGGCTCTCGCAGAGATCCGGGACCTCTGGGAAATTAGGGTTTTCTTAGTTTCCTAATTTAAACGCAAATCGACAGTGCGAATTTCGGTTCCCACAACTGGCTGAGTTATTTAGTTTACGACTTACTAATAGGATGTTGTTACGGCTGAGTTTATATTTAATCAGTCGTAATAGGATGGATTAACATTAAACTCAGCTTCTTTACGGCTGATTTATTAGCGAAATATTAATTACTAGAATATCATTCGTTTGACGGCTGATTTATGTGACAATACGGCTGATTTATGGTTTTTCATCCTAATTACGGCTGATTTCGGATCAAAAGATTAATTACTGAACTGTATCCACGGTTTGGCTGACTTACATTGTACACGAGGGCTGATTTACGTAGGCTGAGTTATATAATCGTTTGTCGGCTGATTAACTGATTTTCTATGTCATCCGCCATGTCATCAACTCGGATTTGCCATGTCACTGCTAACGAACTACTTTACAACTATGTTTGTGTGTGTTCATCTTTTTCTTCATCTTCTTTATCTATCAATCTATCTTCTTCATCAAAACGCTTCGTTTAAAGAGAAACCGTCAACATGTTAGCTCACAAACATCGATATGTTAGCTCACATGTTACTGTTTTTTTTTACATGATCATTGTGTGTGTTTCGTCTTGGTATAGTTTCTATCATTTTTGTGGGTTGTGAAGTAGAATTCGATGGATCTAGGGCGTGGAATCCCAAGGAGGTGCGACTGTGGAGCTGTGACTGTTGTGTTAATGTTAAATACCACAAGGAATCCGGGAGGAAGGTTTTATCGTTGTGGAGCAATTTTGGGTGAAAACCATGTTTTCAAATTTATGTCTGAGTTATCGTTAATTTACGGCTGAGTTATTGTTAATTTATGTCTGAGTTATCGTTAATGCAAAGTCTTATCAAACTTTGAAAATAATAAAGGATTATTGTCTCGATGTTATAAAGGCCTCGATATTAGGCCTGAACCGTATTTTTCACACTTCTGAAGCGCCATAATTTATTATCTTCACAGTCAAATCAAGAAAGACGAAACGTCCCATTAAACGTTTAAATCAGTTTTTAAATAATAAAGTAATAAAAGGCCGTATTTTCCACACTTTTGACGTATTTTCCACACTCAGCCGTCCCATTAATATTAACTGCTGAGTTATATTCTGAGTTGAATAATAAAGTATTACCGTTTTGATCTCTATGAAGGCATTGATGTTATATTAACCAACATGGCTGAGTTATATCAACCATTGCTTAGTTATATAACGTTACATTAATAGATTATTTCCTGATTCTTGAATTGCCTGAAGAGATTCAGGCGTTAGTGGTTGAACATGTGGCCGGTAACTCCTTCCAAGATTTCTATGGCCTCAGAGCATCGTGCAAGTTGATGAAGGTGTTAGAAGATCGGCGTAGTGTGTGCCATTTTTACGATGTATTATCCGTTCCCTGTGGACTCAATATGCCTGCTGAGTTGTTTAAAACTTGATACGCGGAGAGAAATCCAAGCACACTTTATATGAAGGGTGTACAGTTTTTCTTCACATTTAACCTTCACGAAGAAGGACTTGCTTTCATGAAGCTTGCAGTGGATGAAGGATATGAGCGTGCTGTGTATACATACACAATGACTAGAAAACTTTTTTGGGGTGATGAGGAGTATTTTGCCCGTTTTACAAGGGAATCAGTTGATAGGATCGGAAAACTAGTTCGATCTCTAAAATGGGCATGGGGTTCTCTTCACGGTGACGAGTTTCAGGCAAAGAGGGACGAGTTCATTTCAACCATTGTTACTTCGTTCTATAGTTGCCAATGTGTTCCTGTTTTGGAGCGAGATTGGGGACTTGTGGTTCATTGAAAACAGTAAGGGTGACAAAATGTGTAACCGCTGTTTCTGGATCAAAGAGGTGAGGCTCTTCTTCCGTGAGTTTGAACCGATGAGCCTGATTAAGGACACAAGGGAGTGGTGAAGATGTATTGTATAGAATCTTATCTTTTTCTAATGTACTTTGCTAAGACATTATTACGGATGGGTTATGTTTTATTTTATGGCTGGGTTGTCTTTTAATTACGGCTGTTTTTTTTATGGCTGGGTTATCTACAATTACGGCTGAGTTGTAAATTCATAATGACTGAGTTATCGTTAATTGGCAGTGTTATTTAAATACGACATGACTGAGTTATTTAAATGCGAGACGGCTGAGTTATTGTTACTTTAAGGCTGAGATAATGCTAACTTGTTGGCCGAGTTTTGTAAAAAAAATCCAAGATACGAGCAAGGAATCTGCCATGTCATCAACTCGGATTTGCCATGTCATCACTAACGAACGAAACTTACAACTTGGTTTATGAGACTGTTCATGTTCTTCTGCATGTTATTTATCTACGTTTTCATCTTTCTCAGTTGGTTACGGATCCGGTAGTTATTGTTTCCGGTAACTGGATTAAGAAAAACAGATATGTATTCAACATCGACAGAAGAGGGTGTACAGTTATTCATTTAGATGAGAAAAAAACACTTGAAGATTTCGCAAAGACTGTTCTCGATGATTACAAATTGAATGATTTGAGGGATCATATTCAGCTTAGCTATATGTTCTCGAATAAAGCATTGAAAACAATGGCGCACGACACTCCACCAGTTGGTGTCCAATACTCGACAATTGCAAGGTTTTCTAAGCCTAAAGAAAATCGAACAACTACGTCTCTGTGTGGAGATTACGGAGAGAAGAGTAAAACATTTTTCAGCTTTAGCTCAGAAGCAGAAGCTTCAGTAGTTGAGTCCAGAGACGAAAATTACAGTGGGAGTCACGATGGTTGCAGTTTGGAGAAGGAACAAGAGGACAATGAGAATGACTGCTATAGTAATGTGGAAGTAGAAAAACATGACGTAGTCGGAGAAGATGAAATAGGCAAAGAAAACGAAGAAGATGATAAATATTAAAGCCGATTTGATATGTTCGACGATTCAGACGGTGCGTCATCTGAAGATGATAACTTCAGCTCATACGGTGAGTCTCCTACAGAATACGAAGATTCACCAACGCTACCTCCTAAAAAGAGATATCAGAATTTATCGATGAGCGAAACTAAAGGGAATCTGGAGGTTCTGAGGTTGGAGATGTCGTCGATAGACATTGCTGTAGGTCAACGATACGAGAGTAAATACGATTTGGAGAGATGACTGAAACTTTTTATAGTGAGGCATTAATTTTATTTTGATGTAGAAACATCAACCCCGACATCATACGTTGTTTAGTGTTGGGTTGATGGATGTCTCTGGAGAGTTCATGCTTCTACCCAAAGAGAATCCCCGGCGTTTTATGTTCGTATTTACGATTCGAAGCATACATGTTCCTGCACAGAGCGTTCTAATCGATCTCGACAAGCAACACCAGATATTTTAGGAGAGTTGTACAAGAACTTTTTCGGCGACGTTGGTCCGGCCGTTCGCCCTACGAGCGTCGGAATAGCTATCACTAAGCAATTTGGTATAAAGGTAATTACTTTGTTGTGGCTAAGTTATTTTAAAGATACGGCTGAGTAATATCAAATGTTGTGGCTGACATATTCATATAATACGTAAGGCTACTATAATGTTAGATGCGGCTGAGTTATAGTAAAGATAGGGTTGAGTTATTTTTACGTTGTGGCTGTCTTATTAATTTGATGCGGCTGAGTTATGAGGATCGTTTTTTATGTGAACAGATGGATTATTGGAAATCACACCGGACGCTGAAATTTGCAAGAGAAATCGATGAGGGAACACCTGAGTGTGGGTTTGAAAGCTTGCCTTCTTAATTATACATGATAAGAAGGGCAAATCCGAGTACAATTACGCGTCTTCAAATAGATGAGCTTGGAAGATTCATGTATGTGCTTCTTGTCTTTGGTGCGAGCGTAAATGGGTTTCCTTTCATGCGCAAAGTTGTTATAGTCGACGGTACGTTTTTCAATGGTAAATACAAAGGGACGCTACTCACAGCACTAGCTCAGGACGGTAACTTTCAGATTTTTCCAATAGCCTTCGCAGTGGTTGACACAGAAAATGATGATTCGTGGCATTTTTTTTTACGCAACTAAAACTTCTGATTCCTGACGACGAGGGTTTTGCGATAATCTCGGATAGGCATAACTCGATAGGGAAATCAATTAGAAATGTGTGTAAGAGAGATATAGTTAGAGGACCACCTTGTAATTAACTAATTGTGTAATCTCTATATATTATGTAAATGTTCTCAATCAATAGAATCACGTAATTACATTTATATGGTATCAGAGCCTCTCGATACCTAAAACCTAAATTTTTCTCTCCAAGCCGCCAACCCTCATTTTTCAAACTTCCCGACATGTCAACTTCTCCGGCGAGCTCTCATGAAACTATCATTGTCTCTGACAGACAAACCTTACTGAACGTCAACATGACGAACGTTACGAAACTGACTTCTTCAAACTTTCTGATGTGGAGCCGTCAAGTTACCGCTCTTCTCAACGGCTATGATCTCTTCGGTTACGTTGATGGATCTACCGTCGTACCTCAGCCAACCCTCATCGCCGATGGTGTCACCACGGTGAACCCTGCGTATTCGATGTGGAAGCGCCAAGACAATCTCATTTTCAGTGCACTCCTAGGCGCGATCACGAACACGATCCAGCCTATTCTCTCTACGGCACAAACATCCATGGAGATCTGGTCCATCCTCTCCGAAACGTACGCTAAACCCAGCCGTGGCCATGTAAAGCAAATCAAACAGCAAGTTAAAGACTGGACGAAAGGAACCAAGTCAATCGATGAATACTTTCAAGGATTCACGACGAGATTTTATCACTTGGCTCTACTTGGCAAGCCATATGACCTTGAAGATCAGATCGAGTTCATCTTGGGAAGACTACCCGAGGAGTACAAGACGGTAGCTGATCAAATCGAGGGCCGTGATGTCCCTCCTACTCTATCTGAAGTCCATGAGAAACTTCGCAACCGTGAGGCGACGCTCCAGACGTCAACTGTCTCTGCACCGTCCCTACCCATCACCGCTAATGCTGTCTCTCACCGTGGCTCCCACAACAGCGGTAACTATCGCCGCAACAATAACAACAACGGTCGCAGCAACCAAACATGGCAACAACAACAACAGTTTGCGCCACGTAATCAGCAGCAAACACCGAGAGGCTACAATGGCAAGTGCCAAATCTGTAGTGTCTTTGGACACAGCGCTCGTCGCTGCCCTCAGCTTCACAACCAGAGTACTGGCTCCTCGTCGGTTTCCTCCTATACACCGTGGAAACCACGTGCAAACATGGTCACAGTTCCTGCGAACTACAATGCGGCAAACTGGCTCATGGACAGCGGTGCTACCCACCACCCCACCTCCGACTTGAACAACCTAGCACTACACCAGCCGTATCAAGGCGGTGAAGACGTCACCATTGCTGATGGTTCGGGTTTGACCATTACTCGCTCTGGTCTTGCATCACTTTCTACTCTTACTCGTCCTTTACAACTTAAAGATGTCTTATGTGTGCCTGATATTCAGAAAAATTTGATATCTGTTTATCGTTTATGCAACACTAACCAAGTGTCGGTTGAATTCTTTCCTGCACATTTTCAGGTGAAGGACCTCAGAACGGGAACCCCGTTCCTCCAAGGTAAGACTAAGAACGAGCTGTACGAGTGGCCAGTCACCTCCTCCTTTGCCTCATCCTTCCTCGCTACCTGATACAACTCAAATTACCCTAAGGAGTGTTACTCTCATCAAAAGAGGTTCAGATGTAGTACTTAGGGATCAAATCCACAAGGAGCTAGGGAACAATTAAATCTAGTGTTTATTAATTCTAAGAGTTGTAAATGTTTAAATGAAATAGCAATAGTAACAAGCGAAGTAACTTGTAAATGTAACTTGGTTGGAAATGATATTAGATGCAGGGCCACTATTCAGGTGTTGGAGATTATAATACCTATAAATGCCTATTTGTTGCATGCATGATATATTAGAGCTCAACCGCTTAACTCAGTGATCAGCTGTCTCATGTTTCACTGGTTAACAGACTAGATCTCGTGTCTCAACGGTTAGTATGTCGACAACGAAAGAGTGTCGATCGATGGTCCTATTGGGACGTCGACCGATACACCTTTGCCAACGTCGATCGATAGTCAGTTGAGGATATCGATCGATGGGTTCTAGCCAGGCCTATGCGCGAGTATGATATGCCCTACTAAGATACTAAATTGGCGGTTAACCCTCTCTAGCAGTCCTAATATGATAGATAGATGTCAGGATGGGATAACAAGGGTGCTTGAATATGCAATCCAATGATCAAGTTCTAGTTAGCAAGACTAAAACAAGCAATGAATACAAATCTATCATGAATATCACAACAAGGCAGATCTATAGTTTGGGGCTAATCCCACAAACCTATTTGAACCCTAGATCTAATATTTGAACTACTCAGACATAGTAAAGCAATTCATAATAATTAAGAAATAGAAACTCATAGTATAGATGAAAATAAATGATAACAAGGAGTTCCAATCACAAGTGATCTTCTCTCCAAAACTCTCTTCTCTCTCAAAGTAAAACTTGTAACAAAAAAAGTCTCTCCGCCGTCAAAAACCTTAGGCAGTATATAATCTACTAGGTTAAAACTCGTCAGAGCACTTTTGTAATTTGGCTTGGCTTGGGTTTTAAGTCTGCTGAATCCAAAATGTCGCGTGTCTGATGGTTCGACATCGATCGATGGTACTTGTGTACATTGATCGATATTAATCCTCATTTGTCGATGTATCTCCTGGTATCGATCGGCAGCACTGATGCACATCGATCGATTGTTCTTCCTCTCGCCGACCTCTACGTGGTCAGCTCGGGCGAAATGTCCTTTAAGCTCAAAAATGCTACAAAGTCATAGCTTTACTCCGAAATGCACCTAAACCTGAAAACATACCTAGAAGAGTAGAAAACATAGATATATATATATAGTAAAACACATATATACCATGGATGAAAACAGGTCAAATCCAAGGTATATCAACTCCCCAGACTTACCCTTTTGCTTGTCCTCAAGCAAAACATACATGCAGTCTCTCTGAAAGAGGTTTGAAAATATTAGGGACATAAGGTTTTAAAGCAAGAAATCTTTTCCTCAACAATTTTGCAACCACATTTAAAAGGTCCTAATCACAGAAGCACACTATGCAATATCCTAGCTTAGCAACCATTTCTAACATAACACAACTCATCAATTCACGTCTGACATCCCCTCTACCGACTTCATTTCTTTGCATAAATATAAAGTGAATGCTTTACCTTGGGAGTATCGATCATAGGATGCAAGGATTTCAGACAAGTATCTGGAGCTGCAGGTAAAAGTTAAATCCTAGTTTCTCTCTCTCTAATTTTCTCTCTTGAGTCAAAGTCTGCTTCCATAGCAGGATCAGTGACCAAAATTGGACAGGCTTCCATGAATCAAAACTTAATGGTGGTTGCCACCAAGCTCTGTTCACTTCTTTTTGACCTATATCCAAGAGTTCCTTGCGAAAGCGAGCCTTGAAGATTGCCGCCTCCAAGTCCTGTTTCGAACTCTTTTATTGGAGTCTTTATGAATCAAGCCTTAATGGTTTTAGCCACCAAGTCCTGTTCAGACTCATCCTAAGTAAACAATAGATATATATATATTTTTTTTATATATATAAACTCACTAACTATTCTAGGGTCGAAATTTAGAGAGAGAAAATGTGATAAATAATCTACACTGTGCTACCTTCCGTGACTTGTCCAAGAACTGATCCCATGTATATCAAGCCCCAAGACAAGCGGTTATGTCAGGTTTAGTGTTGGAAATCAGCTTTGGTTGCTTCATGCGTTTCAAGGCAAGTGTGTAGTTGATAGGTTGATCTGCTTTAGCATCTATAATGCTATCTGCAATCAGTAAATCTAAAATGGTGCTAAAGATTGGTTAGATATTCAAGTTTAAATCAATATAAGATTATTGTCCCTATTTTCAATAGCTAAGCATAATTTATTAAAATTCCTTTTATATAAGAATAAAATAAATTATATCAGTAATTCTCCCCCCAGACTTAAATTACACTGTCCCAGTGTAACTTAGTTGGAGTTATGATGAAATAGTTCATGATGTACGAAATGTAACAAGTAGGGAAGATACATCTGACCGGAGTAGATATCGATCGATGGGAATATGTTACATCGATCGTCGTGTGGGTGTCTATGTCAAGCGATGTCGACGTCTCGTCGGCGGTCGATATTCAGGTCCTCCTACTTGGGTCTCCTAAAGAAATAAAACAAAAGTAAATAAATGCTAGCTAATAAAACCTAAATAAAATACCTAATAGTGGGTTGCCTCCCACTCAGCGCTTGGTTATAGTCATTTAGCTTGACTGTGGTAGTGATTGGCTATTTGGTGAAGAAACAAGCATCCACGTCATCTCTGCACATTCTGGACCAAGATGCAATGAAACTTCTTGTGGCCTCATCATTTCTTGTCCATTTGTCATCCATCTTCTTAAGTACATTGGAGATGTTTTGTAGCCTATCTTGAATGTTGTCAATGCTGAACTGGTGGCAACCTATGTTGTCATAGGCGTAAGCTGAAAGTTCTGTCAGTTCCTTTTGCATTGACTCTATCGTCTTGTGTATCAGCTGCTCGCCGGCTGGTGTAGACTCGGCGTCGATCGATGCGATTATGTGTTCGCCGGTCGATCTCGGCGACTTACCATCGAACGATTTTGTTCGCGTCCTGTCGATCGATGCCGATATCTGGTGTTGAGCTGCGAGTTGACTCTGAATAGCTTTGACTTCTTTCTATAGCCATTCTGAGTGGCTGTCTAGTTCACTGATTTTGTTGTCGAATGGAAAGTAGATGACATCGCAGCGTTTGTCTAGTCGTTCCTCCATGGTGTCTATAGCAGTGTAGATCTTGGATGTGATCTTGTCAACCTCTGCTGCTGTGTAGGGAAGTAACTCCACAGGATTCTTGCCATCGATCCAAGGCCCTCGTAGCCTGTCGATCGATGCTGATTTTGCCTGCAAAAAAATTTGATTAGTAATGTTATCAATATCCCTTTGGGCATGAAGTAATTGACTAGACAATTTTTTTAAATCTATCATGACTGGTGAAATAAAGCGGTCATGCATATCCTCGTAAGTCCTCAGCCCCTCATTCATGGCTGAGACCTTAGCGTCGAGCGATGTGATGGTACACATGTCGATCGATGTGGCTGGTTGTTGGTCCTTCTTGCGAATGGTATCCAGATCTTGCTGTAGTAGCTCGATTTTAGTGCTCTGCCTGTCACGTTGTTGTTGAGAGGGTAGTACACTTCGTTTATCCTTGTGTCGATGTATGAGACTTCCCATTCATCCTTGTGTTGTGCTGAATATTGCGGTTCTGCAGGGATCTGGTTGTACGAACACCGACGCCGATCGATGATGCATTTGCGCGCCGATCGATGCTGAGGTCGTGGCTTCCTTCTCAAGTTGCTGACGTAAACTCTCAATTTATGTCCTCATTTTTGCCATACTTCTGAAAAGCTCATTGTAGCCTCTATCCAAAGGTTGATGTGTATCTTCTACCAATGATTTGAGCTCCTCTCCCAGTCTTTCCTGAGCTCCACATATACCAAACACCATCTTATTGATTTCATCTTTGGTGTAGAGTTCTGGTGCCAGTCTTGTGAGTGTGAAGGAAGTGGCATGTTCTGGAAGACAGATGTGGCTCTTTCCAAAAAGAGATGCTCTTTCCAGTAATTTCCTGATGTCGTCCTTTGTGACAGGTATCATCTCACCAGCTACGCCTCGTGCGTGTCCACACTCATCTCTGTAGACTCCATACTCGTCCCTTCGTTCCCAAGTGAACTTTCTAGCTCCGTAAATGTCAAAAGCGCGGTTTCCAAATTCATAACGTCTATCGATCGACGTCGGGTCATCCCTATCGATCGACGTTGGTGTTACCCTGTCGATCGATGTCTCAGTTGTCCCGTCGAACGATGCTTGCCCTTTTTGTTGGCGTGATTGATCTGGATTGATTTCTGTTGTGGCGACTCCGACATGGTTGGTAGGATCTGTTTGAATGACGCTTGGAGTGCCACGGTGCTGTGAGAATAGGTTGTCAGGTCCATTGGCTCTTTGAAGGATATCTACTATGTCTTCTCTGGACACTTGTAAGATCCTTCCATCCATTGCACGTGCGTTGCCATCTGGGTCCCTGAAAATACCAAATTCATCAGGTGTTAGAAAACCGTAATCAATGTTTGCATTATCATTCAATTTAGAAATAGAAAGATTAGGGTCTAGAGTAGTATCGATCGATGTAGATACAGATGCATCAATCGATGGCAGAGTAATTTCTACAGAACTTGTGTTCTTGAGATGATTGCTCTTCATGGACTTTCCTGTTGATGTAGATGGAAGAGTGTTCATCTTTTTTGCTTGTGTGTCTGCTCTGGTGTGTGGAGGTGGTTTCGGGGGTGCAAAACATTTTATATAGGTATCCCTTAACCTAGTTGGAGAGGGAATATTCTCATGTTCCTGAATTTTCGCTGCAGCACGAATATCGATCAATGTTCCTATATGAGTGTCGATCGATCTGAGCGGTTGTTTTGCTGGACGAGGGTGGGTATCGACCGATGTGGAGTGCACTTCAGCGATCGATGTTTGAAACGTGTTTATGAACTTATGTGTTTCAAATCTTTCATCCTGCAAAGACATTTCTATTGCACGCTCTTTCCCATAATCCTCATCGATTCCTCTCAGATGTTCCTCGCATGAAGTAATTGACTAGACAATTTTTAAATCTATCATGACTGGTGAAATAAAGCGGTCATGCATATCCTCGTAAGTCCTCAGCCCCTCATTCATGGCTGAGACCTTAGCGTCGGCGATGTGATGGTACACATGTCGTCGATGTGGCTGGTTGTTGGTCCTTCTTGCGAATGGTATCCAGATCTTGCTGTAGTAGCTCGATTTTAGTGCTCTGCCTGTCACGTTGTTGTTGAGAGGGTAGTACGCTTCGTTTATCCTTGTGTCGATGTATGAGACTTCCCATTCATCCTTGTGTTGTGCTGAATATTGCGGTTCTGCAGGGATCTGGGTTGTACGAACACTGACGTCGATCGATGATGCATTTGGTGCGTCGATCGATGCTGAGGTCGTGGCTTCCTTCTCAAGTTGCTGACGTAAACTCTCAATTTATGTCCTCATTTTTGCCATACTTCTGAAAAGCTCATTGTAGCCTCTATCCAAAGGTTGATGTGTATCTTCTACCAATGATTTGAGCTCCTCTCCCAGTCTTTCCTGAGCTCCACATATACCAAACACCATCTTATTGATTTCATCTTTGGTGTAGAGTTCTGGTGCCAGTCTTGTGAGTGTGAAGGAAGTGGCATGTTCTGGAAGACAGATGTGGCTCTTTCCAAAAAGAGATGCTCTTTCCAGTAATTTCCTGATGTCGTCCTTTGTGACAGGTATCATCTCACCAGCTACGCCTCGTGCGTGTCCACACTCATCTCTGTAGACTCCATACTCGTCCCTTCGTTCCCAAGTGAACTTTCTAGCTCCGTAAATGTCAAAAGCGCGGTTTCCAAATTCATAGCGTCTATCGATCGGCGTCGGGTCATCCCTATCGATCGGCGTTGGTGTTACCTGTCGATCGATGTCTCGGTTGTCCGTCGAGCGATGCTTGCCCTTTTGTTGGCGTGATTGATCTGGATTGATTTCTGTTGTGGCGACTCGACATGGTTGGTAGGATCTGTTTGAATGACGCTTGGAGTGCCACGGTGCTGTGAGAATAGGTTGTCAGGTCCATTGGCTCTTTGAAGGATATCTACTATGTCTTCTCTGGACACTTGTAAGATCCTTCCATCCATTGCACGTGCGTTGCCATCTGGGTCCCTGAAAATACCAAATTCATCAGGTGTTAGAAAACCGTAATCAATGTTTGCATTATCATTCAATTTAGAAATAGAAAGATTAGGGTCTAGAGTAGTATCGATCGATGTAGATACAGATGCATCAATCGATGGCAGAGTAATTTCTACAGAACTTGTGTTCTTGAGATGATTGCTCTTCATGGACTTTCTGTTGATGTAGATGGAAGAGTGTTCATCTTTTTGCTTGTGTGTCTGCTCTGGTGTGTGGAGGTGGTTTCGGGTGCAAAACATTTTATATAGGTATCCCTTAACCTAGTTGGAGAGGAATATTCTCATGTTCCTGAATTTTCGCTGCAGCACGAATATCGATCAATGTTCTATATGAGTGTCGATCGATCTGGCGGTTGTTTTGCTGGGCGAGGGTGGGTATCGACCGATGTGGAGTGCACTTCAGCGTCGATGTTTGAAACGTGTTTATGAACTTATGTGTTTCAAATCTTTCATCCTGCAAAGACATTTCTATTGCACGTTCTTTCCCATAATCCTCATCGTATTCCTCTGTATGTTCCTCGTTAGATGAAGTAATTACAGTGTCAACTGCAAAAATTTCATGGAAACCACTGTCCGCCCAACTGCCTATGGAATAGTCATCATGTCCTCTCTTGCTTGGAGGTTGGAAGGCAAAGTGGGGGTAACAATGATTAGGTGGAGTGAAATGGTCAACCGGCTGCTTTACGTCGAGTGACGTGTTGTTGCGGTCATTGGTCACAGTTGACTCATTGGAATCGATCGACGGAAAAGTGGGGGTGTCGATCGATTCCGAGTACTCTGTTTCGTACTCCGATTCATACTCTGCTCCACAATGGCATGCGCCAACGAAGCCAAGTTCTTTCCCGTAATCAACATAATTAATAACCTTTCTCTTAGGTCGGATAGGGTCGTAGTGGATGTTGGGGTCTATCAACGTCAGACACAATTTGTTTTTGTTCATGTCACATACGGCTCCTACTGTAGCTAGGAAAGATCTTCCAAGCAGAAGTGAAGAGTTCCAGTTAAGCTCGATGTCTAGGACATGAAAATCTACAGGGACAAGGGCATCACCAATCTTTACCTCCAGATCTCTTATGATACCTCCTGATCGTTTTTCTGAAAGATCCACGAAGGTGAAGGATTCTGTTGAAGGCTCGATGGTCAAACCAAGCTGGTCTGCCATGATCCTAGGGAGGATACTAACTGATGCTCCTGTGTCACACATTGAATGGGGAAATTCAACACCCTTGACTACGCATGGTATTGCAAACCATCCATCTCCTTCTCGTTAGCTTCCCTCTTAAGGTTCTTAGGAATTTTCTCCTTTCTTTTCCTTAACCTTCTCCCTTCAGTTTCTTGTTCTTCTCGAACTGGTTCTGGTAAACTATTTAAAGGGTTGGGTTTTGGTTCAGGTGGGCTAGCTAATGGTTTAGGTGGTGGTCTGAGTGCGTTGATATAATCATTATCGATAGAGGGTAACCGCACTCGGTATGTCAGAAGTGCCTGTCGATCGATGGGAGGTGGGTTGTGACAATCGATGTCAGACTCACTCTGTCGATCGATGGTTGGCTCAACCGATCGATAGATTTTATCATAGAAAGGGGAGGGTGGGTGAGGATGCTTAGCTGCAAATTCCTCATGAGTTAGAATTCGAACTGCATTGCATTCAGTCGATTTAGCGGACGAAGTCGATCGATGACTGGAGTAATCCGTCCATCGATCTTCGTCATGGTCTGTCGATCGATGCGAGTTCATCGACATTGGTCGACACCATTGGGATCCGCCGAGACTCATGGAGATTTCGATTTAGAAGTCTCCTTCCTCAAGCTTTTCATTTCTCACTGCTTGCCAGAAATCATCATCTATGATGGCATTTACGTGGTGTTTCACTTTGTCGGCTCCTGCCTCTCTAGCGAAAGCTTCTTGCCTTTTTATAGTCTCGCCCGTCTGAATTACTTGCAGTTCAAGTTTTCTCACCTGAGTCCCTAAGGTCTCGATTTTGGTGTTCAGATTGTTGTAGGCGGAGTCTATTTTACCATTGAAATCCACTGTGATTTGTTGTTGTCCCAACAGTACTCGATCAAGCATCTCTTCGATCTTGCTTTCCTGAGTCTGGGGTGGTGGATTCTGGTAGTAGGAGTTCGAGTAGCTTTTGCTGTTGTTGAAGGGTTTTTGAAATTGTGAACTCTGGTTACTTCTTTGACCATTTCCAAAGAAGTTTCTGTTTTCGCCCTGGTTTCCAAATTTCTGGAATCCGGTAGCTCCGATGTAGTTCACATTTTCTTCTCCTTCCGTATCTGCTACTTCTCCTTCAGCTGAACAAACTTGCTTCCTAAGAAGCTCGTGCACCACATCTAACTTAGGTCTTACTTCGTCCATCTGTTCATTCCCGTTGCTGCTGTTAGTGTTTTTGGTGTTGCTGCTGTTAGCAAGGTTTTCGATAAGTCTCACAGCTTCCAACGGATTCCGAGTAGTGAAGTTTCCTTCACTCGCCGTATCAAGAGCCATTTGATACTGTAAGGCGAGACCTCGAAAGAAAGTGCTTAGCAGGTGCATTTCGTTAAATCCATGGTGTGGACAGTCTCGCTGGAAGAACCTAAATCTAATCCACGCATCTTTGAAGGATTCTCCAGCCTCCTGCGAGAATGTGGAAACTTTATTCCAAAGTTCTTCAGCGCGCGCCTCATCAAAGACGTTTCGTAAGAAAGCATTCTTGATGTCGCCCCAGGATGTTAAATATCATGTGGGTTGCTGCCTAAGCCAGTGCATCGCTTCTCCATTCAGCGTGTATCTGAAGAGCTTGCACAGCAGGTAGTCTTCGGGGACTCCTTCCATCCGAATAGCAGTGATTAGATCCTCGAACCGTTCCAGATGGTCCACAGGATGCTCGTGCGGTAACCCAGAGTAGGGTATCTGCGACACGAGAGTGTAGTATTGAGGCTTCAGCTCGAAATTCTGCTTCTGGATCTCCGGAAGTCGAATAGCTGATATGTTGGAATAGTACTCATCTGGGCGATTGTAGTCGGCCACTGGTTTCGATCGAGCGTCCTCATCTACAAGTTGAGCAGCTCCTGTAGGATTAGCATCAGGTATTACAGTCCCCTGAGCGTCTATTTTCTGACATGTTGCATTACGCAGATGACCGTCCTGGTCATACAGGTTTCCGTTCTCGTCCTGTGTTAGAATAATAATGTTTACCATTTTTGACGACACGGTATCGATCGACGTACGCGGTGTAGTATCGATCGTTGTCGAACGATTGGAATCGATCGACGATGAAGGTCTGGTGTCGGTCGACGGTTGGTTATGCGTATCGATCGACGACGATGTTGTTGCGTCGAGCGATGTGGAACGTTGACCTCTACGGATGGTGCATTCCAAGTGAGCAGGATCGTCTGAGAACAGCAAGTTTTTCTCCTTGTTGCTTCTGGTACTGCTGGGCATGCACCTGAAAAGACAAGAAAAAGATTATTAGAAAGCGAGTAGAGAAAACAATAAGAATCAATAAAACTAAATCTAATGGCGATCAAAGCTCCCCGGCAACGGCGCCAAATTTGATACCACTCAAATTACCTTAAGGAGTGTTACTCTCATCAAAAGAGGTTCAGATGTAGTACTTAGGGATCGAATCCACAAGGAGCTAGGGAACAATTAAATCTAGTGTTTATTAATTCTAAGAGTTGTAAATGTTTAAATGAAATAGCAATAGTAACAAGCGAAGTAACTAGTAAATGTAACTTGGTTGGAAATGATATTAGATGCAGGGCCACAATTCAGGTGTTGGAGATTATAATACCTATAGATGCCTATTTGTTGCATGCATGATATATTAGAGCTCAACCGCTTAACTCAGTGATCAGCTGTCGCATGTTTCACAGGTTAACAGACTTGATCTCGTGTCTCAACGGTTAGTATGTCGACAACGAAAGAGTGTCGATCGATGGTCCTATTGGGACGTCGCCCGATACACCTTTGCCAACGTCAATCGATAGTCAGTTGAGGACATCGATCGACGGGTTCTAGCCAGGCCTATGCCCAAGTATGATATGCCCTACTAAAATACTAAATTGGCGGTTAGCCCTCTCTAGCAGTCCTAATATGATAGATTGATGTCAGGATGGGATAACAAGGGTGCTTGAATATGCAATCCTATGATCAAGTTCTAGTTAGCAAGGCTAAAACAAGCAATGAATACAAATCTATCATGAATATCACAACAAGGCAGATCTATAGTTTGGGGCTAATCCCACAAACCCATTTGAACCATGGATCTAATAATTGAACTACTCAGACATAGCAAAGCAATTCTTAACAATTAAGATATAGAAACTCATAGTATAGATGGAAAGAAATGATAACAAGGAGTTCCAATCACAAGTGATCTTCTCTCCAAAACTCTCTTCTCTCTCAAAGTAAACTTGTAACAAAAAAAGTCTCTCCGCCATCAAAAACCTTAGGCAGTATATAATCTACTAGGTTAAAAACTCGTCAAGGCATTTTCGTAATTTGGCTTGGCCTTGGGTTTTAAGTCTGCTGAATCCAAAATGTCGCGTGTCTGATGTCTCGACATCGATCGATGGTACTTGTGTACATCGATCGATATTAATCTTCATTTGTCGAGGTATCTCCTGGTATCGATCGTCAGCACTGATGCGCATCAATCGATTGTTCTTCCTCTCGTCGACCTCTACGTGGTTAGCTCGGGTGAAATGTCCTTTAAGCTCCAAAATGCTCCAAAGTCATAGCTTTACTCCGAAATGCACCTGAACCTGAAAACATACTAGAAGAGTAGAAAACATAGATATATATAGAGTAAAACACCTATATACCATGGATGAAAACGGGTCAAATCCAAGGTATATCACTACCCCTACACCAAAGACCACTCTAACCTCATGGCACTCAAGACTTGGCCACCCTTCTTTTCACTTTTAAAATCACTTGTTACAAGATTTTCTTTACCTATTTCCAGTTCTTTGAAAGACACTTTCCAGTGTACCGATTGCTTTATCAATAAGAGTCACCAGCTTCCTTTCTATACAAACACCATTACCTCATCTCGCCCACTTGAATACCTATACACAGATGTGTGGTCCTCCCCTATCCTATCCGTTGACAACTTTTAATACTATCTTGTCATAGTTGATCACCATACCCGTTATACCTGGCTCTACCCACTCAAACTAAAGTCCCAAGTAAAAGAAACCTTCATCACCTTCGCCGCCTTTGTTGAAAACAAACTGAACTAGCGAATTGGAACCGTCTACTCCGACAATGGGGGAGAGTTCATTGCTCTTCGCCCCTATCTCTCAACCCGTGGCATCACCCACTACACGACCCCACCTCACACGCCCCAGCTGAACGGCATTTCCGAGCGTAAACACAGACACATAGTAGAAACCGACCTCACCCTTCTCACCACCGCAAAGATGCCACACTCCTACTGGAGCTACGCCATCACCGCTGCCATATACCTCATCAACAAGATGGTGACACCAGTTTTACATGGAGAATCACCCTATCATAAACTTTTCCAGCAGCACCCCAACTACCTCAAACTCCGAGTCTACGATTGTCTTTGTTACCCTTGCTTGCGCCCTTACACCAAACATAAGCTTCAGCCTCGCTCAGTCCCATGTGTCTTCATTGGGTACTCATTAACCCAAAGCACACATCTCTGCCTTCACAGAGAAACCGGCCGCATATACACATCTCGTCATGTACAATTTCTCGAGACGGAGTTCCCATTCGCAACCCCTATATCCACACCAGCCCCAAACCTTCCCACAACCCCTGATCACCCAACGTTCCATCCACCCACACAAATCCCGACACGGTGATATACCCTGGATTTGACCCATTTTTATTAATAGTATATTACTATTTTACTATATATATATCTATGTTTTCTACTCTTCTAGGTATGTTTTCAGGTTCAGGTGCATTTCAGAGTAAAGCTATGACTTTGGAGCATTTTGGAGCATAAAGGACATTTCACCTGAGCTGACCACTCAGAGGTCGACGAGAGGAAGAATAATCGATCGATACGCATCAGTGCTGACGATCGATATCAGGAAATGCCTCGACAGATGAAGATCAATATCGATCGATGTACACATGTATCGTCGATCGATGTCGAGACACCAGACGCGACATTTTGGATTCAGCAGACTTAAAAACCAAGGCCAAGCCAAATTACCAAAATGCCCTGACGAGTTTTTAACCTAGTATACTGCCTAAGTGTTTGACGGCAAGGAGAGCTTTTTCTTTTCTAGACCTAGTTTTGTTACAAGTTTCATTTGGGAGAGAAGATCACTTGTGATTGGAACTCCTTGTTTCATTTCCTTATCATCTATTCTATGAGTTTCTATTTACCCATTGATATGAATTGCTTTGCTATGTCTGAGTAATTCAACTGTTAGATCCAGGGTTCAGATAGGTTTGTGGGATTAGCCCCAAACTATAGATCTGCCTTGTTGTGATATTCATGATAGATTTGTACTCATTGCTTGTTTTAGCCTAGCTAACTAGAACATGATCATATGATTGCATATTCAAGCACCCTTGTTATCCCATCCTGACATCTATCTATCATATTAGGATTGCTAGAGAGGGCTAACCGCCAATTTAGAATCTTAGTAGAGCATTTTCATACTCGCGCATAGGCCTGGCTAGAACCCATCGATCGATGTCCTCAACTGACAATTGATCGATGTTGGCAAAAGTGTATCGATCGACGTCTTAATAGACTATCGATCGACACTCTCTTGTGTCTGCATCTAACCGGTGAGACACAAGATCTACTCTGTTAACCAGTGGTACATGCGACAACTGATCACTAAGTTAAGCGAATGAGCTCTAATATATCATGCATGCAACAGTTAGGCATCTATAGGAATTATAATCTCCAACACTTGAATAGTGGCCCTGCATCTAATATTATTTCCAACCTAAGTTACATTTATCATTTACTCGCTAGTTACTATTGCTATTTTATTTAAAACATTACAACCTTTAGAATTAATAAACACTAGATTTAATTGTTCCCTAGCTCCTTGTGGATTCGATCCCTAAGTACTACATCTGAACCTCTTTTGATGAGAGTAACTTTCCTTAGGGTAATTTGAGTGGTATCAAATTTGGCGCCGTTGTCGGGGACCTTTGATCGCCATTAGATTTAGTTTTATTAGTTCTTATTCTTTTCTTTACCCCATTTTCTAATAATCTTTCTTTTTCTTGTCTTTTCAGGCGCATGCCCAGCGGTACCAAAAGCAACAAGGAGAAAGACTTGCTGTTCTCAGACGATCCTGCTCATTTGGAACGCACCATCCGTAGAGGTCAACGTTCCACATCTCTCGACGCAACCTCTTCGTCGTCGATCGATACACACAACCAACCGTCAACCGATATTAGACTGTCATCGTCGATCGATCCCAGTCGTCCGACAACGATCGATACTACACCGTGTACGTCGATCGATAACGTGTCGTCAAAAATGGTAAACATTATTATTCTAACTCAGGATGAGAACGGCAACCTGAATGACCAGGCCGGTCATCTGCGTAATGCAACAGGTCAGAAAATAGATGATCAGGGAACTGTAATCCCTGATGATGATGCTACAGGAGCTGCTCAACCTGTAGATGAGGAGGCTCGATCGAAACCACTGGCCGACTACAATCGCCCAGATGAGTACTATTCCAACAGATCAGCGATTCGACTTCCGGAGATCCAGAAGCAGAATTTCGAGCTGAAGCCTCAATACTACACTCTCGTGTCGCAGATACCCTACTCTGGGTTACAACACGAGCATCCTATGGACCATTTGGAACGGTTCGAGGATCTAATCGCTGCCATTCGAATGGAAGAGTCCCGAAGATTACCTGCTGTGCAAGCTCTTCGATACACGCTGAATGGAGAAGCGATGCATCGGCTTAGGCAGCAACCCACGTGATCTTTAACATCCCGAGCGACATCAAGAATGCTTTCTTACGAAACTTCTTCGATGAGGCTGCTGAAGAACTTCGAACAAAATTTCCACATTCTCGCAGAAGGATGGAGAGTCCTTCAAAGATGCGTGGATTAGATTTAGGTTTTTCCAGCGAGACTGTCCACACCACGGATTTAATGAAGTGCAGCTGCTAAGCACTTTCTTCCGAGGTCTCGCCTTACAGTATCAAATGGCTCTTGATACGGGCGAAAGTGAAGGAAACTTCACTACTCGAAACCCTTGGAAGCTGTGAGACTTATCGAAAAACCTTGCTAATAGCAGCAGCACCAAAACACCGACTCAACGGAAGAAGTCTCAGAGCTCTATCGGAAGGAACAGATGGACTAAGTAAGAGCTGTTAGATGTGGTGCACTAACTTTAGGAAGCAAGTATGTTCAGCTGAAGGAGAAGTAGCAGATACCGAAGGAGAAGAAGATGTGAACTACATCGAGGTACCGGATTCCAAAAATTTGGAAACCAGTATGAAACGTAAACTTCTTTAGAAATGGCCAAAGAAGTAACCAAAGTTCACAATTTCAAAAAGCCTTCAGCAACAACAAGAGCTACTCGAACTCTTACTATCAAAATCCACCACCCCAAACTCAGGAAAGCAAGATCGAAGAAATGCTTGATCGAGTACTGTTGGGACAACAACAAATCATCGTTGATTTCAACGGTAAGATAGACTCTGCCTACAACAATCTGAACACCAAAATCGAGACCTTAGGGACTCAGGTGAGAAAACTTGAAACCCAAGTAATTCAGACGGGCGAGACTATTAAGAGGCAAGAAGCTTTTGCTAGAGAAGCAGGAGCCGACAAAGGGAAACACCACGTAAATGCCATCATAGATGATGAATTATGGCAAGTGGTGAGAAATGAAACCCTTGAGGAAGGAGATTTCGAAATCGAAAGCTCCATGAGTCTCGGCGGATCCCAATGGTGTCGATCGATGTCGATGAACTCGCATCGATCGACAGACCATGATGAAAATCGATGGACGGATTACTCCAGACATCGATCGACGTCGTCTGCCGATTCGACTGAATGCAATGCGGTTCGAATTCTAACTCATGAAGAATTTGCAGCTAAGCATCCTCACCCACCCTCCCCTTTCTATGAAAAAATCGATCGATCGGTTTACTCAACCATCGATCGACAGAGTGAGTCCGACGTCGATCGTCACAACACACCTCCCATCGATCGATAGGCACCTCTGACATACCGAGTGCGGTTACCCTCAATCGATAATGATTACATCAATGCACTCAGACCACCACCTAAACCATTAGCAAACCCACCCGAACCAACACCCAACCCTTTAAATAGTTCAACAGAACCTGTTCAAGAGGAACAAGAATCTGAAGGGAGAAGGTTAAGGAAAAGGAAGGAGAAGATTCCTAAAAACCTTAAGAGGGAAGCTAACGTTAAGGAGATGGATGGTTTCACTAAACGAGTCCTCAGAATCCCAATCGAAAAACCTTTTGATGAAGCTTACTTCACACACCGGTTGTGGATGTTCTTCAGAGAAACAAAGGTAACTGAGGAGGACATTAGGAGAATGTTTCATCAAGTCAGAGGAAAGATGAAACACAGGATCACATTGACGAAGAAGAGTGATCCTGGGAAGTTTGCAATACCATGCATAGTCAAGGGTGTTGAATTTCCCCATTCAATGTGTGACACAGGAGCATCGGTTAGTATCCTCACTCGGATCATGGCGGACCAGCTTGGTTTGACCATCGAACCCTCAACAGAATCCTTCACCTTCGTGGATCTTTCAGAGAAACAATCCGGAGGCATCATAAGAGATCTAGAGGTACTGATTGGTAATGCCCTTGTCCCTGTAGATTTTCATGTCTTAGACATCGAGCTTAACTGGAACTCTTCACTTCTGCTTGGAAGATCCTTCCTAGCTACAGTAGGAGCTGTATGTGACATGAACAAAAACAAATTGTGTCTAACGCTCATAGACCCAAACATCCAGTACGATCCCATCCGACCTAAGAGAAAGGTAATTAATTCTGTGGATTATGGGAAAGAACTCGGCTTCATTGGCGCATGCCATTGTGGAGCAGAGTATGAATCGGAGTACGAAACAGAGTACTCGGAATCGATCGACACCACAACCTTTCCATCGATCGATTCCAATGTGTCAATGGTGACCAATGACCACAACAATACGTCACTCGACGTAATGCACCCACTTGACCATTTCGCTTCACCTAATCATTGCTACCAACATTTTGCCTTCCAACCTCCAACCAGGAGAGGACATGATGATTATTCCATAGGCAGTTGGGCAGACGGTGGTTTTCATGAAAGTTTTACAGTTGACACTGTAATTACTTCACCTCATGAGGAACATACCGAGGAATACGATGAGGATTACTGGAAAGAACGTGCAAAGAAATGTCTTTGCAGGATAAAGACTTGAAACACACAACTTCACCAACACGTTTCCAACATCGTTCGACGCTGTGCAATCCACATCGGTCGATCCCCACCCTCGTCCAGTAAAACAACCGCTCACATCGATCGACACCAGTAAAGGAACATCGATCGATATTCGCGCCACAGCGGAAACTCAGGAGCAAGAGAATATTCTCTCCCTAATTAGGTTTACAGATACCTATATAAATCGTTTTGCACCCCCGAAACCACCTACATACATTAGAGCAAACACACAAGCAAATAAGATGAACACTATCCCTTCTACATCAACAGAAAAATCCATGAAGAGCAATCATCTCAAGAACACAAATTCTGCAGAAATTACTCTGCCATCGATCGATGTAACTGTATCTATGTCAATCGATACTACTCTAAACCCTAATCTCTCTTTTTCTAAAAAGAATAATTATGAAAACATTGATTACGGTTTTCTAACACCTGATGAATTTGGTATTTTCAGGGATCCAGATGGCAACGCACGTGCAATGGATGGAAGAATTTTACAAGTGTCCAGAGAGGACATAGCAGACATCCTTCAAGTAACCAATGGACCCGACAACCTGTTCTCACAGCAAGATGGCACTCCAGACGTCATTCTAACAGATCCCAACAACCACGCAGGAGTCACCACAACAGAGACCAACCCAGATCTATCACGCCAACAAAAAGGGCAAGCATCGATCAACGATATCATGGAGACATCGATCGACAGGGTAACACCAACGTCAATCGATATGGATAATCCGCCGTCGATCAACAGACGCTATGAATGTGGGAGCCGCGCTTTCGACATGTATGGAGCCAGAAAGTTCACTTGGGAACAAAGGGACGAATATGGAGTCTACAGAGATGAGCGTCGACACGCACGAAGCACAGCTGGTGAGATGATACCTGTCACAATGGACAACATCAGGAAAATACTGGAAAGAGCATCTCTTTTTGAAGAGAGCCACATCTGTCTTCCAGAACATGCCACTTCCTTCACACTCACAAGACTGGCACCAGAACTCTACACCAAAGAAGAAATTGATGAAATGGTGTTTGGTATTTGTGGACCTCAGGAGAAACTGGGAGAGGAGCTCAAAACACTGGTAGATGAAACACATCAGCCTTTGGATAGAGGCTACAATGAGCTTTTCAGATGTATGGTAGAAATGAGGACAGAAATTGATAGTTTACGTCAGCAATTTGAGAAGGAAGCTACGACCTCAGCATCGATCGACGCACCATGTGCAAAATCGATCGACGTTAGTCTTCCTACAGCTCAAACCCTTGCAGAACCGCGATGCTCAACACAACACAGGGATGAATGAGAAGTCTCATACATCGACACAACGATAAACGACGTTTACTGCCCTCTCAACAACAACGTGGACTGGCTAAGCACCAAAATCGAGCTATTACAGCAAGACCTGGACACCATTCGCAAGAAGGACCAACATCCAGCCACATCGACCGACATGTGCACCTTCACATCGCTCGATGCCAAAGTCTCAGCAATAAATGAGAGGCTGAGGACTTACGAGGATATGCATGACCGTTTTATATCACCAGTCATGATATATTTAAATAAATTGTCTAGTCAACTACTTGATGCCCAAAAGGATATTGAGAACATTACTAATCAAAGTTTTTTGCAGGAAAAATCAACATCGATCGACAGGCTAAGAGGACCCTAGATCGATGGCAGGAAACCTGTGGAGTTACATCCTTACACAGTAGCAGAAGTTGACAAGATCACATCCAAGATCTACACTGCTCTAGACAACATGGAGGAACGACTTGACAAACGCTGCGATGACATCTACTTTCCATTCGACAACAAAATCAGTGGACTAGACAACCACACAGAATGGCTACAGAAAGAAGTCAAAGCCATACAGAGGCAACTCGCAGCTCAACATCAGATATCAGCATCGATCGACAGGACAAAGGCAAAATCGATCGACGGCAACTCACTGAGATCGACCAACGAGCACATAATCGCATCGATCGACGCCGAGTCTACAACAATCGGCGAGCAGCTGATACACAAGATAGTGGAGTCAATGCAAAAGGAACTGACAGATCTTTCAGCTTACGCCTATGACAACATAGGCTGGCACCAGGTCAGCATTGACAACATTCAAGAAAGGCTACAGAACATCTCCAATGTACTTGGGAAGATGGATGACAAATGGACAAGAAATGATTAGGCCACAAGAAGTTTCATTGCATCTTGGTCCAGAATGTGCAGAGATGACGTGGATGCTTGCTTTCCAACAAGCAGCTGCTTCTCCACCCAATAGCCAATCACTACCACAGTCAAGCTAAATGACTATAACCAAGCGCTGAGTGGGAGGCAACCCACTATTAGGTATTTTACTTTGGTTTTATTAGCTAGCATTTAAATTCTTTCGTTTTATTTCTTTCAGATTTAGGAGACCCAAGTAGGAAGACCTTTATATCGACCGACGACGAGACGTCAACATCGTTCGACATAGGGAACCACACGACGATCGATGTAACACTTACCCATCGATCGATATCTAACACGGTCAGATGTATCCTACCTACTTGTTACATTTCGTACATCATACACTTTTCATCATAACTCCGGCTGAGTTACACTGGGACAGTGTAATTTAAGTCTGGGGGGAGATTTACTGATATAATTTATTTTATTCTTACGTAAAAAGGAATTTCAAATAAATTATGCTTAGCTATCGAAAATAGGGACTATAATCTTATACTGGTTTAAACATGAATATCTAACCAATCTTTAGCACCATTTTAGATTTTTACTGATTGCAGATAACACTAAAGATGCTAAAGCAGATTAACCTATCAACTACACACTTGCCTTGAACCGTATGAAGTAACCAAAGCTGATTTCCAACGCTAAACCTGACATAACCGCTTGTCTTGGGGCTTGGTATACATGGGATCAGATTCTTCAGATAGGTCTGGAAGGTAACGCCTGGTTTTAGATTATTTATCACATTTTCTCTCTCTAGATTTCGACCCTAGATTAGTTCTAAATTGAAAAAAATATATATATATAAATAAATAAATAATAATAAATAAAAAAAAATATAAGAAAGATCTATTGTCTAATTAGGATGAGTCTGAACAGGACTTGGTGGCTAAAACCATTAAGGCTTGATTCATAAAGACTCAAATAAAAGAGTTCGAAAAGGGACTTGGAGGCGGCAATCTTCAAGGCTCGCTTTCGCAAAGAACTCTTGGATATAGGTCAAAAAGAAGTGAACAGAACTTGGTGGCAACCACCATTAAGTTTTGATTCATGGAAGCCTGTCCAATCTTGGTCACTGATCCTGCAATGGAAGCAGACTTTGACTCAAGAGAGAAATTTAGAGAGAGAGAAACAAGGAACTAACTTTTACCTGCAGCTCCAGAAACCTGTCTGAAATCCTTGCATCATGTGATCGATACTCCCAAGGTAAAGCATTCACTTTATATTTATGCTAAGAAATGAAATCAGTAGAGGGGATGTCAGACGTGAATTGATGAGTTGTGTTATGTTAGAAATGGTTGCTAAAGTAGGATATTGCATAGTGTGCTTTTGTGATTAGGACTGCCTAAATGTGGTTGCAAAATTGTTGAGGAAATATTTCTATGTTTTTAAAATCTTAAGTTCCCGAATATTTTCAAACCTCTTTCAGAGAGACTACCTGTATGTTTTGCTTGAGGACAAGAAAAATGGTAAGTCTGGGGGAGTTGATATACCCTGGATTTGACCCATTTTTATTAATAGTATATTACTATTTTACTATATATATATCTATGTTTTCTACTCTTCTAGGTATCTTTTACTATATATATATCTATGTTTTCTACTCTTCTAGGTATGTTTTTAGATTCAGGTGCATTTCGGAGTAAAGCTATGACTTTGGAGCATTTTGGAGCATAAAGGACATTTCACCCGAGTTGACCACTTAGAGGTCGGCGAGAGGAAGAATAATCGATCGATACGCATCAGTGCTGACGATCGATATCAGGAAATGCCTCGACAGATGAAGATCAATATCGATCGATGTACACATGTATCGTCGATCGATGTCGAGACACCAGACGCGACATTTTAGATTCAGCAGACTTAAAAACCAAGGCCAAGCCAAATTACCAAAATGCCCTGACGAGTTTTTAACCTAGTAGAATATATACTGCCTAAGTGTTTGACGGCCGGGAGAGCTTTTTCTTTTCTAGACCTAGTTTTTGTTACAAGTTTCATTTAGGAGAGAAGATCACTTGTGATTGGAACTCTTTGTTTCATTTCCTTATCGTCTATTCTATGAGTTTATATTTACCCATTGATATGAATTGCTTTGCTATGTCTGAGTAGTTCAACTGTTAGATCCAGGGTTCAGATAGGTTTGTGGGATTAGCCCCAAACTATAGATCTGCCTTGTTGTGATATTCATGATAGATTTGTACTCATTGCTTGTTTTAGCCTAGCCAACTAGAACATGATCATAGGATTGCATATTCAAGCACCCTTGTTAGCCCATTCTGACATCTATCTATCATATTAGGATTGCTAGAGAGGGCTAACCGCCAATTTAGAATCTTAGTAGAGCATTTTCATACTCGCGCATAGGCCTGGCTAGAACCCATCGATCGATGTCCTCAACTGACAATCGATCGATGTTGGCAAAAGTGTATCGATCGACGTCTTAATAGACTATCGATCGACACTCTCTTGTGTCCGCCAGTGGTACATGCGACAGCTGATCACTGAGTTAAGCGATGAGCTCTAATATATCATGCATGCAACAGTTAGGCATCTATAGGAATTATAATCTCCAACACCTGAATAGTGGCCATGCATCTAATATCATTTCCAACCTAAGTTACATTTATCATTTACTCGCTAGTTACTATTGCTATTTTATTTAAAACATTACAACCTTTAGAATTAATAAACACTAGATTTAATTGTTCCCTAGCTCCTTGTGGATTCGATTCCTAAGTACTACATCTGAACCTCTTTTGATGAGAGTAACACTCCTTAGGGTAATTTGAGTGGTATCACACGGACATCTCGTACAGCTTCTCTTATGTCGCCAACGTGCTCTGGTCCTTCTCCCGACATGTCAGGTATGAACTCTGTTCCTAACACTTTGGTACCGACAACCCCGGTCTCTGCAACTCATCCTCATCCTCCACCACCTCCACCAAACCCTACGAGTATCACTCCTCCCGACACCCAAACACAAACCGCTCCACCCTACGAAACACCAAATCCCCCACCTGCACCAACTACAGAACCACGTACCTCATCACCCGAACACATTCCACCACCTCCACCTATTGCTAACGCCCATCCCATGAAATCCCGCTCCAAGAACCAGATCATCAAACCAAAAACCAAAATCTCCCTCACCGCTACTACAACTCAAACCAAACCAAAAATACCCACCTCCGTTGCAGAGGCACTTCGTGACCCTCGCTGGCGCGCTGCTATGCTTGCTGAGATCAATGCGATCATCAGAAACGGCACCTATGAGCTGGTTCCACCAGAACCTCATCAAAATATTGTTGGTGGTAAATGGATTTTCACTATCAAATATCTGCCTAATGGTGACATAGACAGGTACAAAGCGCAGTTCGTCGCAAAAGGATTTCACCAACAGCAAGGCCACGACTTCAATGAGACCTTCAGCCCAGTTATAAAATCCACCACGATCCGCGCTGTTCTTGATGTTGCAGTGAAGAAAGCGTGGCCAATACGTCAACTTGATGTCAATAATGATTTTCTTCAAGGAACTCTTGAAGATGAAGTATATGTTGCTCAACCTCAAGGTTTCATTGACAAGGACAGACCGAACTACGTGTGTCGCCTCAAGAAAGATCTCTACGGTCTCCGTCAAGCTCCACGAGCATGGTATATGGAACTCCGAAACCATCTTCTTAAACTCGGATTCACCAATAGCATCACAGACACCTCCCTCTTCACGCGACATGTAGGCAAAGACCATGTCTACATACTTGTCTATGTTGATGACATGTTGATCACAGGAAGCTCCTCCTCTCTCATCACTGTCTGCATCAACGATCTCTCTGCACGCTTCTCCATCAAGGACCTTGGCGAACTCCACTATTTCCTCAGCATTGAGGTCTCTCGAACTCGCTCTGGACTTCATCTTATGCAAAAGCGGTACATAACAGAGCTCCTCTCAAAGACCAACATGCTCAATGCCAAACCTGCTCCCACTCCTATGTCAACGACGCCAAAGCTATCAGTTGGCTCAGGAACACAACTCGATGACCCCTCAGAGTATCGACGCGTTGTTGGCAGCCTCCAACACTTAGCATTAATGAGACCAGACATTGCTTTCGCCGTCAATCGCTTATCTCAGTTCATGCATCAGCCAACAGACCTCCACTGGCAGGCTACGAAACGAGTACTCCGATTCCTTGCTGGCACAACAATGCACGGGATCCTGCTGCGCCCAGATACTCCCCTGACTCTCCATGTGTATTCTCATGCCGACTGGGCCGGTGACACCGATGACTATGTCTCAGGAAATGCCTATGTTGTCTATCTTGGAACCAACCCTATCTCCTGGTCGTCCAAGAAGCAGCGTGGTGTCGCGCGATCCTCCACTGAAGCTGAGTATAGATCTGTCGCCAACACAGCGTCTGAACTCCGATGGATCTGCTCACTCTTCTCTGACCTTGGAATCACCTTACCTGCAGCCCCGGTTGTCTACTGCGATAATGTCGGTGCAACCTACCTCTCCACTAACCCTGTCTTCCACTCCCGCATGAAACACATTGCACTCGACTATCACTTCATCCGAGACAATGTTCAGTCTGGAGCACTACGTGTTACCCATATCTCTACGAAAGACCAACTTGCTGATGCCCTTACTAAACCCTTAGCTCGGGAACGCTTTGCAGAACTTTCATCCAAGATTGGAGTCCGTCAACTGCCTCCATCTTGAGGGGGCATGTAAGAGAGATATAGTTAGAGGACCACCTTGTAATTAACTAATTGTGTAATCTCTATATATTGTGTAAATGTTCTCAATCAATAGAATCACGTAATTACATTTATAATGTGTATCCGTTAGCTGCTCGGGGAAAATGCACCTACCATTTATTTAAGAACATATTGGGACGGTACAAAGGAAAAGATGCATTTCGTCTGGTGAAGAATGCGGCGAGATGTTTTAGGATGTCTGACTTTATTGCAAATTTCGAGGAGATTGAAGCGATTATTCCTGCATTCCACGGCTACCTCCAAAGAGCTGATGTCTGACTGTGGATGCGTGTTAATTTCACGGGCGAGAGGTTCAATTTGATGACTACAAACATAGCGGAATCAATGAACAGAGCATTGTCGAATGTTAGAGGTCTAACCATTGTTCGAATACTAGAATCGATACGGGTTATGATGACCAGATGGTTTTCTGAACGGAGAGAGGATGCCAGATCGCAGCCAACGACGCTTACGCGTGGTGTCGAGAAACTACTACATTTAAGTCAGTCGTAACAGTAAAAATAAGTCCGTCTTTAAAATTCATAAAATTCTTAAGTCAGCCTTTGTAGTTCTTAAATCAGCCGTAATATGTAAGAAGTCAGTCGTTTCATATTTATTCTTTTTTTTGTTAATAGCATCGTGTAAGTGCCACCAGAGATTTGACGGTCCAAAGGATTGATGATCACCACACTGAAGTTAAGTATGGATCTTCTAGCGAAAGTGCACATGCCGGCGTTTCGAACGCGAGAAATTACCATGTGTACACGCAATCGTAGCTGCGGATTACAACAATGTTTGTCGTATATTCCTGTGCAGTCCTTACTATAAGAGTGCATATTTGGTGAGCGCATACGCTGAACCGGTCATGCCGGCTGACTCAGCGCAACCTGTTCCAGAAATCATGGCTAACCAACCGTGCTTTCCCCCGTCTATTCGTCAACAGCTAGAAAGACCTAAGAAAAATAGGATGAAATCTGCTTTAGAAGTTGCACTTCAAAACAAACGTCCTAGGAAAGAACACATATGTTCTCGATGTAGACATAGTGGACATAATGCGAAAATTTGTCCGATGTAAGCAAGTGTTGTAGGGGTTTTCATGTTTTTGTATTACCTTTGTGTTTTTGTTTTAATTTTTTTGGTATTACGACTGGATTAGGGATTTTCATGTTTTGTATTACGGCTGTGTTTTTGTTTTCATGTAAATGTATTACGGCTGAATTAGGGATTTTCATGTTTTCGATAAGTTACGGCTGGATTTTTGTTTTCAAACGGCTGATTTATTGAATGAATTTGTATTACAGCTGGGTTATGGAATAACTTCCCATCCAAAATAAGAAACGTCACGATATGAAAACCGTTTTACTGTCAATAAAGAAGGCACTTCTCGAACAGTTATATGTTCAACTCTCTATTTTTTACACAATTGCTCCCTCTCTCTCTAAATAAATTTCACAGTAAATGGGATATTTCCCTCTTCTTGAGTTGCCTGAAGAAATTCAGGCGTTGGTGGTTGAACGTGTTGCCCGTAACTCCTTCCAAGATCTCTATGGCCTCAAAGCATCGTCCAAGTCGATGAAGGCGTTAGCAGAGCGGCCTGGTGTATACCATTTTTACGATGTGTTATCCATTCCCTGGGGACTCAATATGCCTTCTTCGTTGTTGAAATCTTGCTACGCTGAGGGAAATCCAAGCACACTTTATATAAAGAGTGTACAGTTCTTCTTCTCATTCGGCCTTAAAGAAGATGGGCTTTCTCTCATGAAGCGTGCAGCAGATGCATGATATGAGCGTGCGGTGTATACACACGCAATGACTCAAGCAATCTTTTGTTGTGATGGGCAGTATTTTGCTAGTATTCCAAGAGAATCAGTTCAGAGGATAGGGAAACTAGTGCGATTTGTGATATGGGGATGGGGTTTGTGGCATTCTGGCGAGTTCCACCAAAATAGGGCCGTGTTCGTTTCAGCTTATGTTCCCTCGTTCTACAGATGCCAATGTGCAACACATGTGGAGTGACAATGTTTCTGCTTGTGGCACATTGACATGACTAAGGATGACAACATGTGTGAGCGCTGTTTCACAATCAAAGAGATTGGCACGTTCTTACGTGATTTTGAACCAATAAGCGTTATTAGGGACTCAAGGAATTGGTGAAGATGCAATCTATTGGAATCTTATATTTTTAAATTCTTTGCTATGCCATTATGTATGTCTCTGACTACAAATTAATGTAATGAAGGCTTAGTTATTGTTTCTTTTGGCTGATTTATAGTTTAATTACGGCTTAGTTATTTTTTTTATCACGACTTAGTTACTTAATTATGGCTGAGTTATTGTTTTATGACGGCTGATTTATTGTTTCTTTTTGCTGGTTTATAGTTGAATTATGGCTCGGTTTATGTTCAATTATGGCTGAATTATCATTAGTTTAATTAGGATGAGTTTTGGTCACATAATATGAAGTCATATTAGCATTAAACACCAGGCGAAAAAAAGTTAATTTACGTGCATTGCAAAACATTCAGATTTCTTAATTTACGTGCAGACATGTAAAACGTCGATTAAATACTTAATCCAGTTAAGCAAGCGGAGGGAGTAATATTTAGCCTCAATATTCTCATATTGTTGGCGGAGTTAAAGTATAAATCGTCTTGATATTATAAAGACATCCATATTTTCCACACGCGCCATCATTAATCGACAACTCAGTCCAATCAAGCAAGTGAAATCCCATTAATAATGAAAGTGGGTGAGTGAGTTACTTTATACGTTTTGGCTGAGTTAGCTTAAAGTGGATGAGTGAGTTACTTTATACGTTTTGGCTGAGTTAGCTTAAAGTGGGTGAGTGAGTTACTTTATACGTTTTGGCCGAGTTAGCTTAAAGTTGTGAGTGAGTTACCTATACGTTTGGGCTGAGTTAGCTTAAAGTTTTGAGTGAGTTACCTTATACGTCAGAAACGTTCAGATTACTTGACGGCTGAGTTACTGTAATACGTTAAGTCTGAGTTACATAAAACACATGCTTACTTATATGTACAAAACATTACTAAACAAAGAAGTAGTAGTAGCAAAGTAATGACATTCCAACCCCATAAAAAACCACATTCCTCAAACACCAACCCTGACTCATACATTCTTCTCCTTTTCCCTCAGGCGCCGTCTTCATTACTTCAATGTCTTTCTCCAACCGATCAACGTTAAGTCTGAATTCCGAGATGTATTTGTTCATGCCACTTATCAGTGACTTTATATCCTCAACCTCTTCAACCAAACACTCATCCGCCCATTTGAATAAATGTCTGTTTTCACAATATAACCAAATCTAAGTATTACGTTATAGAACAGGCGAAATAAAAACAAAAACAAAACGAACCTTATTATATCCTTTTCCGGTTCCATATGTAGAAATGAAACAGGGTTCACCACACCAACATTGTTTCGGCGTTCCACTTTCTGCGTTCAAACGTCGTCTGTAAGAATTTCCTGAAACGCAGGATGAAGAAGACATTTCGATTCTCAAAACAATTTCAGAAACAAAATGGAATCAAATGGAATTAGGGTGAGTAAGAAGACGACATGATGAAACGGCATCGTTTACTTATTTCCTTTTTTATTAAATATAATAATATTTAAATATCTCGAAATTGTAAATCTCTTGACACATGCGTGTCAGCCATGCATTTCAAACTCTTAATAATTAGCCTCGATTTTAGGTTTGAGCCGTCTCATTTTCCACACCCCCCATAATTAATCGACAACTCAGTCCAATCAAGCAAGCGGAAACGTCCCATTAGAAATGTATTATATTAACATTCACAGCTACGTTTTACTATGGCTGAATTATCATTCACATTATGGCTGGGTTTATGTTTAATTAACATTTACAACTGAGTTACCCTATACGTTTTGGCTGAGTTAACTTAAGCTAACATTCAAAGCTGAGTTACCTTATAAGTTCTGGCTGAGTTATTTTAACAGATACGGCTGAATTATATTCACATTATGGATGAGTTATAGTACTTAATATAAAAGAAATTTGAATTCCACATGTTTACATTCAAGAACCGAAATTATCAGATTCAAAATACAGACAATGCATCACTTTCAGAAACCAAAATTGTCAGGACCAAACTCTTCAAACATGTGGGCGAGAACACGCCAAACTCTTGTTAACATCCACGGAGGCTTGTCGCCTCCTATTGCCCAAGTTATCTTCAAATGGCGCATCTGGCAACGAAATAGCGTTATTGCTACAATATTAAAATGTGTCTAAAGTGTCGAATTACCCATTCGATCCCACGTGTTTTTGCGCTACAACAAAAAAAATACAAAACTGTTGAGAACACAAAATAAAAATAACTCAGCGACGCTATGCTGCCATTTTAAGTGGACAAACTGTTCTTACAGCGAGTTGAAGAAACCAGCGTTCCTTAAAATGATCGGGAATGGCGCAGTATGTCGGCCTATCATGAACTCATCCTTCTGCAAGAATCGACGGGATGACGAGGGAGAGATCACTTAAAAATTTAAACCAAATGCTACTGGTTGTGTCAACCAATTCTCCCAGACCAGGGTATAGAAGAGGGAGGTTTTCACGATTTGCAGAGCTTAGTATCGCATTAACACTGTTCTTTAACATTGTTGAAAAACCAGGAACAATCGGCATAACTTTTGATAGGAATAGAGAGATATTGTTTTGGTTTTTTTTCTAGAGAGAGAAAGGTGTAAGAGAAGTGACAATATATAGAGAGGAACAGAACGTCAAACGTGTTGAGTTAAAATTTCCCAATAATCAGTTATCTTTTTCCCGCCAAACGTCAAGATTAATTTACACTGTACGGCTGAGTTACTTTTACATTTACGGCTGACTTAGTAAATGGACTTTAGGGTTTAGGGTTGCTTATTTAGGGTTTAGGTTTGCTTATTTAGGGTTCAGGGTTGCTTATTTAGGGTTTATGGTGCAAGAAATATTATAAAAACAAAAATTAATAATAAATAACAGAATAATCGTTTATGAGTTTTGAATTATGCTCACACCTTATATATATCTGTTAAACTATGAGTAATTGTAAGATAACATATACCTCAAGATCATGATTGATTTAAACTCGTAAATTCAATAAAGAAGACACATTCAGTTGATTATATATTCATTTCAAATTTATAATTGGAGTTTCAATTTAACATTTTAAAGCATAAACATTTAATTTTTTTGTTGATAGGGTATGTTTGAGGTATGACTGAGTTAAAATATTGTAACGGCTGACTTATGCTAATCGATACGACTGAGTTATATAAATATTTTACGATTCTAGGGTATGTTTGGGGTAAGGTTGAGTTACACATATACGACACGGCTGAGTTATTAAAATGATAAGACTGAGTAAAATACTTAATAAAGTACATTATAATATAAGTCGAGTACAAAGCAACAACATAAGTCAAGTACAAAATAACAAACACATGTTCAATTAGCCAGCAATCTGCTCATCACAGAATTTCCTCATCGAGGATCTCTGCTGCCATCTTCATCCATAAACCTTGAATATTTTTATTTTTTATCTCATCAAACGTTACACCAAGCGCTAGACACTCCACAAACTTCAACAAATACACCCCGCAATCGCCAATCTGGGTGTTTTGTGGAGTGTATCTTTTGCTCCTCCTTCTGAATGAGAACTTCTTCTTACTAGGGGCTCTAATATTGGCAGGAATATGCTCACTCAATATATACGGAATCATGTGCGTCAACGGTTTAAACGAATTTAGAATTCTCTGCTCACTTTCGGGTGTTACCTCTCCAAAGATTGGATCGTAGCAATCAATCTTCTCCTTCTTCAGATTCACCTGATACGCAAACCAGTGATTTCCGCCGGTTTGAAGACATCCGTACAAGTGATCCACATCTTCATACCTCTTCAAGTTTGTTGGACAGTGATCGGGAAGCTTACCCTTTACCATATCTTCATAACCATTGCGTTTGAAATTTAACATACAAGGTTTTATCTTGAACTGAGTGAAATCGTGAACCAAAACACTTTGCCACCAAAGATCAACGAAGACAATCCTCTTGGACCAGAATGGAGTGGGATTTCGCATGGACCTTTTAATGAGGACGTTCAAATATGCAACGACATGCTACACAAATAATATTAACAAGTCAGCCGTGATATAATAAAAGAATATGTAAGTCAGCCGTAATATAATATATAACTCAGCCGTGCTAAAAGAATTTGTAAGTCAGCCATAATCAAATATATAACTCAGCCGCAATATAATAAAATTAATATATAACTCAGCCGCACTAAAGACTTACATTATCAAACACCCATCCATATTCCTTTTCCGGCCACGGTCTGTCATGGATGAGTATGCTGTAGAAATCAGACTTATGATCAGCGGAGAGGACAACTGCTTTATCTGCTGGTGATGGTGGTTTGGGTGGAATTCCCTTAATGTGTTGCATCAGTTTTTCGAGTAGCACCGGAACAACAGGTGCTAGAGGGTCATATATTACTGATGAAGGATTAACATTTTTCCTCATACACGTCGTTCCATTATCTCCTACGAACGGGAAAACTGCTGCTGACAAAACTGTCGCCTTTGAAAACCCTTTTGGAGTTAACTGAACACTTTTCTCCAGATATTCTTTAACTATGGCAGATCTAACCAGGTCAGATCCCTCGATGTCAGACTCCGGCGCGAAATCGTTCTCTCCTTCAACAACTTCCTCAGTCACATCAGCAAATACACTGTCTTCTCCAGATGGAGTCACCTCTTTGTTCTTTGATTCAGCATGTTTTTGCTTCTTTAGGTCAGCCTCTTGTTTCTTCTTTAACTCAGCCTCTTTTTTCTTGCCCTCAGCCTCTTGTTTCTTCTTACCCTCAGCTTCTTTTTTCTTAGCCTCAGCATCTTTTTTCTTAGCCTCAGCCGCTTTTTTTCTTAGCCTCAGCCGCTTTTTTCTTAGCCTCAGCCTTCTCCTTCCTCTTAAATACAGCATCTGCAAGCGCTACTTTTTTCTTCTCATCGGCTTCCTCACCCTTAACAGTACACTTGCCCCTGCAGCCGCATCCATAGGCTGGAACCTTAGCATCCTTATCATCCTTAGTAGCCTTTGAAGGAGAAATTAATACAAAATCAACATGTTGACTATCAAGATCAGTAGCTTTAGCGACACTACCAAACTCCTCAGCCAAAGTCCTTTCACCCCTGATTCCTTATCAAGCTCCTTCGCCAAATTCTTTTTTAGTCCAAAAACCTTACCAGGAATCGCAGCTAACGCTTGACTATTGACAGAGTTCTGCTGCTTTTGAACCCGCGGTGATGCCAACATTAAAGATTTATCTGCTGATGGTGGAGAGGGGTTATCATTGTTTTCGGGAATTTTCACAACTCCCAGAACTTTCAGACGCTCCTCCAGTAAAGCTTTCACGCTGTCATCAATGGTCTTTTGGTCCATCAATGGTCTGTTCCGGTCTAACTCGTAAGCTTCCAACCGTGAGTCAAACTGCTCAAATTTCCTGGAAATATTATCCAGAGTACTCACAATGGTCCTCAGAGTCGCTTTGTTCCCCAACTCCAAATCTTTGCTACCTTCTTTCTCTCTAGAACCCTTTCCCGCTGCAGCAACTTCAGACTCATTATGTGTCTTAACTTTCTTCTGCTTCTTAGTTGTGTGGGAACCGAAATTCGCACTGTCGATTTCCATTTAAATAAGGAAACTAGGAAAACCCTAATTTCCCAGAGGTCCTGGATATCTGCTAATACCACACTTCAAGCAATCAGAACACGAGAATGACAACGATAAAATATAAGAAATCGAAAAGAGAGCAAAGTAGATTTTATTCCGAATTTGCGTTTGAGCGTTACAACAAGGTAAGAGCCTGGGCTACGAGAGCTGTCGGCGAGATTCCTAGTTCTAAAACCCTAAGACGGAAGTAACCTAATTGAGTCGCAGCTCGAATAACAAAAACGAAAATATGCCTAAATTGCTCTAAGTGCTAAGTTTGCTCTGAAAAGTTCTCCCTCCATGCCTCTCGCCTAGGACGCCTTATATACTCGCTCCAAGGTCGGTTTACGCTTTTACTCTTATGCCCTTAAGCCGTCATAGCATAAAATGGAGATATTCCATTTTCTCCGATCTTCGTATTTATCCTCAAAATTTCGTATTAATCCGCGGAAACATGACATTTATCCTTCCTTGCGCGCCAAGCGTAAACCATGCTACGGTTAACGGGCGTTTGGTTAAGAAATCGTAGGATTGGCCTCGAGTCGTGTTTTAGGTCCCTTTGGGCCGTCTTCCGACTCGAAGCGTTTACTGCGACTTCTTTCGATAAAGAACGAACTTTCCGCGGTTTTAACCGCAAAGCTTGATCGATGATTTAGAATGGCAGAAAACATGAACTGAGTTCGCTACGGTCTTCGGGAGATAGCATCGAAGGATAGACAAGAATGCATGGCCTGGTGTCGTATCGACGTTTCGGATGAGCCGTCTGTCCCGCTCGGTCGCTCCGTAGCGACCGAGCGGGATGGACTCACGTAGCGACCGAGCTTGGCTCGAACTCGATCGCTACGTAGTGACCGAGCTTGGCTCGAGCTCGGTCGCTACGTAGCTGATACCACTCAAATTACCCTAAGGAGTGTTACTCTCATCAAAAGAGGTTCAGATGTAGTACTTAGGGATCGAATCCACAAGGAGCTAGGGAACAATTAAATCTAGTGTTTATTAATTCTAAAGGTTGTAATGATTTAATGAAATAGCAATAGTAACAAGCGAGAAAATGATAAATGTAACTTAGGTTGGAAATGATATTAGATGCAGGGCCACTATTCAGGTGTTGGAGATTATAATTCCTATAGATGCCTAACTGTTGCATGCATGATATATTAGAGCTCATTTGCTTAACTCAGTGAACAGCTGTCGCATGTACCACTGGTTAACATACTAGATCTTGTGTCTCACCGGTTAGATGCAGACACAAGAGAGTGTCGATCGATAGTCTATGAAGACGTCGACCGATACACCTTTGCCAACATCGATCGATTGTCAGTTGAGGACATCGATCGCCGGTTCTAGCCAGGCCTATGCGCGAGTATGAAAATGCTCTACTAAGATTCTAAATTGGTGGTTAGCCCTCTCTAGCAATCCTAATATGATAGATAGATTTCAGGATGGGATAACAAGGGTGCTTGAATATGCAATCCTATGATCAAGTTCTAGTTAGCTAGGCTAAAACAGGCAATGAATACAAATCTATCATGAATATCACAACAAGGCAGATCTATAGTTTGGGGCTAATCCCACAAACCTATCTGAACCCTGGATCTAACAGTTGAACTATTCAGACATAGCAAAGCAATTCATATCAATAGATAAATAGAAACTCATAGAATAGATGATAAGAAATAGAAACAAGGAGTTCCAATCACAAGTGATCTTCTCTCCAAATGAAACTTGTAACAAAACTAGGTCTAGAAAGAAAAAGCTCTCTCTGCCGTCAAAACACTTGCAGTATATATTCTACTAGGTTAAAAACTCGTCAGGGCATTTTGGTAATTTGGCTTGGCCTTGGTTTTTAAGTCTGCTGAATCCAGAATATCGCGTCTGGTGTCTCGACATCGATCGATGGTACTTGTGTACATCGATTGATATTAATCTTCATCTGTCAAGGCATTTCCTGATATCGATCGTCAGCACTGATGCGCATCGATCGATTATTCTTCCTCTCATCGACCTCTAAGTGGTCAGCTCGGGTGAAGTGTCCTTTAAGCTCCAAAATGCTCCAAACTCATAGCTTTACTCCGAAATGCATCTGAACCTGAAAACATACCTAGAAGAGTAGAAAACATAGATATATATATAGTAAAATACTAATATACCATGGATAAAAGTGGGTCAAATCCAAGGTATATCAGTAGCAACCGAGCGTGGCGCCTTTAGTCGCTGCGTAACGACCTTTTTCGAGCTCTGTTCGGACGTCTCATTTTTCCTCCCGCAAAGCTTTTCGTAAGAAAGAATCTATTTCAAAAAAGTATTCATCGGAGAAAGTTCTCATTTTCTTCCTCGGACGTTTTGAATGTTAACGTCGTCGTAACCGTTTTTGTCCCCAACAGTTAGCCCCCCAGCTCGTTAGAGTCGTGACTCCAGCGGGCAGATTGACGATTTTGCCAAATTTAAGCATATTGGACGAAGTTTATACTTTAAACTCCGCAGCACAAAAATCATCGAGACAGTATGTGTGTTAAAGATATGAATTCCGAACCCATACTTCTATAAGTAGTGAGCTCTTGTAATTCATTTTCTTCACACCTTCCCTTCTTCAAACCTCTCTAGCTCCAAAACTTTTTTTTTCAACATGTCTTCCTCCCAAGGTGACAACAGAGATTCTGACGTCGAGATGCGCGAGGCCACTTCTCCGGCTCCGGTTCCGACTTCTTGATATACCTTGGATTTGACCTGTTTTCATCCATGGTATATAAGTGTTTTACTATATATATACCTATGTTTTCTACTCTTCTAGGTATGTTTTCAGGTTCAGGTGCATTTTGGAGTAAAGCTATGATTTTGGAGCATTTTGGAGCTTAAAGGACATTTCACCCGAGCTGACCATGTAGAGGTCGGAGAGAGGAAGAACAATCGATCGATGCGCATCCAGTGCTGTCGATCAACACCAAGAGATTGCTCTACAGATAAAGATTAATATCGATCGATGTACACAAGTACCATCGATCGATGTCGAGACATTGGACACGCGACATTTTGGTTCCAGCGGACTTAAAACCCAAGGCCAAGCCAATTACGAAAATGCCCTGACAAGCTTTTAACCTAGTAAATTATATACTGCCTAAGTGTTTTGACGGCAGAGAGCTTTTTGGGTTACAGTTTTACTTTGAGAGAGAAGAGAGAGTTTGGGAGAGAAGATCACTTGTGATTGGAACTCCTTGTTTCCATTTCTTTTCATCTATACTATAAATTTCTATTTCTTCATTGTTATGAATTGCTTTGCTATGTCTGAGTAGTTCACTTATTAGATCCAGGGTTCAGATAGGTTTGTGGGATTAGCCCCAAACTATAGATCTGCCTTGTTGTGATATTCATGATAGATTTGTATTCATTGCTTGTTTTAGCCTTGCTAACTAGAATTTGATCATAGGATTGCATACTCAAGCACCCTTGTTATCCCATCCTGACATTTATCTATCATATTAGGACTACTAGAGAGGGCTAACTGCCAATTTAGTAACTTAATAGGGCATATCATACTCGCGCATAGGCCTGGCTAGAACCCGTCAATCGATGTCCTCAACTGACTATCGGTCGACGTAGGCAAATGTGTATCAGTCGACGTCCCAATAGGACCATCGATCGACACTCTTTCGTTGTCAACATACTAACCGTTGAGATACGAGGTCTAGCCTGTTAACCAGTGAAACATGCGACAGCTGATCACTGAGTTAAGCGGTTGAGCTCTAACATATCATGCATGCAACAAATAGGCATCAATAGGTATTATAATCTCCAACACCTGAATAGTGGCCCTGCATCTAATATCATTTCCAACCAAGTTACATTTACTATTTACTTCGCTTGTTACTATTGCTATTTCACTTAAACATTTACAACTCTTAGAATTAATAAACACTAGATTTAATTATTCCCTAGCTCCTTGAAGATTCGATCCCTAAGTACTACATCTGAACCTCTTTTGATGAGAGTAACACTCCTTAGGGTAAGTTGAGTGGTATCAATAAGTCTGAACAGGACTTGGTGGTTAAAACCATTAAGGCTTGATTCATAAAGACTCCAATAAAAGAGTTCGAAACGGGACTTGGAGGCGGCAATCTTCTAGGCTTGCTTTCGCAAAGAACTCTTGGATATAGATCAGAAAGAAGTGAACAGAGCTTGGTGGCAACCACCATTAAGTTTTGATTCATGGAAGCCTGTCCAATCTTGGTCACTGATCCTGCAATGGAAGCAGACTTTGACTCAAGAGAGAAAATTAGAGAGAGAGAAACTATGAACTAACTTTTACCTGCAGATCCAGATACTTGTCTGAAATCCTTGCATCCTATGATCGATACTCCCAAGGTAAAGCATTCACTTTATATTTATGCTAAGAAATGAAGTCAGTAGAGGGGATGTCAGACGTGAATTGATGAGTTGTGTTATGTTAGAAATGGTTGCTAAGCTAGGATATTGCATAGTGTGCTTCTGTGATTAGGACTTTTTAAATGTGGTTGCAAAATTGTTGAGGAAAATATTTCTATGGTTTAAAATCTTAAGTCCCTAATATTTTCAAACCTCTTTCGAGAGATCAGATGTATGTTTTGCTTGAGGACAAGCAAAGGGTAAGTCTCGGGAGTTGATATACCTTGATTTGACCCGTTTTCATCCATGGTATATAAGTGTTTTACTATATATATATCTATGTTTTCTACTCTTCTAGGTATGTTTTCAGGTTCAGGTGCATTTCGGAGTAAAGCTATGACTTTGGAGCATTTTGGAGCTTAAAGAACATTTCACCCGAGCTGACCATATAGAGGTCGACGAGAGGAAGAACAATCGATCGATGCGCATCCAGTGCTGTCGATCGACACCAAGAGATGCCTCGACAGATGAAGATTAATATCGATCGATGTACACAAGTACCATCGATCGATGTCGAGATATTGGACACGCGACATTTTGGATCCAGCGGACTTAAAACCCAAGGCCAAGCCAAATTACGAAAATGCCCTGACGAGTTTTTAACCTAGTAGATTATATACTGCCTAAGTGTTTTGACGGCATAGAGCTTTTTGGGTTATAGTTTTTCTTTGAGAGAGAAGAGAGAGTTTTGGAGAGAAGATCACTTGTGATTGGAACTCCTTGTTTCCATTTCTTTTCATCTATACTATGAATTTCTATTTCTTCACTGTTATGAATTGCTTTGCTATGTCTGAGTAGTTCACTTATTAGATCCAGGGTTCCGATAGGTTTGTGGGATTAGCCCCAAACTATAGATCTGCCTTGTTGTGATATTCATGATAGATTTGTATTCATTGTTTGTTTTAGCCTTGCTAACTAGAACTTGATCATAGGATTGCATACTCAAGCACCCTTGTTATCCCATCCTGACATTTATCTATCATATTAGATTACTAGAGAGGGCTAACCGCCAATATAGTAACTTAATAGGGCATATCATACTCAAGATAGGCCTGGTTAGAACCCGCCGACGATGTCCTCAACTGACTATCGGTCGACGAGGTAAAGGTGTATCGGTCGGCGTCCCAATAGGACCATCGATCGACACTATTTCGTTGTCAACATACTAACCGTTGAGACACAAGATCTAGCCTGTTAACCAGTGAAACATGCGACAGCTGATCACTGAGTTAAGCGGTTGAGCTCTAACATATCATGCATGCAACAAATAGGCATCAATAGGTATTATAATCTCCAACACCTGAATAGTGGCCCTGCATCTAATATCATTTCCAACCAAGTTACATTTACTATTTACTTCGCTTGTTACTATTGCTATTTCACTTAAACATTTACAACTCTTAGAATTAATAAACACTAGATTTAATTATTCCTAGCTCCTTGAAGATTCGATCCCTAAGTACTACATCTGAACCTCTTTTGATGAGAGTAACACTCCTTAGGGTAAGTTGAGTGGTATCAATAAGTCTGAACAGGACTTGGTGGTTAAAACCATTAAGGCTTGATTCATAAAGACTCCAATAAAAGAGTTCGAAACGGGACTTGGAGGCGGCAATCTTCTAGGCTTGCTTTCGCAAAGAACTCTTGGATATAGATCAGAAAGAAGTGAACAGAGCTTGGTGGCAACCACCATTAAGTTTTGATTCATGGAAGCCTGTCCAATCTTGGTCACTGATCCTGCAATGGAAGCAGACTTTGACTCAAGAGAGAAAATTAGAGAGAGAGAAACTATGAACTAACTTTTACCCGCAGATCCGTGATACTTGTCTGAAATCCTTGCATCCTATGATCGATACTCCCAAGGTAAAGCATTCACTTTATATTTATGCTAAGAAATGAAGTCAGTAGAGGGATGTCGACGGAATTGATGAGTTGTGTTATGTTAGAAATGGTTGCTAAGCTAGATATTGCATAGTGTGCTTCTGTGATTAGGACTTTTTAAATGTGGTTGCAAAATTGTTGAGGAAAATATTTCTATGGTTTAAAATCTTAAGTCCCTAATATTTTCAAACCTCTTTCAGAGAGACTGCATGTATGTTTTGCTTGAGGACAAGCAAAAGGGTAAGTCTCGGGGAGTTGATATACCTTGGATTTGACCCGTTTTCATCCATGGTATATAAGTGTTTTACTATATATATATCTATGTTTTCTACTCTTCTAGGTATGTTTTCAGGTTCAGGTGCATTTCGGAGTAAAGCTATGACTTTGGAGCATTTTGGAGCTTAAAGAACATTTCACCCGAGCTGACCATATAGAGGTCGACGAGAGGAAGAACAATCGATCGATGCGCATCCAGTGCTGTCGATCGACACCAAGAGATGCCTCGACAGATGAAGATTAATATCGATCGATGTACACAAGTACCATCGATCGATGTCGAGATATTGACACGCGACATTTTGGATCCAGCGGACTTAAAACCCAAGGCCAAGCCAAATTACTTAAAATGCCCTGACGAGTTTTTAACCTAGTAGATTATATACTGCCTAAGTGTTTTGACGGCATAGAGCTTTTTGGGTTATAGTTTTTCTTTGAGAGAGAAGAGAGAGTTTTGGAGAGAAGATCACTTGTGATTGGAACTCCTTGTTTCCATTTCTTTTCATCTATACTATGAATTTCTATTTCTTCACTGTTATGAATTGCTTTGCTATGTCTGAGTAGTTCACTTATTAGATCCAGGGTTCCGATAGGTTTGTGGGATTAGCCCCAAACTATAGATCTGCCTTGTTGTGATATTCATGATAGATTTGTATTCATTGTTTGTTTTAGCCTTGCTAACTAGAACTTGATCATAGGATTGCATACTCAAGCACCCTTGTTATCCCATCCTGACATTTATCTATCATATTAGGATTACTAGAGAGGGCTAACCGCCAATATAGTAACTTAATAGGGCATATCATACTACAAGATAGGCCTGGTTAGAACCCGCCGATCGATGTCCTCAACTGACTATCGGTCGACGTAGGTAAAGGTGTATCGGTCGGCGTCCCAATAGGACCATCGATCGACACTATTTCGTTGTCAACATACTAACCGTTGAGACACAAGATCTAGCCTGTTAACCAGTGAAACATGCGACAGCTGATCACTGAGTTAAGCGGTTGAGCTCTAACATATCATGCATGCAACAAATAGGCATCTATAGGTATTATAATCACCAACACCTGAATAGTGGCCCTACATCTAATATCATTTCCAACCAAGTTACATTTACTATTTACTTCGCTTGTTACTATTGCTATTTCACTTAAACATTTACAACTCTTAGAATTAATAAACACTAGATTTAATTGTTCCCTAGCTCCTTGTGGATTCGATCCCTAAGTACTACATCTGAACCTCTTTTGATGAGAGTAACACTCCTTAGTGTAATTTGAGTGGTATCAAATTTGGCGCCGTTGCCGGGGAGCTTTGATCGCCATTAGATTTAGTTTTATTGATTCTTATTCTTATCTCTACCCCCTTTCTAACATAATCTTTTTCTTGTATTTTCAGGTGCATGTCCATCGGTACCAGAAGCAACAAGGAGAAAGACTTGCTGTTCTCAGACGATCCTGCTCACTTGGAACGCACCATCCGTAGAGGTCAACGTTCCACATCGCTCGACGCAACAACTTTTTCGTCGATCGATACTCACAACCAACCGTCGACCGACACCAGACCATCATCGTCGATCGATCCGAATCGTTCGACAACGATCGATACTACACCGCGTACGTCGATCGATACCTTGTCGTAAGAAAAGGTAAACATTATTACTCTAACACAGGACGTGAACGGAAACCTGTATGACCAGAACGGTCATCTGCGTAATGAAACAGGTCAGAAAATAGACGCTCGATCGAAACCACTGGCCGACTATAATCGCCCAGATGAGTACTATTCCAACAGATCAGCTATTCGACTACCGGAGATCCAGAAGCAAAATTTTGAGCTGAAGCCTCAATACTACACTCTCGTGTCGCAGATACCGTACTCTGGGTTACCGCACGAGCATCCTTTGGACCATCTAGAACGGTTCGAGGATCTAATCGCTTCTATTCGGATGTAAGGAGTCCCCGAAGATTACCTGTTGGCAAGCTCTTCAGATACACGCTGAATGGAGAAGCGATTCCCTGGCTTAGGCAGCAACCCACATGATCCTTAACATCCTGGGCCGACTTCAAGAATGCTTTCTTACGAAACTTCTTCGATGAGGCGCGCGCTGAAGAACTTCGGAACAAAATTTCCACATTTTCGCAGGAGGCTGGAGAGTCCTTCAAAGATGCGTGGATTAGATTTAGGTTCTTCCAGCGAGACTGTCCACACCACGGATTTAACGAAGTGCAGCTGCTAAGCACTTTCTTCCGAGGTCTCGCCTTACAGTATCAAATGGCTCTTGATACGGCGAGTGAAGGAAACTTCACTACTCGGAATCCGTTGGAAGCTGTGAGACTTATCGAAAACCTTGCTAACAGCAGCAACACCAAAAACACTGACTCTGAACGGAAGAAGTCGGTAGCCTCTATCGGGAAGGAACAAATGGACGAAGTAAGAGCTAAGTTAGATGTGGTGCACGAGCTTCTTAGGAAGCAAGTCTGTTCAGCTGAAAGAGAAGTAGCAGATACGGAAGGAGAAGAAAATGTGAACTACATCGGAGGTACCGGATTCTAAAAATTTGGAAACCAGGGCAGAAACAGAAACTTCTTTGGAAATGGCCAAAAAAGTAACCAAAATTCATAATTTCAAAAACCCTTCAACAACAGCAAAAGCTACTCGAACTCTTACTACCAAAATCCACCACCCCAGACTCAGGAAAGCAAAATCGAAGAAATGCTTGATCGAGTACTGTTGGGACAACAACAAATCACTGTGGATTTCAACGGTAATCGGAGTACGAAACAAAGTACTCAGAATCGATCGACACCCCCACTTTTCCATCGATCGATTCTAATGAGTCAACAGTGACCGATGACCGCAACAACACATCGCTCGACGTTGATCAGCCGGTTGACCATTTCGCTCCACCTAATCATTGTTACCCTCACTTTTCCTTCCACCCTCCAAGCAAGAGAGGACGTGATGATTATTCCATAGGCAGTTGGGCAGACAGTAGTTTCCATGAAAGTTTTGCAGTTGACACTGTAATTACTTCACCTAACGAGAAACATACAGAGGAATACGATGAGGATTATTGGAAAGAACGTGCAATAGAAATGTCTTTGCAGGATGAAAGATTTGAAACACATAAGTTCACCAACACGTTTCCAACATCGTTCGACGAAGTGCACTCCACATCGGTCGATACCCACCCTCGTCCAGCAAAACAACCGCTCACATCGATCGACACCCATACAGGAACATCGATTGATATTCGCGCCGCAGCGAAAATTCAGGAGCTGGAGAATATTCCCACTCCAACTAGGTTTATAAATACCTATTTAAAACGTTTTGCACCCCTGAAACCACCTCCACACACCAAAGCAGACACACAAGCAGAAAAGATGAACACACTTCCATCTACATCAACCGGAAAATCCATGAGGAGCAATCATCTCAAGAACACAAGTTCTGCAGAAATTATTCTGCCCTCGATCGATGCATCTGTATCAACATCGATCGATACTACTCTAAACCCTAATCTTTCTATTTCTAAATTGAATGATAATGCAATCATTGATTATGGTTTTCTAACACCTGATGAATTTGGTATTTTCAGGGACCCATATGGCAACGTACGTGCAATAGATGGAAGGATCTTACAAGTGTCCAGAGAGGACATAGCATATATCCTACAAGTGGCCAATGGACCTGACAACCTATTCTCACAGCAACGTTGCACTCCAGCAGTCATTCAAACCGATCCAAACAACCACGTAGGAGTCGCCACAACAGAAATCAATCCAGATCTTTCATACGAACCAAAAGGTCAAGCATCGATCGACGGGACAACTGAGACATCGATCGATAGGGTAACATCAACGTCAAACGATAGGGATGACCCGACGTCGATCGACAGACGTTATGAATTTGGAAACCGCGCTTTTGACATGTACGGAGCCAGAAAGTTCACTTGGGAACGAAGAGACGGGTATGGAGTCTACAGAGATGAGTGTGGACACGCACGAGGCGTAGCTGGTGAGATGATACCTGTCACAAAGGACGACATCAGGATATTACTAGAAAGAGCATATCTTTTTGAAGAGAGACACATCTGTCTTCCAGAAAATGCCACTTCCTTCACACTCACAAGAATGGCACCAGAACTCTACACCAAAGATGAAATCAACGAGATGGTGACTGGTATTTGTGGAGCTCAGGAAAAACTGGGAGAGGAGCTCAAATCATTGGTAGAAGATACACATCAACCTTTGGATAGAGGCTACAATGAGCTTTTCTGAAGTATGGTAGAAATGAGGACAGAAATTGAGAGTTTACATCAGCAACTTGAGAATGAAGCCACGACCTCAGCATCGATCGACGCACCACATGCACCATCGATCGACGTCAGTCTTCCTACAGCCCAGATCCCTGCAGAACCGCAATGTTCAGCAGAACACAAGGATGAATGGGAAGTCTCATACATCGACACAAGGATAAACGACGTGTACTACCCTCTCAACAACAACGTGGACTGGCTGAGCACTAAAATCGAGTTACTACAGCAAGATCTGGACACCATTCGCAAGAAGGACCAACAACCAGCCACATCGATCGACGTGTGTAACATCACATCGCTCGACGCTAAGGTCTCAGCCATGAATGAGAGGCTGAGGACTTACGAGGACATGCATGACCGCTTCATATCACCAGCCATGCTAGATTTAAACAAATTGTCTAGTCAAATACTTCATGCCCAAAGGGATATTGATAACATTACTAATCAAAATTTTTTGCAGGCAAACTCATCTTCGATCGACAGGCTACGAGGGCCTTGGATCGATGGCAAGAATCCTGTGGAGTTACTTCCCTACACAGCAGCAGAGGTTGACAAGATCACATCGAAGATCTACACTGCTATAGACACCATGGAGGAACAATTTGAAAAACGCTGCGATGACATCTACTTTCAATTCGACAACAGAATCAGTGGACTAGACAGCCACGCAGAATGGCTACAGAAAGAAGTCAAAGCCATTCAGAGGCAACTCGCAGCCCAACACCAGATGGTAAGTCGCCGAGATCGACCGGCGAACACATAATCGCATCGATCGACGCCGAGTCTACACCAGCCGACGAGCAGCTGATACACAAGATGATAGAGTCAATGCACAAGGAACTGACAGAAATTTCAGCATACACCTATGACAACATAGGCTGGCACCAGGTCAGCATTGACAACATTCAGGATAGGCAACAGAACATCTCCAATGTACTTGAGAAGATGAATGACAAATGGACAAGAAATGATGAGGCCACAAGAAGTTTCATCGCATCTTGGTCCAGAATGTGCAGAGATGACGTGGATGCTTGTTTTCCAACAAGCAGCTGTTTCTCCACCAAATAGCCACTCACTACCACAGTCAAGCTAAATGACTATAACCAAGCGCTGAGTGGGAGGCAACCCACTATTAGGTATTTTATTTTTGTTTTATTAGCTAGCATTTATTTACTTTCGTTTTATTTCTTTCAGATTTAGGAGACCCAAGTAGGAGGACCTGAATATCGACCGCCGACGAAACGTCGACATCGCTCGACATAGACAACCACATGACGATAGATGTAACATTTTCCCATCGATCGATATCTAATCCGGTCAGATGTATCTTCCCTACTTGTTACATTTCGTACATCATGAACTATTCCATCATAACTCCGGCTGAGTTACACTGGGACAGTGTAATTTAAGTCCGGGGGAGATTTATTGATACAATTTATTTTATTCTTATATAAAAGGAATTTTAATAAATTATGCTTAGCTATTGAAAATAAGGACTATAATCTTATATTGATTTAAACTTGAATATCTAACCAATCTTTAGCACCATTTTAGATTTACTGATTGCAGAAAGCACTATAGATGCTAAAGCAGATCAACCTATCAACTACACACTTGCCTTGAAACGTATGAAGTAACCAAAGCTGATTTCCAACACTAAACCTGACATAACAACTTGTCTTGGGGCTTTGTATACATGGGATCGGATTCTTCAGACAAGTCTGGTAGGTAACGCCTTGTGTAGATTATTTATCATATTTTCTCTCTCTAAATTTCGACCCTAGAATAGTTTGTCATTGCTTTGTTAAAAAAAATATATATATATATATATAAAATAAAAATAAGATCTATTGTTTGCTTTGGATGAGTGATATACCTTGGATTTGACCCATTTTTATCCATGGTATATAAGTATTTTACTATATATATATCTATGTTTTCTACTCTTCTAGGTATGTTTTCAGGTTCAGGTACATTTCAGAGTAAAGCTATGATTTTGGAGCATTTTGGAGCTTAAAAGACATTTCACCCGATCTGACCACTTAGAGGTCGACGAGAGAAAGAACAATCGATCGATGGGCATCAGTGCTGACGATCGATATCAGGAAATACCTCGACAGATGAAGATTAATATCGATCGATGTACATAAGTATCATCGATCGATGTCGAGACACCAGACGCGATATTTTGGATTCAGCAGTTTTAAAAACCAAGGCCAAGCCAAAGTACCAAAATGCCCTGACGAGTTTTTAACCTAGTAGAATATATACTGCCTAAGTGTTTTGACGGCAAGGAGAACAGAGCTTTTTCTAGACCTAGATTTGTTACATGTTTCATTTGGGAGAGAAGATCACTTGTGATTGGAACTCCTTGTTTCTATTTCTTTTCATCTATACTATGAGTTTCTATTCCTCTATTGTTATGAATTGCTTTGCTATGTCTGAGTAGTTCAACTGTTAGATCCAGGGTTCAGATAGGTTTGTGGGATTAGCCCCAAACTATAGATATGCCTTGTTGTGATATTCATGATAGATTTGTATTCATTGCTTGTTTTAGCCTTGCTAACTAGAACTTGATCATAGGATTGAATACTCAAGCACCCTTGTTATCCCATCCTGACATCTATCTATCATATTAGGATTGCTAGAGGGGCTAACCGCCAATTTAGCATCCTAGTAGGGCATTTCATACTCGCGCATAAGCCTGGCTAGAACCCGTCGATCGATGTCCTCAACTGAAAATCGATCGACGTTGGCAAAGGTGTATCGGTCGACGTCTTAATAGACCATCGATCGACACTCTCTCGTTGTCTGCATACTAACCGTTGAGACACGAGATCTAATCTGTTAACCAGTGGTACATGCGACAGCTGATCACTGAGTTAAGCGAATGAGCTCTAATATATCATGCATGCAACAGTTAGGCATCTATAGGTATTATAATCTCCAACACCTGAATAGTGGCCCTGCATCTAATATCATTTACAACCAAGTTACTTTTATTATTTATTCGCTTGCTACTATTGCTATTTCATTTAAACATTTACAACCTTTAGAATTAATAAACACTAGATTTAATTGTTCCCTAGCTCCTTGTGGATTTGATCCCTAAGTACTACATCTGAACCTCTTTTGATGAGAGTAACACTCCTTAGGGTAATTTGAGTGGTATCAAATTTGGCGCCGTTGCCGGGGAGCTTTGATCGCCATTAGATTTAGTTTTATTGATTTTTATTCTTTTCTCTATCCCCTTTCTAATAATCATTTTCTTGTCCTTTCAGGTGCATGCCCAGCGGTACCTGAAACAACAAGGAGAAAGACTTGCTGTTCTCAGACGATCCTGCTCATTTGGAATGCACCATCCATAGAGGTCAACGTTCCACATCGCTCGACGCAACAACTTCGTCGTCGATCGATACGCACAACCAACCGTCGACCAACACCAGACCATCATCGTCGATCGATCCCAATCGTTCGACAACGATCGATCCCAATCGTTCGACAACGATCGATCCCAATCGTTCGACAACGATCGATCCCAATCGTTCGACAACGATCGATCCCAATCGTTCGACAACGATCGATCCCAATCGTTCGACAACGATCGATCCCAATCGCTCGACAACGATCGATCCCAATCGCTCGACAACGATCGATCCCAATCGTTCGACAACGATCGATCCCAATCGCTCGACAACGATCGATCCCAATCGTTCGACAACGATCGATCCCAATCGCTCGACAACGATCGATCCCAATCGCTCGACAACGATCGATCCCAATCGCTCGACAACGATCGATCCCAATCGCTCGACAACGATCGATCCCAATCGCTCGACAACGATCGATCCCAATCGTTCGACAACGATCGATCCCAATCGTTCGACAACGATCGATCCCAATCGCTCGACAACGATCGATCCCAATCGCTCGACAACGATCGATCCCAATCGTTCGACAACGATCGATCCCAATCGCTCGACAACGATCGATCCCAATCGCTCGACAACGATCGATCCCAATCGCTCGACAACGATCGATCCCAATCGTTCGACAACGATCGATCCCAATCGCTCGACAACGATCGATCCCAATCGTTCGACAACGATCGATCCCAATCGTTCGACAACGATCGATCCCAATCGCTCGACAACGATCGATCCCAATCGCTCGACAACGATCGATCCCAATCGTTCGACAACGATCGATCCCAATCGTTCGACAACGATCGATCCCAATCGCTCGACAACGATCGATCCCAATCGTTCGACAACGATCGATCCCAATCGTTCGACAACGATCGATCCCAATCGTTCGACAACGATCGATCCCAATCGTTCGACAACGATCGATCCCAATCGCTCGACAACGATCGATCCCAATCGTTCGACAACGATCGATCCCAATCGTTCGACAACGATCGATCCCAATCGTTCGACAACGATCGATCCCAATCGTTCGACAACGATCGATCCCAATCGTTCGACAACGATCGATCCCAATCGCTCGACAACGATCGATCCCAATCGCTCGACAACGATCGATCCCAATCGCTCGACAACGATCGATCCCAATCGCTCGACAACGATCGATCCCAATCGTTCGACAACGATCGATCCCAATCGCTCGACAACGATCGATCCCAATCGTTCGACAACGATCGATCCCAATCGCTCGACAACGATCGATCCCAATCGCTCGACAACGATCGATCCCAATCGCTCGACAACGATCGATCCCAATCGTTCGACAACGATCGATCCCAATCGTTCGACAACGATCGATCCCAATCGTTCGACAACGATCGATCCCAATCGTTCGACAACGATCGATCCCAATCGCTCGACAACGATCGATCCCAATCGTTCGACAACGATCGATCCCAATCGCTCGACAACGATCGATCCCAATCGTTCGACAACGATCGATCCCAATCGTTCGACAACGATCGATCCCAATCGTTCGACAACGATCGATCCCAATCGCTCGACAACGATCGATCCCAATCGTTCGACAACGATCGATCCCAATCGTTCGACAACGATCGATCCCAATCGCTCGACAACGATCGATCCCAATCGCTCGACAACGATCGATCCCAATCGTTCGACAACGATCGATCCCAATCGTTCGACAACGATCGATCCCAATCGTTCGACAACGATCGATCCCAATCGCTCGACAACGATCGATCCCAATCGTTCGACAACGATCGATCCCAATCGTTCGACAACGATCGATCCCAATCGCTCGACAACGATCGATCCCAATCGTTCGACAACGATCGATCCCAATCGTTCGACAACGATCGATCCCAATCGTTCGACAACGATCGATCCCAATCGTTCGACAACGATCGATCCCAATCGCTCGACAACGATCGATCCCAATCGCTCGACAACGATCGATCCCAATCGCTCGACAACGATCGATCCCAATCGTTCGACAACGATCGATCCCAATCGTTCGACAACGATCGATCCCAATCGTTCGACAACGATCGATCCCAATCGTTCGACAACGATCGATCCCAATCGTTCGACAACGATCGATCCCAATCGTTCGACAACGATCGATCCCAATCGCTCGACAACGATCGATCCCAATCGCTCGACAACGATCGATCCCAATCGTTCGACAACGATCGATCCCAATCGTTCGACAACGATCGATCCCAATCGTTCGACAACGATCGATCCCAATCGCTCGACAACATCAAGAATGCTTTCTTACGAAACTTCTTCGATGAGGCGCGCGCTGAAGAACTTTGGAACAAAATTTCCACATTCTCGCAGAAGGCTGGAGAGTCCTTCAAAGATGCGTGGATTAGATTTAGGTTCTTCCAGCGAGACTGTCCACACCACGGATTTAACGGCGCAGCTGCTAAGCACTTTCTTCGAGGTCTCGCCTTACAGTATCAAATGGCCCTTTATCACGGTGAAGGAAACTTCACTACTCGGAATCCGTTGGAAGCTGTGAGACTTATCGAAAACCTTGCTAACAGCAGCAGCACCAAAAACACTGACTCTGAACGGAAGAAGTCTGTAGCCTCTATCGGGAAGGAACAAATGGACGAAGTAAGAGCTAAGTTAGATGTGGTGCACGAGCTTCTTAGGAAGCAAGTCTGTTCAGCTGAAAGAGAAGTAGCAGATACGGAAGGAGAAGAAAATGTGAACTACATCGGAGGTACCGGATTCTAAAAATTTGGAAACCAGGGAAGAAACAGAAACTTCTTTGGAAATGGCCAAAGAAGTAACCAAAATTCATAATTTCAAAAACCCTTCAACAACAGCAAAAGCTACTCGAACTCTTACTACCAAAATCCACCACCCAGACTCAGGAAAGCAAAATCGAAGAAATGCTTGATCGAGTACTGTTGGGACAACAACAAATCACTGTGGATTTCAACGGTAAAATAGACTCCACCTATAACAATCTGAACACCAAAATCGAAACTTTAGGGACTCAGGTGAGAAAAATTGAAACCCAAGTAATTCAGACGGACGAGACTATAAAGGGGCAAGAAGCTTTCGCTAGAGAGGTAGGAGCCGACAAAGGAAAACACCACGTAAATGCCATCACAGATGATGATTTCTGGCAAGTGGTGAGAAATGAAAAGCTTGAGTAAGGAGACTTCAAAATCGAAAGCTCCATGAGTCTCGGCGGATCCCAATGGTGTCGACCGATGTTGATAAACTCGCATCGATCAACAGACCATGATGAAGATCGATGGACGGATTACTCCAGTCATCGATTGACGTCGTCTGCCAAATCGACTGAATGCAATGCGGTTCGAATTCTAACTCATGAAGAATTTGCAGCTATGCATCCTCACCCACCCTCCGCTTTCTATGATAAAATCGATCGATCGGTTGAGCCAACCATCGATCGACAGAGTGAGTCCGACGTCGATCGTCACAACACACCTCCCATCGATCGACAGGCACCTCTGACATACCGAGTGCGGTTACCCTCAATCGATAATGATTACATCAACGCACTCAGACCACCACCTAAACCATTAGCAAACCCACCCGAACCAAAACCCAACCCTTTAAATAGTTCACCAGAATCAGTTCAAAAAGAACAAGAATCTGAAGGGAGAAGGTTAAGGAAAAGAAAGGAGAAGATTCCTAAAAACCTTAAGAGGGAAGCTAACGATAAGGAGATTGATGGTTTCACTAAACGAGTCCTCAGAATCCCAATCAAAACACCTTTTGATGAAGCTTACTTCAGACACAGTTGTGGATGTTCTTCAGAGAAACAAAAGTAACTGAGGAGGACATTAGGAGAATGTTTCATCAAGTAAGAGACAAGATGAAACACAGGATCACATTGACGAAGAAGAGTGATCCTGGGAAGTTTGCAATACCATGCGTAGTCAAGGGTGTTGAATTTCCCCATTCAATGTGTGACACAGGAGCATCAGTTAGTATTCTCCCTAGGATCATGGCATACCAGCTTGGTTTGACCATCGAACCTTAAACGGAATCCTTCACCTTCGTGGATGTTTCAGAGAAACGATCAGGAGGTATCATAAGAAATCTGGAGGTACAGATTGGTAATTTCCTTGTCCCTGTAGATTTTCATGTCCTAGACATCGAGCTTAACTGGAACTCTTCACTTCTGCTTGGAAGATCTTTCCTAGCTACAGTAGTAGCCATATGTGACATGAACAAAAACAAATTGTCTCTAACGCTCATAGACCCAAACATCCACTACGACCCCATCCGACCTAAGAGAAAGGTCATTAATTCTGCGGATTATGGGAAAGAACTTGGCTTCATTGGCGCATGCCATTGTGGAGCAGAGTATGAATTGGAGTACGAAACAGAGTACTCGGAATCGATCGACACCCCAACCTTTTCATCGATCGATTCCAATGTGTCAACGGTGACCGATGACCGCAACAACACGTCACTCGACGTAATGCACCCAGTTGACCATTTCGCTTCACCTAATCGTTGTTACCAACACTTTGCCTTCCAAACTCCAAGCAAGAGAGGACATGATGATTATTCCATAGGCAGTTGGGCAGACAGTAGTTTCCATGAAGGTTTGAAGTTGACACTGCAATTACTTCACCTAATGAGGAACATACAGAGGAATACGATGAGGATTATTGGAAAGAACGTGCAATAGAAATGTCTTTGCAGGATGAAAAACTTGAAACACATAAGTTCACCAACACGTTCCCAACATCGTTCGACGCTGTGCACTCCACATCGGTCGATACCCACCCTCGTCCAGCAAAACAACCGCTCACATCGATCGACACCCGTAAAGGAACATCGATCGATATTCGCGCCGCAGCGAAAATTCAGGAGCAGGAGAATATTCCCTCCCCATCTTGGTTTATAGATACCTATATAAATCGTTTTGCACCCCCAAAACCACCTACACACATCAGAACAAACACACAAGCAAAAAAGATAAACACTCTTCCTTCTACATCAACAGAAAAAATTAAGGATCATGTGGGTTGCTGCCTAAGCCAGTGAATCGCTTCTCCATTCAGCGTGTATCTGAAGAGCTTGCACAACAGGTAATCTTCGAGGACTCCTTCCATCCGAATAACAGCGATTAAATCCTCGAACCGTTCTAGATGGTCCATAGGATGCTCGTGCGGTAACCCAGAGTAGGGTATTTGCGACACGAGAGTGTAGTATTGAGGCTTCAGGTTGTAGTCGGCCAGTGGTTTCGATCGAGCGTCCTCGTCTACAGGTTGAGCAGCTCCTGTAGCATCAGCATCAGGGATTACAGTCCCCTGAGCGTCTATTTTCTGACCTGTTTCCTTACGCAGATGACCGTTCTGGTCATACAGGTTTCCGTTCTTGTCCTGTGTTAGAATAATAATGCTTACCTTTTTTGACGACACGGTATCGATCGGCGATGAGGGTCTGGTGTCGGTCGGCGGTTGGTTGTGAGTATCGATCGGCGATGAGGGTCTGGTGTCGGTCGACGGTTGGTTGTGAGTATCGATCGACGATGAGGGTCTGGTGTCGGTCGACGGTTGGTTGTGAGTATCGATCGACGACAAAGTTATTGCGTCGAGCGATGTGGAACGTTGACCTCTACGGATGGTGCGTTCCAAGTGAGCAGGATCGTCTGAGAACAGCAAGTCTTTTTCCTTGTTGCTTCTGCTACCGCTGGGCATGCACCTGAAAATACAAGAAAAAGATTATGTTAGAAAGGGGGTAGAGAAAAGAATAAGAATCAATAAAACTAAATCTAATGGCGATCAAAGCTCCCCGGCAACGGCGCCAAATTTGATACCACTCAAATTACCCTAAGGAGTGTTACTCTCATCAAAAGAGGTTCAGATGTAGTACTTAGGGATCGAATCTACAACGAGCTAGGGAACAATTAAATCTAGTGTTAATTAATTCTAAGAGTTGTAAATGTTTAAGTGAAATAGCAATAGTAACAAGCGAAGTAAATAGTAAATGTAACTTGGTTGGAAATGATATTAGATGCAGGGCCACTATTCAGGTTTTGGTGATTATAATACCTATAGATGCCTATTTGTTGCATGCATGATATGTTAGAGCTCAACCGCTTAACTCAGTGATCAGCTGTCGCAAGTTTCACTGGTTAACAGGCTAGATCTCGTGTCTCAACGGTTAGTATGTTGACAACGAAAGAGTGTCGATCAATAGTCCTATTGGGACGTCGACCGATACACCTTTGCCTACGTCGACCGATAGTCAGTTGAGGACATCGATCGACGGGTTCTAGCCAGGCCTATGGGCGAGTATGATATGCCCTATTAAGTTACTAAATTGGCGGTTAGTCCTCTCTAGTAGTCCTAATATGATAGATAGATGTCAGGATAGGATAACAAGGGTGCTTGAGTATGCAATCCTATGATCAAGTTCTAGTTAGCAAGGCTAAAACAAGCAATGAATACAAATCTATCATGAATATCACAACAAGGCAGATCTATAGTTTGGGGATAATTCCACAAACCTATCTGAACCCTGGATCTAATAAGTGAACTACTCAGACATAGCAAAGCAATTCATAACAATGAAGAAATAGAAATTCATAGTATAGATGAAAAAAAATGGAAACAAGGAGTTCCAATCACAAGTGATCTTCTCTCCAAAACTCTCTCTTCTCTCTCAAAGTAAAACTGTAACCCAATAAGCTCTATGCCGTCAAAACACTTAGGCAGTATATAATCTACTAGGTTAAAAACTCGTCAGGGCATTTTCGTAATTTGGCTTGGCCTGGGGTTTTAAGTCCGCTGGATCCAAAATGTCGCGTGTCCAATGTCTCGACATCGATCGATGGTACTTGTGTACATCGATCAATATTAATCTTCATCTGTCGAGGCATCTCTTGGTGTCGATCGACAGCACTGGATGCGTATCGGTCGATTGTTCTTCCTCTCGTCGACCTCTATATGGTCAGCTCGGGTGAAATGTCCTTTAAGCTCCAAAATGCTCCAAAGTCATAGCTTTACTCCGAAATGCACCTGAACCTGAAAACATACCTAGAAGTGTAGAAAACATAGATATATATATATAGTAAAACACTTATATACCATGGATGAAAACGGGTCAAATCCAAGGTATATCAACTCCCCGAGACCTACCATTTTGCTTGTCCTCAAGCAAAACATACAGACAGTCTCTGTGAAAGAGGTTTGAAAATATTAGGGACTTAAGATTTTAAACCATAGAAATCTTTTCCTCAACAATTTTGCAACCACATTTAAAAAGTCCTAATCACAGAAACACACTATGCAATATTCTAGCTTAGCAACCATTTCTAACATAACACAACTCATCAATTCACGTCTGACATCCCCTCTACTGACTTCATTTCTTAGCATAAATATAAAGTGAATGTTTTACCTTGGGAGTATCGATCATAGGATGCAAGGATTTCAGACAAGTATCTGGAGCTGCAGGTAAAAGTTAGTTCCTAGTTTCTCTCTCTCTAATTTTCTCTCTTGAGTCAAAGTCTGCTTCCATTGCAGGATCAGTGACCAAGATTGGACAGGCTTCCATGAATCAAAACTTAATGGTGGTTGCCACCAAGCTCTGTTCACTTCTTTTTGATCTATATCCAAGAGTTCTTTGCGAAAGCAAGCCTTGAAGATTGCCGCCTCCAAGTCCCGTTTCGAACTCTTTTATTGGAGTCTTTATGAATCAAGCCTTAATGGTTTTAGCCACCAAGTCCTGTTCAGACTCATTGATACCACTCAAATTACCCTAACGAGTGTTACTCTCATCAAAAGAGGTTCAGATGTAGTTATTAGGGATCGAATCCACAAGGAGCTAGGGAACAATTAAATCTAGTGTTTATTAATTCTAAAGGTTGTAAATGTTTAAATGAAATGGCAATAGTAACAAGCGAGTAAATAATAAATGTAACTTGGTTGGAAATGATATTAGATGCAGGGCCACTATTCAGGTGTTGGAGATTATAATACCTATAGATGCCTAACTGTTGCATGCATGATATATTAGAGCTCATTTGCTTAACTTAGTGATCAGCTGTCGCATGTACCACTGGTTAACAGACTAGATCTCATGTCTCAACGGTTAGTACGCAGACAACGAGAGAGTGTCAATCGATGGTCTATTAAGACATCGACCGATACACCTTTGCCAACGTCGATCGATTGTCAGTTGAGGACATCGATCTACGGGTTCTAGCCAGGCCTATGCGCAAGTATGAAATGCCCTACTAAGATGCTAAATTGGCGGTTAGCCCTCTCTAGCAATCCTAATATGATAGATAGATGTCAGGATGGGATAACAAGGGTGCTTGAGTATGCAATCCTATGATCAAGTTCTAGTTAGCAAGGCTAAAACAAGCAATGAATACAAATCTATCATGAATATCACAACAAGGCAGATCTATAGTTTGAGGCTAATCCCACAAACCTATATGAACCCTGGATCTAACAGTTGAACTACACAGACATAGCAAAGCAATTCATAACAATAGAGGAATAGAAACTCATAGTATAGATGAAAAGAAATAGAAACAAGGAGTTCCAATCACAAGTGATCTTCTCTCCCAATTGAAACTTGTAACAAAACTAGGTCTAGAAAAAGCTCTGTTCTCCTTGCCGTCAAAACACTTAGGCAGTATATAATCTACTAGGTTAAAAACTCGTCAGGGCATTTTGGTAATTTGGCTTGGCCTTGGTTTTTAAGTCTGCTGAATACAAAATGTCGCGTCTGGTGTCTCGACATCGATCGATGATACTTGTGTACATCGATCGATGATACTTGTGTACATCGATCGATGATACTTGTGTACATCGATCGATATTAATCTCCATCTGTCGAGGCATTTCTTGATATCGATCGTCAGCACTGATGCGCATCGATCGATTGTTCTTCCTCTCGTCGACCTTTAAGTGGTCAGCTCGGGTGAAATGTCTTTTAAGCTCCAAAATGCTCCAAAATCATAGTTTTACTCCGAAATGCACCTGAAGGTGAAAACATACCTAGAAGAGTAGAAAACATAGATATATATATAGTAAAATACTTATATACCATGGATAAAAATGGGTCAAATCCAAGGTATATCAACTCCCCCAGACTTACCCATTTGCTTGTCCTCAAGCAAAACATACAGGCAGTCTCTCTGAAAGAGGTTTGAAAATATTGGGGACTTAAGATTTTAAAGCATAGAAATCTTTCCTCAACAATTTTGCAACCACATTTAAAAAGTCCTAATAACAAAAGCACACTATGCAATATCCTAGCTTAGCAACCATTTCTAACATAACACAACTCATCAATTCACGTCTGACATCCCCTCTACTGATTTCATTTCTTAGCATTAATATAAAGTGAGTGCTTTACCTTGGGAGTATCGATCACAGGATGCAAGGATTTCAGACAGGTATCTGGAGCTGGAGGTAAAAGTTAGTTCCTAGTTTCTCTCTCTCTAAATTTCTCTCTTGAGTCAAAGTCTGCTTCCATTGCAGGATCAGTGACCAAGATTGGACAGGCTCCCATGAATCAAAACTTAATGGTGGTTGCCACCAAGTTCTGTTCACTTCTTTTTGACCTATATCCAAGAGTTCTTTGCGAAAGCGAGCCTTGAAGATTGCCGCCTCCAAGTCCCGTTTCGAACTCTTTTATTTGAGTCTTTATGAATCAAGCCTTAATGGTTTTAGCCACAAAGTTCTGTTCAGACTCATCCTAATTAAACAGTAGATCTTATTTATTTATTTATTATTTTTTTTTAATACTCACTAACTAATCTAGGGTCGAAATTTAGAGAGAGAAAATGTGATAAATAATCAAAACCAGGCGTTACCTTCCAAACTTGTCTGAAGAATCCGATCCCATGTATACGAAGCCCCAAGACAAGCGGTTATGTCCGGTTTAGTGTTGGAAATAAGCTTTGGTTACTTCATACGGTTCAAGGCAAGTGTGTAGTTGATAGGTTGATCCGCTTTAGCATCTTTAGTGCTATCTGCAATCAGTAAATCTAAAATGGTGCTAAAGATTGGTTAGATATTCATGTTTAAATCAATATAAGATTATAGTCCCTATTTTCAATAGCTAAGCATAATTTATTTAAAATTCCTTTTTACATAAGAATAAAATAAATTATATCAGTAAATCTCCCCCGAGACTTAAATTACACTGTCCCAGTGTAACTCAGCCGGAGAATTGATAAATAGTTTATGATGTACGAAATGTAACAAGTAAGGAAGATACATCTGACCGGATTAGATATCCATCGATGGGTAAGTGTTACATCGATCGTCGTGTGGTTGTCTATGTCGAACGATGTCGACGTCTCGTCGTCGGTTGATATTCAGGTCCTCCTACTTGGGTCTCCTAAATCTGAAAGAAATAAAACGAAAGGAATTAAATGCTAGCTAATAAAACCTAAATAAAATACCTAATAGTGGGTTGCCTCCCACTCAGCGCTTGGTAATAGTCATTTAGCTTGACTGTGGTAGTGATTTGCTATTGGGTGGAGAAGCAGCTGCTTGTTGGAAAGCAAGCATCCACGTCATCTCTGCACATTCTGGACCAAGATGCAATGAAACTTCTTGTGGCCTCATCATTTCTTGTCCATTTGTCATCCATCTTCTCAAGTACTTTGGAGATGTTCTGTAGCCTTTCTTGAACGTTGTCAATGCTGACCTGGTGCCAGCCTATGTTGTCATAGGTGTATGCTGAAAGTTCTGTCAGTTCCTTTTGCATTGACTCTACCATCTTGTGTATCAGCTGCTCGCCGATTGGTGTAGATTCGGCGTCGATCGATGTGATTATGTGTTCGTTGGTCGATCTCGGCGAGTTGCCATCGATCGATTTTGCTAGTGTCCTGTCGATCGATGCTGATATCTGGTGTTGAGCTGCGAGTTGCCTCTGAATGGCTTTGACTTCTTTCTGTAGCCATTCTGCATGGCTGTCTAGTCCACTGATTTTGTTGTCGAATGGAAAGTAGATGTCATCGCAGCGTTTGTCAAGTCGTTCCTCCATGGTGTCTAGAGCAGTGTAGATCTTGGATGTGATCTTGTCAACCTCTGCTGCTCTGTAAGGAAGTAACTCCACAGGTTTGTTGCAATCGATCCAAGGCCCTCGTAGCCTGTCGGTCGATGCTGATTTTGCCTGCAAAAAACTTTGATTAGTATTGTTCTCAATATCCTTTTGGGCATGAAGTAATTGACTAGACAATCTGTTTAAATCTATCATGACTGGTGATATAAAGCGGTCATGCATGTCCTCGTAAGTCCTCAGCCTCTCATTCATGGCTGAGACCTTAGCGTCGAGCGATGTGATGTTACACACGTCGATCGATGTGGCTGGTTGTTGGTCCTTCTTGCGAATAGTGTCCAGATCTTGCTGTAGTAGCTCGATTTTAGTGCTCAGCCAGTCCACGTTGTTGTTGAGAGGGTAGTACACGTCGTTTATCCTCGTGTAGATGTATGAGACTTCCCATTCATCCTTGTGTTCTGCTGAACATTGCGGTTCTGCAGGGATCTGGGCTGTAGGAAGACTGACGTCGATCGATGGTGCATGTGGTGCGTCGATCGATGCTGAGGTCGTGGCTTCCTTCTCAAGTTGCTGACGTAAACTCTCAATTTCTGTCCTCATTTCTACCATACTTCTGAAAAGCTCATTGTAGCCTCTATCCAAAGGTTGATGTGTATCTTCTACCAATGATTTGAGCTCCTCTCCCAGTTTTTCCTGAGCTCCACAAATACTAGTCACCATCTCGTTGATTTCATCTTTGGTGTAGAGTTCTGGTGCCAGTCTTGTGAGTGTGAAGGAAGTGGCATGTTCTGGAAGACAGATGTGGCTCTTTTCAAAAAGATATGCTCTTTCCAGTAATATCCTGATGTCGTCCTTTGTGACAGGTATCATCTCACCAGCTACGCCTCGTGCGTGTCCACACTCATCTCTGTAGACTCCATACCCGTCTCTTTGTTCCCAAGTGAACTTTCTGGCTCCGTACATGTCAAAAGCGCGGTTTCCAAATTCATACGTCTGTCGATCGACGTCGGGTCATCCCTATCGTTCGACGTTGATGTTACCCTGTCGATCGATGTCTCAGTTGTCCCGTCGATCGATGCTTGACCTTTTGGTTGGTGTGAAAGATCTGGATTGATTTCTGTTGTGGCGACTCCTACGTGGTTGTTTGGATCGGTTTGAATGACTGCTGGAGTGCCACGTTTCTGTGAGAATAGGTTTTCAGGTCCATTGGCCACTTGAAGGATATCTGCTATGTCCTCTCTGGACACTTGTAAGATCCTTCCATCTATTGCACGTGCGTTGCCATCTGGGTCGCTGAAAATACAAATTCATCAGGTGTTAGAAAACCGTAATCAATGTTTGCATTATCATTCAATTTAGAAATAGAAAGATTAGGGTTTAGAGTAGTATCGATCGATGTAGATACAGTTACATCGATCGATGGCAGAGTAATTTCTGCAGAACTTGTGTTCTTGAGATGATCGCTCTTCATGGATTTTTTCTGTTGATGTAGAAGGAAGAGTGTTTATCTTTTTTGCTTGTGTGTTTGCTCTGATGTGTGTAGGTGGTTTCAGGGGTGCAAAACGTTTTATATAGGTATCTATAAACCTAGTTGGGGAGGGAATATTCTCCTGCTCCTGAATTTTCGCTGCGGCGCGAATATCGATCGATGTTTCTGTATGGGTGCCGATCGATTTGAGCGGTTGTTTTGCTGGACGAGGGTGGGTATCGACCGATGTGGAGTGCACTTCGTCGAACGATGTTGGAAACGTGTTGGTGAACTTATGTGTTTCAAATCTTTCATCCTGCAAAGACATTTCTATTGCACGTTCTTTCCAATAATCCTCATCGTATTCCTCTGTATGTTTCTCGTTAGGTGAAGTAATTACGGTGTCAACTGCAAAACTTTCATGGTAACCACTGTCTGCCAACTGCCTATGGAATAATCATCGCGTCCTATCTTGCTTGGAGGGTGGAAGGAAAAGTGTGGGTAACAATGATTAGGTGGAGCGAAATGGTCAACCGGCTGATCAACGTCGAGCGACGTGTTGTTGCAGTCATCGGTCACTGTTGACTCACTGGAATTGATCGATGGAAAAGTGGGGGTGTCGATCGATTCTGAGTACTCTGTTTCATACTCCGATACGTACTCTGCTCCACAATGGCATACGCCAATGAAGCCAAGTTCATTCCCGTAATCCACAGAATTAATAACATTTATCTTAGGTTGGATAGGGTCGTAGTGGATGTTGGGGTCTATCAGCGTCAGATACAATTTGTTTTTGTTCAAGTCACATACGCTTCATATCACCCGTCATGCTAGATTTAAACAAATTGTCTAGTCAAATACTTCATTCCCAAAGGGATATTGATAACATTACTAATCATAATTTTTTGCAAGCAAACTCATCTTCGATCGACAGGTTACGAGGGCATTGGATCGATGGCAAGAATCCTGTGGAGTTACTTCCCTACACAGCAGCAGAGGTTGACAAGATCACATCCATGATCTACACTGCTATAGACACCATGGAGGAACGATTTGACAAACGCTGCGATGACATCTACTTTCCATTCGACAACAGAATCAGTGGACTAGACAGCCACGCAGAATGGCTACAGAAAGAAGTCAAAGCCATTCAGAGGCAACTCGCAGCCCAACACCAGATATCAGCATCGATCGACAGGAAGCAAGCGAAATCGCTCGATGGTAAGTTGCCGAGATCGACCGAAGAACACATAATCGCATCGATCGACGCCGAGTCTACACCAGCCAGCGAGCAGCTGATACACAAGACGATAGAGTCAATGCACAAGGAACTAACAGAACTTTCAGCATACGCCTATGACAACATAGGCTGGCACCAGGTCAGCATTGACAACATTCAGGATAGGCTACAGAACATCTCTAATGTACTTGAGAAGATGAATGACAAATGGACAAGAAATGATGAGGCCACAAGAAGTTTCATCGCATCTTGGTCCAGAATGTGCAGAGATGACGTGGATGCTTGTTTTCCAACAAGCAGCTGTTTCTCCACCAAATAGCCACTCACTACCACAGTCAAAGCTAAATGACTATAACCAAGCGCTGAGTGGGAGGCAACCCACTATTAGGTATTTTATTTTTGTTTTATTAGCTAGCATTTATTTACTTTTGTTTTATTTCTTTCAGATTTAGGAGACCCAAGTAGGAGGACCTGAATATCGACCGCCGACGAAATGTCGACATCGCTCGACATAGACAACCACACGACGATCGATGTAACATTTTCCCATCGATCGATATCTAATCCGGTCAGATGTAGCTTCCCTACTTGTTACATTTCGTACATCATGAACTATTCCATCATAACTCCGGCTGAGTTACACTGGGACAGTGTAATTTAAGTCTGGGGGGGAGATTTATTGATATAATTTATTTTATTCTTATATAAAAGGAATTTTAATAAATTATGCTTAGCTATTGAAAATAAGGACTATAATCTTATATTGATTTAAACTTGAATATCTAACCAATCTTTAGCACCATTTTAGATTTACTGATTGCAGATAGCACTATAGATGCTAAAGCAGATCAACCTATCAACTACACACTTTGCTTGAAACGTATGAAGTAACCAAAGCTGATTTCCAACACTAAACCTGACATAACAACTTGTCTTGGGGCTTGGTATACATGGGATCGGATTCTTCAGACAGGCCTGGAAGGTAACGCCTTGTGTAGATTATTTATCACATTTTCTCTCTCTAAATTTCGACCCTAGAATAGTTAGTCATTGCTTTGTTAAAAAAAAATAATATATATATATATATATATATATAATAAAAATAAGATCTATTGTTTACTTAGGATGTGTCTGAACAGGACTTGGTGGCTAAAACCATTAAGGCTTGATTCATAAAGACTCCAATAAAAGAGTTCGAAACGGGACTTGGAGGCAGCAATCTTCAAGGCTCGCTTTCGCAAAGAACTCTTAGATATAGGTCAAAAAGAAGTGAACAGAGCTTGGTGGCAACCACCATTAAGTTTTGATTCATGGAAGCCTGCCCAATCATGGTCACTGATCCTGCAATGGAAGCAGACTTTGACTCAAGAGAGAAAATTAGAGAGAGAGAAACTAGGAACTAACTTTTACCTGCAGCTCCAGATACTTGTCTGAAATCCTTGCATCCTAAGATCGATACTCCCAAGGTAAAGCATTCACTTTATATTTATGCTAAAAAATGAAGTCAGTAGAGGGGATGTCAGACGTGAATTGATGAGTTGTGTTATGTTAGAAATGGTTGCTAAGCTAGGATATTGCATAGTATGCTTCTGTGATTAGGACTTTTTAAATGTGGTTGCAAAATTGTTGAGGAAAAGATTTCTATGGTTTAAAATCTTAAGTCCCTAATATTTTCAAACCTCTTTCAGAGAGACTGTCTGTATGCTTTGCTTGAGAACAAGCAAAAGAGTAAGTTTGGGGGAGTTGATATACCTTGGATTTAACCCGTTTTCATCCATGGTATATAAGTGTTTTACTATATATATATCTATGTTTTCTACTCTTCTAGGTATGTTTTCAGGTTCAGGTGCATTTCGGAGTAAAGCTATGACTTTGGAGCATTTTGGAGCTTAAAGGACATTTCACCCGAGATGACCATATAGAGGTCGACGAGGGGAAGAACAATCGACCGATACGCATCCAGTGCTGTCGGTCGACACCAAGAGATGCCTCGACAGATGAAGATTAATATCGATCGATGTACACAAGTACCATCGATCGATGTCGAGACATTGGACACGCGACATTTTGGACCCAGCGGACTTAAAACCCAAGGCCAAGCCAAATTACGAAAATGCCCTGACGAGTTTTTAACGTAGTAGATTATATACTGCCTAAGTGTTTTGACGGCAGAGAGCTTTTTGGGTTACATTTTTACTTTGAGAGAGAAGAGAGAGTTTGAGAGAGAAGATCACTTGTGATTGGAACTCCTTGTTTCATTTCTTTTCATCTATACTATGAATTTCTATTTCTTCATTGTTATGAATTGCTTTGCTATGTCTGAGTAGTTCACTTATTAGATCCAGGGTTCAGATAGGTTTGTGGGATTAGCCCCAAACTATAGATCTGCCTTGTTGTGATATTCATGATAGATTTGTATTCATTGCTTGTTTTAGCCTTGCTAACTAGAACTTGATCATAGGATTGCATACTCAAGCACCCTTGTTATCCCATCCTGACATCTATCTATCATATTAGGACTGCTAGAGAGGGCTAACCGCCAATTTAGTAATTTAATAGGGCATATCATACTCGCGCATAGGCCTTGTAGAAACCCGTTAAAAAAAAAAAAAAAAAAAAAAGAAAAGAATGGTCGAGTATCTTTGTGGTGGTCAAGTCGCGGGCAATAAGGATCGATTGAGAAGTTTTGAAGTACAAAGTGGGCGAAGAAGTGATCATGAGTTAAGTATGAGTCGAATAAGTTGCTCGACCATAGTTAGAAGATGTCTTAGATTGATGAGACGGACGATTTGGAAGCATAACATTTTCGGAAGCACGACGGTTTAGAAGCTCGACGTTTTGGAAGAATGACGTTTCTTTAGCACGAAGCGTTCCGTGAAACTTCGTATCAGCGGAATATTATTTCAAAGACATTGGAAGCAGGACGGGAACTAAGCACGATGGGAAGCAAGCACGACGGGATCGAAGCACGACGGGGGAACCCGAAATTGGACAAAAACCCTAATTTCGGTATTATGCAAGTCTTCGATGAAGCCGAAGCCGAAGGATTGGGAAATATTTACCGCCAAGGTCAGACTTCAGATTGGAGTTTATTAAAAATATTAAACTCATCTGAATGGGAGAAGAAAAATATTCAGGATTAATCGCGGGTCAGAATCTTACCGGAAGGACCGAAATCAGGCCAATGGACCAAGAAGCTCGAGGTGGCTTGTTGCATGGGTTCAGAACGTAGTGTCAACTGTACAGAAAGTTGAGTGTCTACAGAAGCTCGAGGTGTCACCGTGCATATAAGCTGCACATGCAGCTTGACATGTAGAAGCACGAGGTGGATCGACCAAGCACGAGGTGCCTCCGCGCATGCAACCGAAGCATGCGGCCAGCCATGTGTGTGATGCTGTGGCGCCCTGCATGAGTTCTAGTCATGCAGACTTACATCTGGGAAGACTGGTGGCGTCCTGCATGTGTCCTGGACATGCAGCCAGCCATGTGGAGCACGAGGTGTCGCCGTGCATGCGTCCGGAGCCATGCGGAGCGACACACGGGCGGCCACCAACCTGAATCTGATTGGCTGCTGTATTCTATAAATAGTCCACGACCCCAGCTCATTTTAGGACATCCAGACCTGTCCAAGCCAAGTTAAAAACGTGAGAGAAAAGTAGAAAAAGAAAGCAAGTGATTCCGAGCTATTTCGAGAGTTTTAGAGAGTTTTCGAGATCAGTTCTCTATTGATTTCGAGTCATCACCTTGGGAAGGTTCTGTCCAACTGAAGATCAATAAAGTGAAGATCAGTTTAGATGGGAAGTCAACGTGGCCAGGGAGAAAGAGAGAGAGAAACCAAGTGGTCGACTTAGAGTGTAGTCGATTCTCACCAAGAAGGTCAGTTCCGTCCAATCGATGATTCTATACGATTGTGAGGCGGAAGCCCTGTCCATATCTATCCGTCCAGGCCAGTTATATTCTGTGATGGTCAAGTGGAGGTGCCGTCCGGAGTTAGTTCAGATCCACAAGTTCAGATCAGTCGAAGTTCTGCTCGATACTCCGCCGGGAAGTCCGAAGAACTGTCCAGAATCTAGAGGAGGTTCTGTCCGAGTCCAGATCAGCCTATCAAGGCCTTTCAGCTTCTTCATGATCAAGCCGAGGGTCTGTCCAAATCAAGATCAGTTCAGTCCAGTCCAGTCAAGTCGTCCATTGGGTTTTGGCCAAGTCCTCTTCGATCGACCGGCACTTCTCGCCTAGAACACTGTGAGTTGGCTTGTGTGAATTCCATTTGGAATTTTGGGTAGTTTTATGAGTTCCACTTGGAACTTAGGGAAGATCGAGTCGCATATAGATTAGAATGCTAATGCTGTTGCATGGTAGAGTCCTTAGGGTTATTTATAGAACCGGACTTAGTTTAGCAAGGGCTAAACTGAGATGAATGAAATTAAGACTGAGATAATAACCTGACTAGGACTAGGATGCATCATGATTTATATTCTTGTGTATTGATATGGTTGAGTGCAGGTTCCCGTTATCTTTAAAGATAGTGTCGTAGTAGGAGGCCGAACTATCTGGGTAACGGTTTGATTGAGTAGATTTAATTAAATGCTTGCTCGTTTAATTAATCTTGTTGATTGAGGTTAGTCATCTCTTGGTAAGGGAGTGACTAACTGGTTGAGTTGTTTAGTTATTGTTGTTTAGGGGATCTTTGGCCATATAGGCCGATCTCCTGGTTGTGATGTTGGTACTACGGGTCCTATGCCATATAGGCCGGACTACTAGTACTAGTGGTTAGTGTCGTAGACTCCTAAGTATTGTTTAGTTTTGGATAGGAGTCTTGTCCCTTAGGTTTTTCCTAGGGATTGTGTGTCGAGTGTTGTGCCGATAGCAGGTGCGAAACCCGCCCATGCTAGGCATGTTTGGGGTGGACTAGTGTTTCCTCGCCCTCGTATTCAGGGAAACCCTTTATTCGCTGGATCGGGAAGACTCAGATAGACGGGGTCATGGCCTATGGCTGAGTGATTACACGACGGTGTAATGTGGCAGTGACCCGAAGGACTGTGGACTGTCGCGCGGTGACCCGAATGACTGTGGGCCGCGGTCGGTTAAAAGTTCCATCTTCTGGCCTTTGTGGTTGGGAGATAGGATATTGCCGATAGAGAGGAGGAACACGATGTCACCAGGGCCCAGGTTAGAGTGTTGGGTTAGAGTGTCGTAAGGGTTATGGAACCCTCGAGTCAATGTAGCACCGATATACGGTGTTACGAGTTAGATCGAGTCGTAGATACTCATAGTTATTATTGTGATTGTGGTTGATTGATTTGCTTGCAGGTTCTAATATTAAGTCCTAAGTCTGGTTTAGGTACCGGATTAGGCTTGGTGTGTATTTGGTTATAGTAGGCCTGACGTTGGCCTGTATGTGTTTGAGTGATTGCTTGTGAAGGGTGGTGGATATTAAAGCTATGCGGTATCATTGGTTGGCCGATCATGTTCTTGTTTGATTGTTGGTTGATCGATTAATGATACTTGTATAGTCTAAGTGTCTAACACTACATGAGTATTGAACTCAGGCGTATATACAGTTAACTAGGGATTGTTTGTTGACTTGTTTTAAAGCAGGTTCCCGTTACTTGAAGTTAGATCATGGCAGGAGGCCATGTCTAACTTAGTAATGGTTTGCTAATCCTTAGCTTTTATTGCATGCTAGGGATAGATTGATTGTTATTTTGGGTTGTCTGGGTAGAGTCTAGGTTGCGGGTAGAGGCCGCCAGCTCACTCAGTAATACTAGATTACTCATCCAACTCCGTTGTCCTTTTTGCAGGTCGCTTTAGGTAAGGATGATCGGATAGCTTGTTGCTGGACGTTAGGACCGCCGGTGTAGATTTTCATGCCTTTTGTAAACGGTATTGTGAATTGTGTTATGTTGACTCGATTTGGCATTAGGCCGGGCCCAGTCTTGAATTATTCAATGTATGAATATTTCTTGAATCAATAAAAGTAATTGTTTTATATGCGCATCATGAGTACTATGATATTTGACTAGTCCGGTCTAACACAACGTTAGGTCGTAGTACGGGTTGAAAAGCCTTAGGCCTTGATCTAACGGAAAACGCTAACTCTTGGCCGGGTTACAAAGCTTTATGCCTTGACGCAGCGGGACGAGTTAGTGGATGAACTGGTCTAGGTCGTGGAGTAAAGTTTGTGACTCTGACCAGATCGTCCCTAGCCCGTCACGTAGCGCTTCGGACCATGGTGTTGGGTTGGACGGTCAGTCATGTTCTTGTTTGATTGTTGGCTGGCCGGTTGGCCTTTCATCTCCAACCCATGGTGTGGGCTGTCCGTCGGTCATGTTCTTGTTTGATTTCTGGCCGGTGGGTCGATTTATGCTTAGGACGGTTTGGGGGTGTTCCAGGCCTGGCTAGAATCTGTCGATCGATGTCCTCAACTGACTATCGGTCGAGGTAGGCAAAGGTGTATCGGTCGACGTCCCAATAGGACCATCGATCGACACTCTTTCGTTGTCAACATACTAACCGTTGAGACATGAGATCTAGCCTGTTAACCAGTGAAACATGCGACAGCTGATCACTGAGTTAAGCGGTTGAGCTCTAACATATCATGCATGCAACAAATAGGCATCTATAGGTATTATAATCTCCAACACATGAATAGTGGCCCTGCATCTAATATCATTTCCAACCAAGTTACATTTACTATTTACTTCGCTTGTTACTATTGCTATTTCACTTAAACATTTACAACTCTTAGAATTAATAAACACTAGATTTAATTGTTCCCTAGCTCCTTGTGGATTTGATCCTTAAGTACTACATCTGAACCTCTTTTGATGAGAGTAACACTCCTTAGGATAATTTGAGTGGTATCACTTCTCCGGCTGAAGCGCCGGCTTGTGTTGCTGGTCATCTCTCCTTCCGAGAGAAACTAGTTCGTCGCCAAGCCGAGAAGGAGCGGGTTCAAGCTGGCTCCGAGTTCCCGTCTTCTTCTTCGCAGGTCGTTGCCCCGGGTCATGGGACTGAGGTCGTGGTTCCGCAAGACATAAGAACTCTTGCCGGCTCGGGCATTCCAGACGCTCAAGCTCTACCTGCCGGATCGTCCATGACTCCGATCCTTGTAGAGGATAAGGAGAGGGATGCTGACTCTATGCCTCCTCCTGCGGCTAGGAAAGAAATCGTTCTACCGTTGCGCGCTCCTAGTGCTGTTCCGGTTGCTCAGCCTAAGGGCCGGAAGAGGAAGCTTGCCAAGAGCGGTGACGGGGAATCTTCGCAGCAAGGGGGATCGAGCCTAGCGTCTGAACTTCTCGGAAAGGTTTGTCGCTCACTTGATTTCTCGATCGTTTCATGTATATTCTCTCTCGGACTTAGTTTTGACTTTTTTCTCGTTCGCAGTTCATGTCGTTGATCGATGGGATTATCAGCGAGTGCGGTTCTGAGACAAGTCGTCTTGCTGGGGAGTTGGTGGAGCTTCAGGGTAGATGGTCTGAAACCGAGGCCATGCTGACAGCTGTCAAGGATTCTCATTCCGCGAATGTGTCGAAGCTCTAGGGCGCAATAGGGGAGCTCGAGAGGGACCTCGGGAAGACGGCGAGTTCCTTGCTCAGGGAGAAGAAGGCCAGGAAGGCGAAATCTTCGGAGGTGCGTCGGCTCCAGCGTCAGATCGAGGGCGATGCGGGACTAGCGAGCTGCGGGATCCAAGAGGCGACGGTTGCTCTTCGCTCAGAGTTTCAGGCTCGTTTGGCGAAGATTTCTGCTTCTCTGGGTTCTCTCGAGTGTATCCGGAGCAGGGACTTAGCTGGCGGCGATTGAGGTGGGATGGCCGTGTTTGGTCGTTCAGTGAAACTCCCGACCTTGGAGGCTGTAGAGGCCCGACTGTCCGGCTGTAGGGGAGATATGGTGGCGTGGATGGAGATTTGATCTCATCCTGGCTGACCTGAAATCAGCGTGCTTCCTTCGATGTGATCAGAAGACCTAGAGGGAAAGACCGATGGTTGGAGAAAACGGAGGTGACGCTGCTCCAGGCTCGGACGAGGCGACGGGTGAAGAGGGGGCGTGAGTTCTGAGGATGACTTGGGTTAGATCTCTTACGAGAGATTTGTTTTTTATGATTTTATATTTCGGCCTTAAATGGCCTTATTTCATGTTTCGGGACTGGCCGTGTGTGGCTTTGAATCCTTGCCGTTCTGCGGCTTTTTATGATGAAATAATCAAATAGTACTTTTTTTATGAGTTAGTGTATAGTGGGGAAGGAAGGTGATGAGTTTTCGTCTCATATTCTTCTTCGATTGTGAAATGTTTCATTCGAGATATGTTTCGAGAGTTCCTCCGTGAGATGTAGGCTTCACGGGATACCTAAAGATCTCGAATATAAACGTAGATGCATGGTTTGGGATCTCATATCTTTTTGATATCATGCTTTGAGATGTTAGAGACCAGTGCGATGGGTTTAGGGCAAGACCTAGGTTTACTTTCGGTTTTAAGATTTATGCGGTGACTAGCCGGCTATCAATTTATCTGTCGCGATTTTAACCTGATTCGTATCGATTTAAAGTCCGCGATAGGTTCTCGGCTTACATGACTTGTTTGATATGAATCGAGCATCTCTCTGGAGACAATTTTTAAGCCAACCGGAAGTGCTGGACCAAAATTTCGGATTTCTTTTATAGCGCTATTATCCTTGTGTCGGATGTACGAGAGTCATCTTTGCGAGATGACTATGTCTATTTCGCGAGTTCGATGTGATCAGCATCAGACTTGGCGACCGATGTCGCCGTTTTGAGTTTTTGCGCAAAATATGTGTTAAAGTGTACTTGTACATAATTTTTTTTTTGACCTAGGTTCTGTTTTTCGTCGTTCTAACTCTTGAGGCATCTCTTGCAACGTCTCGCGATGCTAAACGTTGCTTCTTCCTAACGGCTGAGTGATTTGCGAGTAAACAATTCACTTAGTTACGATGAGTCGGAAACATCGGGGGGTGTGGTCAAATCTTTTTGAATTTGAGAGTATACAAGTATACGTATCCACTCCCCCCTCCTTTAATGAGGGGACAGCTGAATTTGTCTTTTGACAAACTGCTCACGCATTCTTTATGGAGATCAAGCCGTCTCGTAGTTCGGTGATTGCGAGTTGGTTTGTTTAGTGATAGTATTTTTTGAGATGCATCGCGTTCCAGGTCCTAGGAATTTTTACGCCTTGCATGTTGGCTATCTCGTAGGAGCCTGGTCGGACGACCTTTTCGATTTTATAGGGTCCTTCCCAGTTTGCTCCAAGTTTTCCCGCGTTTCGTTCAGCGGTGTTTTGGAAGACTTTGTGAAGGACCCGATCTCCTTGATTAAACCTACGATTCCGTGCGTTGGAATTATAGTACTTTGCAGCGGCGTGTTGGTAATTTTGGATTCGGATGAGCTCTCGATCTCGACACTCGTTAATGAGATCGAGGTCATCCAAGAGCGTGGCATCGTTGACTTCCTCCCGTTCGGGTAGTAACCTTCTTCAAACACCAAGGAACTCTACTTCCGCGGGAATCATGCATTCTGTGCCGTACACTAGAGCAAAAGGAGTTTCTCCCGTTGCTCGCCTTGGTGTGGTATGGTGAGACCAAAGGACTCCCTCGAGTTCATCGGCCCACCTGCCCCTTTTGGCCTCTAAGCGTTTCTTCAGTCCGTCGAGAATGGTCTTGTTGATTGTTTCAGCTTGTCCGTTGCACTGTGGATATCTGAGAGTTGACTTGTTGAGTCGTATCTTCTATTTTTTGCAGAATACCTCGAACCAGGTGGAGATAAACTGAGATCCGTTATCGGTTACGATCTCGTAAGGAACTCCATGCCTACATATGTATTTCCATACGAAATTTTCGACTTGGACATCTTTTATACTAGCGTATGAGTCTGCCTCTACCCATTTTGAGAAAAAATCGGTGAGGACTAGAAGGAAACACTTTTGCTTTGAATTATGAAGAGGTCCGACAATATCCATGGCCCAGCGCATAAAGGGTTAAGGAGATGTGATGGAGGAAAGAACTTCGACCGGTTGTCGGATGGCTGGAGCATGCCTTTGGCATTTTTTGCATTTTTGGACGAACTTCTCGCAATCTCCGATCATCGTTGTCAGTAGTATCCATGGCGTTTGATTTTCACAGCTAGTGATCTTCCACCGGAATGGTTGCCGCAGGAACCAGAATGTACTTCCTCCATTACTTTTCTTGTTTTTTCTCCTTCGAGACACGTCATAAGTGGTCCGGAGAATTTTCATTTGTAAATTTCGCCGTCCACTGTTACGTAGCGCGCGGCCTGTATTCAGACTTTGCGGGCTGCCCATTTTTCGGTGGGCAGTTGCCCGTCGATAATATAGTCCCGAATTGTCTGAAGCCATTGGGTATCGCAGCCATAATCAGATTGCTCCGATTGCTGTTGTATCGTAAATTCTTCTTCCTTGTCATCTTGACCTTCTATGAGGTTGACGACGATTGGTGGTCCGATGCTCGGATGCTCGATGAACTCGACTGGAATTACCCATTTAAGTCCCGGGTCGGAACTTGATGCTAGGGCCACGAGGGCGTCTGCCTGGACGTTCTCTGAACGGGGGATCTTCGCGTAAGGGCAAAACAATCAAAGTCTTGAGCTAGAATTCGGAGCCAGGTGGAATTTGCTTCCTCGTTGGTTATGGTCCCCGTTGGTAGTTCGACCAAGAAGTATGCGAGCACTTGTGATTTTGCGCCTGTCCATGGTCGGTACTCGATATCGTACTCGCTCAATTCGACTACCCACTTGGGCAGTCGGCCCGATTGACTCGGGCTATGCCGAATTGTCCGTAGGGGAAAGGTTGTGAGGATGACGATCGTGTGGGATTGGAAATATGGTCTTAGTTTTCGGGCCGACGTTACGACCGCGCATGCTAATTTTTCCATTAGCGGGTACCTAGATTCAGCATCCAGCAAGGTTTTGCTTATGTAGAAAATAGGATAATTTGAGTGGTATCACTTCTCCGGCTGAAGCGCCGGCTTGTTTTGCTGGTCATCTCTCCTTCCGAGAGAAACTAGTTCGTCGCCAAGCCGAGAAGGAGCTGGTTCAAGCTGGCTCCGAGTTCCCGTCTTCTTCTGCGCAGGTCGTTGCCCCGGGTCATGGGACTGAGGTCGTGGTTCCGCAAGACATAAGAATTCTTGCCGGCTCGGGCATTCCAGACGCTCAAGCTCTACCTGCCGGATCGTCCACGACTCCGATCCTTGTCGAGGATAAGGAGAGGGCTGCTGACTCTATGCCTCCTCCCGCTGCTAGGAAAGAAATCGTTCTACCGTTAGCGCTCTAGTGCTGTTCCGGTTGCTCAGCCTAAGGGCCGGAAGAGGAAGCTTGCCAAGAGCGGTGACGGGGAATCTTCGCAGCAAGGGGGATCGAGCCTAGCGTCTGAACTTCTCGGAAAGGTTTGTCGCTCACTTGATTTCTCGATCGTTTCATGTATATTCTCTCTCGGACTTAGTTTTGACTTTTTTCTCGTTCGCAGTTCATGTCGTTGATCGATGGGATGATCAGCGAGTGAGGTTCTGAGACCAGTCGTCTTGCTGGGGAGTTGGTGGAGCTTCAGGGTAGATGGTCTGAAACCGAGTCCATGCTGACAGCTGTCAAGGATTCTCATTCCGCGAAAGTGTCGAAGCTCGAGGTCGCAATAGGGGAGCTCGAGAGGGACCTCGGGAAGACGGCGAGTTCCTTTCTCAAGGAGAAGAAGGCCAGGAAGGCGAAATCTTCGGAGGTGCGTCGGCTCCAGCGTCAGATCGAGGGCGATGCGGGACTAGCGAGCTGCGGGATCCAAGAGGCCACGGATGCTCTTCGCTTAGAGTTTCAGGCTCGTTTGGCGAAGATTTCTGCTTCTCTGGGTTCTCTCGAGTGTATCCGGAGCAAGGACTTAGCTTTGGCGACGATTGAGGGTGGGATGGCCGTGTTTCGGTCGTTCCAGAGTGAGGCTCCCCCGACCTTGGAGGATGTAGAGGCCTGACTGTCCGGCTGTAGGGGAGATATGGTGGCCGTGGATGGAGATTTCGATCTCATCCTGGCTGACCTGAAATCCGCGTGCTTCCTTCCGATGTGATCAGAAGACCTAGAGGGGAAAGACCCGATGGTTGGAGAAAACGGAGGTGACGCGGCTCCAGGCTCGGACGAGGCGACGGGTGAAGAGGGGGCGTGAGTTCTGAGGATGACTTGGGTTAGATCTCTTGCGAGAGATTTGTTTTTTATGATTTTATGTTTCGGCCTTAAATGGCCTTATTTCATGTTTCGGGACTGGCCGTGTGTGGCTTTGAATCCTTGCCGTTCTGCGGCTTTTTATGATGAAATAATCAAATAGTACTTTTTTTATGAGTTAGTGTATAGTGGGGAAGGAAGGTGGTGAGTTTTCGTCTCATATTCTTCTTCGATTGTGAAATGTTTCATTCGAGATCTGTTTCGAGAGTTCCTCCGCGAGATGTAGGCTTCACGGGATACCTAAAGATCTCGAATATAAACGTAGATGCATGGTTTGGGATCTCGTATCTTTTTGATATCATGCTTTGAGATGTTAGAGACCAGTGCGATGGGTTTAGGGCAAGACCTAGGTTTACTTTCGGTTTTAAGATTTATGCGGTGACCAGCCGGCTATCAATTTATCTGTCGCGATTTTAACCTGATTCGTATCGATTTAAAGTCCGCGATAGGTTCTCGGCTTACATGACTTGTTTGATATGAATCGAGCATCTCTCTGGAGACAATTTTTAAGCCAACCGGAAGTGCTGGACAAAAATTTCGGATTTCTTTTATAGCGCTATTATCCTTGTGTCGGATGTACGAGAGTCATCTTTGTGAGATGACTATGTCTATTTAGGATGTTCGCGAGTTCGATGTGATCAGCATCAGACTTGGCGACCGATGTCGCCGTTTTGAGTTTTTGCGCAAAATATGTGTTAAAGTGTACTTGTACATAATTTTTTTTTTTGACCTAGGTTCTGTTTTTCGTCGTTCGGAAGAAATAACTCTTGAGGCATCTCTTGCAACGTCTCGCGATGCTAAACGTTGCTTCTTCCTAACGGCTGAGTGATTTGCGAGTAAATAATTCACTTAGTTACGATGAGTCGGAAACATCCGGGGGTGTGGTCAAATCTTATTGAATTTGAGAGTATACGAGTATACGTATCCACTCCCCCCTCCTTTTTAATGAGGGGGGACAGCTGAATTTGTCTTTTGACAAACTGCCTACGTACTCCTTATGGAGATCAAGCCGTCTCGTAGTTCGGTGATTGCGAGTTGGTTTGTTTAGTGATAGTATTTTTTGAGATGCATCGCGTTCCAGGTCCTAGGAATTTTTACGCCTTGCATGTTGGCTATCTCGTAGGAGCCTGGTCGGACGACCTTTTCGATTTTATAGGGTCCTTCCCAGTTTGCTCCAAGTTTTCCCGCGTTTCGTTCAGCGGTGTTTTGGAAGACTTTGTGAAGGACCCGATCTCCTTGATTAAACCTACGATTCCGTACGTTGGAATTATAGTACTTTGCAGCGGCGTGTTGGTAATTTTGGATTCGGATGAGCTCTCGATCTCGGCACTCGTTAATGAGATCGAGGTCATCCAAGAGCATGGCATCGTTGACTTCCTCCCGTTCGGGTAGTAACCTTCTTCAAACACCGAGGAACTCTACTTCCGCGGGAATCATGCATTCTGTGCCGTACACTAGAGCAAAAGGAGTTTCTCCCGTTGCTCGCCTTGGTGTGGTATGGTGAGACCAGAAGACTCCCTCGAGTTCGTCGGCCCACCTGCCCCTTTTGGCCTCAAAGCGTTTCTTCAGTCCGTCGAGAATGGTCTTGTTGATTGTTTCAGCTTGTCCGTTGCACTGTGGATATCTGGGAGTTGACGTGTTGAGTCGTATCTTCTATTTTTTGCAGAATGCCTCAAACCGGGTGGAGATAAACTGAGATCCGTTATCGGTTACGATCTCGTAAGGAACTCCATGCCTACAGATGTATTTCCATACGAAATTTTCGACTTGGTCATCTTTTATACTAGCGTATGAGTCTTCCTCTACACATTTTGAGAAAAAATCGGTGAGGACTAGAAGGAAACACTTTTGCTTTGAATTATGAAGAGGTCCGACAATATCCATGGCCCAACGCATAAAGGGTTAAGGCGATGTGATGGAGGAAAGAACTTCGACCGGTTGTCGGATGGCTGGAGCATGCCTTTGGCATTTTTTGCATTTTTGGACGAACTTCTCGCAATCTCCGATCATCGTTGTCAGTAGTATCCATGGCGTTTGATTTTCACAGCTAGTGATCTTCCACCGGAATGGTTGCCGCAGGAACCAGAATGTACTTCCTCCATTACTTTTCTTGTTTTTTCTCCTTCGAGACACGCTATAAGTGGTCCGAGAATTTTCATTGTAAATTTCGGCCCACTGTTACGTACGCCAGCGCCTGTGTTCAGACTTTATGGCTGCCCATTTTTCGTGGGCAGTTGCCCGTCGATAATATAGTCTCGAATTGTCTGAAGCCATTGGGTATCGCAGCCATAATCAGATTGCTCCGATTGCTGTTGTATCGTAAATTCTTCTTCCTTGTCATCTTGACCTTCTATGAGGTTGACGACGATTGGTGGTCTGATGCTCGGATGCTCGATGAACTCGACTGGAATTACCCATTTAAGTCCCGGTCGAACTTGATGCTAAATACGAGTGCTCGCCTGGACGTTCTCTCGAACGGGGATCTTCGCGTAAGGGCAAAACAATCAAAGTCTTGAGCTAGAATTCGGAGCCAGGTGGAATTTGGTTCCTCGTTGCTTATGGTCCCCGTTGGTAGTTCGACCAAGAAGTATGCGAGCACTTGTGATTTTCGCCTGTCCATGGTGGATTTTCGATATCGTACTCGCTCAATTCGACTGCCCACTTGGGCAGTCGGCCCGATTGACTCGGGCTATGCCGAATTGTCCGTAGGGGAAAGGTTGTGAGGATGACGATCGTGTGGGATTGCAAATATGGTCTTAGTTTTCGGGCCGACGTTACGACCGCGCATGCTAATTTTTCCATTAGCGGGTACCTAGATTCAGCATCCAGCGAGGTTTTGCTTATGTAGAAAATAGGATAATTTGAGTGGTATCGCTTCTCCGGCTGAAGCGCCGGCTTGTGTTGCTTGTCATCTCTCCTTCCGAGAGAAATTAGTTCGTCGCCAAGCCGAGAAGGAGCTGGTTCAAGCTGGCTCCGAGTTCCCGTCTTCTTCTGCGCAGGTCGTTGCCCCGGGTCATGGGACTGAGGTCGTGGATCCGCAAGACATAAGAACTCTTGCCGGCTCGGGCATTCCAGACGCTCAAGCTCTACCTGCCGGATCGTCCACGACTCCGATCCTTGTCGAGGATAAGGAGAGGGCTGGTGACTCTATGCCTCCTCCTGCGGCTAGGAAAGAAATCGTTCTACCGTTGCGCGCTCCTAGTGCTGTTCCGGTTGCTCAGCCTAAGGGCCGGAAGAGGAAGCTTGCCAAGAGCGGTGACGGGGAATCTTCGCAGCATGGGGGATCGAGCCTAGCATCTGAACTTCTCGGAAAGGTTTGTCGCTCACTTGATTTCTCGATCGTTTCATGTATATTCTCTCTCGGACTTAGTTTTGATTTTTTTCTCGTTCGCAGTTCATGTCGTTGATCGATGGGATGATCAGCGAGTGCGGTTCTGAGACCAGTCGTCTTGCTGGGGAGTTGGTGGAGCTTCAGGGTAGATGGTCTGAAACCGAGGCCATGCTGACAGCTGTCAAGGATTCTCATTCCGCGAAAGTGTCGAAGCTCGAGGTCGCAATAGGGGAGCTCGAGAGGGACCTCGGGAAGACGGCGAGTTCCTTGCTCAGGGAGAAGAAGGCCAGGAAGGAGAAATCTTCGGAGGTGTGTCGGCTCCAGCGTCAGATCGAGGGCGATGCGGGACTAGCGAGCTGCGGGATCCAAGAGGCCACGGATGCTCTTCGCTCAGAGTTTCAGGCTCGTTTGGCGAAGATTTCTGCTTCTCTGGGTTCTCTCGAGTGTATCCGGAGCAGGGACTTAGCTTTGGCGACGATTGAGGGTGGGATGGCCGTGTTTCGGTCGTTCCAGAGTGAGGCTCCCCCGACCTTGGAGGCTGTAGAGGCCCGACTGTCCGGCTGTAGGGGAGATATGGTGGCCGTGGATGGAGATTTCGATCTCATCCTGGCTGACCTGAAATCCGCGTGATTCCTTCCGATGTGATCAGAAGACCTAGAGGGGAAAGACCCGATGGTTGGAGAAAACGGAGGTGACGCGGCTCCAGGCTCGGACGAGGCGACAGGTGAAGAGGGGGCGTGAGTTCTGAGGATGACTTGGGTTAGATCTCTTGCGAGAGATTTGTTTTTTATGATTTTATGTTTCGACCTTAAATGGCCTTATTTCATGTTTCGGGACTGGCCGTGTGTGGCTTTGAATCCTTGCCGTTCTGCGGCTTTTTATGATGAAGTAATCAAATAGTACTTTTTTTATGAGTTAGTGTATAGTTGGGAAGGAAGGTGATGAGTTTTCGTCTCATATTCTTCTTCGATTGTGAAATGTTTCATTCGAGATCTGTTTCGAGAGTTCCTCCGCGAGATGTAGGCTTCACGAGATACCTAAAGATCTCGAATATAAACGTAGATGCATGGTTTGGGATCTCGTATATTTTTTATATCATGCTTTGAGATGTTAGAGACCAGTGCGATGGGTTTAAGGCAAGACCTAGGTTTACTTTCGGTTTTAAGATTTATGCGGTGACTAGCCGGCTATCAATTTATCTGTCGCGATTTTAACCTGATTAAATTGTCGATTTAAAGTCCGCGATAGGTTCTCGGCTTACATGACTTGTTTGATATGAATCGAGCATCTCTCTGGAGAAATTTTTTAAGCCAACCGGAAGTGCTGGACCAAAATTTCGGATTTCTTTTATAGCGCTATTATCCTTGTGTCGGATATACGAGAGTCATCTTTGCGAGATGACTATGTCTATTTAGGATGTTCGCGAGTTCGATGTGATCAGCATCAGACTTGGCGACCGATGTCGCCGTTTTGAGTTTTTGCTAAAATATGTGTTAAAGTGTACTTGTACATAATTTTTTGACCTAGGTTCTGTTTTTCGTCGTTCGGAAGAAATAACTCTTGAGGCATCTCTTGCAACGTCTCGCGATGCTAAACGTTGCTTCTTCCTAACGGCTGAGTGATTTGCGAGTAAATAATTCACTTAGTTACGATGAGTCGGAAACATCGGGGGGTCTGGTCAAATCTTTTTGAATTTGAGAGTATACGAGTATACGTATCCACTCCCCCCTCCTTTTTAATGCGTTGATCTGTTTTGGATTTGCTTCGATGCCGCGGTATGTGACTAGGTAGCCGAGGAATTCCCCTGATGCCACAGCAAATCAGCATTTTGTCGGGTTGAGCTTCATGTTATGGGAATTTAACTGCACGAAACATTCCTCGAGATGTGACACGTGATCCTTTGCTTGGAGGGATTTGACGAGCATGTCGTCGATATAAACCTCCATCGTTTTTCCGAGTTGTTTGGAGAACATTCGGTTCACGAGTCGTTGGTAAGTTGCACCAGCGTTTTTGAGGCCGAAGGGCATTACCCTATAGCAATAGGTTCCGCGATCAGTAATGAACGCAGTCTTCTCGCGATCGTCGGGGTTCATCATAATTTGATTATAACCTGAGAAGGCGTCCATGAAGGGTAAGAACTCGTTGCCCGCGGTCGCTTCTACCAATCGATGTTGGAAAACCTGACAACATTGACAAGACCGGAAAAAGCAACTCTCATCCTATTCTTCTTAACGATCTTGACCCAAATCCATCTCAAGAGAACCGGAAAACCACCGCTGAAAAGGCTAAGGAAAAGGCAATAGACTTAGAACTAGAAGAAGATACGGAGATCGAGGACGAAATCGATCGACAGTACGGAACTGACGTCGATCGACCTGAAAGACCTACCATCGATCGACAACCTGAAAAACTCGTCGATCGACAGTCTACTCAACCCAAACCCATAATTGGAAGAGTCTATAGGACTTTACTCCCTTTTCCTCCTAAAACGCAAACTAAGAAATCATTAGAGAACGCGATTTGCAAGAAAGCCTTAGATAAGATTTCTGTTGAGATGCCCCTTAGTGATGCTATAAAAATAGCACCTTCGATTAAGAAGTATATAAAGGACATTACATCTCCAAACTACCCAATTGCAGAACATAGCGTGATGATGATTTCAGAAGAAGTAAGTGCTATGATTAAAGGAGAAACTCCAACATAGAGACCAGATCCTGGTAGTTTCGTCCTAGATTGTAAAATAGAAAACACGCGTTTTCCTAGATCATTATGTGACCTCGGCTCTAGCGTGAACCTTATGCCTTACTATGTTGCAGTAACGTTAGGATATAAAGAGCTTATGCCAACTCCGATCACCCTGGTTTTAGCTGGTAGATCTATTAGGGTACCCGAAGGAATTCTCGAAGATGTTCCCATAAAGATTAATGATTGCATCGTGCCTTACGGATTTTGTTGTGTTGAAATACAGACAAGAACCCAAAGAAGGACGAATTAATTTGAACATAGGGAATATCTCGATGACTTTTGATATGGAAAAACTGATTAAGCGACCCCTAATAGATGACCAGGCCTTCTACGTGGAAAAAGTTTCTGAGGATGAAAAAGACTCTTTCCTAAACATGTGTTCAGACAACCCCTTAGAAGACACCCTTAACCACGTGGGAAATGAAATTTTCAGCATATCAGATAGGACAGACGATTACATGCGACTAATGGACGCTAGCATCGAAGTTGCAAACGTAGAAGAAAATGACGACTCAGAAGTTATCATCGATCGATACCTACAAGATACCGTCGATCGACAACCTCCCTCGAATTCAAATTGGTCTAAAGATAAAGCACCAAAGGTAGAATTAAAACCTCTACCCAGTGGTCTTAAGTACGCTTACCTTTATGACCAGTCCTACCCTGTTATCGTCAACGCAAATCTCACTAGTGGAGAACTTGCTTTATTGCTAAATAAATTGCGCAAGTACAGGAAAGCGATCTGATATTCTCTCGATGACATTCCTGGAATCTCTCCCGATCTTTGCATGCATCGAATCAACTTGGAAGATGACGCTAAAACGTCAATAGAGCAGCAAAGGAGATTAAATCCAAATCTAAAGGAAGTAGTAAAAAAGAAAATTATAAAACTCCTTGATGCTGGAGTTATTTACCCTATTTCGGATAGCAAATGGGTAAGCCCCGTACATGTTGTACCCAAAAAGGGAGGTATCAATGTAGTGAAGAATGAAAAGGACGAAATCATTCCGACTTGTACCGTTACTGGTCATCGGATGTGTATTGATTATAGGAAATTGAATGCCGCTACTAGGAAAGACCATTTTCCCCTTCCCTTTATTGATCAGATGCTGGAGAGATTAGCTAATCACTAGTATTACTGCTTTCTTGATGGATATTTCGGAATTTTCCAAATTTCTACACACCCGGATGATCAAGAAAAGACAACGTTTACATGCCCCTATGGAACTTTCGCTTATCGCAGAATGCCATTTGGTCTTTGTAACGCCCCCGCCACTTTCCAACGTTTCATGATGTCAATCTTTACGGATATGATCGAGGACTTCATGGAAGTATTCATGGATAACTTTTCAGTCTACGGATCAGATTTTAAGAGTTGCCTCGACAATTTATGCAAAGTATTGGAAAGATGCGAAGAAAAGAACCTTGTCCTAAAATGGGAAAAATGTCATTTCATGGTTAACGATGGAATAGTGTTAGGACATAAGGTTTCCGCCGCTGGTATAGAGGTAGATAGAGCTAAGATTGAAGTAATGACCAGTTTACCTCCACCCAAAACTGTTAAAGACGTGCGAAGTTTTCTCAGACACGCCGGATTTTACAGGAGATTTATACTGGACTTCAGCAAAATCGCTAGACCTCTAAATAACCTGTTATGCAAGGATATTAAAGTCGATTTTACCCCTGAATGCATGAAAGCTTTTGAAGATTTAAAGAAATCCCTTATCACTGCCCCCGTCGTACAAGCCCCCGACTGGAATCTTCCTTTCGAAATCATGTGCGATGCGAGTGATTTCGCAATTGGAGCAGTTTTAGGCCAAAGGAAAGACAAAAAAGCTACACGCCATTTACTACGCCAGCCGCACGCTTGATGAAGCGCAACAGAATTACACAACAACAGAAAAAAAACTATTAGCTATAGTTTACGCTTTTGAAAAATTCCGTCAATACTTGATTGGCTCACGAGTGATAGTTCACACTGATCACGCTGCCATTAAATATTTAATGCAAAAGAAAGATGCTAAACCTCGACTCATACGCTGGATTCTACTACTCCAAGAGTTTGACATTGAGATTAAGGATAAGAGAGGAGTAGATAATGGAGTCGCTGACCATCTTTCCCGAATAAGAATAGAGGATGATGTCCCTATAGACGATTTCTTCCCCACAGAGAATGTTGCACACATAGATACATCTTTCGTCGGTCAAATATCTCTCACATCTGAAGATCTATCGATCGATGAGAGTGATGGCATATCGGTCGATTCACGTAGTGATACATCGATCGGTGACGAGACTGATGTAACTTCTCAACTCTCCAATAACCAAGATCACGTACCCCGTCTATTAAAATCAACTTCAATTTACCAGTTAATGTTTCCGGTGATGAGATTAATCTTACACCTGAAAAATTATCACAACGGGAGGTAGACACGATTGGTAGAAACTCGAATAACCGACCCTGGTATGCCGACATAGTGAACTATTTGGCAGCTGAGGTTGAGCCAGACGAACTCAAGGGATATATGAGGAAGAAATTTTTCAGATAAGTAAGACGCTATCATTGGGATGAACCTTACCTCTATAACCAATGTTCTGATGGCATATACAGACGATGCGTATCCGAAGCTGAAATTCTGGACATTATTTACCAATGTCACGGAGCTGATTATGCAGGACATTTTGCTACCTTTAAAACGGTTTCGAAAATTCTCCAGGCAGGATTTTGGTGGCCGACCACTTTTCGCGATGTCCACGCATTTATAACCCAATGTGACAGATTCCAAAGACGTGGAAAAATCTGTAAAAGACGAAATGGAACAGAAGTTCATTCTTGAAGTTGAAGTCTTTGCTTGCTGGGGTATCGATTTTATGGGACCCTTCCCGTCTTCAAATGGAACAAATATATACTAGTCGCTGTAGACTACGTATCCAAATGGGTCGAAGCAGTAGCTTCTCCTACCAATGACGCATCTGTGGTTATTAAACTCTTCAAGAGTATAATCTTTCCAAGATTTGGTGTTCCAAGAGTAGTAATTAGTGACGGTGGAACTCATTTCATTAACAAAATCTTTGATAGATTGCTTAAAAAGAATGGTGTTCATCATAGAGTAGCCACACCTTACCACCCACAAACCAGTGGACAAGTAAAAGTCTCTAACCGGCAAATTAAGGAAATCTTAGAGAAAACCGTAGGAACCTCCAGAAAAGATTGGTCTAGGAAACTAGATAATGCACTTTGGGCCTACAGGACCGCCTACAAAACGCCGTTAGGAACAACACCATTCCACCTCCTTTATGGCAAATCATGTCATTTACCAGTCGAACTGGAACACAAAGCAGCTCGGGCTACCAAACTTTTGAACTTTGATATCAAACCAGCTACAGAGAGGAGACTCATCCAGCTTAACGAGCTTGATGAAATCAGACATTTAGCTTTCGAAAATTCGAAAATTTATAAAGAAAGGACTAAAGCTTATCACGATAAAAAGATCATATCCCGGCACTTCGAACCGGATGATCAAGTCCTCCTTTATAACTCTAGATTAACTTTATTTCTTGGAAAGCTAAAATCCCGTTGGTCTGGACCCTTCACCGTAACAGACGTTCAACCCTCCGGAGCTATCACCTTACAAAATGATAAAGGCCAGGAATTTACAGTGAACGGCCAACGAGTTAAGCATTATTGGGCAAAACCACCAGCAAAAGCGCCCATGGTGCTGTATAAACCTGATAATTAGTTTAATCAGGAAGTCGACTTAAAGACTTAAAAATTAAGCGCAGAATGGGAGGCAACCCATTTTATTTTATTTTAAATTAAAAAAAATAAAATATATATATATATATATATAAATAATAAAAAAAAAATTATATATAATAGTAATTTTTATATTTAATAGTAATTTCCGTATTTCTTCTTATTATTAGCACTATTTAGGAGATTTAGAGATTAGGATTTGTCTTTGAAAAGGACATCGATCGACGAGGCATCACTGCCATCGATCGATGCGGGCATATCGACGGTTAAAATACTTATTTCACTCGAAATCAGTCTATTCCTCTTCCTAATTCGCAACCGAAACCAAAAACAAAAACACCCCTTTTCTCTCTCGTTTCTTGACGGATTTCGTCCGTTCTTCGCCTTAATCTACTCGATTTTTCACTCTGAAACTGTTATATCCACTCTCGAAACCAACATTCAAGGTATGCACTCAAAATTTTCAATTTTTCAAAAAATTAGGGTTTTCGTTTTGAGTTGGACTAGAACGCTTGATTTGGTGTGATTGAGAGATGTTTTTGTAGTTCATATTGCTTATCTAGAGTTCGGTTTGTGATTTCTTTGCCTTTTACCTCCTATAAATGCGATTTGGAGTTGAGTGATGTTTCAGGTTTTGCGATTCGAGATTGGTTGATATGAACTCGTTCGCATCGACCGATGCACTCTCTTGTTCGATTGTTCTGACACGACAATATCGATCGATGTTCAGTATAAACCATCGATCGATACTACCTTTTATCGACAATGCTAACTTTCTTTTCTTCTTGGTTTCAGATGAGCTGTTCAGAAACAAACGCACGAAACAGAGAAATCAGGTCGAAAAGAAGGTTCGACGAGACTAGCAGCTCCACTAACCCACAGCACCCTCCATGGCCTCGCACCGAAAACACACCCTTCGATGTCTCGGGCTATGATGATCCTAGAGCAGCGATCAACAGCAACGAGTGCCGCCACCGTCCCCTGTCCGACAACTGGGACGACTACGACAGCCTCTTCTACAATGCTTGGCTGGGAGTCTCTATCGAGCCCACCAAATTCTTCGACCGACGCATCCTAAAGAAGCTCGGGATCGAGAGAGATATTCAGGACATGATCACACAGCTCGGCCTCGGCACAATGCCCTCTCGCACTTACGAGCTCTACCCCGATCTCGTCCGCCAGTTCATGGCCACTGTCGAGGTCACCTACAGGACTTCATTAGCGAGGGTAGCGGGAGATGGTACTTTGACCTTCTTCGCCAGAGGGACACGCTACAGGATCACTATCACCAAGCTCTGCCGCATCTACGGTTTCGATGAGAGTGTCGCCTCCTACACGGTCCCACCTTTCTCACACCTCGAGAGATTCTGGGACATCGTCGGCACAGGAGTTTGGGACATAAACAGGGCCGCGCTATCAGACATCCGCCATCCTGCGCTTCGCTACTTCCTACGGCACCTTGCAAACACACTGGTTTGCAAGATCGAGCCCAACAAGGTCAGGATAAAGGAGCTCACATTACTTTTCTGTGCAGTGAATGGCGTGGTGGATTTGGTTGAGTTGGACGAGGATGGCGAAGTAAGCCCGCCGAACCTCAGAGCTGTCTTTGCCGCATACTTGGTGGAGTTGAAGAAGAAGCCTTTCAACAGCAAGGGTAAGAAGAGGGAGACAGTTGGGAGTCTTCTGACCCCGATCTTCCAGTACCTCGGCATCCGCCTCGACCTTCGCTCTGCCGACCGCGACCACACCTTCCTCGACGAGCAGCACTTGGTGCACTCGCTATGGCTCGAGGAAGGGAAACTCTGGCGTTTCAGGATCCGCGATGAGCATCGCCTTCTACCCTTACCGGATAGGAGGATCACTGATTTCGGGAACAGCGTGGAGCAGCTTCGATGCATGCCAGACGAGGCATTCCTCCGCAACTCCCGGAACATGTCACGCTGACCTCCCAGCATTTTCCGTACCAGAGCTCAGGATGTACGGGCACCGCCTCTCCCCGACTTCCCGAACATACCGGACATCCACATGCACGACCAGGGAGACTTTCAGAGGTTCGTGGTGGACGCTCTTCAGGCCATCTGGGCTAGAGTGTCTTGTCGGAGCAGGAGAGCTACAGGAGCGCAGGCACCAGCACCAGCAGCAGCACGCATGGACCCTTCCCCGGAGGACGATGAGGCGACTGACGAGGACACCGACTAGTCCTCATATCTCTATCTCTTATCTTCCTATTATTAACTTATCTTTTTATTTTCTGAACTTGTAGGATTTATGTTCTTAAACTTAAATTTTATGTATGAGAATGCTTATTATTTCTTATGTTTGGTTGTCTAACAGAGCTAACATTAGGCAGGAACTTAAAGTTCGACTCCAAGCACATGCAAAATTTATGTGCTTCGCCATCGATCGATATGGAGTGGATTACATCGATCGATTCTCCGCGATTAACATCGATCGATATGGAGAGGATTACATCGATCGATGTATAGTACGGATAGGTACTTCATTTTTACTCTTAACATTCTCTAACATCCAACTTGCTTTTAACCTACTGTTTGGCACTTTGCACCGAGACGGTGCAATTTAAGTCTGGGGGAGGTAGTTACTAACACCACTTTCTTGAGTTTTTGTCAAAAATCTTTTCAAAAATAATTTTATCGAGTCAAGAAGGGGATTATGAACTAATGATTTCTACTTGAATGTCTAACCACTTTCTAGCACCATTCTAGATTTACTGATTGCAGATAATATTATAGATGCTAAAGTGGATCAACCAGTCAACTATACACACTTGCTAGCATGTTAGAAAGAACCAAAGCTAACCTCCAACATTAACCTGACTTTACTGCTTGTCTTGGGGTTCGGTATACATGGGATCGGATTCTTCAGACAAGTCTGGAAGGTAAAGCCTTGTGTAGAATTATATATCACATTCCTCTCTCTAATTTCGACCCTAGATTAGTTAGTAATTAATATTTCTATTTCTAGATAAAAAAATAATTGTAATAATAATAATAATATAATAAGAATAAGATCTATTGTTTACTTAGGATGAGTCTGAACAGGACTTGGTGGCTAAAACCATTAAGGCTTGATTCATAAAAGACTCCAATAAAAGAGTTCGAAACGGGACTTGGAGGCGGCAATCTTCAAGGCTCGCTTTCGCAAAGAACTCTTGGATATAGGTCAAAAAGAAGTGAACAAAGCTTGGTGGCAACCACCATTAAGTTTTGATTCATGGAAGCCTGTCCAATCTTGGTCACTGATCCTGCAATGGAAGCAGACTTTGACTCAAGAGAGAAATTAGAGAGAGAAAGGAATTAGGAATTAACTTTTACCTGCAGTTCTAGATACTTGTCTGAAATCCTTGCATCCTATGATCGATACTCCTAAGGTAAAGCTTACACTTTTTACATTGAGAAATGAGGTTGGTTGAGGAGATTGATAATAAGATTAGTTAAGATTGTTGGCTAGATGACTTTGGTTGCTAAGTTAGGATATTGCATAATGTATTTCTGTAAGAAAGAACTTTTAGATGTGGAATGCAATATTATAGAGGTGATAATTTCAATGTTTCAAATCTGTGAGTCCCTGATGTTTTCAACCCTCTTCCAGAGAGACTGTCCGTTGATTTTACTTGAGCACAAGTCAAAATATAAGTCTGGGGGAGTTGATATACCATGATTTTCACCCGTTTTTATACATGGTATGTAAAGGTTTTAAGATGTATTAATCATGTTTTAGAGTCTTTTCAAAGCAATTACAGGTTTTTTTACCTGATGGAAGGAAATGATACTTTTGGGACATTTTGGAATGCTTTTACGCAAGGAAAATCGATCGATGCTTGAAGAGCAACATCGGTCGATCATAATCACTTACCATCGATCGACAAACATACATGTGCATCGATCGATGCCCAGTCACACGAATGAGATCGCGAATTAAATAATTTCATTTCCAAGAAGATCTATTATTTGCAACTTAAGTCCCTAGACGTCTGTTAGGCTATATGTACTAGGGTTTTGTATCATTTTAGGCAGACACTTGAAAAAGACCTAGTTTGGAGAAGGAGCATTTTTGGCTACCATTAGAAGAGCTTAGGATTGGAGAGATAGATATGAGACTGCAAAACAGAGAAGATCTTGAACTCCTTTATTTCTATTACTCTATCTATTTGTGTTCTATGTTTCATTTGAGTTTATTTCATGCCATCATGACTTTGTCTCTCATGAATATGTTTGAGTAAACCAATTGTTAGATTTAGGTTTCTCACCATGGTTGAAATTATGTACTGCTAATATGACTATTAAAAAAGTTGTTTTGATTGTTCTTTCATTGCTTGTGAACTTAATGCTAAAATTGAGATTGATCACCTTCATTTTAGATCTTAGGATTAATTGAGTCCAACTAACCGTTTCCCCTCAATACCTGAACCCACTTGCATGATCTAACTAACTTAGGCGCAACGACAGTTGGTCTGAGAAGGTTAGAGAACAAGTTAAACCCGTTCGCAAAGCTCGCTAGAATAACCATCGATCGACGCAAAGCTCGCTAGAATAACGATCGATCGTTACAAAGGTGTATCGGTCGATGTACATCAAGCCACATCGATTGACACTCTCTCGAGATTAAAATACGACAGTTGAGATCCGAGATCTAGCGAAGATAACCTATCCGGTCAAATCATTGTTTAGTTCAAAAACCATCAAACCCTTTTGTCTAAACTAAGTTCATACATTTCATACCTGAGATTTACCTGAATCTAGCTACTTTCCCATTCTTGAAACCACTTCAATTCAATCTATCGTTTCACTATTGTTTTCGATTTATCATTTACTGCTTTTAAAACTATTAAAACCTTTTACTACATCTGAACATCTTTTGAGTTTGTTGAGTAATCCTAGAGTCTCTGTGGACTCGATCCCTAAGTACTACATCTGAACATCTTTTGATGAGAGTAACACTCTTTAGGGTAATTTGAGTGACATGACCAAAGGTCAGCCCGATCAGATCGAGGGGACCGAGAGGAAAGAGCCTCCCAAAAAGGATCCAAGGACTCCGGTATTAGAAACCGGGGCAGGTTCCAATACCGGCCTCAAGAGAAGGAAGAAGGAATGTCGGTATCTACCTGGCCCGATATCTCCCATATCTCAATATCAGCACCGGAGATGGTCAACGCACTGAGGCATATGGGCCAACAGGTTAAGTGGCCTCTAAAGATGAAAGCACCTGATTCATTCTGGAACCCGGAACTCTGGTGCGACTTCCACCGCGATCATGGCCACAAAACCGAAGACTGCGTCGCCCTAAGGATCGAGGTCAACGAATTACTCCAAAAGGGGCATCTCCAAGAATTCCTCCCAGAGAAAGCCAAGGCCCACCTCAGCAAAGAAACAGCATGGAACCCCCAAAGGAGCTGCACCAACCTCACCACCTCGACAAGATCGGGTGATCCATGTCATATCCGGAGGCTCAGAAGTAAGCGGAGTAAGCCATGCAGCCGCAAAGAAAAGCACCCATAACGCTAAGCATGGTCTGGAAACGACCCAACCGAAGCGCCTACTTCTAGGCACCGATGAGATAAGCTTCACAGCTAAGGAGCAAGAGAAGATCCTAGCTCCCCACCATGATGCTCTAATTATCTCTCTCCCCATAGCAAACTGCTTGGTAAAAAGAATACTAGTAGACAACGGCAGCTCCAGCAACATTATCTTCCAGAGGGCGTACCAAGATCTGGGGCTGGAGGAGAGCGCCCTGACGCAAAAGGTAACCCCACTCATCGGATTCAGCGGCGAGGTCAAGCAAACCGCCGGAGAGGCTATCCTCCCAGTATACGCTGAATGAGTCAACATGTCTACCAAATTCCTGGTCGTAGATTGCCAATCAGCATATAACATGATCTTGGGACGACCCTGGATTCACGACATGGGAGCAGTCCCTTCAACCCTTCATTAGATGGTGAAGTTTCTTACACCCTGGGGCATCAAAGTAATCAGAGGAGACCAAGAGAACTCTCTATCCTGCTACCAGACCACCCTGAAGGGGAAGACCAAAATCTTATAGCAATTACAGAGAAGACCTCGGACCCCGCGAACCCAGGGATCAGAGGTCAATGATACGAGTAGTTGGGGGTCGTTCCGGAGAAGGCGGACCCCGAATCATTCCAAGAACCAGAGGAATCCTCAGTGAACCCGTGTCAACCGCTCCGCATGGTCTCCCCCGAAGCCCTTTGAAAATGCATCTGCTCGTAAGACCTGGTCTTCACAGGACCCTCGTCCTCCACCTCACAAAGACAAGACAACCAAGAACCTTATCAGGTTTCAGTCAGTGGTCTCGCGGATAAATAAGTGGGGCACGAGTACTTCAAGGAGACCTCCTCAGAGGGTGCATCAGACGGATCCAGAGCAAAGGGCGCCTCACAGACGCAGGAGGGAGACACTTAGCCAGGCAGGAGGCCTCCAAACCTGGTCGCTCGGGTGGATGAATGTGACTACCCGTTTCATGGAAGTACTGAAAACCTTCACTGACAGAGGACAGCGGACTCCGAACACTAAAGGCCGGGGCATGAAACGAGTCTCAACCGCGGTCCGTAGACCCAAAAAAGAGGCAGAACCCTGCAGAAAAAGGAGGAACCTTCCAGCAAGGACGCTCGTCCCAAAAGCAAGTCAAACCCTGCGAATCACCTAGCAACATGAGGTAAAACATGGCCTAACCACCGGGGTACCTCACAATCTGATACCTTGTACGGTCTCTAGACCATGATTTCTATTAATTATTTTATCTATTATTTAAGCATTATGTTTTCCTACTCCTATGCACGCTGAAATGTCTCCGGACAAAGCTTATATAATAAAATAATTCCGACTATAAAAAAGTAGTAGGAATGCCATAATACTTAAAGGGGCAAACGAGCTGGATCAGGTCCAAGAGACCTTTGATCCTGGCCAACCCTTAATGACAAATTGGTCCGACCACACAAAAACAAAACAGGTATGAGACATAAGGTAGGAATGGGTCTGCGCAAGCCCGAGTATGCCGTCAATACTACCTAAAACCCATGTATAACCTCAGGCATATCGGGATCCCAAACAAAAATACCAAAAATGTGAAAGTACCTGTATTAAAACGCTACGTGCTAGAATAATACAGGGGACATGAGGTATAATTGCCATTGAGCAAGTGCAAAAGTCTGGGAGCACCACATAATATTCTACTTCTCCAGACGTTGAAAGTAGCAAAGCCTGGAACTTTGGTTTTCACCCACACCAGCACCCTCTAAGTCTGATAGTGCCTTTCTTCAGAAAGCAGCATGCAGCACGGGAACTTGATAGTGACCAGCTTTCGAGCGGTATAATACGATACCCCAACAGGTACCAAGAGTGGCCTCACCTAGGGTGGCAGAATGCGGTCCCTTTAACCTTATTTCCGGGTTCTGATAAAGAACTCCAGGCTCAGATAGGCCTCAGGGCCAAGAACTTATTGATTCCCTAAGAACGACCTTTGGGTCCTAAGCTTATCAAAGATTCTCCAAGTAACTCCAGGGTCCCCAGAGGAGACCCAGTCATACGAGACCCGCTATGTCTGCTTGTTGCAAGGTCCAAAGGTTCCAAAGAACCTTAGCACCCATGATCCATGAGTCCTCCGACGTTCATGACATCTAAAGCCAATATGGCCCAAGTCCTGTAGGAAGCCCTTAAGCAGTCGACGTTTAGCTCAACCATTCCTCGATTACGACTCGTGAGTCAAGCCTCAAGGCCCCGAGGTCACTCAACAACCTACAAACTTTCTAAAGATTGTTGAAAATCGCAGAAGCAAGACGCTTATCACCTACAAAGCTAAGGATCCCGAAGACGAAGGACAAGCAAACAAACGAAAAATGCAAATCCAGAAGGCATAAATCAAAAGGCCACAACAGGACCATCGTTTGAAACAGCAAAATAAAAAAGGCACAAAGGCCTGGTCCAGAGTTTTAATCCTTCATCAACGGCGGTTACAAAATGAAATCCCTCTGTGGAGTTAGGAGTACGAACAATAAAGTATCAAGATCAGTTGGCAGGAGGATCATCAGCAGCAGGCTCCGGCGTCTTCTTCACTTCCTCGTCACCAGGGAGCCGAGGCTCATACTCAAAAGAGGGAGCTGGAAGTCCTAGAAGCTCGGCTTTGTTGGTCTTCACTGTCTTGTACTGCTCTAGGGTATTCACAGGATCCCAGCTATCGGTCTGACTGCTAAGCCACTCCCGCATCAGCTCCCATCGGGCCACGACCTTGGCACCATTCACGACCTTGGCCTTCTCAGCCTCAAAGGTTACCGCAGCGTCCTTCAGATCATTCAGCTCCTCCTCCTTATTCTTCAGTTGGCTCCTCAGAGAGACTTTCTCTGCTGCCACCAGCTCACCTGTTTCTTCTTGGTTCCTCACCTTGAGCTCCAACGCCTTGATCTCCTTGTCCCTAGCTAGAGCAGCATCTTTTTCCTCACACAGCTGGGAGCCCAGAATGTCCATCTCGACTTTTGTAGAAGCTGCACCTTCCATCCTCTCCCCGAGATGGTATAGTTGAGACGCCACCTATCCATAAGCTCTGATCAGCATCCGGAACCAAAAAACCAAAGAATCATATGAGGAATTACCTGAAGCAAGTCACCCTGAAGCGACTGAATGGCCATGGAAGAATCCTCTTCTGAGGCCAGAAGCACCGGAGTTGAAGGCAACACCTTCGTGTTAAGGTTGGTAAGCACTGTGGCCTAGTCATAAGGGGCAGAGGGAGAACCTTTAGGAGAAGAGCACGACGCCATAGATTTATTCTTGGAAGAAGAAGGAGCTGCAGCAGCAACCGCCCGGTGTTTGCTACTCCTGATAATCTGCACCTCGTCATCGTCTTTGGAAGGAGCAACTTGTTTAGGGGCAGCTTTCCTTGCGGAAATCACCTCAAGAGCTTTCTTGTACTCTGCCAAAGCTTCGTCACCCTTGGATCCTGACATCTCACCTAGCACATGAAAGTAAATCGAGTCAGCAACTATAAAGAAGAAGTATGGAAGAAAATGGGAAGCTAACCCCGGATACTGCAACGCTTTAATGTTGCTTTGCTCACGAGAAGGAATCTGACGTCGCTCAAGAGGAAGCTTCAACACCTGCTCGATGGTATCCTTTAAAGGCCGGAAGCCATTTCCTATCCTTCTTGAGAATTTTCCTAACTGGGGGCTCCTTGCTTCGAGGATGAAGGTGGTACCTCCATTCTGTGCCACTTAAAGGAGAGACGGAGAAAGAATGCAGGACCTCAGCCACTCCAATCATAAGTCCGTTGAGATCACCCAAATTCTGCAGAGCTATTAAAGTCCTCCAAGCCGGAGGGTTTAAATTACCTTGGGAAATCCCTTGGGTTTCGGATATCTTAGCTACCAAAGAGGAAATGTGATCCCTGAAGCCAGACACGAAGTAACCCTCGTAGACAGGAACCTCATCCACACCAAAATCAGAAACCATGTCCTCTTGATCAGGTACTCGAATAATGACATCATCAGGGAGCTCGTACTTCTCACTCCAAACCGCGACTTCCTCAGCCCCTATCACCGAAGGAGGGCCAATCAAAGGATATCGGCTCCCCCCTGCCGGTGAAGCTCTCTTAGCAACAATAGCTTTGGGAGTTTCTGCCTTGACGGCCAGATCCAGAGAAGCATCGGAAGAGTCCATGGATTCTGTTGGAGCAACCCTCAATCTACTAGATTTAACTCTACTACCTATGGAAGAAGAATCTGGAGAGAGACCCGACTCAGACCTCATCTCAGGAACAGGAAGAAGAAAGGATCTAAAAATAAGCGAAAGAAAGGAGTTACCTGCAGAATGAGGACCCAAGTCGAGATATTGAGATCGAAAGAAATCTTCGAGAGGGAGAGAAAAGGAAACTAAAGGAATCAGGAGGAGAAATCGGAGGCATAGAATTGAAAACCCTAGAAACACTTTACACGCGTCGAGGGGAAAACCACACGTGAATACGAATCTCGAGACAAACAAGCGAGGAGCTTCCCCTTTTTCCCGCCAAAATTTTGGACCAAAATACAGGGGTCGCAAGGATCCCCCCTGCTATTTTCCTAGTTCAAGGAACCTCAGCCTAAAAGAAGCCCCGGTCCCCTCCAATAGGAACTCTCTCATATGCAGAGTCGAAGCGTCAACTCCGTAGCACTCCCGCCTTTCCTCAAAGAAAAGGATCATAGCCTCGAAGATCCCTAGATTCTCTTAGCAAGGGCTCTCTTCGGCCTATATGCAGCCTAAACATCAGGGCTCCAGCCTCATCATCTCCAGAAGATAAGAGAAACTACTACTAGACTCCGGGCAAACACGAAGGAACCGATCCTCACTTCGGTTCAGAATGAGTTCCGGCTTGAGTGCAACCCATGATATCGAGATCAATGGAACGGGGTCCTGCCTAAGGGGAGCCTGTTGAGAGTGAGCAACTCCGGTTGGCTTGAGTGCACTGGTTATTCCCCGACTTTGATGACAAAATCGAGAAATAAGGGGCAAACTGTTGGGGAAAAATACCCCGGTATTATTTCCTCCAGCCTCCACGCAGGACCCAGAACCTCGGGTCCCCGATAAGGGAACGCTCCAGGTCCCCGCTAGAAGGAACCCTGAGTTTGGTCCCTGGAACCGAGCTCCCTTCCAAGAAATGGAAAACTTCCGATAAGGAGAACCTTCCATATTTTCGAATATGGAAGAGATTAACCTAATGTAACCGACCCCTAGACGACTATATAAGAGCTACTAAAACCCTAAAGAAAGGGATTGACTTTTCCAGGGCTTAGAGACTAGAATTAGAGAGCTAGAACTAGGGTTTATTAAATGATCATTGTAACAGCCCTTGTTCTTGTTTGCCTAATCAATAATACGTCTCTTCATGTCTATTTCTTTATCATTCTCTTTAATCCTCACGAAACACATACAGATTCACCCGGTTTACCAGCCTATCCATCATTCCGTAGTACTCACAAAGAGCCTACACAAAAATTCCTTAACAACGATAACGGAGAAAACATAGTATCACGACAGAGAGTTAGTTCGAGGAAGAGGAAGTAAACACAGACAATGTCGATGACGGAGAGTGGGAGTATCCTCGCGGTTCCTTCGTCCACTGTTCCTTCTTCGAGACAACAAAGACAATGTTTTTGGTTAGTTTTTTTTTTTACTTCTATGTAGTTATGATAAAGAAGAGACAGTTTGGTTTCTATTATGATGATGTGTATATTGAATTAGTGATGTGAATTTAATGTTTAAAAATCATTTCAATTAAGAAAAACTAACCAAAGGCCCTTATTGTAATTTACTAGGGGTATCTAAACATTCTAATAATTTTTAAAAGATGTTTAACACTCTAGTAATAAACCAACTTTTCTTATACATTCTAGTAATTTTGTTAGTTTTAAGTTTTTATTGTGTTTTATTGAGTCAAGAAGGGGATGATGAATTTTTTCAATTTTACTTACTATCTAACCACTCTCTAGCACCATTCTTTGAGGTTATTGACTGCAGGTGTACTAACTGCAAACACCAAAGTGTGAAGTTGAAGGAACCCAAGCTGACTTCCAACCTTAATAAATTCAACCTGCTTGTTTTGGGACTTGGAGTACATTGGATTGGATTCCTCTTTCAGGTCTGAAAGGTACAAGTCTGTAAGTTTTTGTGTTCTTTCTCTTCTTTCTTCGGCATCTCAAGAAAAAATAAAAGATTGATATGATTTCCTAGAAGGGGCAGAGGAGTAGGAGTGTCTCCTGTGACCCATTATTCTAAGTCTGAAGGGAATGATCACACATTGTGGAAACGAGGGGTAGGAGTGTCTCCTGTGACACCGGTATTCGCTACACTTTGTCAAAAAAAAAAACCTACATAAGTAGACAAGTCAGTGAGATGAACAAGATGGTATGTATCAACATCAACATTCATTGAAAATGAAACTAAAGAGATTCAGAGAAGAGAGATATTGGGAAAAAGGAAATTAGAATAAGACTACCTGTTTACTCAGATACCTGCTAGAGTAAGAGTCCATGTGTCCCTTGATTAATACTCCCAAGACTTAGCCTACCCATTTATATGCATAAATGAAGTCAGTAGAGGGGTATGTGAGGTGGAATCAGCTAAGCTGTGGGCTGGAAGGTCTGGTTGCTAAGCTAAGGTCTAGTACATGAAGTGCCTCTAAAGTTGGCAGTGATCTGATGTGGCTTGCAACATTGCAAAGGTAAAAGTAGTAAGTTTAAAATTGTGTGAGTCTTTGCTGTTTTCCAACCTCTTTCATAAGACTGCCATGTGTGTTTTGCTTGAGGACAAGCAAAACAGTAAGTCTGGGGGAGTTGATATACCATGGATTTTATCCATAATTAGCAATGGTATATAGGTGTTTTAAGTTATATTTACTAATATAGAGTCTATTTAGAGTGTTTACAGGTTTAGGGACGATTTGGAGGAAAGTGGTGATTTTGGTGTCTTTTGGAGCCTTTTGAGTGCAAAGCTGCACAGATACGTCAGATGTTTAGCTATGGCTGGAGACCTTCCTACTGTTAGATTGTGCTCATATTTTCACAAAAGATAGACCTTTGAATTAGCTTTCTAATGCCATAGATTTGAGGTCAATCATCATCCTATAGCAGACGTTATGCCTGTTTTACTGAAGAGTGGTCAGTGTGCCTCGCAAGAGGAAGCTGTTGAGGAGATGAAGGACTGTCGGTCGACGGTGCATCCTTGCCGTCAGTCGACGGGGATGCCAAAATATGGCTGAGCATATTTTATGACCGACTGAAGCCCAAAAGAAAGCAAAAATTACCAGAATACCCTTGAACGACCTAAAACCCTATATATGTGTTTTCTAAGCCATTGTTGACGGCTAAGCTTTATTTTAATTCATAGTTTTAGGTTATGAGAGAAGAGATGAACTCCTTGAGAGTACTCTTGGAACTCCATTGGTTTTATAATATCTGTTGGGAAAAATATTCCATGAAGAGATTACTCCAGCTTCCGGCTTCCAGGTTCCTGCCTCCATGTTCCAGGTTCTTGCCTCCAGGTTTTGGGTTCCTGCCCGCGGGTCTCGGTTCCTGCCTCCAGCCTCCGGCTTCCAGGCCGAGTGATTTCTCCTGCCTTAGGATAAATGGAAATCTTCCTTTGATAAGATAACCAGCTTGGACAAGAGGGAATCATCCTAAATCCGAGAGAAAGAGGATGTATTCCAACACATATGACCTTCCTTAAGAAAAAGGGAAATATTCTATTATATAAGGATATAATGAATATTTCTAAATCAAAGAGAGAGGCACAACCTCCACTATAAGTATAGATTTCTAAACCTAAATAAGGGGGTCCAAGATGTCCATCACCAGAGCTCATCAAATCCACAGCCGCCAAGAATATTTGACACCTAGAAGACCTTCTTCTTCAAGACGCCTATGATAGGCTGATTCCGATGATTACTAACAACTAGATGAAGATATATGCTCACTGCAGCACATCCACAACTCTACTTACTGGCTCAGGCCACGATCTCCAGCTCATCAGCAGGGTCCCTCCATGCTCACTTAAGCATACCGAGATATCATGCTCACTACAGCATATCGATGGGTCCTACCTACTACAGAGCTACGTTCTCCCAAGGCTACGTGCCCATTAGCCCATGTGCCGACTAGAGCTCCATGCTCCCTCGGCCACATGCCTCCATTAGGCTACGCGCCTCCATCAGGCTACGTGCCTCCATCAGGCTACACACCCATCTAGGCTCTGTGCCTTCATATACATGAACTAGGAACGGCTTGATCCCTCACTGAAGGGTACGTAGGCAATCCCCACTGAAGGATGCACCTATAAACCCAAACACCTTCCACGGTTTCACACCTAGACACTCAGGGACTGCCCCTAGATGTCGAAACCACCAACTACTAATCAGGAGGCACCCAAGGACAGACCCTGGTAGTCAGAACCATTGATCATAGATCAAGAAAACCCTCTGATCTTCACTATTGGTAGGAGGGCCCCGCCTAACGACCAATCTCCCCTGCTGCTACTAAGGCATCAATGACATATATTGGCCCATACCCATATGGCAGTATCCTAAAAGAAGGATCTGCTGGTTTATCAACTATCAAAGCAGGAGAATACACTCAATGACATGTCTCCTTCCTCCTATCATTCCGTTGAGCTGAACACGGATCGCTTGTACACAAAAATACCCTAACAGTTTGGCGCTAGAAGGAGGGGCAGTTTTAAACTACGTGATAATGTGATAGGCGGAAGAGACATTACATCTATTCCTGCAAAATCTCTCAACCCCAGCCACTTGGGGGCAAGAAACAACTTCTTCTCACCAGATCCATTATTAACCCGGCAGTAAACACCTCTCCAAGGGAGGATAGCACCAGGCTAACATCAGTAGCAAGATCCAATAAGGGAATTACCTACTAGTTAATGCTAATCCATGCTGGTCTCGGGCCTAAACCACAAGTCAGCACTCTACAGTCTTCGGTTCCTGCTGGTCCCGGGCCTAAACCAAAAGTCAGACCTCTACAGTCGTTGGTTCCCGCCGGTTCTGGGTCCCAACCTCGAAGACGACCTGTACAATCTTTGGTTCCTGTTGGTTCCGGGTCTTAACTATATATTAAGCCTCTAGCCATTTGGGCCCAACGTGAGGACTGATCACCAACATCAACATCAGTGGGTCGTCAACTGGCAGCAACATCGCAAGCCCTAGACGCCATCAATGCTTCCAGACAGGAGGAGTCAGAAGAAGAGCTCCTGGAAATACTGCAGGCATACCAGGCAACCACTAAGAGGTAACTAGAGAATCACCTTTCTCTTTAGGTTCTAGAATCTAAGTGGTAGTGGAATCCTAGATAAGCCTGATAGCTAGGTGAATAGAACGCCTTTGAGTACTTGTCGCATTCCATTGGAGATGTTCCGCGAAGAAACCATGCTTAAGTGCCGAGAACACTGTTGCTCTACCTCCTGCAAAGGAGCCAGGGAGAATGCTAATACTACATCAAGGAGTGTTGGTCTTCACACCCTCTACTCATTTGGAGCAAATGGGAGTTAAAGAAGCTGGAGAACACATGTTCTTGCTACTATTCATCCAAAAGGGAAAGCCAAACCCCTGGGTTACGGGTTCCATGTTCCAGGTTCCGGATTCCAACTTCCAGGTTCCGGATCCAGGGTTCTGACCACCTTACTACCGTTTTCCTGGCCATGTACCCTGATATACCTCTGAGGAAGACACGTCCACGAGGAAAGCAGAGGCAGATGAACCCACAGGGCTGCACGCATCAACAACTCCCATCATCATCCCCGTGGCAAAGCAAATTCAAGACGAGGCGACGTGTCATCGAATGACATCCAGAAAACGCTGAGAGTGGCTCACCCAAGGGGAGCAGAGAGCACCCTGGACGTTAAAAGACATCGCGAAACGCTGAGAGTGCTTCACCCAAGCGGGGGCAGAGAGCAGCTAGAACAAGTCATCGAACGACACCTACAAAAAAGGAAATCCAAGGAATTTGAGAAAATCAATATTCGTGGATGATCAATCATCTCCTGAATACGCCAACCCCTGCTATCAAAACAAAGGATTCCAACTCCAAACCCAAGTCAATCCCTGCCTATGGACCCATCTGGGTCCAAAATCACATGAGACCACGTCAACCCATACTCTCCAAGCCCAGGGACGGAGAACTACTGTTGCTTTACCTGAAAGAACAAAAGCACACAGGGAGTGCCGTCCTGGTGCAAAGAGCAAACATATTTCTCCATACGCCAAAGGTACAAAGGTCATTGGGAAGGCAGATGGAGAAGATGACCAGCATCCGAGAACCTCCATGTTTCAAAAGGGTCTACCCCAAAATCTTCGGGTTCCAAGAGAACCAGTTCCACAAACTTCGGGTTTCTAGGGGACGAAGCCCAAAAACCTCCATGCTTCAGGAGGATAAATTCCATAACCTCTGGGCCTCAGGAGGATATCTCCTTAATTGACGGATTTCGAGAAGATACATTCAACATGACAAAATGGAAAGACTTGAGACCAGCTAAGAGTACCAGATACTACAGAACCACTCATCCCACAAAGGTTCTATTACCACGAAGCTGTTCTATAGATCTTGAAGGTATTCCGAACGGCTCCACGGAAGCAACGGGAGCAATCTCAACAACAGCCCACATCCAATCAACATCGAGAGTGGTCCATCTATAGAGGACATAGTGCGATGTTGTATTAAGTCAATAAAGACTTTGGGTTCGACACAGCAAAACAAAGATTCACCTCCGGGTACAATATCTACAGATCCTCCCGTGTCAAAGCATTAACTCCTCGAAACCTCCAGAAAAAATCTACAGGTCCCACAGGATCAGAACATGAAGCCCTTGAGAGCCTTAGATTCCGGAGAAGAATCATAAGGGACTACAAGTTCCTACACGATGTACGTCGATACCTCAGGGTAGTACAACGAAGAATCCGCCACCACGCCTCAACAAAGGGTCTCGTTCCTCCCGAAGAAGGAATGAGAAAATCGTGGTCTTCACTCGATTACTACCTAGTACGAAACTTCTCCACCCTAGAGTTCGGGCGTATGTTCTTTAGAAGATCATTCTCCAGCTGATATCCAGTCATGGGGCACATAAGCAAGAAGTAAGTCGATAATTTGGTTCCTTGCCCTGGTCATGTGCCATTCGGATCCAGGAAATATGTGGCTATGCGCCAGCGAGGTCCTGCGCTAGGAAGACAGATCTCGCTTATCACTGCAGTGTGAATCCAAGATCAAAAATTGCTACATCCGAGCGGGGCAATAGATCACCTACAACAGATTTCAACTAATACAAGTGATCTTCACCAGCCAAACCTACGAGTCTTGCCATCCATCGACATGCAAGGCCAGGATCCTGAATCTTCATGGGTCAATCGACCTAAACCAGCCACAAGCATGGGAATATCCATTAGTCCCCTGTCTATCTCGGGGAAATCGACTCTCCTCCAGGTTCAAACACGGCCCAGGCCTAAGAAGAACCTGGAAAAGGAGATTTCAGAGCGACGTCTTGTTCACGCCCAGCCCAAGGGACCTGCCACAGTCAAACTGATGTTGATGCCCACTTAAGCATCGAACATTTCTCCATCATGTCTTGCGCCAAAAAAGAGAGAACTACTTCAGGCCACGAGCCCCATGAATAAGTCTTGACATCCAATGGAATGCAACCAAGGTCCTGAACCTTGCCAGGTCATCTCTGAGCAAGTCCAGAACCTGGAAACGTCTACTAGACCCCGGTCTATCCCGGGAAAATTTGTTCTCCTCCAGGTTCGAATGCGGTCCGGACCTTGGAAGAACCTGGGAAAGAATGATTACTGGAGCGATGTCCTGCCCAGAGTAAGCATACTGAGAATGAGCAACTCCGGTTGACTTTAGTGCACAGGTTATTCCCCGAGTTTGAGGACGAAATCGAGAAATAAGGGGCAAATTGGACATGACGCCCATTGGACAGCCCACCCATTTTTCAGCTCTAATAATGGGTATGAGACATAGAGCAGGCATGGGTCTGCGCAAGCCTGAGTATGTTGTCGAAACTACTTAAAACCCCTGTTCAGCCTAAGGCGCATCGGGTGTTTGGGAAAAATATTCCATGAAGAGTTTACTCCAGCTTCCGGCTTCAAGGTTCCTGCCTCCAGGTTCCGGGTTCCTGCCTCCAGGTTTTGGGGTCCTACCCTCGGGTTTGGATCCCTGCCCCCGGGTCTGGGTCCTGCCTCCGGCTTCCGGCTTCCAGACCAAGTAATTTATCCTGCCTTAGGATAAATGGAAATCTTCCCTGAATAAGGTAACCAGCTTGGACAGGAAGGAAGCGAAGCTCCCTAGATCCGAGAGAAAGAGGAAGTATTCCAATACATATGACCTCCCTTAAGAAAAAGAGAAATATTCTATAATCTAAGGATATAATGAATATTTCCAAATCCTAAGAAGAAAGCAACACCTCCACCATAAATATAGGTTTCTAAACCTAAAGAAGGGGTCCAAGAGGTCCATGACCAGAGCTCACCAATTCCACAGCAGCCAAGGAAATATTCCACAGCCGCCAAGGAAATATTCCACACCTAGAAAACCTTCTTCTTCGACAAGCCTATGATAGGTTGACTCCGGCGGTTACTATAGACCAGAGGAAGATATATGCTCACTGCAGCATGTCTACAACTCTACTTACTGGGGCATGCCACGATCTCCAGCTCATCAGCAGGGTCCCTCCATGCTCACTGAAATACCTCGCACATCATGCTCACTGCAGCACATCGACAGGTATACCATCTGTTCCGGCCATGTGCCCCATAGAGCAGATAACTCCTACCGACTACAGAGCTATGTGCTCCCAAGGCTACGTGCCCATTAGGCCATGTACCCACCAGAGCCCCGTGCTCCCAAGGCTATGTGCCTCCATTAGGCTATGAGCTTCTGTCAGGATACGTGCCTCCATCAAGCACCGCGCCCATCTAGGCCCCGTGCATCCATATACATGAACTACGAACAGATTGATCCCTCACTGAAGGGTACATAGGCAATCCCCACTGAATGATGCAGCTATAAATCCAACATGAACTACGAACAGATTGATCCCTCACTGAAGGGTACATAGGCAATCCCCACTGAATGATGCAGCTATAAATCCAACATGAACTACGAACGGGTTGATCCCCCCTGAATTGTACGTAGGCAATCTCCACTAAAGGATGCAGCTATAAATGCAAACACCTTCCATGGTCCCGTGCATACGTACCCAAGGACCAACCTTGGTAGCTGGAACCATCAAGTACAGATCAGGAGGCCCCCAAGGACAGACCTTGGTAGCCGGAACCATCGATCATAGATCATGAAGACCCCCACGATCTTCACAATCGATAGGCGGCCCCAGCCTAACGACCAATATCCCCTGCTGCTACTTAGGGACCGACGACATATACTGGCCCATACCCATATGGCAGTATCCTAAGAGCAGGTGATACCACTCAAATTACCCTAAGGAGTGTTACTCTCATCAAAAGAGGTTCAGATGTAGTACTTAGGGATCGAATCCACAAGGAGCTAGGGAACAATTAAATCTAGTGTTTATTAATTCTAAGAGTTGTAAATATTTAAATGAAATAGTAATAGTAACAAGCGAAGTAACTAGTAAATGTAACTTGGTTGGAAATGATATTAGATGCAGGGCCACTATTCAGGTGTTGGAGATTATAATACCTATAGATGCCTATATGTTGCATGCATGATATATTAGAGCTCAACCGCTTAACTCAGGGATCAGCTGTCGCATGTTTCACTGGTTAACATACTAGATCTCGTGTCTCAACGGTTAGTATGTCGACAACGAAAGAGTGTCGATCGATGGTCTATTGGGGCGTCGACCGATACACCTTTATAGCGTCGATCGATAGTCGGATGAGGACATCGATCGGCGGGTTCTAACCAGGCCTATCTTGTGAGTATGATATGCCCTACTAAGATACTAAATTGGCGGTTAGCCCTCTCTAGCAGTCCTAATATGATAGATAGATGTCAGGATGGGATAACAAGGGTGCTTGAATATGCAATCCTATGATAAAGTTCTAGTTAGCAAGGCTAAAACAAGCAATGAATACAAATCTATCATGAATATCACAACAAGGCAGATCTATAGTTTGGGCTAATCCTACAAACCTATCTGAACCCTGGATCTAATAATTGAACTACTCAGACATAGCAAAGCAATTCATAACAATTAAGAAATAGAAACTCATAGTATAGATGAAAAGAAATGATAACAAAGAGTTCCAATCACAAGTGATCTTCTCTCCAAAACACTCTTCTCTCTCAAAGTAAAACATGTAACAAAAAAGGTCTCTCTGCCGTCAAAAACCTTAGGCAGTATATAATCTACTAGGTTAAAAACTCGTCAGGACATTTTCGTAATTTGGCTTGGCTTGGGTTTTAACTCTGCTGAATCCAAAATGTCGCGTGTCTGATGTCTCGACATCGATCGATGGTACTTGTGTACATCGATCGATATTAATCTTCATTTGTCGAGGTATCTCCCGGTATTGATCGTCAGCACTGATGCGCATCGATCGATTGTTCTTCCTCTCGTCGACCTCTACGTGGTCAGCTCGGGTGAAATGTCCTTTAAGCTCCAAAATGCTCCAAAGTCATAGCTTTACTCTGAAATGCACCTGAACCTGAAAACATACCTAGAAGAGTAGAAAACATAGATATATATATAGTAAAACACCTATATACCATGGATGAAAACGGGTCAAATCCAAGGTATATCAACTCCCCCAGACTTACCCTTTTGTTTGTCCTCAAGCAAAACATACAGGCAGTCTCTCTGAAAGAGGTTTGAAAATATTAGGGACTTAAGATTTTAAAGGAAGAAATCTTTTCCTCAATAATTTTGCAACCACATTTAAAAGGTCCTAATCACAGAAGCACACTATGCAATATCCTAGCTTAGCAACCATTTCTAACATAACACAACTCATCAATTCACGTCTGACATCCCCTCTTCTGACTTCATTTCTTTGCATAAATATAAAGTGAATGCTTTACCTTGGGAGTATCGAACATAGCATGCAAGGATTTCAGATAAGCATCTGGAGCTGCAGGTAAAAGTTAGTTCCTAGTTTCTCTCTCTAATTTTCTCTCTTGAGTCAAAGTCTGCTTCCATTGCAATATCAGTGACCAAGATTGGACAGGCTTCCATGAATCAAAACTTAATGGTGGTTGCCACCAAGCTCTGTTCACTTCTTTTTGACCTATATCCAAGAGTTCCTTGCGAAAGCAAGCCTTGAAGATTACCGCCTCCAGGTCCCGTTTCGAACTCTTTTATTGGAGTCTTTATGAATCAAGCCTTAATGGTTTTAGCCACCAAGTCCTGTTCAGACTCATCCTAAGTAAACAATAGGTCTTTTTTTTTTTTTTTTTTTTAAAGAAATAAACTTACTAACTATTCTATGGTCGAAATTTAGAGAGAGAAAATGTGATAAATAATCAACACCAGGCATTACCTTCCAGACTTGTCTGAAGAATCCGATCCCATGTATACCAAGCCCCATGACAAGCGGTTATGTCAGGTTTAGTGTTGGAAATCAGCTTTGGTTGCTTCATGCGTTTCAAGGCAAGTGTGTAGTTGATAGGTTGATCTGCTTTAGCATCTATAATGCTATCTGTAATCAGTAAATCTAAAATGGTGCTAAAGATTGGTTAGATGTTCCAGTGTAACTAGCCGGAGTTATGATGAAATAGTTCATGATGTACGAAATGTAACAAGTAGGGAAGATACATCTGACCGGATTAGATATCGATCGATGGTAATATGTTACATCGATCGTCGTGTGGTTCTCCATGTCGAGCGATGTCGACGTCTCGTCGGCGGTCGATATTCAGGTCCTCCTACTTGGGTCTCATAAATCTGAAAGAAATAAAACGAAAGTAAATAAATGCTAGCTAATAAAACAAAAATAAAATACCTAATAGTGGGTTGCCTCCCACTCAACGCTTGGTTATAGTCATTTAGCTTGACTGTGGTAGTGATTGGCTATTTGGTGGAGAAACATCTGCTTGTTGGAAAACAAGCATCCACGTCATCTCTGCACATTCTGGACCAAGATGCAATGAAACTTCTTGTTGCCTCATCATTTCTTGTCCATTTGTCATCCATCTTCTCAAGTACATTGGAGATGTTTTGTAGCCTATCTTGAATGTTGTCAATGCTGACCTTGTGCCAGCCTATGTTGTCATAGGCTTATGCTAAAAGTTCTGTCAGTTCCTTTTGCATTGACTCTATCGTCTTGTGTATCAGCTGCTCACCGGCTGGTGTAGACTCGGCGTCGATCGATGCGATTTGTGTTCGTCGGTCGATCTCGGCGACTTACCATCGAGCGATTTCGCTCGCGTCTTGTCGATCGATGCTGATATCTGGTGTTGAGCTGCGAGTTGACTCTGAATAGCTTTGACTTCTTTCTGTAGCCATTCTGCGTGGCTGTCTAGTCCACTGATTTTGTTCTCGAATGGAAAGTAGATGTCATTGAAGCGTTTGTCTAGTCGTTCCTCCATGGTGTCTATAGCAGTGTAGATCTTGGATGTGATCTTGTCAACCTCTGCTGCTGTGTAGGGAAGTAACTACAACGGATTCTTGCCATCGATCCAAGGCCCTTGTAGCCTGTCGATCGACGCTGATTTTGCCTGCAAAAAATTTTGATCAATAATGTTATCAATATCCCTTTGGGCATGAAGTAATTGACTAGACAATTTGTTTAAATCTATCATGACTGGTGATATAAAGCAGTCATGATGTCCTCGTAAGTCCTCAGCCTCTCATTCATGGCTGAGACCTTAGCGTCGAGCGATGTGATGGTACACATGTCGATCGATGTGGCTGGTTGTTGGTCCTTCTTGCGAATGGTATCCAGATCTTGCTGTAGTAGCTCGATTTTAGTGCTCAGCCAGTCCACGTTGTTGTTGAGAGGGTAGTACAAGTCGTTTATCCTTGTGTTGATGTAGAGACTTCCCATTCATCCTTGTGTTGTGCTGAGCATTGCGGTTCTGCAGGGATCTGGGCTGCAGGAAGACTGACGTCGATCAATGGTGCATTTGGTGCGTCGATCGATGTTGAGGTCGTGGCTTCCTTCTCAAGTTGCTGACGTAAACTCTCAATTTCTGTCCTTATTTCTGCCATACTTCTGAAAAGCTCATTGTAGCCTCTATCCAAAGGTTGATGTGTATCTTCTACCAATGATTTGAGCTCCTCTCCCAGTCTTTCCTGAGCTCCACAAATACCAAACACCATCTCATTGATTTCATCTTTGGTGTAGAGTTCTGGTGACAGTCTTGTGAGTGTGAAGGAAGTGGCATGTTCTGGAAGACAGATGTGGCTCTCTTCAAAGAGATGCTCTTTCGGTAATTTCTGATGTAGTCCTTTATAACAGGTATCATCTCACCAGCTTCATACCGTCGCGTGTCCACACTCATCTCTGTAAACTCCATACTCGTCCCTTCGTTCCCAAGTGAACTTTCTTGCTCTGTACATGTCAAAAGCGCGGTGTCCGAATTCATAACGTCTATCGATCGACGTCGGGTCATCCCTATCGATCGACGTTGGTGTTACCCTGTTGATCGATGTCTCAGTTGTCCCGTCGATCGATGCTTATCCTTTTGGTTGGCGTGATAGATCTGGATTGATTTCTGTTGTGGCGACTCCGACGTGGTTGTTAGGATCTGTTTGAATGACGTCTAGAGTGCCACGTTGCTGTGAGAATAGGTTGTCAGGTCCATTGGCTACTTGAAGGATATCTGTTATGTCCTCTCCGGACACTTGTAAAATCCTTCCATCCATTGCACGTGCGTTGCCATCTGGGTCCCTGAAAATACCAAATTCATCAGGTGTTAGAAAACCGTAATCAATGTATGCATTATCATTCAATTTAGAAATAGAATGATTAGGGTTTAGAATAGTATCGATCGATGTAGATACAGATACATCGATCGATGGCACAGTAATTTTTTCAGAACTTGTGTTCTTGAGATGATTGCTCTTCATGGATTTTCCTGTTGATGTAGATGGAAGAGTGTTCATCTTTTTTGCTTGTGTGTCTGCTCTGGTGTGTGGAGGTGGGTTTCGGGGGTGCAAAACATTTTATATAGGTATCTCTAAACCTAGTTGGAGAGGGAATATTCTCCTGCTCCTGAATTTTTGCTGCGGCGCGAATATCGATCGATGTTCCTGTATGAGTGTCGATCGATCTGAGCGGTTGTTTTGCTGGACGAGGATGGGTATCGACCGATGTGGAGTGCACTTTGGCAATCGATGTTGGAAACATGTTTGTGAACTTATGTGTTTCAAATCTTTCATCCTGCAAAGACATTTCTATTGTACGTTCTTTCCAATAATCCTCATCGTATTCCTCTGTATGTTCCGCGTTAGAAGCAGTAATTACAGTGTCAACTGCAAAACTTTCATGAAAACCACTGTCTGCACAACTGCCTATGGAATAGTCATCACGTCCTCTCTTGCTTGGAGGTTGGAAGGCAAAGTGGGGGTAACAATGATTAGGTGGAGTGAAACGGTCAACCGGCTGCTTTACGCCGAGTGACGTGTTGTTGCGGTCATCGGTCACAGTTGATTCATTGGAATCGGTCGATGGAAAAGTGGGGGTGTCGATCGATTCCGAGTACTCGGTTTCGTACTCCGATTCATTCTCTGCTCCACAATGGCATGCGCCAATGAAGCCAAGTTCTTTCCCGTAATCCACAGAATTAATAACCTTTCTCTTTGGTCGGATAGGGTCGTAGTGGATGTTGGGGTCTATCAGCGTCAGACACAATTTGTTTTTGTTCATGTCACATACGGCTCCTACTGTAGCTAGGAATGATCTTCCAAGCAGAAGTGAAGAGTTACAGTTAAGCTCGATGTCTAGGACATGAAAATCTAGAGGGACAAGGGCATTACCAATCTGTACCTCCAGATCTCTTATGATACCTTTTGATCATTTTTCTGAAAGATCCACGAAGGTGAAGGATTCTGTTGAAGGCTCGATGGTCAAACCAAGCTGGTATGCCATGATCCTAGGGAGGATACTAACTGATGCTCCTGTGTCACACATTGAATGGGGAAATTCAACACCCTTGACTACGCATGGTATTGCAAACTTCCCAGGATCACTCTTCTTCGTCAATGTGATCCTGTGTTTCATCTTCTCTCTGACTTGATGAAACATTCTCCTAATGTCCTCCTCAGTTACCTTTGTTTCTCTGAAGAACATCCACAACCGGTGTGTGAAGTAAGCTTCATCAAAAGGTTTTTTGATTGGGATTCTGAGGACTCGTTTAGTGAAACCATCCATCTCCTTATCGTTAGCTTACCTCTTAAGGTTTTTAGGAATCTTCTCCTTTCTTTTCCTTAACCTTCTCCCTTCAGATTCTTGTTCTTCTTGAACTGATTCTGGTGAACTATTTAAAGGGTTGGGTTTTGGTTCAGTGGGTTTGCTAATGGTTTAGGTGGTGGTCAGAGTCGTTGATATAATCATTATCGATTGAGGGTAACCGCTTTCGGTATGTCAGATGTGCTTGTCGATCGATGGGAGGTGTGTTGTGACGATCGACGTCGGACTCACTCTGTCGATCGATGGTTGGCTCAATCGATCTATCGATTTGATCATAGAAAGGGGAGGGTGGGTGAGGATCCTTAGCTGAGAATTCTTCATGATCGTTTCTCTGAAAGATCCACGAAGGTGAAGGATTCCTTTGAAGGTTCGATAGTCAAACCAAGCTGGTCTGCCATGATCCTAGGGAGAATACTAAATGATGCTCCTATGTCACACATTGAATGGGGAAATTCAACACCCTTGACTACGCATGGTATTGCAAACTTCCTAGGATCACTCTTCTTCGTCAATGTGATCATATATTTCATCTTCTCTCTTACTTGATGAAACATTCTTCTAATGTCCTCCTCAGTTACCTTTGTTTCTCTGAAGAACATCCAAAACCGGTGTGTGAAGTAAGCTTCATCAAAAGATTTTTTGATTGGGATTCTGAGGATTCTTTTAGTGAAACCATCCATCTCCTTATCGTTAGCTTCCCTCTTAAGGTTCTTAGGAATTTTCTCCTTTCTTTTGCTTAACCTTCTCCCTTCAGTTTCTTGTTCTTCTTGAACTGGTTCTAGTAAACTATTTAAAGGGTTTTGGTTCGGGTGGGCTAGCTAATGGTTTAGGTGGTGGTCAGAGTGCGTTGATATAATCATTATCGATTGAGGGTAACCGCACTCGGTATCTCAGAAGTGCCTGTCGATCGATGGGAGGTGGGTTGTGACGATCGACGTCGGACTCCCCCAGTCGATTAAGCGGACGACGTCGATCGATGACTGGAGTAATCCGTCCATCGATCTTCGTTATGGTCTGTCGATCGATGCGAGTTCATCGACATTGGTCAACACCATTGGGATCCGCAGAGACTCATGGAGCTTTTGATTTCGAAGTCTCCTTCCTCAAGCTTTTCATTTCTCACCACTTGCCATAAATCATCATCTATGATGGCATTTACGTGGTGTTTCCCCTTGTCGGCTCCTACCTCTCTAGCGAAAGCTTCTTGCCTTTTTGTAGTCTCGCCCGTCTGAATTACTTGCATTTCAAGTTTTCTCACCTGAGTCCCTAAGGTCTCGATTTTGGTGTTCAGATTGTTGTAGGCGGAGTCTATTTTACCATTGAAATCCACAGTGATTTGTTGTTGTCCCAACAGTACTCGATCAAGCATCTCTTCGATCTTGCTTTCCTGAGTCTGGGGTGGTGGATTCTGGTAGTAGGAGTTCGAGTAGCTTTTGCTGTTGTTGAAGGGTTTTTGAAATTGTGAACTCTGGTTACTTCTTTGACCATTTCCAAAGAAGTTTCTGTTTCCGCCCTGGTTTCTAAATTTCTGGAATCCGGTACCTCTGATGTAGTTCACATTTTCTTCTCCTTCCGTATCTGCTACTTCTCCTTCAGCTGAACAGACTTGCTTCCTAAGAAGCTCGTGCACCACATCTAACTTAGCTCTTTCTTCGTCCATCTGTTCCTTCCCGATAGAGGCTCTGGACTTCTTACGTTGAGTCGGTGTTTTGGTGCTGTTGCTGTTAGCAAGGTTTTCGATAAGTCTCACAGCTTCCAACGGATTCCGATTAGCGAAGTTTCCTTCACTCGCCGTATCAAGAGCCATTTGATACTGTATGGCGAGACCTCAGAAGAAAGTGCTTAGCAGCTGCACTTCGTTAAATCCGTGGTGTGGACAGTCTCGCTGGAAGAACATAAGACTAATCCACGCATCTTTGAAGGATTCTCCAGCCTCCTGCGAGAATGTGGAAATTTTATTCCGAAGTTCTTCAGCGCGCGCCTCATCAAAGAAGTTTCGTAAGAAAGCATTCTTGATGTCGGCCCAGGATGTTAAAGATCATGTGGGTTGCTGCCTAAGCCAGTGCATCGCTGCCTAAGCCAGTGCATCGCTTCTCCATTCAGCGTGTATCTGAAGAGCTTGCACAGCAGGTAGTCTTCGGGGACTCCTTCCATCCGAATAGCAGCGATTAGATCCTCGAACCATTCCAGATGGTCCAGAGTAGGGTATCTGCGACACGAGAGTGTAGTATTGAGGCTTCAGCTCGAAATTCTACTTCTGGATCTCCGGAAGTCGAATAGCTGATCTTTTGGAATAGTACTCCTCTGGGCGATTGTAGTCGGCCAGTGGTTTCGATCGAGCGTCCTCATCTACAGGTTGAGCAGCTCCTCAGAGCATTAGCATCGGGGATTACAGTCCCTGGCGTCTATTCTCGACCTGTTGCATTACGCAGATGACCGCCCTGGTCATACAGGTTTCCGTTCTCGTCCTGTGTTAGAATAATAATGTTTACCATTTTTGACGACACGGTATCGATCGACGTACGCGGTGTAGTATCGATCGTTGTTGAACGACTGGGATCGATCGACGATGAAGGTCTGGTGTCGATCGGCGGTTGGTTATCGCGTATCGATCGACGACGATGTTGTTGCGTCGAGCGATGTGGAGCGTTGACCTCTACGGATGGTGCATTCCAAGTGAGCAGGATCGTCGAGAACAGCAAGTTTTCTCCTTGTTGCTTCTGGTACTGCTGGGCATGCACCGAAAAGACAAGAAAAAGATTATTAGAAAGTTTAGTAGAGAAAACAATAAGAATCAATAAAACTAAATCTAATGGCGATCAAAGCTCCCGACAGCGGCTAAATTTGATACCACTCAAATTACCTTAAGGAGTGTTACTCTCATCAAAAGAGGTTCAGATGTAGTACTAAGGGATCGAATCCACAAGGAGCTAGGGAACAATTAAATCTAGTGTTTATTAATTCTAAGAGTTGTAAATGTTTAAATGAAATAGCAATAGTAACAAGCGAAGTAACTAGTAAATGTAACTTTGTTGGAAATGATATTAGATGCAGGGCCACTATTCAGGTGTTGGAGATTATAATACCTATAGATGCCTATTTGTTGCATGCATGATATATTAGAGCTCAACCGCTTAACTCGATCAGCTGTCGCGATGTTTCACGGGTTAACGACTAGATCTCGTGTCTCAACGGTTAGTATGTCGACAACAAAAAAGTGTCGATCGATGGTCCTATTGGGACGTCGACCGATACACCTACGCCAACGTCGATCAATAGTCAGTTGAGGACATCGATCGGCGGGTTCTAGCCAAGCCTATCCGCAAGTATGATATGCCCTACTAAGCTACTAAATTGGCGGTTAGCCCTCTCTAGCAGTCCTAATATGATAGATAGATGTCAGGATGGGATAACAAGGGTGCTTGAATATGCAATCCTATGATCAAGTTCTACTTAGCAAGGCTAAAACAAGCAATGAATACAAATCTATCATGAATATCACAACAAGGCAGATCTATAGTTTGGGGCTAATCCCACAAACCTATCTGAACCCAGGATCTAATAATTGAACTACTCAGACATAGCAAAGCAATTCATAACAGTAAAGAAATAGAAACTCATAGTATAGATGAAAAGAAATGATAACAAGGAGTTCCAATCACAAGTGATCTTCTCTCCAAAACTTGTAACAAATCTATCATGAATATCACAACAAGGCAGATCTATAGTTTGGGCTAATCCCACAAACCTATCTGAACCCTGGATCTAATAATTGAACTACTCAGACATAGCAAAGCAATTCATAACAATTAAAAAATAGAAACTCATAGTATAGATGAAAAGAAATGATAATAAGGAGTTCCAATCACTAGTGATCTTCTCTTCAAAACTCTCTTCTCTCTCAAAGTAAAACTTGTAACAAAAAAGGTCTCTCTGCCGTCAAAAACCTTAGGCAGTATATAATCTACTAGGTTAAAAACTCGTCAGGGCATTTTTGTAATTTGGCTTGGCCTTGGATTTTAAGTCTGCTTAATCCAAAATGTCGCATGTCTGATGTCTCGACATCGATCGATGGTACTTGTGTACATCGATCGATATTAATCTTCATTTGTCGAGGTATCTCCTGGTATCGATCGTCAGCACTAATACGCATTGATCGATTGTTCTTCCTCTCGTCGACCTCTACGTGGTCAGCTCGGGTGAAATGTCCTTTAAGCTCCAAAATGCTCCAAAGTCATAGCTTTACTCCGAAATGCACTTGAACCTGAAAACATACCTAGAAGAGTAGAAAACATAGATATATATATAGTAAAACACCTATATACCATGGATGAAAACGGGTCAAATCCAAGGTATATCAGCAGGATCTCCTGATTTATCAACTATCGAAGCAGGATAGTACACTCAACGACGCGTCTCCTTACTCTTATCATTCCGTAGAGCTGAGCACGGATCGCTTGTACACAAAAATCTCCTAACAGTTTGGCGCTAGAAGGACGGGCAGTCATATACTACGTGACGATGTGATAGGTAGGAGGAACATTATGTGTATCCTCTGGAAGATCTCTCAACCCCAGTCACCTGGGGGCAAGAAACGACACATTCTTACCAGATCTAAAGCTCACGCAGCTGGAAACACCTCTTCAAGGGACGACAGCACCATGCTAACATCAGTAGCAAGATTTGACGCAGGAATTACCTACGAGTTCCTGCTGGTTCCAGGTCCCAACCAGGAATCACATTTCTAAAATCTTTGGTTTCTGCTGGTTCGGGTCTCCACTGCAAATCAGGCCCCTGCGATCTTTGGATTTAATGATCCCAACTAAGAGCAGTCATCACCAACATCAATATCAATTGACAATCCAGTAGCAACAATCTAGCATGCCCTTGCATCTAGGCTCACAATTCCGCCACGTATGAGAAATATAAGAGGTCCTCAAGCAGGGCACAACATCTTCCGACCGGGTTTACAACTTTGATGAACTCCAAAAGCTGGAGGAGCCAAAAAGGAGTTACTGGAAATAATGCAGACATACCAGACAACCACTAAGAGGTAACTGGAGAACCACCTCTCTCTTTAGGTTCTAGAATCTAGGTGGTAGTGAAATCCTAGATAAGCCTGACAGCTAAGTTGATAGAACGCCTTTGAATACTCATCAAACTCCATTGGAGTCGCTCACAAAGGAACCCCGCCCAAGCGCCAGAACATCGCTGCTCTACCTCCCCGCAGGAGCCGTGAAAAATGCTAATACTACATCAAGGAGTGTTGGTCTTCATATCCTCTACTCATTTGGAGCAAATGGGTGAAAAAGGAGTCGGATAACACATGTTCCCGCTACTATTCATCGAAAAGAAAAAGTCAAACCACTGGGTTCCGGGTTCTAGCATCCAGGTGCCGGATCCCAGCTTCCAGGTCCTGGATCCCGGGTTCTGACCGCCTCAATACCGCTTTTCCTGGAAATGGAACCTGATATACCTCTGAAGAAGATACGACCACGAGGAAAGCATGGGCCAATGAGCTAAGCGTTAACCCAAGGGGAAACACGCATCAACAAGTCCGATCAACATGCCCATGGCAAAGGAGATTCAAGAAGAGGCGACAAGTCATCGAGTGATGTCCAGAAAACGCTGAGAGTGGCTCACCCAGGCGGGGGCAGAGGGCAGCTAGAACGAGTCACTAAACGACATCTACAAAAGGAGGAGATCCAAGGAATAGGAGCGAAGCAATATTTTTGGAAGAGCAGGAACAGGAATGGATTAACTACGTCCTAGTATGCAGTAGAAGACACTAATCCATGCGAAGAAGCATCGTTAGCCGGGTCGACACCTGTTATCCAAACAACGGGTCCGGCTCCAGAACCTGATACCACTCAAATTACCTTAAGGAGTGAATTACTCTCGCAAATAAGAGGTTCAATTGTAGTACTTAGGGATCGAATCCACAAGGAGCTAGGGAACCTATTAAATCTAAATGATTATTAATTCTAAGGTTTTGTTGTTTATTGGTTTAAAAGTAAATAGCAATCCTAAAAAGAGAAAATCTATTGCTCGACTAACAAGATGATTGGGGTGTAACTTATTGGAAAGATATTAGATGCAGGGTTTCTATTCAGGTGTTGGAGATTATAATCCTATAGATGCCTATCAGTTGCATGCATGATATGTTAGAACTCAACCCTTTAACACAGTGATCAGCAATGTCAATGTTTCACTGGTTAACTAACTAGATCTTGGATCTCAACTGTCGTTTATTGACGACAAGAAAGTGTCGATCGATGGTCCTATAGGGACATTGATCGATACACCGTTCGCAAGATCGATCGATTGTCAGAAGACAGTATCGATCGATTCTTCTAGTTAAGCCCTAGGCACAAGTTGATAATGAACACTAGCTTCCTGGTTCAGCGGTAGCCTTTTTCCTATTGTCTAGTTTGACAGATTAGATTCAAGACTGGATGGTCAAGGTTGCTTGACTCATGCAGATTCCTAGATTCAATATTCTAGGTAGCTAATCTAGAACAAGCATTAAGATCAATCTATCAATAAATATCACAACTTAGCAATCTATAGTTGGGACTAATCCCTTTAACCTATTTTAACCCTGAATCTAACAAGTAAACTACTCAGACCTAGCTAAGCATTTCATGACACAAAATGTAAATGAAAACTGCATAGAATAGAATAAATGAATCAAATGAAGTTCAAATCACAAATCTCTCTATGATCTTCTCTCCTAAAACTCTTTACTGAAAATAAGAAAACACAAAAGGTGGCTGAAAACTCCCCTGCCTCTAAACACTAAGGCAAGTATATAATCTATTAGGTTAAAAACTCATCAGGGGTATTCTTGTAATTTGGTGAATTCTTTGGTTTAAAGTCGGCTGCAACTAGGTCACGCGTCCGCGTCTCGGCATCGATCGATGGTACAGGATGTACATCGATCGATCATAATCTTCAATTGTCGAGGCGTCTCTTCTGTATCGATCGACGACACTGGATGTGTATCGATCGATTGTCTCTCCTTCGTATCGACCTATAGTGGTCAGCTCGGATGATATCTCATTTAAGCTCCTAAATGCTCCATAATCATCACTTTACTCCAAGATACTTCTGAACCTGAAAACATACCTAATAGGATATAATATATAGTATATAGATAGTAAATACTTATATACCATGGATGAAAATGGGTCAAATCCATGGTGCATCAACTCCCCCAGACTTACCCTTTTGCTTGTCCTCAAGCAAAACAAACAGGCACTCTTTCTGAAAGAGGTTTGAAAACAACAAGGACTTATAGATTAATCACATAGAAATCATCACCTCTACAATTTCGCAATCCACATCTAAAAGTCCTAATCACAAAAGCACATTATGCAATATCCTAGCTTAGCAACCAAATTTAACTAGTCTACAACTCAGTAAATCTTGTCTGACATTCCCCTTTACCTTGGGAGTATCGATCACATGATGCAAGGATTTTCAGACAAGTATTTGGATCTGCAGGTAAAAGTTAGTTCTTAATTTCTCTCTCTCTAATTTCTCTATTGAGTCAAAGTTTGCTTCCATTGCAAGATCAGTGACCAAGATTGGACAGGCTTCCATGAATCAAGTCATAATGGTGTTTGTCACCAAGCCCTGTTCACTTCCTTGCGAATTCTTTTTGTTCGGAATCCTTATGAAGCAACCCTTAATTGTTGTAGCCACTAAGTCCTGTTCGGATTCCACCTAACTAAATCTTAAGTCCTAATAAAGCAATAAATTTTTGGATTTTCTTTTTAAATCAAAACTAATACTAACTACTCTAGGGTCAAAATAGAGAGAGAAAATTGTGATAAATAAATCTACATAAGGCTTTACCTTCCAGACTTGTCTGAAGAATCCGATCCCATGTATACCAAGCCCCAAGACAAGCGATTATGTCAGGTATAGTACTGGAGGTCAGCTTTGGTTCTTTCAAACCATCAAGGCAAGTGTGTATAGTTGACAGGTTGATCCACTTTAGCATCTTAGTACTATTCAATCAGTAAATCTAGAATTGTGCTAAAGAGTGGTTAGACATTCAAGTAATAAAATCATAGTCCCTTTCACATAGCTAAGCATAGTTTATTAAAAATCTTTTTATAAGAATCAGAATAAATCATATCTTTAAACCTCCACCCCAGACTTAAATTACACTGTCTCAGTGAAATACAGTCGGAGTTATGGTGGAAATAAATCATAAGTACAAATGTAACAAGTTAGGAAGATAAACCTGACCGGAGTGGAAATCGATCGATGTGCATAGGTATGCATCGATCGTCGTGTGTGTGTGTATGTCGATCGATGTCAACTAATCGTCCACGGTCGATATGTTGGTAATCATCCTACTTGGGTCTTGCAATAAATCTGAAAGAAAGAAAACGAAAATAAATACTAGTAACTAATAAAACCAATTGAAATTACCTAATAGTGGGTTGCCTCCCACTAAGCGCTTTGTTATAGTCATTTAGCTTGATTTTGGAGGTTTTTGGCTAGTTGGTGGAAAAACAGCTACTTGTTGGGAAACAAGCATCCACATCATCTCTGCACATTCTGGACCAAGCTGCAATGAAGCTTCTTGTGGCCTCATTCTGGTCCATCTCTCATCCATCTTTTGTACTACATTTGAGATGTTCTGTAGCCTTGCTAGGATGTCCTCAATGCTGAATTGATACCAGCTTATCTTGCTGTAGGTGTATTCTGATAGCTCGTTCAGTTGTTCCTGCATTGACTCTATGTTGTTTGGTATCAGCTGCTCGTCGTCTGGTGGACACGTGGTATCAATCGATGCGACTAAGTGTCTATCGATCGTTGCTGGTGCATTCCTGTCGCTCGATTTGGAGCGTGCTCCGTCGGTCGATGCTGATATCTGTTGTTGAGATTCGAGTTTACTCTGAATGTCTTTGACTTCCTTCTGTAGCCATTCTGCTTGTCTATCTCGTCCACTGAGTTTGGCGTCAAATGGAAAGTCGATGTCATCGCACCTCTTCTCAAGTCTGTCCTCCAAGGTGTTGATAGCTGTGTACAGCTTTGTTGTGATCTGATCAACTTCTGCTGCTGTGTAGGGAAGGTGTTCTGTAGGTTTCTTGCCGTCGAGCGATGTCATGCGGAACCTATCGATCGATGTTGAACCTTCTTCCTGAAAATTATGTTGATCATTAAGCTTACCAATGTCGTTCTGGACATTAATCCTCTGTGTAGACAAGGTGTCTAAGTATCGCATGATAGGTGAGGTGAAACTGTCGTGCATATCCTCATACGATTTCAACCTATCTTCCACTGCTGCGAACTTTGCGTCGATTGATGCGATGTAGGTAACATCGATCGATGTGACTGGTGTTGGATCCTTCTCGCGAATGGTGTCCAACTCTTGCTCTAGCAGATCAATTTTCGTGCTTAACCAGTCCACGTTATTGTTGAGAGGGTCGTAGACGTCGCTAATCCTCGTGTTGATGTATGCGATCTCCCATTCATCCTTCTTCTCTACCAAACTTTTCGGTTATGCAGGAATCTGGGATATCTATGGGTTGACGTCGATCGATGTTTTTTGTTGGCGTTGATCGATGTTGATGTCGTAGCTTCCTTCTCAACGCTGTGCTGCATACTCCCAATCTCTGTCCTAATCTCTGTCATACACCTCAAAAGCTGATTGTAGCTGATATATGATGTTTTTAATACCGATATATGTGTGTTTTGCGCTAATTCTCAGTCCTAATTTGTGTTTAATTGATATCATTCCAGGTTTGGAGCAGGTTAAAGAGTAAAGAAGAGAGATTCAGGAAGTCAGATGCCGTTTTGAAGGATTCGATGTGGAACAGTCATCTAGAACAACCCAAAGGTTGTTCCCAGAGAGAGCAAGCGTTTGACTGCTCCCGATCATTAAGGAAACTTCCTATTCTGGAATTTTCCCTAGATTCCACTCTCTCCTATCTTTTTACCACCAGCGCCTCCATATAAAAAGGCCTACGCTATCATTTCTTTTTCTTACGCTAGTTTTTGCAAGAGACCTAGAACTATTCTCTTTGGATTAAAGCAACTTGTAAGGGAGAAGGCTTCATCTCTCATTCTCACGAGAAGATCATCCCGAACCCTTGTATTTCTACTTTATTTTATATGCAGTATTATTCAGAAATCATGTATGTGTCATCCTGTATTATGATTGAGTAGTAGGCTAAGCTTGCTTTGGGTTGTACGGTGTTAGTCGCATGAACTGAACACAAATAAGTGATCTTAACTGTTCTTCATTCATATTGTTCTTACTGCTTACATTGAACTGATCACTTAATGTTTGATCTCTGATTTAATCCCCTAGCTAACCGCTTAGGAGATAAATTGACATATTTTGAATGAGCTTTGTATCCCTAATCAGCAAGAGTAGATATTAGGGTATTAAGTGAACTAATCAGATCTCGTCTCTAACGCTTGTTATCGCGTCTTGTTCCAAGTGAGAGCTTAGGATTCAAGACCGATATGCAAAGGAGCAAGACCCGCGATAGTGGATTGTTCTAGCCGAGTGATCTGAGTTCTAGACTGCTTTTCATCGCACTTGAATAGTTGTTCAGTTCTGCATTGACATCCGATTAATAACCTAAGCCAGCTTCATTTAAATCAATTTGAATCATCTAGGCATTCTAGTTACTCGTGTCACAATTAATTCTTAAAATCCCACTTGTTTCTCAGCTTAATATTGAACTCATAAGAGTAAAGAGTAAATTGGTCCTCCGGATTGAATCTCAAATATTACAATTGCCACTGTTAACTTGACAATAGCAAGGATTCATTTTTAGTGTATCAAGTTTTGGCTCCGTTGCGACGGGGACTAAGCTTTTAGCTTTATTTTTCGGCTTAATATTTAGTCTGAGATATCTAACTTGCTTTACTTCTTTGTTGGAACAGATGATCCAAGTGCATGACCAGTAGACATACTCGGAGCAACGCACAAGGACCACTACATCAACTGACCAACGACGAACTCGCAAGATTAGAAAGACAGAACCGTCAACAGCCAAGAACAACCGACACTAACATGGGTGATCACGGCAATATGGATGAGCTCACTGCTGCATTGGCACTCATTCAACAACAAATGCTGAATCAGCAACAGCAGAGGCAGTAGATGCAGCAAACCATCAAAAATCAGCAACTAGCTGCTCAGGAACAAGCAGCCGAGAACGCCGCACGAGAAGAGCGTGGTGCTCTTATTGGGGAGCGAAACCTTTCGTGGAACTTCGCTACTAACCGCTCCCCCATCAACCCTCCACCCTGTACTCGACAAGATTATGAGATCAAACCTGCAGTGATATGTCTGGTACAGAAGAGCACGTTCAGCGGCCTCACTTCAGACATTCCAATGGACCACATAGCGGCCTTTGAGAGGATCTGCAATTTCTCTCGCTCTAACGAAATGCCACCAGATTATGTCAAATGCACATTGTTCCCATTTTCTCTTGAAGGGAAAGCTTCTCGCTGGTTGCAGTCTCTCCCAACCGGTTCTCTCCCCTCATGGGACCAGATTCGATCAGCATTTCTGAGCCACTTCTACACAAAGTCCAAAACCGTGGCTCTAAGGCATAGAATCTCCGACTTCAAGCAGAAATCTGATGATTCATGAAGCTTGGAAAGATACAAGGAGTACCAGAGAGAGTGCCCACACCATGGGTTTGATGATGATTACATATTGGAGGTGTTCTACGATGGAGTAATCTATGAGTTCGGAAACACCCTTGATTCTTCTAGTAACGGAGACTTCATGACTCAAACCACACCTGGTGCGTTCGCGTTGATTGAGAACATGGCTTCAAGTTCACTCAACAAGAACAAGGAGCACGATCGCTCCAAAAGTGTGAACAGTATAGATGATATCGCGGTGAAGGTGGACCAACTGCTTAAGGGAAACCAGAGCCAAGTTTTCATAATGGAAGAAGAAACTCCTGAGAAGAGTGCAGGCGACAAGGCGTTTGAAGCTGAACAAGCAGGAGACGATCAGCAGGGAGTGAGCTACGTAAATGGGCAAGGGTGGCAGCTAAAGAACAACCACCCAAACCCTAACGTAAGGAACAATCCACAACTTTTCTGGCCTAAGCAGGACAAACCAGTTGATCCGGCACAGAGCAACCAAGGTCAGTATGCGGGGTATCAGAAGAACTGCCAACCCCGAACCTATGTTCTAAGCCAACCACAGAACAATCAACCTCAGATGCAGAACCACCAAAACACTCAGCCTGCTACTTCCGCCCCTGTCGCTATTCCGCAAGATGAAACTAAAACTATGTTGCAGCAGCTCCTCCAAGGGCAACAGCTCCAAGGGAAAGCTCTGAACCAGGTCACTACCGATATCAATACCAGAATGAACCATATGTTCGGGGATTTGAGCACCAAGTATGACAATGTCGCGAGCCATATGAGACAGATGGACATTCAGATAGCTCATACTGCTGAGAGTGTCAAGAGGCAGCAAGGTACTCTACCTGGTAAAACAGACAAAAACCCTAAGGAGTGCAATGCAGTTCAGCTATGGAGCGGGAAGCAACCTTCCGAGCCAGAGAAGAGGAGGTTTACCTCGGCTAAGAAAGGGAAGCAGAAAGAGTCGGAACAACTACCAGGCGATCAGGCTGATGAGAGGAATACAGAATCAGCAGTTGAAAGAAGTTCGCCTGGGACAGAACAACCAGCTGAAGTTGTGCACCTGATCCCAGAGGTCGTTCCTCCTGGCGTATACATTCCTAAAGTTCCTTACCCTGTTCCAGCAAAGGCCACTCGTAAGGATAGAGAGGAAATGAAGTGCAGGAAGATGCTGGAGGATATAACCGTCAGACTCCCCTTGATGGATGCGATCCAGATGATGCCCTCCTTGCGCAGCTTTATGAAAGGATTTATCTCAGGAAAAATATCTGAGGAGAGCGAATTCATGACAGTTTCCAAGGAGTGCAGCGTAGTGCTTCAGAACAGGCAGATAAAGAAGCGAGGAGACCCCGGCAAGTTTGTCTTCTCTATCCAGATTGGGAAGACAATTTTTGCGTGCTCCTTGGGTTATCTTGGATCTAGCGTGAATCTCATTCCTTAATCTGTAGCTCGACGTCTAGGATACACGCATTTCAAATGTTCTTGGTATTCGCAGATAGATTAGTCAAATCTCCGGTTGGTATTCTAGAGGATCTCCAAGTAAAAGTGGGAAACCCCTCTGTTCCAGCAGACTTCGTTGTTCTGGAGCTGGAAGAAGAGTCTAAAGATCCTCTCATCTTGGGAAGACCATTCTTATGTACTGTTGGAGCCATCATTGATGTGCGACAGGGGAACATTGATCTGGATCTTGGGGACATAGTTATGCAATTCGAGATGGATGAGTTGCTAAAGAAGCCCATGTTGGATGAGCAGACCTTTGAGGTTGATGAAGGGATTGATCCGCTCCAACCTCGAGAAGGAATGATCGAGGAGATTCTTACCGAAGACCCACTGGAGCTTGCACTAGTACGAGCTGAGGCCGAGCAGAGTGTCGTGAACATTGAGGCAGATGGGTATGCCAAGATGCTTGGCTCCGCAAGGAGTATGGGAAGAATGGTAGCGAGTCTAAGTCTGGGGGAGAGAGCAGCATGGAAGAAACCACTCCATCTGGAGCAACCCCTACACCGAACTCGCCTGTTCTGTCGAACCAACCAGATGATCACTGGAGCGAGCTTAAAGCTCCAAAGGTTGAGCTAAAACACTTTCCCAAGGGGCTCAGGTACGCTTTCTTAGGTCCGAATTCCACCTATCCTGTCATTGTGAATGCTGAGCTAAATAATGTGGAAATTGCATTGCTTTTGTGTAAGCTTAGGAAATATCGTAAGGCATTAGGATATTCACTAGCTGACATACCTGGCATTTCACCTGATTTATGCATGCATAGAATACACCTAGAAGACGAATCAACGACTTCTGTCGAACATCAGAGGAGGTTAAACCCGAATCTAAAAGATGTTGTTAAGAAAGAGATTATGAAACTTCTTGAAGCAGGTGTAATCTATGCCATATCTGATAGTAAATGGGTTAGCCCTGTTCATGTAGTACCTAAGAAAGGTGGGATCACGGTTATCACAAATGAAAAGAATGAATTGATCCCTACTAGGACAGTGACAGGACATCGCATGTGCATTGATTTCAGCAAAATAAAATGCAGCAACTAGAAAGGATCACTTCCCACTCCCTTTTATTGATCAAATGCTTGAGAGATTTGCTAACCACCCATATTACTATTTTTTAGATGGTTATTCAGGTTTTTTTCAGATCCCTATCCATCCAGACGATCAGGAAAAGATGACATTCACATGCCCCTATGGAGCGATAAACTACGGGAGAATGCCATTCGGCTTGTACAATGCACCAGCAACATTTCAGCGCTGAATGATGTCGATCTTTACTGACCTGATTGAAGACATTATGGAAGTTTTCATGGATGATTTCAGCGTCTATGGAAGATCCTTTAGTGTCTGTTTGTCAAACTTGTGCAGGGTACTAAAAAGGTGTGAGGAGAAACATCTGGTGCTCAACTGGGAGAAGTGCCACTTCATGATCACAGATGGGATTGTTCTGGGGTACAAGATCTCCAAGAAAGGAATTGAGGTGGATAAGGCAAAGATCGAGGTGATGATGAGTTTGCAACCACCAACAACTTTGAAAGCTATCATGAGTTTCTTGGGTCACACTGGATTTTACAGAAGATTCATCCAGGACTTCTCGAGGATAGCAAGACCACTCACCAGACTGCTCTGCAAGGAGATCAAGTTTGATTTCGACAGTGAGTGCTTAGCTGCGTTCCATACCATCAAAGGAGCTCTAGTCAGCGCACCTGTTGTACAACCACCAGACTGGGATCTCCCCTTCGAAATCATGACTGATGCGAGCGACTTTGCAGTTGGAGCAGTCCTTGGGCAGCGCAAAGATACAAAACTTCAGGGGATCTATTACGCAAGCAAAACCATGGATGAAGCTTAATGCAGATACGCTACGACTGAGAAGGAACTTCTGGCTATTGTTTTTGCATTCGAGAAGTTCAGATCCTACCTGGTGGGATCAAAGGTGATTGTGCACACCGACCACGCTGCTCTTAAGTACCTGCTCACAAAGAAAGATGCAAAACCGAGGTTGTTGAGGTGGATTCTTCTTCTCCAAGAATTCGATTTTGAGATAAAGGATAAGAGGGGAGTCGAGAATGGGGTTGCAGACCATTTGTTCAGAATGAAGATTGAGGACGACACAACTCTTGATGAAGAACACCCAGTGGAACACGTCAATGTGATTGGTCTGCGTTTCGCGGAACAACCTCTGCGAATCACATCCGACTATTCTCGCATCACGGAACAACCCCTGGGAATGATACCCGATTGTTCTCACATCGCGGAACAACCAATCGCCGCGATCCAAAAGCAGTACTCTCACCTCCCTTGGTTCGCTGAGATTGTGAATTTTCTTGCTGCCGAAAAGCAACCTCTTAAGTTCACTGGAAACAACAAGAGGAAATTTTTAAGAGAGGCGAGGCGTTATGTTTGGGATGAACCGTTCTTGTACAGACATGGCAAGGATGGCTTGTTCAGAAGGCGTGTTCAAGAGGTAGATATTCCAGGAATCCTACATCACTGCTATGGTTCTTCTTATGCAGGCCACTTCGATACATTCAAAACGGTTTCCAAAATCCTTCAAGCGGATTTCTGGTCGCCGACTATGTTCAGGGATGCTCACGCCTACATAGCCAGATGTGATGCATGCCAGCGACTTGGGAACATCAGCAAGAGGAATGAGATGCCTCAGAATTACATTCTAGAGGTTGAGGTGTTCGACTATTGGGAAAGCGATTTCATGGGACCATTCCCTCCGTCCTTCAAGAATGAGTACATCCTCGTCGCCATTGACTATGTATCTAAGTGGGTAGAAGCGATGGCGAGCGCCACTAATGATACAAAAGTGGCGACTAAGATGTTCAGCTCCATCATCTTTCCGAGATTTGGAGTGCCTCGGGTGGTCATTAGCGATGGTGGAACACACTTCATCAACAAGGCATTTCAGGGCCTCCTAAAGAAGAATGGAGTAAAGCACAAGGGGGCAACCGCTTATCATCCACAGACGAGTGGACAGGTTGAGGTTTCCAACAGGGAGATCAAGAGCATTCTCCAGAAAACTGTCAATGCCTCACGCAAGAACTGGTCGCTCAAGCTGGATGATGCCCTATGGGCCTACAGAACAGCCTACAAAACGCCGCTAGGGTCCACACCCTATCACTTGGTTTACGGTAAGGCGTGTCACCTTCCTGTCGAACTCGAATACAAGGCTGCATGGGCACTCAAGTTACTGAATTTCGATATCAAGCCAGCGACTGAGAGGCGCATGATCCACATCCATGAGTTGGAGGAGATAAGACACCTCGCCTATGAAAGCTCCAAAAATTATAAGGAAAAGACCAAGGCTTACCATGACAAGCGAATCATTGCCAGACGTTTCGAACCAAACGATAAGGTCTTGCTTTTCAATTCCAGGCTGAGGTTGTTCCCAGGCAAGCTGAAGTCCAGATGGTCCGAACCCTTTACTGTTAAGGAAGTTTGACCCTACGGAGCTGTTGTGTTACTGGACAGAAAAGGAGACGAGTTTGTAGTGAACGGTCAGCACTTAAAGCATTACCTTGCTGACTCCACAATCGCAGAGGGCGAAGAAATTTCCCTAAGCAACCCCGCATCAGCCTGATCTGCTGGTCCAAGTCAAGCTAACGACTTTAACTAAGTACTTGGTGGGAGGCAACCCACTGGTTAGTATGTTCATTGTTTTCAATAGTCTATTCTATTACCTTTCAGATTTATTTTGTAGGTCAAAAACAAGAAAAATTGGACACTTCAATCAGAACAACCGAAGGACTGTTCTTCTGGTAGAACAACCCATTGATTGTTCCAGGTAAGTGTTCCGAACCAAAAATAAAAAACAATTCTTAACAAAAAAAAAAAAAGGGGGGGGGGGGCAGTTAGGGTTTTGCCTATTTAAGGCTCCGTCCTTCCACTTTCCCCTTTCACCCCGCCGTACATTGATCCCCCACCCTTGCAATTTTTAAACAACCACCAAAGCTTAGATTTTCATCCGTTTTAAATGGTTTTTGCTTCTCAATCATTTGGAATTTCAAGTTCTCTCTATTTTTGCAGTCCATTCACCTTTCTCAACAGGTAAAAGTCTCGACAATCCCCATCCAAATCGAAATACTCGGTTTGCAAAGTTCATCATTCTAACCGCTTCAATAGATCGATTCTTGTTGTATTACTTGATTTCGATTTTCCCTTTTGCTGTTAGGGTTGTTTAGAAGATTAACTCATGTTTCAATTCACATTTCCAATTTGCGATTGATAGGACTGTTCAGATTCGGTTTGTGGATTGTTGAATGGGGTTATTGGGTTGAGTTTCGATTCGTTGGTTGTAGCGTCAAGGCAATTTGCGGTTTGCATAAGGAGAGATGGATATTGTTGAAATCCATTTCTTCTGTGCAACACAACAGAACTAAAAGCTTGATTTTGTTTGCTTTCCAGATGGCATGTACTAAGCAATCAGCCAAGAGAATGCGCGCAACCTGCACGACCAGTACGCCACCCCCGCAAGCACAACAACAAACCTCTGCGACATACCCATGGCCCCGTGAACAAGAGGGTGAACCGATTGATCTCGAAAGCCCATTGCTCCTGGATTTCAACTGCGAGGGATGAGATAAGCGAACAGCAGCGCGTTACAACGCTCTCCTCCGGGTTGACATGTTACCCACTCGTTTTTGTCACCCGGAAAGTCTGGCTGATCTTAGGATCGACGAGGACGTGTTCGAGACGCTACACGCCATAGGGATAGCTCCTCTATGCTATTCAACACCTGAGCTATACCCCGACCTTGCTCGCCAAGTGCTCGCCACCGCCATGATCACGTACGAGGACTCCAATGCACCCTCTTACGCCAACTGCTCATTCTCTTTCATGGCCGATGGAGAGTACTGCTCCTTAGCCCTCGACAAGTTCAATGAGACCAAAGAGATAGCCAATGAACCGAAAGGAGTAGCGGTGGGAAAAAAGTTCTCTCCTTCAAACATCTTTTGGGATTGCATTGCGAACGGGACCTTTACACCCGGAAAGGCGTACCAGTCGCAGATCAGGAACCCTGCGCTTCGGGTCATTGCAAAGATCATCTCAAACCTCCTGTTCGCTAAAGATCTGACCTCCAAGGTCACCAACGGGGAGCTGCAAACCCTGTACGCTGGTATTGAGGATGAAATCCGAGCTTCTAGGTCCGGCATTCCCATTCAAAAGGTCAAGACGAACCCCGGTTTCAACTTCATGACCATGATCTGCGAGAGGCGGCAGTGTCTTATGCACGGTTTGAAAAAGAAGGACAGAAACGGTAGCTTGCTCACACCGCTCTTCAAGCATTTTGGCATTGATCTCAGAAACTACAGCGTCAACAAAGAGGTTCAGTACCTCGACATCAAGTACCTTATGGCGTGCCACATCATGCGTGATGAAGAGACCTACAGCTTCTTTGATAAGGCCGGTACCCAGCTGTTCACCAAACTGCCTCACCCCGAGATCACCATGTGCAGCGTGTTCGACAACATACGATTCCTCCCTCCACCCGAGCTCCTTTGCACTGATCCACGCGCTGCAGCACCTGACGCGGACATGGATGATGTTGAGGACATCACCCCAGAAGCTGAACCATCATACGACCTCAGAGAGCTGGCTGATGCGACCGATGATCAAGCTTACCGACGCTGGATGGTTGACTCGCAGCGAAAGAACAACAGCCTCATGCGGAGGATCCTCCATCTCGTCACTGGCGGCTGCATAGGAGGGAGTACCCAGCGACAGTCTCCAGCGGGGCAGACTCCACGCCCGAACCGACCAGGATAGGAGCCTATGGGAACAGGCCCTTCAACAGAGGAGGTTCATCGCTCGCGCAACAGACGTTCGTTTGATCCAGCTGAGAGCGGTGAGTCCGACTGAGTCCGCACCGACTATTGACTATCCATTGTTCTATTCATCAGAACTCTTTATTTTCATGTTTTATTTTTTATGCTTTGTGTTGATTTTCGGCTGACCTCAGCTTCATTTCACACCAGGGATGGTGTAAATTAAGTCTGGGGGAAGCATTGTGTGCTGAAACTCTTTTCCTTTGCTTTTGAGTCTGTCCCAATGTCATTTGGATGTTTTTTTGAGTTAGTTTAGAATCAAGTAAGTTAAAACTCTGGTGGGAATTAGGACCTTGTAATATATTCTTTTAACCAACTCGTGCTCTAACATTCTATATCCAGTGACCTTAGCAGTGATGAAAGACCCACACTTGGACCTGGAAAACCCTCTGACTTATCTCATTTGATACTCCAGAAGCTCTCATCCGATCAGGTAACACTGGGTAGACTCAACTCCACCTAACTTGAACCTAATCTTGACTGAAATTCTTCTTATTATGGGCACTAGATCAGGGAAACGAGACCCACGCTCAGGGCTTCTTATTCTTTTTACCAATCTTGCTGATCCTGAGCGGCTAGCTTATCCTTAGCTAGTTCCAACCTTGTACCTAAGCTTTTATTTTTACTCTCATGCACTCTGTTTTTCAATGTCATATGTGCAGATATGTGCAAAAAGGCCGGAGATGATAGGATTGACACAGCCCCTTACTCGTTGATGCCTTACATTCAGAGAAGAGAGAGCGAGCATAATGAGAACAGTCGACAAGATCAATCCCTAATGAAAGGAACAGTCAAAGGTGCGTGATCTAACCAGAGGAACAATGGCAACCCGTGAGAAACAAAAGGATAAACCCCCAGTGGTTGCAAACCATTCACCCCGATACCTTTCCTCGAAACCCCATCACTTTTGTAAAAAAAAAAAAAAAAAGAAAAAAAATTTTGAATGTGCAGTATGCTTTTGTTTATTATTCCAGATGGGGAAGGTAATTTCGGGAGATACACGCCACTGGAAAAGGTTGAACAAGTAGCTGGTACCAATTTTTTAGGAATAAAAAAGGAAGAAGTCAAGAGCTGGAGAACAGTCGCATGATTGATCCGAAGTGGAGAACATCCACGTCCGTGAAGCAGAAACGAGTAAGGGTTGTGGACTTCAATAAATCCGTCCTCTCTTGCTATTTTGCGCGATATCCTGCATACACTCAAACACGGTAACCCCTAAACACTCTCAGCTCCACCATAAAACAGCCTGTTCCTTATCAACCTGTCTACCCTGAATAGTTGATATCACTCAAATTACCCTAAAGAATGTTACTCTCATCAAAAGAGGTGGACTTATAGTACTTAGGGATCGAATCCACAAGGAGCTAGGGAACCAATTAGATCTAAACAATTTATAATAAACTAGGCTAATAGATTATAAAGGAGTAAAATAGCAATTAAATAAACAAAGCAGTAAACAAGTTGAACAAGTCAATTGTTCAGCTTGGCAAGGGTTGTTCGATGGAAGGACGGTTGCTAGATCTAGGGTTTCTATTCAGGTGTTGGAGATTATAATTCCTATAGGTACCTATTTGTTGCATGCATGATATGTTAGAGCTTAACCGCTTAACTCAGTGATCAGCTGTCGCATGTTTCACTGGTTAACTCGCTAGATCTCGTGTCTCAACGGTTAGTATCTTGATCACGAAAGAGTGTCGACCGATGGTCCTATTGGGACATCGACCGATACACCTTTACCTACGTCGACCGATAGTCAGTCGGGGAAATCGATCGACGGGTTCTAGCCAGGCCTATGCGCGAGATGATTTGCCCTATTAGGATGCTGAATTGGCGGTTAGCCCTTGTTGGGGTCAAAAACGGTTGCGACAAACTTAATATTCAAAACGCCCGAGGAAGAAAATAAGAATTTCTCCGATGAATACTTTTCATAATAGATTCTTTCTTACGAAAAAGCTTTGCGGAGGAAAGAATCGAGGCGTCGGCAGCTTCGAAACAGGTCGTTAGCGACTAAGCATGCCTTTCGGTCGCTACATAGCGACCGAAGGTTTATCCCGCCGGTCGTTACGTAGCGACCGAGCTCGAGCAAAGTTCGATCGCTAGCGTGGCGACCGAGCTCTTCAGCGTCGAGGCGACACCAGTCCATGCATTCTCGTCAAACCTTCAATGCTATCTCCCGAAGACCGTTGCGAGCTCAGTCTATGTTTTCCGCTATTTTAAATCATCGATCAAACTTTGCGGATTAATACCGCGGAAAGTTTGTTCTTTGTCGAAAGAAATCTTAGTAAACGCTTCGAGTCAAAAGACGGCCCAAAGAGACCTAAAACACGACTCGAGGCCCATCCTACGATTTCTTAACCAAAAGCCCGTAAACCACAGCACAGTTTAAGCTTGGTCCACAAGGAAAGATAAATGTCAAGTTTCCGCGGATAAATACTGAAGTTTTGAAGATAATTGCGAAGATCGGGAAAATGGAATATCTCCATTTTTATGCTATGATGGCTTAAGGGTAGAAGAGTAAAAGCGTAAACCGACCTTGGAGCTAGTATATAAGGAGTCCTAGGCGAGGAGCGTGGGGGAGAGACTTTTTTCAGAGAAAACTTAGCACTTAGAGCAGTTTAGGCAATTTTCCGTTTTTGTTATTTCGAGCTGCGACACAATTAGGTTTAGCCGTCTTAAGGTTGCTAGAACTAGGAATCTCGCCAACAGCTCTCGAGCCCAGGCTTATACCTTGTTGTAAACGCTCATACGCAGATTCAGAATAAGATCTACTTTGCTCTCTTTTCGATTTCTTATTTTTATCGTTGTTATTCTCGTGTTCTAATTGCTTGACGTGTGGTATTAGCAGATATTCGGGTCCTCTGGGAAATTAGGGTTTTCCTAGTTTCCTTATTTAAACGGAAATCGACAGTGCGAATTTTGGTTCCCACAATTTGGCGCTAGAAGGAGGGGGGCTACGGATCAATCTAACCCGCAAAAGCCACTCAACGATCAGGAACGATATGCAAGATTCGGCGTGCGCGAACGTCATCTCATTCAAAGGGGGAAGCAACGGTCGATCGAACCAAACCTCGAAACGATCTCCTTGTTATCCAACTGACGATTCGGGATATCGACGTCGCTAGGGTGCTAATCGACACCGGAAGTTCGGCCGATATCATCTTCAAAGATACTCTCAAAAAAATGGGGATCAATCAATCCGAAGTCACAAAATACCCTAGCCCACTGCTGGGACTTTCGGGGGAAACGAACATGGCCTGCGGATCGATTAATCTCGCTGTCAAAGCCGGAACCGTGACGAACGTCACAGAGTTTCTAGTCGTTGACCGTCCCGCATCTTACAACGTTATCATGGGGACGCCATGGTTGAACGCCATGCGCGCAATCCCATCAACGTACCATCTTTGCCTCAAGTTCCCGACCCCTAACGGAGTCGAGGTAATATGGGGAAATCCGATAGTATCACTGGTTTGTTTCGCCGCAGAACTAAAACGAAAAAGACCGGTCCTCGAGATCACTCCTAGAAAAGTGGAGAAAATGACCTCCAGCAAAGATACGCGAAGTCAGGATTCAGCGGAACTCTTCTGGCAATCTCGCAACATCGCGGCCCTAGAAGAAAAACGCGAGCCAACTGGCGAACCGGTGGTAACAATCTGTCTCGACGGAGCATTCCCGGAACACTGCGTCGAGATCGGAGCCAATCTCCGCGAGCCTTTGAGGATAGAACTCGTAACCTGTCTTAAAAAGAACCTCAATACTTTCGCATGGGCTGCGGAAGATATGCCGGGAATCGACATTAACATAACATGTCACGAGCTAAATATCAACCCAACGTTCAAGCCCGTCAAGCAAAAAAGACAGAAGCTAGGACCCGAACGTGCTTCCGCAGTAAACGACGAGGTCAAAAAATTGCTTAAAGTCGGGTCGATAACAGAAGTAAGATACCCAGACTGGCTCGCCAACCTTGTAGTAGTCAAAAAGAAAAACGGGAAGTGGCGAGTTTGCGTGGATTTTACCGATCTAAACAAAGCATGTCCAAAGGATAGTTTCCCTCTACCACATATCGATCGATTGGTAGAAGCAACAACGGGCAGCAAACTTTTATCCTTCATGGACGCCTTCTCAGGTTATAATCAAATTAGAATGAATCCCGACGATCGCGAGAAGACTGCGTTCATTACCGATCGCAGAACTTATTGCTATAAGGTAATGCCCTTCGGCCTCAAAAACGCCGGCGCAACTTACCAACGACTCGTGAACCGAATGTTCTCCAAACAACTCAGAAAAACAATAGAGGTTTATATCGACGACATGCTCGTCAAATCCCTTCAAGCAAAGGACCACGTATCACATCTCGAGGAATGTTTTGCGCAATTAAACTCCCATAACATGAAACTCAACCCGACGAAATGTAGATTCGCTGTGGCATCAGGGGAATTCCTCGGCTACTTGGTCACATACCGCGGCATCGAAGCAAATCCAAAACAGATCAACGCGTTAATCGAGATGGCTTCTCCAAAGAATAAGCGGGAAGTCCAAAGGCTGACCGGCAGGATCGCAGCACATAACCGATTTATTTCACGATCAACAGACAAGTGCCTGCCCTTCTACGATGTCCCGCGAGGAAATAAAAAATTCGGATGGTCAGAAGAATGCGAAAACGCTTTCCAACACCTGAAGCGTTATTTAGCTACTCCACCACTCCTCGCAAAACCCGTGGAAGGGGAGCCTTTATTCTTATACATCGCTGTGTCATCGACGGCCGTAAGTGGGGTCCAGATCAGGGAAGAACGCGGGGAGCAGAAACCTATTTTCTACATAAGCAAAACCTTGCTGGATGCCGAGTCTAGGTACCCATTGATGGAAAAATTGGCATGTGCGGTCGTCATATTTCCAATCCCACACAATCGTCATCCTCACGACCTTTCCCCTACGGACAATTCTGCATAGCCCAAGTCAGTCAGGACGACTGGCCAAGTGAGCGGTCGAATTGAGCGAGTACGACATCGAGTACCGACCAAGGACGAGCGCAAAATCACAAGTACTCGCAGACTTCTTGGTCGAACTTCCAACGGGGACCATAACCAATGAGGAACCAAATTCCACCTGGCTCCTCCATGTCGACGGATCCTCATCCAAGCAGGGATCGGGCATTGGAATCCGTCTCACATCTCCAACGAGCGAGATCTTGGAACAATCGTTCAGGCTGGAATTCCACTCCTCAAACAACGAGGCCGAATACGAAGCACTCATCGCAGGGCTACGCTTGGCTCATGGCTTAAAGATACGTAACCTCCACGCTTACTGAGAGTCCCAGTTAGTGGCCAGTCAATTCAGCGGAGAGTATGAAGCCAGAGATGAACGGATGGACGCGTACCTCAAACTGGTCCAAGGTCTAGCTCAAGACTTTGATTGTTTTGCCCTAACGCGAATCCCCTGTTCCGAGAACGTCCGGGCAGACGCCCTTGCGGCCCTAGTATCAAGTTCCGACCCAGGACTTAAAAGGGTAATTCCAGTCGAGTTCATCGAACATCCAAGCATCGGACCACCAATCGTCGTCAATCTCATAGAAGGTCAAGATGACGAGGAAGAAGAAGTTACGATACAACCACCATCGGAGCGATCCGATTACGGCTGCGATACCCCATGGCTTCAGACGATTCGAGACTACATTATCGACGGGCAACTGCCCACCGAAAAATGGGCAGCCCACAAAATCCAAACACAGGCCGCACGCTACGTGACAGTGGACGGCCAAATTTACAAATGGAGATTCTCCGGACCACTCATGACGTGTCTGGAAGGGGAAAAAGCGAGAGAAGTAATGGAGGAAGTACATTCCGGTTCCTGCGGCAACCATTCCGGTGGAAGATCGCTAGCCGTGAAAATCAAACGCCATGGATACTACTGGCCAACAATGATCGGAGATTGCGAGAAGTTCGCACAAAAATGCAAAAAATGCCAAAGGCATGCACCAACCATCCGACAACCGGCCGAAGTTCTTTCCTCCATCACATCGCCCTACCCCTTTATGCGCTGGGCCGATATTGTCGGACCTCTACATAATTCACAGCAAAAGCGTTTCCTTCTAGTCCTCACCGATTTTTTCTCAAAATGGGTAGAGGCGGACTCGTACGCAAGTATAAAAGATGTCCAAGTCAAAAATTTCGGATGGAAAAACATCATCTGTAGGCATGGAGTTCCTTACGAGATCGTAACCGATAACGGGTCTCAGTTCATCTCCACCCGGTTCGAGGCGTTCTGCGAAAAATGGAAGATACGACTCAATAAGTCAACTCCCAGATATCCGCAGAGCAACGGACAAGCTGAAACAATCAACAAGACCATTCTCGACGGACTGAAGAAACGCTTAGAGGCCAAAAAAGCCAGGTGGGCCGACGAATTCGAGGGAGTCCTCTGGTCTCACCGTACCACCCCAAGGCGAGCAATGGGAGAAACTCCCTTCGCTCTGGTATACGGCACGGAATGCATGATTCCCACAGAAGTAGAGTTCCCCGGCGTTCAAAGAAGGTTACTACCCGAACGAGAGGAACTCAACGATGTCATGCTCCTGGATGATCTCGATCTCATTAACGAGTGCCAAGATCGAGCGCTCATCCGTATCCAAAATTACCAGCACGCCGCTGCAAAATACTATAATTCCAACGTACGAAATCGTAGGTTTAATCAAGGAGATCTGGTCCTTCGCAAAGTCTTCCAAAACACAGCTGAACGAAACGCGGGAAAACTTGGAGCAAACTGGGAAGGTCCCTATAAAATCAAAAAAGTCGTCCGACCAGGTTCCTACGAAATAGCCAACATGCAAGGCGTAAAAATTCCTAGAACCTGGAACGCGATGCATCTCAAAAAATACTATCACTAAACAAACCAACTCGCAATCACTGAACTACGAGACGGCTTGATCTCCATAAGAAGTACGTAGGCAGTTTGTCAAAAGACAAATTCAGCTGTCTCCCCTCGTTAAAAAGGGGGGAGGGGAGTGGATACGTATACTCGTATACTCCCAAATTCGAAAACATCCGACCACACCCCCGATGTTTCCAATTCATCTTAACCAAGCAAACCACCACTCACAGAGCACTCGGCCGTTAGGAAGAAGCCACCTTTAGCATTGCGAGACGTCGCAAGAGATGCCTCAAAGAGTTATTTCTTCCGAACAACGAAAAACGAAACCTCTGTCAACAAAATTTTTATGTACAATGTACACTTTAACAACATATTTTGCGCAAAAATTCAAAACGGCGATATCCGTCGCCAAGTTCGATGCTGATCACATCGGACTCGCAAACGTCCTAAACAGACATAGTCATCTCACAAAGATGACTCTCGTACATCCGACACAAGGATAATAGCGCTATAAAAGAAATCCAAAATTTTTGTCCAGCACTTCCGGTTGGCTGAAAAATTGTCTCCGGAGAGATGCTCGGTTCATATCAAACAAGTCATATAAGCCGAGAACCTATCACGGACTGTAAATCAATACGATCAGGAAGAAATCGCAACAGGAAAAACGATACCCGACTAGTCACCGCACAAGCCTTAAACCGAAAGTAAACCTAGGTCTTGCCCTAAACCCAGTGCACTGGTCTCTAACATCTCAAGTCTCTATGTTTATATTTGACATCTTCAGTGCCCCCGCGAAGCTCACATCTCGCGGAAGAACTCTCGAAACAGATCTCGAATGAAACATTTCACAATCGAAGAAGGATATGAGACGACAACTCATCACCTTCCTTCCCACTATACACTAACTCATAAAAAAAGTGCCATTTGATTATCTTGTCATAAAAAGCCGCAGAGCGGCAGGGATTCAAAGCCACACGCGGCCAGTCCCGAAACACAAAATAAGGCCGTTTAAGGCCAAAACATAAAAACATAAAAACAAATCTCTCGCAAGAGATCTAACCCAAGTAATCCTCAGAACTCACGCCCCCTCTTCACCCATCGCTTCGTCCGAGCCTGGAGCCACGTCACCTCCGTTTTCTCCGACCACCGGGGCTTTCCCCTCTGGGTCTTCTGAACACGTCGGAAGGAAGCACGCGGATTTCAGGTCAGCTAGGATAAGATCGAAATCTCCATCCACGGCCGCCATATCTCCCTTACAACCGGACAGTCGGGCCTCTTCCGCCTCCAAGGTCGGGGGAGTCTCACTTTGGAACGACCGAACCACGGCCATCCCGCCCTCAATCGTCGCTAAAGCTAAGTCCCTGTTCCGGATACACTCGAGGGAACCCATGGAAGCATAAATCTTCGCCAAGCAAGCCTGAAACTCTGCGCGAAGAGCATCAGTGGCCTCTTGGATCCCGCGGCTCGCTAGTCCCGCATCACCCTCGATCTGACACTGGAGCCGACGCACCTCCGAGGATTTGGCCTTCCTGGCCTTCTTCTCTTTAAGCAAGGAACTCGCCGTCTTCCCAAGGTCCCTCTCGAGCTCTCCTATCGCGACCTTGAGCTTCGACACTTTCGCGGAGTGAGAATCCTTGACAGCCGTCAGCATGGCCTCGGTTTCAGACCATCTACCCTGAAGCTCCACCAACTCCCCGGCAAGGTGACTGGTCTCAGAACCGCACTCGCTGATCATCCCATTTATCAACGACATGAACTGCGAACAATAAAAATTCTTAAGACTAAGTCCGAGAAAGAATGTACATAAGACGATCGAGAATTCAAGCAAGAGACATACCTTTCCGCGAAGTCCCGACGCTAGGCTCGATCCACCTTTCTGCGAAGTCTCCCCGTCACCACTCTTGGCAAGTTTCCTCTTCCGACTCTTAGGCTGAGCAACCGGAACAGCACTAGGAGCGCGCAACGCCAGAACGATTTCTTTCCTGGCCGGAGGAGGACGCATAGAGTCAGCGGCCCTCTCCTTGTCCTTGACGAGGATCGGAGTGGTGGACGATCCCGCAGGTAGAACTTGCAGAAGAGGGTCCATGACCTCGGCCCCATGACCCGGGGCAACAACCCGCGCAGAAGAAGACGGGAACTCGGAGCCAGCTTGAACCAGTTCTTTCTCGGCTTGGCAACGAACTAGCTTCTCTCGGAAGGAGAGATGACCAGCAACACAAGCCGGCGCTTCAGCCGGAGAAGTCGAAACCGGAGCCGGAGAAGTGGCCTCGCCCATCTCGACGTCGGAATCTCTCTTGTCACCTTCGGAGGAAGACATGTTGAAAGCAAAAGTTTTGGAGCTAGAGAGGTTTTTGAGATATGAAGGAGGGAAGGTGTGAAGAAAATGAATGACAAGAGCTCACTACTTATAGAAGTATGGGTTCGGAGTTCGTAACACACATACTGTCTCGATAACGTTTCTTCCGCGGAATTTAAAGTGTGAATTTCGTCCAATACGCTTAACCTTTTCGAAATCAACAATCCGCCCGCTAGAGTCACGACTCTAACGAGCTGGGGGGCAAACTGTTGGGGTCAAAAATGGTTGCGACGAACTTTACATTCAAAATGTCCGAGGAAGAAAATAAGAATTTCTCCGATGAATACTTTTCATAATAGATTCTTTCTTACGAAAAAGCTTTGCGGAGGAAAGAATCGAGACGTCCGACGAAAGCTCGAAACAGGTCGCTACGTAGCGACCGAAGCTCGAAGGAAGCTCGGTCGCTACATAGCGACCGAAGGCTCATCCTGCTCGGTCGCTACGTAGCGACCGGCGTCCATCCCTTCGGTCGCTACATAGCGACCAAGCTCGAGCCAAAGCTTCGGTCGCTACATAGCGACCAAGCTCGAGCCAAAGCTTCGGTCGCTACGTAGCGACCGAAGCTCGAAGTTAAAGTTCGGTCGCTACGTAGCGACCGGCGTCCATCCCTTCGGTCGCTACATAGCGACCAAGCTCGAGCCAAAGCTTCGGTCGCTACGTAGCGACCAAGCTCGAGCCAAAGCTTCGGTCGCTACGTAGCGACCGGCGTCCATCCCTTCGGTCGCTACGTAGCGACCGGCGTCCATCCCTTCGGTCGCTACATAGCGACCAAGCTCGAGCCAAAGCTTCGGTCGCTACATAGCGACCGGCGTCCATCCCTTCGGTCGCTACATAGCGACCGAGCTTGAGCCAAAGTTCGGTCGCTCCATAGCGACCGGGCTCGAGCCAAAGTTCTGTCGCTGCATAGCGACCGAGCTCTTCCGAAACGTCGAGACGACACCAGTCCATGCATTCTCGTCAAACCTTCAATGCTATCTCCCGAAGACCGTAGCGAGCTCAGTCTATGTTTTTCGCTATTCTAAATCATCGATCAAACTTTGCGGGTTAATACCGCGGAAAGTTTGTTCTTTGTCAAAAGAAATCGTAGTAAACGCTTCGTGTCGGAATACGGCCCAAAGGGACCTAAAACACGACTCGAGGCCCATCCTACGATTTCTTAACCAAAAGCCCTTAAACCACAAGGAAAGATAAATGTCAATTTTCCGCGGATAAATACGGAAGTTTTGAAGATAATTGCGAAGATCGGGAAAAATGGAATACCTCCATTTTTATGCTATGACGGCTTAAGGGCAGAAGAGTAAAAGCGTAAAATGACCTTGGACCTAGTATATAAGGAGTCCTAGCCGAGGAGCTTAGGGGAGAGACTTTTTTCAGAGAAAACTTAGCACTAAGAGCAATTTAGGCAATTTTCCATTTTTGTTATTTCGAGCTGCGACTCAATTAGGTTTAGCCGTCTTAAGGTTGCTAGAACTAGGAATCTCGCCGACAGCTCTCGAGCCCAGGCTTATACCTTGTTGTAAACGCTCATACGCAGATTCGGAATAAGATCTACTTTGCTCTCTTTTCGATTTCTTATTTTTATCGTTGTTATTCTCGTGTTCTGATTGTTTGACGTGTGGTATTAGCAGATATCCAGGTCCTCTGGAAAATTAGGGTTTTCCTAGTTTCCTTATTTAAACGAAAATCGACAGTGCGAATTTTGGTTCCCACAGCCCTCTCTAGCAATCCTAATATGATAGATAGATGTTAGGATGGGATAACAAGGATGCTTGTGTATGCAATCCTATGATCAATATTCTAGTTAATTACTCTAGAACAAGCAATAAGTATAGATTTATCATGAATATCACAACAAGGCAGATCTATAGTTTGGGGCTAATCCCACAAACCTATCTGAACCCTGGATCTAACAGGTGGATCTTCTAAGACATGAAAACAGAAATCATAGATGAATAGATAGAAAAACTGAAATGAAATAGATAAATAAAATCAAAGGAGTTCTAGGAGGACTCTGATAGAAGTTCCTCCCTTCTCTCCTAAAAAAACTATGAATCAAAGAAAGTGTGTAAAAAGCGTTGCCGTCAACAATTGCTTAGAAATAACATAAATAGGGTTTCTAGACGTCCAAGGGCACTCTGGTAATGTGTGGTTACTTCTGGGCTTCACGCAGTCATAAAATATACAAGGCTCACGATCTGGGATCTCCATCGATCGACGTGCAGAGTGCTGCATCGATCGACGTGGCTTCCTCTTCTTGGCAGCTTCCTCTCGCGAGGTAGACTGACCACTCTTCAGTAAAACAGACATAACTTCTGCTACAGGATGCTGATTGACCTGACCGGTGGCATTGGAAAGCTAACTCAAAGCTCTATCTTGTGTCAAAATATGGGCTCAATCTAACGGTCGGAAGGTCTCCATCCATAGCTAAACATCTGACACGTCTGTGCAACTCAGCACCTCCAAAGGCTCCAAAAGACTCCAAAATCACCATATTTCTCCTAAATGTCCCTAAACCTGTAAATACTCTAAATAAACTCCAAAACATATTAATTGTATCTTAAAACACTTTAAAACACTTATAGACCATGATTAAAAATGGGTAAAATATATGGTCTATCAATAGTGCCTGTAATGAGAAGCTCACGCTGTTCTTAAATAATGTTTAAGGTGTTTTGTCTCGATAGTGCGACCTTTTCAGGTATGGGATGGAGAGTACGGAGCTGATTTTCGAACAGCGATCGTGGATGTTCTGGTAAGGGTGTGTGATTTAAGTTTACAGCTTGTATGGTTGAGAGATGTGTGGTAAGAGCATGGTTATTCAGAGAAAGCGAGTTCCCACTCCTTCAAACCTTTCTTCCTTTTCTTGAGGCTTGGTCTTGTTCGAGGACAAACAAGAATCTAAGTCTGGGGGAATTGATATATGGTATTTTTAATACCAATATATATGTACTTTAGGCTAATTCTCAGTCCTAATTCGTGTTTAATTGATATCATTCCAGGTTTGGAGCAGGTGAAAGAGTAAAGGAGAGATTCAGGAAGTCAGATGCCATTTTGAAGGATTCGATGCAGAACAGTCATCTAGAACAACCCGAAGGTTGTTCCCGGAGAGAACAAGCGTTTGACTGCTCCCGATCATTAAGGAAACTTCTTATTCCGGAAGTTTGCCCTAGATTGCACTCTCTACTATCTTTTTACCACCAGCCCCTCCATATAAAAAGGCCTACGCTATCATTTCTTTTTCTTATGCTAGTTTTTGCAAGAGACCTAGAACTATTCTCTTTGGATTAAAGCAACTTGTATGTGAGAAGGCTTCATCTCTCATTCTCACGAGAAGATCATCCTGAACCCTTGTCTTTCTACTTTATTTTATATGCAGTGTTATTCAGAAATCATGTTAATGTTTGATCTCTGATTTAATCCCCTAGCTAACCGCTTAGGAGATAAATTGACATATATTGAATGAGCTTTGTATCCCTAATCAGCGAGAGTAGATATTATGGTATTAAGTGAACTAATCAGATCTCGTCTCTAAGGCTTGTTATCGCGTCTTGTTCCAAGTGAGAGCTTAGGATTCAAGACCAATATGCAAAGGGAGCAAGACCACGATAGTGGATTGTTCTAGCCGAGTGATCTGAGTTCTAGACTGCATTTCATCGTACTTGAATAGTTGTTCAGTTCTGCAATTGACATCCGATTAATAACCCTAAGCCAGCTTGATTTAAATCAAATTTGAATCATCTAGGCATTCTAGTTACTCGTGTCACAATTAATTCTCATAACCTCACTTGTTTCTCAGCTTAATATTGAACTCATAAGAGTAAAGAGTAAACTGGTCCTCTGGATTGAATCTCAAATATTACAATTACCACTGTTAACTTGACAGTAGCAATGATTCATTTTTAGTGTATCAGTAGCCTTTGTCCAAAGGTTGATAAGTGTCATCTACCACTGTCCTGAGTTCATCTCCTAGCTTTTCCTGAGCTCCACAAATACCAGTCACCATCTCATTGGTCTCCTCCTTGGTGTAGATCTCTGGTGTCAGTGTTATTGGTGTCAGTGTTGTTGGTGTGTGAGAAGTGGCTTGTTCTGGAAGATATATGTTGCCCTCTCCAAATAGGAATGCTCTCTCCAGAACTTTCCTGATGTCATCCTTGGTAACAGGAATCATATCACATGTTGCGCTCCTTGCATGTCTAGACTCGTCTTTGTAGACTCCATATTCGTCCTTCCGTTCCCATCTGAACTTTCTGGCTCCAAAGTTGTCATAAGCACGACGTCCACATTCGTAACGTCTATTGATCGATGGCAGAGGTGCCTTATAGAGCGACGTTGGTGTTAACCTGTCGAGCGATGTATAAGCAACCTCATCATTCGATGCTTGGCCAGCAGGTTTGCACGATTGGTGTGAACCAATTCCTGTTGTTGTGGCCTTTGGAAATTCGTGTGGAACAGTTGGATTGTTGTCTTGGATGCTGCGTTGCTGCGTAAACAAGTTGTCTGCTTCATTGGCCAGCTGAATTATATCTGCTATGTCCTCTCTGGATACTTGTAGAATCCTTCCATCCATAGCTCTTGCATGGCCATCTTGGTCCCTGAAAATACCAAATTCATCAGGCAATAGAAAGTCGTAATCAATACTCGTACTCTTAGTAGATAAAGAAAGTTGAGGTTCAGAATGAGAATCTATCGATGTTGATACTGATGTATCGATCGATGGTAGACGTTTCTTTGCTAAATTAGGGTGTTTGGATTGAATGCTCTTCCTGGATGTTCCTTCTGATTGATTTGTTGGAGCACTCATCTTTTCTGCTTATGTTTCGTGAGAAGTACTCTGGGGTGCAGAACTCCTTATATAGGTTTTGCTAAACCTATTTGAGATAGGAATTGGAATATTCCCTCCTTCTTTTTCTGAGGCGGCGGGTTTAATATCGATCGATGTACCAGTCTGGGTATCGATCGATGCAGATGATTGTTTTACTGGATGAGCGTGGGAATCGATCGATGCTGAGTAGACTCCGTCGATCAATGGTGTAGGCGTGTTGTTGAAGGAATGTGTTGAATATCTTTCATCCTGCAAAGCAATCTCTGTAGCTCTTTCCTTCCAGTAATCCTCATCATACTCCTCAGTAGGATCCTCATTTGATGAAAGAAACACAGTTTCCACTGCAAAGTTTTCATGGAATCCACTGTCTGCCCAACTGCCTATTGAATAGTCATTACGTCTGTTCTTGTTGGGTTGTTCAAGGGGAAAGTCTGGATAATACTGATCTGGGGATATGGAGTAGTCTACCGGTTGCCTCTCGTCGAGCGGCGTGAGATAGCTTTCATTAGTCATCGGTGACTCATATGAATCGATCGATGTGACAGTGTGAGTGTCGATCGATTCCGAGTACTCGGTTTCGTACTCTGCTCCACTATGGCATGCTGCAATATAGCCAAGCTCATTCATTCCCAAGCTCCACGACGTTGACCTGTTATCTCACAACTCGAACTTGCGTCTGGATCTATCAGTGTCAGACACAATATGTTGGTATTCATGTCACATAAAGCTCCTACTGTAGCTAGGAAAGCTCTTCCAAGCAGAAGTGAAGAGTTCCAGTTAAGCTTGATGTCCAGGACATGAAAATCTACTGGGACAAGGGCATTATCAATCTGTACCTCAAGGTCTCTTATGATGCCTCCTGAGCTCCTTTCTGAAAGGTCCACGAAGGTGAAAGATTCTGATGAAGGCTCTATTTTCAGACCCAGCTAGTCTGCCATAACCTTTGGTAGGATACTGACTCATGCTCCTATGTCACAGAGTGCATGGGGAAATTCAACACATTTTACCATACATGGTATTGAAAACTTCCCAGGATCACTCTTCTTCTACAATGTGATCCTTAGTTTTATCCTTTGCCTGATGGAATGAAACATTATCCTAATATCCTCCTCAGTCTCCTTAGTCTCTCTGAAGAACATCCACAACCTGTGTGTGTAGTAAACTTCATCAAAATGTTTCTCCACTGGGATTCTGAGGACTCTCTTAGTGAAACCATCCATCTCCTTATCAGTAGCTTCCCTCTTAAGGTGTTTAGGAATCTTCTCCTTCCTCTTCCTTAACACTTCTCCATCAGTTGCCTCATCAACTTGTATAGGCTCTGGTGTAGTGTCTGAGGGTGTTGGTTCTGGTGGGTTTGCTAAAGGTTTAGGTTGTGGTCGAAGTGCGTTGATTCGGTTACTATCGATTGATGGTAATCGCACTCGGTGGGTGAGAGGTGCATGTCGATTGATGGGGTGAGGTAGGTCGATCGATGACGGTCTCTCTCTGTCGATCGATGGTTGTCTCCTGCGGTCGATCGATTTTGCAGCAGAAAGGGGAGGGTGGGTGAGGATGTTTCTATGCGAATTTCTCATGAGTCATGATTCGAACTGCACTACACTCCGCAGTCGTTTCAGCAGATGACGTTGATCAATGTTCGGAGTAATCTGTCGATCGATCTTCGTCATGTTTTTTCGATCGATGTGCATCCATTGACATTGGTCGACACCATTGGGATCCGCCGAAGCTAATGGAGCTTTCAACTTTGAAATCTCTTTCTCCAAGCTTCTCATGCTTCACCTCTTGCCAGAAATCATCATCTAAGATGGCATTAACTTGGTGCTTTGCTTTCTCAACTCCTGCCTCTCTAGCCAAGGCTTCCTGCCTCTTTACAGTGTCTGCAGTCTGAACTACTTGCATTTTAAGCTTCCTCACCTGAGTCCCTAATGTCTCAATCTTTGTGTTCAGACTGTAATAGACGGAATCTATCTTCCCATTGAAATCCACAGTGAGTTGTTGCTGTCCTTCCAGAACTGCAAGCATCGATTCAGTCTTGCTCTCCTGAGTCTGTGGTGGTGGATTCTGGTAGTATGAGTTTCCATAGCTTCTGCTGTTGCTTTCTCAACTCCTCTGACCATTGCCATAGAAGTTTTTGTTTCCTCCCTGGTTTCCATACCTCTGAAATCCAGTTCCTCCAATGTAGTTCACATTTTCCTCTCCTTCCATGTCTACAGCTACTTCTCCTTAAGCTGAGCAGACCTGCTTCCTAAGAAGCTCATGAACCACATCTAACTTTGCTCTAACTTTGTCCATCTGCTCCTTTCCTAGGGATGCAACAGACTTCTTCCTCTCAAAGTCAGTGTTCTTGGTGCTGCTGCTGTTTGCCAGATTTTCTATCAGTCTCACTGTAAAGACCCTCACAAGCAGATAGGATTTTGGTCGAGAAAAATCCTGCATGACCAGTTCGGAGTTAGTTCGACCAGAATTAAAATTAAAATCGAGCCGGTAAATTAATGCTTCACGAGACTGTCTTGTGGTCGAAAGACCTTCCTTTGATAGTTTTGGTCGAGTCTTAAATATTTGGTCGAAATCTTTTTATTTAATCTGGATGAGATTTTCCGAGAGCAAAATGAGGGCCGAAGACAAAGAATATTTGGTTGAAAAATTATTAAAAATTATCGACCAACTTCCTAAATAATTTCAGAGCTAAGTTATGTTTTTCACCAGCCTGCTTGCTTAGTATTGAATCACATGTTATGCACCTGCCTGCTTGCTTAGCTTCTTCAGTAACAGCACATGCAAGTCACAAGCTGCTTGCTGTGCTTGCTCATTAATTCAGACACATGATTGTCACCAGCTGCTTGCAGCTTTCTTCTTGGGAGGGAAAGGTCAGCTGCTTGCTGCTGGAAGTAATTAAACAGCTCACCACCTGTCTCCTCTCAGCCTTGCCTTGTGTTTTGTGAAACCCTCACCTGAAGTAACTTCCTAACATATTTAACTCTTTCTCCACCAGTTTGGTCGTGCATAAACCTGTGAGAAACACAGAAAAATCAAAGAGAGAGAAGAGAGAAAAGTGACAGAAAAATTCAAAGAAAAATTCATGAAAAATTCAGAAACAAATTCAGAGAAGAGGAGTGAGCATGGACAACCCTTTCCCAACATCTTGTGACTTTAAGCAGTGAGTATTTCTGTGGCAAAAGAGTTGGAGATTTGGTGTCCTGAAGTTGAGAATCACCCATGTTTTTCAGCCTTTGATTTTAATCGGTAAAGATGTAAGTTGTTGTGTGGATCAGTTTTATGTGAGCATTTCTGTTGGATTGACTGCGATTCAGCTTTGTTCTGATTGAGTCCGACCTTTTCTTGATGTGGTACTGATCAGGTTTGGCGTGGCTTCATCTTAAAGTGGAATATCACTTGGGTTCAGACAGTGTTTGATTTGAACCGGTAAACTGTTTTGCCTTTTGATCCAGATCAGTTTAGATTGTAACCAGCTGGCTGAGTTGTTGTTCTTCCTCTCTGGATTAATTTCTTAATCCCTTGTGTGAATTTATATTAGTTCAGTTCATGGTCCCCTAGCATCTAGACAATTTAGCTGAAATGATTTATGTTTGAACCGAACTGAAGCTGCCTTGAACTTGCCTTAGTAGCTGTCCGGAATCTTGAACTGTGGGGTTGAACCGGACTGATAACCTTTGTTCCAACCGTTCTGTTATTGGTACAGATGGTCAAGGATAGTGTTCGGATCAGCCGGATCATTGTGGTGGTTTTAAATCGAGAATATTCCAGAAGCTGAGTGTGCTTAGCTTGAGCTCGAGTATAGTCTTCCTTAGCCAATCTCATGGAATCAAAGGTGAGTCTAGATAGATGAGTGATGAGTAGTGAATTAATATTTCTTGATTGAACGTATTGATTATAGATGATTGATAGGCTTTGTCTCTTGATCAATATTGAATTGGTAAGGTGTTTACTTAGTGTAAACACTTAATAAATATTTATGAATGATCATAGAGGTTTATTCCAAACCTTAGTACTTGTTCTCAAGTACTAATACATATGTATAGTATTAAATATAATTAAGTATGGAAGTATTAATCATGTGAAGTCTTATTATAAACCTGTCTTCCAAAATATTCCCGTATGAATGATGATTACCGTGAATTGGTCCTGCGATATGGAACAAGGTCCGAAGACGATGATGGGGTCGCACCCTGGAGGCGTGTAACTGCATGCAGCGTTAGATGTTCAATTTTTTGAATATCTGATGGCGATGATGGTGATGCTAACTCACTAGACTCGTTTAGCCTTTCTGGTTTCTCGGGTCTGGTATATATATCTATATAAATATGATTATATGAATGATATGAGAGACGGGAATAGGAAGTGAGGTATATGATTAGATTCACAATGATGGAAGAATATTCCTTATATATAAATATTCAGTTATGGAATATATTTCCACTGCATACAAATGAAGTTGATTGCTTGAGATATTATTAATATATGTTGGGGTGCGGGACTAGGCTCACTGAATAAACTAGTTACTCATGACTCATTTGTGATGCAGGTAACCAGTAGACGGGAGATCTTACTCTAGGACGGGAAGGAACATCATTAGCTAGCGGTAGTTTTATTATCCTTGCAAAGTCATTTTGATATATCTTATGTATAAGATTTGTTGACCGAAAACCTCGAGGTTAATTTATAACAAATTTTGTAAGATGCATTTGATTGATATATAAAGGATGTTTTTTTAAAGTACGGGTTCCATATGATTTTGGTCCTTGTCCGGACGAACTAACTATCGGGTATTGCTTTGTCGGGTTGAAAAGCCTAGAGTTATATCTGATAGGAGTGTTGGTGTTCTTTGGTTGTTGGTCTAAGGCGATCGGAACTATTCTGAGAACCTCAGATTGACAATCGGGGAACATCGACCGTGTCATTTCCGGTCATCTACGATCGGGGGTGTCACAAAAGGTGGTATTAGAGCATGGTTATACGATGCTAGAATGAGACTTGTTTCAAATGTTTTTCGAGTCAAAATGAGTCGCAAGGATAACTAGGATATGCTGGCTTGTTCCTTCATTTTAGGATAGATAGTCATGGGTAGTTACCTAACAGTGATTTTTCATAGCAGAAGCACCGAGACAAGCTTGAACGGGTGGACCGTACTTACCGATGGTACTATCATCAGGCTCCAGTTTGCTACCCTCATGGCGGGGTTCACTACCGTCCTGTTAGGAATCAGTAACATCATGCCTTCCTTCCGTTCTTTTGAGTTCAAGTGGGGGATGCCAATTCTTTAGAGAGATATATGGTATAAAGTTGATACATCGAATACATCTCCGGACTCGTGTGTTATCAATGTCAAGGTGGGTGTTGTTTGTGATACGGTTCAGAGCGATTCGACTACACTTGATCACATAGATGCACTTATTATTCCGGTTTCTCAAGTCTAACCAACTCATGCTAAGACGTACAAGCACCAGAGCCATACAAGCATGATTTCTTAAGCATTTGTTTTAAGCTTAGCGTTGGAGGAAGTGGTGGTTTGACTGTATTACAAGATGATGGAAGCACCAGAAGCATTCTGTTTGCAACGGAATATCATGAAGCTTATGATGCAAAAAAGAAGAAGTTGGGACCATAAGATACTGAAGAAGGACTAATCCATTTGAAGTATACTTTGGCTTGAGGAAGATTTGGGTTCCAACACTCAGAGCAGAATATTCACGTGGCCGTTGTTCAGAGAATTACAAGAAGGATTTGGCAGCAAGCTATTTGGAGATGAACGCTATGAGTTGTTGGTCGAGAGTCAAGAATTACTTTAGAGAGTTGAGTTCGAGTTGGACAGATTTCATGAGTTCAAGAAGTAGTATTTTCTACACAAGCATCGAGATACGTGGTCGAGGGAATTGGATTCATCGATTATGGTTTGGAGAATAAGCAAAAGATCATACGGAAAAATCTTTGGAAACTTAGCCAAGAATTTTGGAGTAGATAAAAGACCATGGAGTTTCAAAGGTTCGAGGAGATGTTAGAGTATGACGTGAATGTTAAAGAAGCTATTATTTCTGAAGAAGTTAACCAAGTCATGCAGACCGTTTATTTTCCAACCGCTGCAGATCAAAGGTCAGTTTCAAGAAGTGAATTAAGTAAGTTGTTGGGATGATATTGGGTGTACATTTCATCAGATCAAGATCAAGGACCTTGAGCCGTTATGGTTGTGACTAGCAGGGACAGAATGGTCGTGATTGTCAAAGTTTGGGAAATTCTGGAACGTTTGCATCACTCACGCTTTGGTGGTTCTTGTGAAGAGTTAGGATTTTAGGTTACCCTTCCTCACGAAGTTACCCGATCTAGGTTACCTATACCTAAGATAAGACTTGTTGAACTTGTTCGCTTTTCCTTACCGTTAGTCCACATCCAAGTGTTAGGCTATTTGGGTAGAGCCTACACTTTATAGTTGACTGGACCGTCAAAACCCCTGAAAGGTCCAATCACAGGTTTGCTTCTTATCCCATTGTATGTTGTGTGCATTTTTAAAAATTTTATGAAAGATTGAAATTAAAAAAGAAAAAAAAATGTGAAATGTGATCAAGGTGTCGTAAGAGACCTTGCCTATGGATGGAATTTTTCATCCATATTGTGTTTGATTCGGGAACCACACGTAGTTGTAGTTCCCGACTATTGTCATAGTTGTAAGTAGGATTCACTTTAGTGAATTCAAGTACCCGTTCTTATTCTTGGAAGTACTGGCTGCCAGTTAAAATTTGTGGTATGTCTTTCCCCATTCCATTGTACTTCCGTTAGAGCGGTATGTTTCTATCTAGAATGAGATTGGCTATATAGTTACCGGGCTCAATTAGGATATTAAGGAAAGAAGTCTTTTGAAGAGGACCAGTTATTGTTGGCCTACAATGGTATTCTACCAAGTATTGGAGCATCGTTCGTTTCAGTCTTGGTAGTTGAAGACCTTTTGGGAAAAGGTGAAGATGTGTATTCCATTATCTTGATCATTAGGAAAAGAGAAGATGACAAGGATCAGAATACAGTGAACAATCAGATAACTAGAGAATTTGAAGTTATGCTTAAGGAATTGGAAGAGTTGTTGCTATCTAGAAGTAAGCTGTTCAATATTCTTGTTCAACCTGGATTCACTGCAATAGCCTAGGGATTTAACCAAGTGATTCTTGTCGAGTTCTAGTAGTAGTTAAAAGATTATGAAGAGCGTCTCAGATAGATCAGCAGTGTATAGAATACTGTAAGGGAAATCAATCTTGGAATGGGTGATTGTGTGTATTTGAGAGTAGCACCCTTGGTCTGATTCATGTTAGCGTGATTGATTGTGCATGTTCTTGTTTGATTGTTGCACGGTTAATCACGTTAACATTCACCAGAGTCGAGATGTTACCTTCACGTATGGCACATCACCTAATGTCCACATTTTCATGTTGTTGTTATGAGGGAAAGGCAATTAGAAAAGTTTCAGAAGTGATAGTCTTCAGAGCAACTCGTGATTTTTAGAAAAGTATCCAGACCGCAGTTGACAAGAGTTGTGTAGCAGTAATTAATTTGTTTCTTCCTCAAAGTGTTTGCCCAGAAAAGAAATGATTGGTTGTAAGAGTTGGGGATCCGACAATCAGTTGTTTAAACATAGGCAGTGAGGATAAGTTCAGAGCTGATATCCTGAATCTTTGCAGAATCTCCAGTGTTCAGTAAAGTGTGTACATCTATGCTATGAGAATTCGGGGACTAATTCTTTTGAGGGGGGAAGAATGTAAAGACCCTCACAAGCAGATACGATTTTGGTCGAGAAAAATCCCGCTCAACCAGTTCGGAGTTAGTTCGACCAGAATTAAAATAAAAATCGAGCCGGTAAATTAATGCTTCGACGAGACTGTCTTGTGGTAGAAAGACCTTCCCTTGATAGTTTTGGTCGAGTCTTAAATATTTGGTCGAAATCTTTTTATTTAAGCTGGATGAGATTTTTCGAGAGCAAAATGAGCCGAAGACAAAGAATATTTGGTTGAAAAATTATTAAAAATTATCGACCAACTTCCTAAATGATTTCAGAGCTAAGTTATGTTTTCCACCAGCCTGCTTGCTTAGTATTGAATCACATGTTTTGCACCTGCCTGCTTGCTTAGCTTCTTCAGTAACAGCACATGCAAGTCACAAGCTGCTTGCTGTGCTTCCTCATTAATTCAGTCACATGATTGTCACCAGCTGCTTGCAGCTTTCTTCTTGGGAGGGAAAGGTCAGCTGCTTGCTGCTGGAAGTAATGAAACAGCTCACCACCTGTCTCCTCTCAGCCTTGCCTTGTGTTTTGTGAAACCCTCACCTGAAGTAACTTCCTAACATATTTAACTCTTTCTCCACCAGTTTGGTCGTGCATAAACCTGTGAGAAACACAGAAAAATCAAAGAGAGAGAAGAGAGAAAAGTGACAGAAAAATTCAAAGAAAAATTCATGAAAAATTCAGAAACAAATTCAAAGAAGAGGAGTGAGCATGGACAACCCTTTACCACCATCTTGTGACTTTAAGCAGTGAGTATTTGTGTGGTAAAGAGTTGGTGATTTGGTGTCCCGAAGTTGAAAATCACCCATGTTCTTCAGCCTTTGATTTTAATCGGTAAAAATGTAAGTTGTTGTGTGGATAAGTTTTATGTGAGCATTTCTGTTGGATTGACTGCGATTCGGCTTTGTTCTGATTGAGTCCAACCTTTTTTTGATGTGGTACTGATCATGTTTGGCGTGGCTTCATCTTAAAGTGGAATATCAGTTGGGTTCAGACAGTGTTTGAGTTGAACCGGTAAACTGTTTTGCCTTTTGATCCAGATCAGTTTAGATTGTAACCAGCTGGCTGAGTTGTTGTTCTTCCTCTCTGGATTAATTTCTTAATCCCTTGTGTGGATTTATATTAGTTCAGTTCATGGTCCCCTCGTATCTAGACAATTTAGCTGAAATGATTTATGTTTGAACCGAACTGAAGATGCCTTGAACTTGCCTTAGTAGCTGTCCTGAATCTTGAACTGTGGAGTTGAACCGGACTGATAACCTTTGTTCCAACCGTTCTTTTATTGGTACAGATGGTCAAGGATAGTGTTCGGATCAGCCGGATCGTTGTGGTGGTTTTAAATATAGAATATTCCAGAAGCTGAGTGTGATTAGCTTGAGCTCGAGTATAGTCTTCCTTAGCCAATCTCATGGAATCAAAGGTGAGTCTAGATAGATGAGTGATGAGTAGTGAATTAATATTTCTTGATTGAACGTATTGATTATAGATGATTGATAGGCTTTGTCTCTTGATCAATATTGAATTGGTAAGGTGTTTACTTAGTGTAAACACTTATTAAATATTTATGAATGATCATAGAGGTTTATTCCAAACCATAGTACTTGTTCTCAAGTACTAATACATATGTATAGTATTAAATATAATTAAGTATGGAAGTATTAATCATGTGAAGTCTTATTATAAACCTGTCTTCCAAAATATTCCCGTATGAATGATGATTACCGTGAATTGGTCCTGCGATATGGAACAAGGTCACGAAGACACGATGATGGGGTCGCACCCTGGAGGCCGTGTAACTGCATGCAGCGTTAGATGTTCAATTTTTTGAATATCTGATGGCGATGATGGTGATGCTAACTCACTAGACTCGTTTAGCCTTTCTGGTTTCTCGGGTCTGGTATATATATTTATATAAATATTATTATATGAATGATATGAGAGACGAGAATAGAAAGTGAGGTATATGATTAGATTCACAATGATGGAAGAATATTCCTTATATATAAATATTCAGTTATGGAATATATTTCCACTGCATACAAATGAAGTTGATTGCTTGAGATATTATTAATATATGTTGGGGTGCGGGACTAGGCTCACTGAGTAAACTAGTTACTCATGACTCATTTTTGATGCAGGTAACCAGTAGATGGGAGATCTTACTCTAGGACGGGAAGGAACAGCATTAGCTAGCGGTAGTTTTATTATCCTTGCAAAGTCATTTTGATATATCTTATGTATAAGATTTGTTGACCGAAAACCTCGAGGTTAATTTATAACAAATTTTGTAAGATGCTTTTGATTGATATATAAAGAATGTTTTTTTAAAGTACGGGTTCCATATGATATTAGTCCTTGTCCGGACGAACTAACTATCGGGTATTGCTTTGTCGGGTTGAAAAGCCTAGAGTTATATCCGATAGGAGTGTTGGTGTTTTTTGGTTGTTGGTCTAAGGCGATCGGAACTATTCTGAGAACCTCAGATCGACAATCGGGGAACATCGACCGTGTCATTTCCGGTCATCAACGATCGGGGGTGTCACACTCACAGCTTCCACCGGATTCATAGTGTTGAAGTTTCCCTCGCTAGCTGTATCAAGAGCCATCTGATACCTCAAGGCGATACCTCTGAAGAAAGTGCTCAGCAGTTGCACTTCATTGAATCCGTAGTGTGGACAGTCACGCTAGAAGAACTTGAATCTGATCCACGCATCTTTAAAAGACTCTCCAGTCTCCTGCGAATGTAGCAATTTTGCTCCTCAAGTCTTCAGCGCTGATACCACTCAAATTACCCTAAGGAGTGTTACTCTCATCAAAAGAGGTTCAGATGTAGTACTTAGGGATTGAATCCACAAGGAGCTAAGGAACAATTAAATCTAGTGTTTATTAATTCTAAGGGTTGTAAATGTTTAAATGAAATAGCAATAGTAACAAGGAAAGTAACTAGTAAACGTAACTTGGTTGGAAATGATATTAGATGCAGGGCCACTATTCAGGTGTTGGAGATTATAATACCTATAGATGCCTAATTGTTGCATGCATGATATATTAGAGCTCAATCGCTTAACTCAGTGATCAGCTGTTGCATGTTTCACTGGTTAACAGGCTAGATCTCGTGTCTCAACGGTTAGTATGTCGACAACGAGAGAGTGTCGATCGATGGTCCTACTGGGACGTCGACCGATACACCTTTGCCAATGTCGATCGATAGTCAGTTGAGGACATCGATCGACGGGTTCTAGCCAGGCCTATGCGTGAGTATGATATGCCCTACTAAGATACTAAATTGGCGGTTAGCCCTCTCTAGCAGTCCTAATATGATAGATAAATGTCAGGATGGGATAACAAGGGTGCTTGAATATGCAATCCTATGATCAAGTTCTAGTTAGCAAGGCTAAAACAAGCAATGAATACAAATCTATCATGAATATCACAACAAGGCAGATCTATAGTTTGGGGAACCTATCTGAACCCTGGATCTAATAATTAAACTACTCAGACATACCAAAGCAATTCATAACAGTAAAGAAATAGAAACTCATAGTATAGATGAAAATAAATGATAACAAGGAGTTCCAATCACAAGTGATCTTCTCTCCAAAACTTGTAACAAAAAGGTTTGTACCCAAAAAACTCTTCTGCCGTCAAAACACTTAGGCAGTATATAATCTACTAGGTTAAAAACTCGTCAGGGCATTTTCGTAATTTGGCTTGGCCTTAGGTTTTAAGTCGGCTGAATCCAAAATGTCGCGTGTCTGATGTCTCGACATCGATCGATGGTACTTGTGTACATCGATCGATATAAATCTTCATCTGTCGAGGCATCTCCTGGTATCGATTGTCAGAACTGATGCGCGTCGATCGATTGTTCTTCCTCTCGTCGACCTCTACGTGGTCAGCTCGGGTGAAATGTCCTTTAAGCTCCAAAATGCTCCAAAGTTATAACTTTACTCCGAAATGCACCTGAACCTGAAAACATACCTTGAAGAGTAGAAAACATAGATATGTATATAGTAAAACAGCTATATACCATGGATGAAAACCGGTCAAATCCAAGGTATATCAACTCCCCCAGACTTACCCTTTTGCTTGTTCTCAAGCAAAACATACAGGCAGTCTCTCTGAAAGAGGTTTGAAAATGTTAGGGACTTTAAGATTTTAAAGCATAGAAATCTTTCCTCAACAATTTTGCAACCACATTTAAAAAGTCCTAATCACAGAAGCACACTATGCAATATCCTACCTTAGCAACCATTTCTACATAACACAACTCATCAATTCACGTCTGACATCCCCTCTACTGATTTTATTTCTTAGCAAAAATATAAAGTGAATGCTTTACCTTGGGAGTATCGATCATAGGATGCAAGGATTTCAGACAAGTATCTAGAGCTGCAGGTAAAAGTTAGTTCCTAGTTTCTTTCTCTCTAATATTCTCTCTTGAGTCAAAGTCTGCTTCCATTGCAAGATCATTGACCAAGATTGGACAGGCTTCCATGAATCAAAACTTAATGGTGGTTGCCACCAAGCTCTGTTCACTTCTTTTTGACCTATATCCAAGAGTTCTTTGCGAAAGCGAGCCTTGAAGATTGCCGCCTCCAAGTCCCGTTTCGAAATCTTTTACTGGAGTCTGTATGAATCAAGCCTTAATGGTTTTAGCCACCAAGTGTTGTTCAGACTCATCATAAGTAAATAATAGATCTTCTTTTTTTTTTTTGAAATACTCACTAACTATTCTAGGGTCGAAATTTAGAGAGAGAAAATGTGATAAATAATCTACACCAGGGGTTACCTTCCAGACTTGTCTGAAGAATCCGATCCTATGTATACCAAGCCCCAAGACAAACGGTTATGTCAGGTTTAGTGTTGGAAATCAGCTTTGGTTGCTTCATGCGTTTCAAGGCAAGTGTGTAGTTGATAGGTTGATCTTCTTTAGCATCTATAGTGCTATCTGCAATCAGTAAATCTAAAATGGTGCTAAAGATTGGTTAGATATTCAAGTTTAAATCAATATAAGATTATAGTCCCTATTTTCAATAGCTAAGCATAATTTATTAAAATTCATTTTATATAAGAATAAAATAAATTATATCAGTAAATCTCCCCGGACTTAAATTACCTTGTCGGTGTAACTCAGTCGGAGTTATGATGAAATAGTTCATGATGTACGAAATGTAACAAGTAGGGAAGATACATCTGACCAGAGTAGATATCGATCGATGGGAATATGTTACATCGATCGTCGTGTGGTTGTCCATGTCGAGCGATGTCGACGTCTCGTCGGCGGTCTATATTCAGGTCCCTACTTGGGTCTCCTAAATCTGAAAGAAATAAACTGAAAGTAAATAAATGCTAGCTCATAAAACCTAAATAAAATACCTAATAGTGGGTTGCCTCCCACTCAGCGCTTGGTTATAGTCATTTAGCTTGACTGAGGTAGTGATTGGCTATTTGGTGGAGAAACAGCTGCTTGTTGGAAAGCAAGCATCCACGTCATCTCTGCACATTCTGGACCAAGATGCAATGAAGCTTCTTGTGGCCTCATCATTTCTTTTCCATTTGTCATCCATCTTCTCAAGTACATTGGAGATGTTCTGTAGCCTATCTTGAATGTTGTCAATGCTGAACTGGTGCCAGCCTATGTTGTCATAGGTGTATGCTGAAATTTCTGTCAGTTCCTTGTGCATTGACCCTATCGTCTTGTGTATCAGCTGCTCGCCGGCTGGTGTAGACTCGGCGTCGATCGATGCGATTATGTGTGCGTCGGTCGATCTCGGCGACTTACCATCGAGCAATTTCGCTCGCATCCTGTCAATCGATGCTGATATCTGGTGTTGAGCTGCGAGTTGCCTCTGAACGGCTTTGACTTCTTTCTGTAGCCATTCTGCGTGGCTGTCTATTCCACTGATTTTGTTGTCGAATGGAAAGTAGACGTCATCGCAGAGTTTGTCAAGTCGTTCCTCCATGTTGTCTATAGCAGTGTAGATCTTGGATGTGATCTTGTTAACCTCTTCTGCTGTGTAAGGAAGTAACTCCACAGGATTCTTGCCTTCGATCCAAGGCCCTCGTAGCCTGTCGATCGATGCTGAATTTGCCTGCAAAAATTTTTGATTAGTAATGTTCTCAATATCCTTTTGGGCATGAAGTAATTGACTAGAAAATTTGTTTAAATCTATGATGACTGGTGATATAAAGCGGTCATGCATGTCCTCATAAGTCCTCAGCCTCTCATTCATGGCTGAGACCTTAGCGTCGAGCGATGTGAATGTACACACGTCGATCGATGTGGCTGGTTGTTGGTCCTTCTTGCGAATGGTGTCCAGATCTTGCTGTAGTAGCTCGATTTTAGTGCTTAGCCAGTCCACGTTGTTGTTGAGAGGGTAGTACATGTCGTTTATCCTTGTGTCGATGTATGAGACTTCCCATTCATCCTTGTGTTGTGCTGAACATTGCGGTTTTGCAGGGATCTTGGCTGTAGGAAGACTGACGTCGATCGATGGTGCATGTGGTGCGTCGATCGATGCTGAGGTCGTTGCTCCCTTCTCAAGTTGTTGACGTAAACTCTCAATTTCTGTCCTCATTTCTGCCATACTTCTGAAAAGCTCATTGTAGCCTCTATCCAAAGGTTGATGTGTATCTTATACCAATGATTTGAGCTCCTCTCCCAGTCTTTCCTGAGTTCCACAAATACCAAACACCATCTCATTGATTTCATCTTTGGTGTAGAGTTCTGGTGCAGTCTTGTGAGTGTGAAGGAAGTGGCATGTTCTGGAAGACAGATGTGGCTCTCTTCAAAAAGAGATGTTCTTTCCAGTAATTTCCTGATGTCGTCCTTTGTGACAGGTATCATCTCACCAGCTACACCTTGTGCGTGTCCAAATTTCCTGATGTCGTCCTTTGTGACAGGTATCATCTCACCAGCTACACCTTGTGCGTGTCCACACCCATCTCTGTAGACTCCATACTCGTCCCTTCGTTCCCAAGTGAACTTTCTGGCTCCGTACATGTCAAAAGCGCGGTTTCCAAATTCATAACGTCTATCGATCGACGTCGGGTCATCCCTATCGATTAACGTTGGTGTTACCCTGTCGATCGATGTCTCCGTTGTCCCGTCGATCGATGCTTGCCCTTTTTGTTGGCGTGACAGATCTGGATTGATTTCTGTTGTGGCGACTTCTACGTGATTGTTAGGATCTGTTTGAATGACGTCTGGAGTGCCACGTTGCTGTGAGAATAGGTTGTCAGGTCCATTGGCTACTTGAAGGATATCTGATATGTCCTCTCTGGACACTTGTAAGATCCTTCCATCTATTGCACGTGCTTTGCCATCTGGGTCCCTGAAAATACCAAATTCATCAGGTGTTAGAAAACCGTAATCAGTGTGTGCATTATCATTCAATTTAGAAATAGAAAGATTCGGGTTTAGAGTAGTATCGATCGATGTAGATACAGATGAATCGATCGATGGCAGAGTAATTTCTGCAGAACTTGTGTTCTTGAGATGATTGTTCTTCATGGATTTTCCTGTTGATGTAGAAGGAAGAGTGTTCATCTTATTTGCTTGTGTGTCTGCTCTGGTGTGTTGAGGTGGTTTTGGGGGTGCAAAACGATTTATATAGGTATCTATAAACCTAGTTGGAGAGGGAATATTCTCCTGCTCCTGAATTTTCGCTACGGCGCGAATATCGATCAATGTTCCTGTGTGGGTGTCGATCAATGTGAGCGGTAGTTTTGCTGGACGAGGATGGGTATCGACCGATGTGGAGTGCACAGCATCGAACGATGTTGGAATTGTGTTGGTGAACTTATGTGTTTCGAATCTTTCATCCTGCAAAGACTTTTCTATTGCACGTTCTTTCCAATAATCCTCATCGTATTCCTCTGTATGTTCCTCGTTAGGTGAAGTAATTACAGTGTCAACTGCAAAACTTTCATGGAAACCACTGTCTACCCAACTGCCTATAGAATAGTCATTGTGTCCTCTCTTTCTTGGAGGTTGGAAGGCAAAGTGGGGGTAACAATTATTAGGAGGAGTGAAATGGTCAACCGGCTGCTTTACGTCGAGTGACGTGTTGTTGCGGTCATCGGTCACAGTTGACTCATTGGAATCGATCGATGGAAAGGTTGGGGTGTCGATCGATTCCGAGTACTCTGTTTCGTACTCCGATTCGTACTCTGCTCCACAATGGCATGCGCCAATGAAGCCAAGTTCTTTCCCGTAATCCACATAATTAATGACCTTTCGCTTAGGTCGGATGGGGTCGTAGTGGATGTTGGGGTCTAAGAGCGTCAGACACAGTTTATTTTTTTTCATGTCACATACAGCTCCTATTGTAGCTTGGAAAGATCTTCCAAGCAGAAGTGAAGAGTTCCAATTAAGCTCTGATGTCTACGACATGAAAATCTACAGGGACAAGGGCATTACCAATCTGTACCTCCAGATCTCGTATGATACCTCCTGATCGTTTTTCTGAAAGATCCACGAAGGTGAAGGATTCTGTTGATGGTTCGATGGTCAAACCAAGTTGGTCTGCCATGATCCTAGGGAGGATACTAACTGATGCTCTTGTGTCACACATTGAATGGGGAAATACAACACCCTTGACTACGCATGGTATTGCAAATTTCCCAGGATCACTCTTCTTCGTCAATGTGATCCTGTGTTTCATCTTCTCTCTGACTTGATGAAACATTCTCCTAATGTCCTCCTCAGTTACCTTTGTTTCTCTGAAGAACATCCACAACCGGTGTGTGAAGTAAGCTTCATCAAAAGCTTTTTCGATTGGGATTCTGAGCACTCTTTTAGTGAAACCATCCATCTCCTTATCGTTAGCTTCCCTCTTAAGGTTTTTGGGATTCTTCTCCTTTCTTTTCCTTAACCTTCTCCCTTCAGTTTCTTGTTCTTCTTGAACTGGTTCTGGTGAACTATTTAAAGGGTTGGGTTTTGGTTCGGGTGGGTTAGCTAATGGTTTAGGTGGTGGTCTGAGTGCGTTGATGTAATCATTATCGATTGAGGGTAACCGCACTCGGTATGTCAGAGGTACCTGTCGATCGATGGGAGGTGGGGTGTGACGATCGATGTCGGACTCACTCTGTCGATCGATGGTTGGCTCGACCGATCGATCGATTTTATCATAGAAAGGGGAGGGTGGGTGAGGATGCTTAGCTGAGAATTCCTCATGAGTTAGAATTCGAACTGGAGTAATCCGTCCATCGATCTTCATCATGGTCTGTCGATCGATGCGAGTTCATCGACATCGGTCGACACCATTGAGAACCGCCAAGACTCATGGAGCTTTCGATTTCAAAGTCTCCTTCCTCAAGCTTTTCATGTCTCACCACTTGCCCAAAATCATCGTCTATGATGGCATTTACGTGGTGTTTCCCTTTGTCGGCTCCTGCCTCTCTAGCGAAAGCTTCTTGCCTCTTTATAGTCTCGCCCGTCTGAATTACTTACGTTTCAAGTTTTCTCACCTGAGTCCCCAAGGTCTCCATTTTGGTGTTCAGATTGTTGTAGGCGGAGTCTATCTTACCGTTGAAATCCACGGTGATTTATTGTTGTCCCAACAGAACTCGATCAAGCATCTCTTCGATTCTGCTTTCCTAAGTCTGGGGTGGTGGATTTTGGTAGTAAGAGCTCGAGTAGCTTTTGCTGTTGTTGAAGGGTTTTTGAAATTGTGAACTTTGGTTACTTCTTTGACCATTTCCAAAGAAGTTTCTGTTTCCGCCCTGGTTTCCAAATTTCTGGAATCCGGTACCTTTGATGTAGTTCACATTTTCTTCTCCTTTCGTATCTGCTATTTCTTCTTCAGCTGAACAGTCTTGCTTCCTAAGAAGCTCGTGCACCACATCTAACTTAGCTCTTACTTCGTCAATCTGTTCCTTCCCGATAGAGGCTACAGACTTCTTCCGTTCAGAGTCAGTGTTTTTGGTGTTGCTGCTGTTAGCAAGGTTTTCGATAAGTCTCACAGCTTCCAACGGATTCCGAGTAGTGAAGTTTCCTTCACTCGCCGTATCAAGAGCCGTCTGATACTGTAAGGCGAGACCTCGGAAGAAAGTGCTTAGCAGCTGCATTTCGTTAAATCCGTGGTGTGGACAATCCCGCTGGAAGAACCTAAATCTAATCCACGCATCTTTGAAGGACTCTCCAGCCTCCTGCGAGAATGTGGAAATTTTGTTCCGAAGTTCTTCAGCGCGCGCCTCATCAAAGAAGTTTCGTAAGAAAGCATTCTTGATGTCGGCCCAGGATGTTAAAGATCATGTGGGTTGCTGCCTAAGCCAGTGCATCACTTCTCCATTCAGCGTGTATCTGCGACACGAGAGTGTAGTATTGAGGCTTCAGCTCGAAATTCTGCTTCTGGATCTCCGGAAGTCGAATAGCTGATCTGTTGGAATAGTACTCATCACGGCGATTGTAGTCGGCCAGTAGTTTCGGTCGAGCGTCCTCATCTACAGGTTGAGCAGCTCCTGTAGCATTAGCATCAGAGATTACAGTCCCATGAGCATCTATTTTCTGACATGTTGCATTACGCAGATGACCGTCCTGGTCATACAGGTCTCCGTTCTTGTCCTGTGTTAGAATAATAATGTTTAACATTTTTGACGACACGGTATAGATCGACGTACGCGGTGTAGTATCGATCGTTGTCGAACGATTCGGATCGATCGACGATGAAGGTTTGGTGTCGGTCGACGGTTGGTTGTGCGTATCGATCGACGACGATGTTGTTGCGTCGAGCGATGTGGAACGTTGACCTCTACGGATGGTGCGTTCTAAATGAGCAGGATCGTCTGAGAACAGCAAGTCTTTCTCCTTGTTGCTTCTGGTACCGCTGGGCATGCATCTTAAAAGACAAGAAAAAGATTATTAGAAAGGGGGTAGAGAAATGAATAAGAATCAATAAAACTAAATCTAATGGCGATCAAAGCTCCCCGGCAACGGCGCCAAATTTGATACCACTCAAATTATCCTAAGGAGTGTTACTCTCATCAAAAGAGGTTTAGATGTAGTACTTAGGGATCGAATCCACAAGGAGCTAAGGAACAATTAAATCTAGTGTTTATTAATTCTAAGGGTTGTAAATGTTTAAATAAAATAGCAATTGTAACAAGCAAAGTAACTAGTAAACGTAACTAGGTTGGAAATGATATTAGATGCAGGGCCACTATTCAGGTGTTGGAGATTATAATACCTATAGATGCCTAATTGTTGCATGCATGATATATTAGAGCTCAATTGCTTAACTCAGTGATCAGCTGTCGCACGTTTCACTGGTTAATAGGCTAGATCTCGTGTTTCAACGGTTAGTATGTCGACAACGAGAGAGTGTCGATCGATGGTCCTTTTGGGACGTCGACCGATACACCTTTGCCAACGTCGATCGATAGTCAGTTGAGGACATCGATCGACGGGTTCTAGCCAGGCCTATGCGCGAGTATGATATGCCCTACTAAGATGCTAAATTGGCGGTTAGCCCTCTCTAGCAGTCCTAATATGATAGATAAATGCCAGGATGGGATAACAAGGGTGCTTGAATATGCAATCCTATGATCAAGTTCTAGCTTGCAAGGCTAAAACAAGCAATGAATACAAATCTATCATGAATATCACAACAAGGCAGATCTATAGTTTGGGGCAAATCCCACAAACCTATCTTAACCATGGATCTAATAATTGAACTACTCAGACATAGCAAAGGAATTCATAACAGTAAAGAAATAGAAACTCATAGTATAGATGAAAAGAAATGATAACAAGGAGTTCCAATCACAAGTGATCTTCTCTCCAAAACTTGTAACAAAAAGGTCTCTACCCAAAAAACTCTTCTGCCGTCAAAACACTTAGGCAGTATATAATCTACTAGGTTATAAACTCGTCAGGGTATTTTCGTAATTTGGCTTGGCCTTGGGTTTTAAGTCTGCTGAATCCAAAATGTCGCGTGTCTGATGTCTCGACATCGATCGATGGTACTTGTGTACATCGATCGATATAAATCTTCATCTGTCGAGGCATCTCCTGGTATCGATCGCCAGCACTGATGCGCATCGATCGATTGTTCTTCCTCTCGTCGACCTCTACGTGGTAAGCTCGGGTGAAATGTCCTTTAAGCTCCAAAATGCTCCAAAGTCATAGCTTTACTCCGAAATGCACATGAACCTGAAAACATACCTAGAAGAGTAGAAAACATAGATATATATATAGTAAAACACCTATATACCATGGATGAAAACAGGTCAAATCCAAGGTATATCAAGCGCATGCCTCATCAAAGAAGTTTTGCAAGAAAGAATTCTTGATGTCGGCCCAGCATGTTAGAGATCCTGCAGGTAGCTTCTTAAGCCAGTGCATTGCTTCTCCAGTCAGAGTATACTTGAAGAGCTTGCACAGTAGGTAGTCCTCAGGGATTCCATCCATACGGATAGCAGCGATTAGATCCTTGAACATCTCCAAATGGTCCATAGGATGCTCGTGCGGTAACCCAGAGTAGGGTAGCTGTGACACGAGTGTCTAGTACTGAGTCTTCAGCTCAAAATTCTCCTTCTGAGTCTCTGGATGGCGAATGGCTGATCGGTTGGTGTAGTACTCGTATGGAAGATTGTAATCAGCCAGTGCCCTTGGTTGAGCAGCCTCTTCTACAGGTTGAGCAGCTCCTATAGCATCAGCATCAGGGATTATGTCCTCTGAGCGTCTAGTTTCTGACCTGTTGCATTACGCAGATGACCATCCTGGTCATACAGGTTTCCATTCTCATCATGTCTGAGAATAACAATCGCAACCATGTTTCGCAACTGAGGATCGATCGATGAACGTGGTGTTGTATCGGTCGATGTCGAATGAGGTATATCGGTCGACGGTGAACGTCGGGTGTCCGTCGATGGTTGGGTGCGAGTATCGGTCGAAGTGAAAGATGCTGCGTCAAACGATGTAGAACATTGATCTTTGCGGATCGTGCGTTCCAGGTGAGCAGGATCTTCTAAGAATAGCAGGTGTTTTTCCTTGTTGCTTCTGGTACTGCTGGGCATGCACCTGAAAAGACAAGAAATATTTTTTGTGTCAGAATGGGGGTAAAGAAAAAGAAAAGAATTAATAATACTAAATCTAATGGCGATCAAAGCTCCCCGGCAATGGCGCCAAATTTGATACCACTCAAATTACCCTAAGGAGTGAATTACTCTCTCAAATAAGAGGTTCAATTGTAGTACTTAAGGATCGAATCCACAAGGAGCTAGGGAACCTATTAAATCTAGATGATTATTAATTCTAATATTTTGTTCTTTATTGGTTTAAAAGTAAATAGCAATCCTAAATGAGCAAGTCTATTGCTCGACTAACAAGATGATTGGGGGTGTAACTTGTTGGAAAGATATTAGATGCAGGGTTTCTATTCAGGTGTTGGAGATTATAATCCTATAGATGCCTATCAGTTGCTTGCATGATATGTTAGAACTCAACCCCTTAACACAGTGATCAGCAATAGCAATCTTTCACTGGTCAACTAACTAGATCTTGGATCTCAACTGTCGTTTATTGACCACAAGAAAGTGTCGATCGATGGTCGTATAGGGACATCAATCGATGATCGATCGATTGTCAGAAGACAGTGTCGATCGATGCTTCTAGTTAAGCCCTAGGCGCAAGTTGATAATGGACGCTAGCTTCCTGGTTCATCTGTAGCCTTTTTCCTATCGTCTAGTCTGACAGATTAGATTCAGGACTGGATGGTCAAGGTTGCTTGACTCATGCAGATTCCTAGATTCAATATTCTAGGTAGCTAATCTAGAACAAGCATTAAGAAAGTCTATCAATAAATACCACAACTTAGCAATCTATAGTTGGGGCTAATCCCTTTAACCTATTTGAACCCTGAATCTAACAAGTGAACTACTCAGACATAGCTAAGCATTTCATGACACAAAATGTAAATGAAAACTGCATAGAATAGAATAAATTAATCAAATGGAATTCCAACCACAAATCTCTCTATGATCTTCTCTCCTAAAACTCTTTGCAGAAAATAAGAAAACACAAAAAGTGGCTGAAAGCTCCCCTGCCTCTAAACACTCAGGCAAGTATATAATCTATTAGGTTAAAAACTCGCCAAGGGTATTCTTGTAATTTAGTGAAGTCTTTGGTTTAAAGTCGGCTCCATTTAGGTCGCGCGTCCGCGTCTCGGCATCGATCGATGGTATATGATGTACATCGATCGATCATAATCTTCAATCATCGAGGCGTCTCTTCTGTATAGATCGACGACACTGGATGTGCATCGATCAATTGTCTCTCCTTCAGATCGACCTCTAATGGTCAGCTCGGATGAAATCTCATTTAAGCTCCTAAATGCTCCATAATCATCACTTTACTCCAAGATACTTCTGAACCTGAAAACATACCTAATAGGATAGAATATATAGTATATAGATAGTAAAATACTTATATATCATGGATGAAAATGGGTGAAATCCATAGTATATCAAACCGGTCCATTGTGGGAACCGAAATTCGCACTGTCGATTTCCGTTTAATTAAGGAAACTAGGAAAACCCTAATTTTCCAGAGGACCCGGATATCTGCTAATTACCACACGTCAAGCAATCAGAACACAAGAATAACAACGATGAAGTATAAGAAATCGAAAAGAGAGCAAAGTAGATCTTATTCCGAATCTGCGTATGAGCGTTACAACAAGGTATAAGCCTGGGCTCGAGGCTGTCGTGAGATTCCTAGTTCTAGCAACCCTAAGACGGCTAAACCTAATTGAGTCGCAGCTCGAAATAACAAAAACGGAAAATTGCCTAAATTGCTCTTAGTGCTAAGTTTGCTCTGAAAAAAGTCTCTCCCACGCTCCACGCCTAGGACTCCTTATATACTAGCTCCAAGGTCAGTTTACGCTTTTACTCTTCTGCCCTTAAGCCGTCATAGCATAAAAATGGATATATTCCATTTTTCCCGATCTTCGTAATTATCTTCAAAACTTCCGTATTTATCCGCAGAAACTTGACATTTATCTTTCCTTCTGGTCCAAGCGTAAAACGTGCTGTGGTTTACGGGCTTTTGGTTAAGAAATCGTAGGATGAGCCTCGAGTCGTGTTTTAGGTCCCTTTGGGCCGTCTTCCGACTCGAAGCGTTTGCTACAATTTCTTTCGATAAGGTATGAACTTTCCGCAGTATTAATCTGCAAAGTTTGATCGATGATTTGGAATAGCTGAAATCATAGGTTGAGCTCGCTACGGTCTTCGGATGATAGCATTGAAGGTTTGACGAGAATGCATGGACTGGTGTCATCTTGACGTTTCCGAAGAGCTCGGTCGCTATGCAGCGATCAAATTTTGGCTCGAGCCCGGTCGCTACGTAGCGACCGAGCGGGACGGACGCTACGTAGCGACCGAGCTTTGGCTCGAGCTTAGTCGCTACGTAGCGACCGAGCGGAACGGGCCTTCGTAGCGACCGAGCTTTGGCTCGAGCTTAGTCGCTACGTAGCGACCGAGCGGAACGGACGCTCGGTCGTTACGTAGCGACCGGATAACGTGCATGTGCGGTAGTTTCGCCATGATCGAGCTTGAGTTGTCCATTTTGAGCTTTCAAGGACACTTCTTCGTAAAAACTTCGTATTGGTTATTTTTTACGAAAATCATATTTTTATTTTACTATTTTCGAATCGATTTCGAGGGTTTCAGTGTTAGTTCCGTTCACGACCGTTTTGACTAACAGTTAGCCCCCCAGCCCGTTAGGACCATGTATCGTAGGGTCCTGGCGTGCGGAGTTAAACATGTTTGACAAGTTAGGCGTGTTGGATGGAATTAATATCCGGAAGTCCGAGTTTGAATAGTAAATTCTCATGCCTATAAGAAGATGGAGTAATCTGCTTCTAGCTCTTTAATTCATTATCTTTTAGAAGCTCAAGAGTGAAGAGATCCTCTTTAATTTTCTCTCTCTACCACTGTGGTTGTTTCTTTCCATCCCTTCTGAGAATGTCTCAAGGGATTTCGGGCAACGCTCAGCCTACTATCTTCAATCGTGGAACTGTCGCGATATGATGAGGTTGTCCAAGAGATCGAGTTCGTGGAACACTCCGTTGACCCTGCCGAGGCCGACGCATATTGGGTGGCTACGTGTAATGTGGAAGAACCGCCTCCCAAGACGTGGGTTCCTATGAGGCCTTTTTCGGAAAGGGTCGTTGGGAGACCGAGCAGGTGTACCCTCCCATTCCTTGGGACCGTACGCAGCTTCTGTCACGTTCCGGAAAACGTGGATTTTCGATTACCCCTCGAGGGGGAGACGGCTGACGAGCCTCCCGAAGGCTTCTTTACTTTGTACGAGGAGCATCTGATGCGTGCTCGCTTATGGTTTCCCATTCCGTTGGTTACAGTAGAGTTTCTGAACCGTTTGGAAGTTTCGATAAGTCAGATTTCTCCCCACGGTATAAAGTACCTTGTCGGATTTCTAGTCTTAGGATACGAGCGAGGCATGGAGCTCACTGCTGATTATCTCGAAGCTTTCCTTACCCTGTCTCAAGTTGGGACCGATCGTCTGTACGGTTTTAGACCGCGTAATTATATGGAAGTCCTGAAGGGATTCTCCCAGGGCGATCGTGGATGGAAGAGTTACTTTTTTTATGTTGGATTGGACCAAGCTTCGGTCGCCGTGGAGTGTCTTTCCTCGTTTAGGCGACTGTGGGGGGGGGGGGGGTAGGAGGTAACGTGTTGAATGATCACTCGTTGTTTTCTTACTACCCGTTTTTATTTTATATCTGAACTACGTCTATTTTGCAGTGCACAACCCCATTCCTCCTTTTCCGGAAGATCTGTGCGTCGTCCGAAACCTTCTCTGTGGTGGTCCGCTGTTTTGGGGTCATTTCTCTCCCGAGAGGGTCCGTACTGCGGTCGAGACCATCGATCTCGTTTCAGCTCGTCGATTGATGATAACATGGGGGTGTTTTTCGAAGATACATCCTCGCCTGCTGTCTGCGCCACTGGGCAGAGCAGTGGTCGAAGGCCGCTTGACGCTGAGGATGATGTAGAGCCGACCGTTGAGGATCCTGTCTTTGGTGGGAGGGAAGGTAGCGATCAGATGGACTGATCCTTTGTATTGATGGTTGAGTTTGGTTATCGTTTATCTCTTTTCGGCCGAGTGTGGCCTTTTAAATTTGGATTTCGCTTAGGCCTATATGGCCGTATTTGTGTTTCTCGGGACTGGCCGTTGGTGGTTTTGAATCCCTTACCGCTTTACGCGGTTTTATATATATGATGGATGTTTCAAGAGTTTTAGTTTGTGTATGTCTTTAAATTTGTTGAGAGAAAAGAATATGAGTTGTCGTCTCATACCTAACTCATAGTGTAGCGTTCTTTCGTCTGTTCGTAAAAAGATGCGGAATTTTGTGAACGTTTAGGAGCTAATGGCGAGACATGGTTTTAAGATCTCGTATCAATTTTTAGATATCATGCCTTGAGATGTTAGCGACCAGAGCGTTAGGTTCAGGGCAAGACCTAGGTTTACTTTCGGTTTAAGGTTTGTGTGGTGACTAGCCGGCTATCGTTTTTCCTGTTGCGATTTCTTCCTGACTCGTATCGATTTAAAGTCGCGATAGGTTCTCGGCTTATCGACTTGTTTGAGTGCAATTGAGCATCTTCCCAGAGGCAATTTTTAAGCCAACTGGAAGTGCTAAACAAAAATTTCGGATTTTTGTTGTAGCGCGCTTTCGTCCTTGTGTTGGACGTTTTGAAGATCAAAAGAGTGATCGATTGGCCCCGACGGCTGGCGTGTTCGTCGGGGCCAATCGACGAACGGGGTGTAATGTTTTGGTGGTCGCGTTTGGACAATTTGTTCGCATTATCTTCAAATTTTATCATTGCGACGTCTCGCAGTTGTTTCGAGGATTATAAGTGTATCTTTAAGTGTTTTGAAAGATGATAATTTTACGATTTTGGGCCGGATGAGGCCGCAGAGAAGAGTCTTAACGTTTCCAGGCGTGTCGTGAAAGTTTTTTCGTTTAACTGAAGCGTAAACATTTTTGATAAAAAGGAGCAACGTAGATTGTAGTAAAAGTTTTTGAAGTTTCTAAAAACGCGATTACAATAATGAAGATTTTTCTAAGTGGGAGTATACGAGTATACGCACTCACTCCCCCCCCCCCCCAATTTTAGAGAGGGGGATAGCTGAACTCAGCTTTTGACGAGCTGCCTACGTACCCCTTTCGAGGATCAAGCCATCTCGTAGTTCTGTTTCATTCCGCGAGCGTTTTTACTCGGCGGTAGACTTCGTGCTGACCGCCTTGACCGTGTTGATCGTGGCCGGGTCAAAGCTATTTTACGGATATTCCGGTTGAGTTGTAGCGTCGGCTTTGGACTCGTGTTGAGTTTCGACGTCCGATGCTTTTGCGTCAGCAGACGATGTTAATTCATCTTTCCTTGGGGCGTTTTTGGCCGAAGATCAATTTATCTTCGTGCGTTTGCGATTTGCAGTTGAAGAAGTCGTGATTTGCCTTAACTTGTGCTCTGCGAGGAAGCATAGCCACGACTGTTTTTGGCATCCTCAGATAGCCGCGACTCCGCTTGGGGTCGGAAATTTGAGATCCAGGTGGTAGGTTGATGGAACTGCTCGCATGGCATTGAGCCATGGAGTTCCCATGATCACGTTGTAGATAGCGGGATGATCGACTACCGCAAACTTGATGATTTTCGTGATCTCCTTGGCCATGACAGGCAACTGGATTGATCCAAGAGTCATCGATACTTCACCTGAAAAACCTGTGAGTGGTTTCGGTGTCGGAATTACTTCTCCGAGTTTGATGCTCATCCGCTTGAGGGTGTCGCGGAAGATTACATTGACCGTGCTCCTCGTGTTGACGAGTACCCTTCCGACTTCTAAGTCTCGTCTGACGAGATCTATGACGAGCGGATCGCAGTGAGGTTGATCGATGCCGCCGGCTTCCTCCTTTGTGAAGGTGATCGAGCAATTTTGGCCATCTCGGGGAGGAGACCATGTAGGCCAATTTGCACTCGACTCTGCCTTCCGTTGGTAAGCCTTGATGGCCGAAACAGTATCGTCGCAGTATTGTGATCCTCCGATGATCATGTTGACTCTACGACGATTGTTATCATTCCCCTTGTCGTCCGGCCTCCTACCGCGTTTATCCCTGGGCTTGTTTCGTTGAGGGGATTTCTCAGCGGGCAGATTTCTGTCCGTCTTTGGAGAGCGATCAGAGTCGAGGATGAGATTCTTGACGCTGGTTACTTCCGAGAGCTCTCCAGCGAGTAGCTTTGCGGCCATCCTTGCTCCCAAGACTATGCAGTTGGTCGTGGAGTGTCCTCGGGACTGGTGGAACTCGTAGAAGGTGTTTTCGTCATACCTTTGGTTGCGGGTCCACGTATTGCCCGAGGTTCGGCCTTGGTCCGAATTGATCGCGTAATTATGCGCTCCTTGGAGATCTTCCCCCTCGTGATGGACATACTTGTCGTTGCGAGAGTTCTTATTTTTTGCTTTCGGATCCACGTCCTTCGAGGATGGTCTTGCCGCCTTATGTTTTTGCGATAAGACTTTAGTTTCTTCCTCGACTATGATGTAATCTGTTGCTTTGTGGAGGGTGTCCTGGATCGTTCGCGGTTTGTCGAGGGTTATCCACTTTCTGAATTTCGACTTGTACCAGAGCGTCTTTCTCAGCGCGTCAATGGCCACTTTGTCGCTTATCCCGCTGACCCTGGACATTATCATCTTTAACCGGCTGATAAACTCGCGGAGGGGTTCGTCTTCCCTCTGGGAGAGACTCCAGAGATCGACATCGGAAGTTTTTCTGTCTATGAACACAGAGTATTGTTTGAAAAATTCCGATGCGAGCTGTCGGTAACTCCCGATAGTGTTGCGACGAAGGCGTGCGAACCATTCGAGCGCCGCTCCTTCCAGATTTTTTACGAACAGGCGGCAGTAGCCGGCATCTTTTTCGCCGTCCTTCAGTCTCGCTCTTCCCATCGCAATGTGGAAAGCCTGAAGATGCGCCTTCGGATCGGTCGAACCATCGTACTTCGGTACTTTGATCTTTCCCGGATCGGAAACTCTCATATCTGAGATGCGAGTGGTGAAGGGGGTCTTACGTGCCCCTTCCAGCAGCCTGTCGATCTCGGGAGCAGCGCTAGTAGCGTGATGGATTTGAGACTTTACGGCTCTTACTTCCGCCGCAGTCTTGGTGATGTAGTCGCGAAGATCGCGGATATCCGACGTCTCGCCAGCGGCTTTCCGAGCTTGTCGGTGTTTGCTGCGAGTGAGCTCGGTTTTCTTTTCAGCTAGCTCTTCCTGTTCACTCCAGTAGAGGACTTCCTCCTCTTCCATCATTAGTTTATCGAACGGAGAGCTTTCCCGAGCAGATCGACTTCTGGTCCTTCTTGGATGTCTGTCGACGTGCTCATCGGTGTCGTTGGAGACATCGCTAGGATCCAGGTCAATGCATTCGGCTTCGTTATCCTCCGAATCCTTTGCAGGAGGCGGAGGACTTTCAGGGTTCCCCTTTTCGATGGGAGATTTCTCGCTAGGGTTTTGACCCGAAGGTCGTTCCTGCGCAACTGCATATCTGTCGAGTGGGGTAGCGAAGTCGAGTCTCTTCCCGCGGATTTTGGTGGTTCCGCGGGGACGGATTGCTCGAGTCCTTGCCGTTAAGGTTTCACCCTGTTTGGTCAAGGTACTCACGAGCTTATCCTGTTCTTCCGACCTTTTCTCATAGGTGGCTAACATCTTTTTAAACACCTCAAGCGCCGCGGCGTTCGCTGGTGCGTTGGCCGCGGATACGTCTCGGCTGGAGTGTGGAGATCGGTGCCGCTGCCTCCGTTAAGAGGAGTCTGCACATTATCCGCGGCGTTAGTTGACATATCTGATTGAGTGTGATGTGGCTTTTGCGGGTTAGATTGATCTGTATCCCCCTCCTTCTAGTGCCAAACTATGGGAACCAAAATTCGCACTGTCGATTTCCGTTTAAATAAGGAAACTAGGAAAACCCTAATTTCCTAGAGGACCCGGATATCTACTAATTACCACACGTCAAGCAATCAGAACACGAGAATAACAACGATAAAGTATAAGAAATCGAAAAGAGACCAAAGTAGATCTTATTCTGAATCTGCGTATGAGCGTTACAACAAGGTCTAAGCCTGGGCTCGAGAGCTGTTGGCGAGATTCCTAGTTCTAGCAACCCTAAGACGGCTAAACATAATTGAGTCGCAGCTCGAAATAACAAAAACGAAAAATTGCCTAAATTGCTCTAAGTGCTAAGTTTGCTCTGAAAGTTCTCCCACGCCTCGCCTAGGACTCATATATACTAGCTCCAAGGTCGGTTTACGCTTTTACTCTTCTGCCCTTAAGCCGTAATAGCATAAAAATGGAGATATTCCATTTTTCCCGATCTTTGCAATTATCTTCAAAACTTCCGTATTTATCCGCGGAAACTTGACATTTATCTTTCCTTATGGACCAAGCATAAACCGTGCTGTGGTTTATGAGCTTTTGGTTAATAAATCGTAGGATGGGCCTCGAGTCATGTTTTAGGTCCCTTTGGGCCGTCTTCCCACTGCTGCTTATTTATTTCTTTTCGATAAGGAACGAACTTTCCGCGGTATTAATCCGCAAAGTTTGAACGATGATTTGGAATAGCGGAAATCATAGACTGAGCTCGCTACGGTCTTCGGGAGATAGCATTGAAGGTTTGACGAGAATGCATGGACTGGTGTTGTCTCGACGTTTTGGAAGAGCTCGGTCGCTACGCAGCGACTGAACTTTGTTGAGCCCGTCGCTACGTAGCGACCGTCGCGGGATGGGCCTTCGGTCGCTATGTAGAGACCGAAGCTACTATTCCGGTCGCTACATAGCAATTGTTGGACGGACGCCAGGTCACTACGTAGAACCTAGCGGGATGGACGCCGGTCGCTACGTAGCGACCGATGTTTATTTCGAGCTTGGTCGCTACATAGCAATTGTTGGACGGACGCCAGGTCACTACGTAGAGACCTAGCGGGATGGACGCCGGTCGTTACGTAGCCACCGAAGCTTTGCCGAAGTTCGCGCTACGCATTTAATCGAAGCTGAACGGACGCCGGTCGCTACGTAGCGACCGGATAAGCGTGCATGTCGCGTAGTTTCGCAATGATCGAGCTTGAGTTGTCCATTTTGAGCTTTCATGACACTTCTTCAGAAAAACTTCGTGATTGGTTATTTTTTACGAAAATCATATTTTTATTTTACTATTTTCTCGGAAATACGATTTCCGAGGGTTTTCGGGTTTTAATTCCGTTACGACCGTTTTTGACCCCAGCATCCATTCCGGCCTCTTGGTCAATTTCGCCTCGGGTCATAAAAGGTCGTGTCAGCCCTTGCTATCCTCAAGGGCGAATAAGTATTGTTGCTTCCCCTGTAACCACCGGGTTTGAAGAGGATAGGTACTACCGCCTCCGGGTTTTAGTAGGACATATATGCCAGAACTTATGGGCACCAAGAGGGTGAATCCCATGACCTCCATATTTCAGGAGGTTACATCTACGGAACTCTGGGCTTCAGGGAGATATCCCCTTAATCTTCAGGACCACGTGTCCCACAACAGTTCTGGAACAACGAAGCTGCCCTATAAGGGCTCGAAAACAACCTGAACGGGGCCACAAAAGCAACGGGCACAATCTTGACAACAGCCCACATCCAATCGACCTCGAGAGTGGTCCATCTCCGGAGGACAGAGTGCGTTGTTGTATTAAGTCAATAAAGACTATGGGTTCGAGACGGCAAAACAAATGTTCACCTCCGAGTGCAGTATCTACAGATCCTCTTGTGTCAGAGCACTAATTCCTCGAAACCTCCAGGTTCCCAAGGATAAATCTACAGGTCCAATAGGATCAAAACATGAAGCCCTTGAGGGCCTTATATTCCAGAGAAGAATCATCAGGGACTTTGAGTTCCTACACATTGTACGTTGATACCTAAGGGTAGTACGACGAAGAATCGGCCTCCACGCCTCAGAAAAGGGTCTCGTTCCTCCCGAAGAAGGAATGAGAAAAATCACGGTCTTCACTCGACTATTACCTAGTACAGAACTTCTCCGTCCTAGAGTCAGGGCGTATGTTCTTTAGAAGATCATTCTCCAGCCGATATCCAATGATGGGGCACATAAGCAAGAAAAATGACGTACTCACTGAAGTAAATTGACATTTCGCTTGCTTGCCCTGGCCTAGTGCCATTCGGATCCATGAAATATGTGGCTATGTGCCACCGAGGTCCTGCGCCAGGAAGACATATCTCGCTTATCACTGCAATGCGAATCTGAGATCAACAATTCCTGCTTCAGAGCGGGGAAATATATCACCTACAGCAGACTTCAACAGATACAAGTGATCTTCACCGGCCAAACCTATGAGTCTTGCCGTCCACTCAACACGCAAGGCCAGGAGCCTGAATCTTCCTAGGTCAATTAACCTAAACCAGGCACAAGGGTGGGAATATTCATTAGACCCCTGTCAATCTCGGGGAAATCGACACTCCTCCAGGTTCAAACACGGCTCAGGCCTAAGAAGAACCCATAAAAGGAGATTTCAAAGCGACGTCCTGTTCACGTGAAGCCAAAGGGACCTGCCACCGACAAGACGATGTTGATGCCCACTGAAGCATCAAACGTTTCTCCATCAGGTCTTGCACCACCAGAGAGAACTACTACAGGCCACGAGCCCCATGAAAAAGTCTTGACATCCAATGGAATCCGACGAAGGTCCTGAATCTCGCCAGGTCATCGGTAAGAAAGTCTAGAACCTGGAAACGTCTACTAGACCCCGGTCTATACCCGGGAAATTTGTTCTCTTCAAGGTTCGAACACTGTCAAGACTGAAGAAGAACCTGGGAAAGAGGGATTACTAGAGCGATGTCCTGCCCAGGGGAAGCCTGTGAGAATGAGCAACTCCGGTTGACTTAAGTGCATAGGTTATTCCCCGAGTTCGAGGACAAAATCGAGAAATAAGGGGCAAACTGGTTGGAAAAAGTCATCCATGCCTCGGGCAGGACACCTGCCTCCAGGTTCTTGTTGAGAGAAGCTCTGGCTCCGACCCCTGCATCTGTCCCTGCCTCCTGATCAATAAGAGGGATTACTAGATCCTATGTGTTAGGTGTTGGGGAAAAATACCCCGGTATCATTTCCTCCAGCCTCCAGGCATGTCCTAGGCCCCCGGGTCCCCGATAAAGGAACGCTCTAGGTCCCCGCTAAAAGAAACCCTGGGATCGGTCCTAGGGACCAACCCCTACTCCAAGAAATGGCAAATTTCCGATAAGGAGAACCTTCCATATTTTCGAATATGTAAGACTTCCACCTACTCCAACCAACAAGAACCGACCTAAAGACAACTATATAAGGGGAACCCAAACCCTAGAACAGGGATCGCCACTTTGAGACTTAGAGACTAGGTTTAGACGGCTAGGGTTAGGGTTTTTACCCAAGATCTTGTAATCCGTGCTTGTTCTATTCAATAAAGATCTCTTCAAGTCTCTTTCTCTTTTACTACTTGATATACCTTGGATTTGACCCGTTTTCATCCATGATATATTGGTGTTTTACTATATATATATCTATGTTTTCTACACTTCTAGGTATGTTTTCAGGTTCAGGTGCATTTCGGAGTAAAGCTATGACTATGGAACATTTTGGAGCTTAAAGGACATTTCACCCGAGCTGACCACGTAGAGGTCGACGAGAGGAAGATTAATCGATCGATGCGCATCCAGTGCTGACGATGAATACCAGGAGACACCTCGACAGATGAAGATTAATATCGATCGATGTACACAAGTACCATCGATCGATGTCGAGACATCAGACACGCGACATTTGGACTCAGCAGACTTAAGACCCAAATATAAGCCAAACCAAATTACCAAAATGCCCTGACGAGTTTTTAACCTAGTAGATTATATACTGCCTAAGTGTTTTGACGGCATAGAGCTTTTTAGACCTAGTTTTGTTACAAGTTTCATTTGGAGAGAGAGAGAAGAGAGTTTTGGAGAGAAGATCACTTGTGATTGGAACTCCTTGTTTTCATTTCTTTTCATCTATACTATGAGTTTCTATTTCTTTATTGTTATGAATTGCTTTGCTATGTCTGAGTAGTTCAATTATTAGATCCAGGGTTCAGATAGGTTTGTGGGATTAGCCCCAATCTATAGATCTGCCTTGTTGTGATATTCATGATAGATTTGTGTTCATTGCTTGTTTTAGCCTTGCTAACTAGAACTTGATCATAGGATTGCATACTCAAGCACCCTTGTTATCCCATCCTCACATCTATCTATCATATTAGGACTGCTAGAGAGGGCTAACCGCCAATTTAGTATTTTAATAGGGCATATCATACTCGCGCATAGGCATGGCTAGAACCCGTCGATCAATGTCCTCAACTGACTATCTATCGACGTTGGCAAAGGTGTATTGGTCGACGTCTTTATAGACCATCGATCGACACTCTCTCGTTGTCGACATACTAACCGTTGAGACACGAGATCTAGTCTGTTAACCAGTGAAACATGCGACAGCTGATCACTGAGTTAAGCGATTGAGCTCTAATATATCATGCATGCAACAGTTAGGCATCTATAGGTATTATAATCTCCAACACCTGAATAGTGACCCTGCATCAAATATCATTTCCAACCAAGTTATTTACTCGCTTGTTACTATTGCTATTTCATTTAAACATTTGCAACCTTTAGAATTAATAAAAACTAGATTTAATTGTTCCCTAGCTCCTTGTGGATTCGATCCCTAAGTACTACATCTGAACCTCTTTTGATAAGAGTAACACTCCTTAGGGTAATTTGAGTGGTATCACTACTCCCAAACCCTTACGAAATACCTATAAATATTCTAATAAAACCAGCTTATCCATCGTTCCGACATACTCTAAAAGAGCCTACAAAAAAATCCCCTAACAGTTTTGCCCTAGAAGGAGGGAAGTAATCAAACTACGTGGCGATGACGGTGGACGAGCATAACAAGACATCCGACGATGCCAAAAGAGTAGCTGAACTCCAGAAGCAAGTTGACGGCATGCAGCGCCAAATAACCGAGTTGAATCAAACTCGAGAAGCAACGGGGGAAAACCCCAACCTCTCTTCAGAAGTCCAGAGTCTGAAGGAGAAACTTGACGAACATTCCAAACAGTTGGAACAAAGCGCCAAAAAGCTCAGCCAGTTACAGTCGGAGAATACGGTCCTCCGGGATCAAAACCAAGCCCGCAACATGGCAGGCAACAAGAAGCGTCGTTTCAACACCCAGGTTCGACCTATGGGGAATCTAAACACTCCTAACTCTAGAGAAGGTGCGACCGATCCACCTCCTTCGTCAGGCATAGCCGGGGAAACGTCAAAAGGGGCTGAGAATCCTCAAGTCCCAACCTGGAGGAGAGTGATTCCGAGCCAGAATCTGATAAGGAGACACCTGAAAAGATACCATCGACGGAGTCCTCTATGACTGGCTATCTCGAGCAGATGTTCTCCAAGAGATTCGACACCATGCAGTCCATGGTGGAACGCCTACGAGGAGTAGCTCCCTCAATCCGAAGGAGTAACCCAAACTCCTACGCCAATACCTCCTTTGTGGAAGGAATTGCCTCGGTCGAGAGGCCTAGGAAGTTTTCCTTCCTAGCATTAATATGTACGACGGTACAAGCGACCCTGACGATCATATCAATGAATACAAGCAACGGATGCTCGTGGTTGCACTTCCAAAAGAATCCCGCGAGGCTACAATGTGTGAAGGTTTTGGCTCCACTCTGATCGGACCTGCCTTGCAATGGTTCATCAACCTACGCACCAGGTCCATATCCTCTTTCCTGAGCCTCAGTGACAAGTTTGTGGAGCAATTCACGAGTAGTAGGAGCCTGGAGAAGACTTCAGGCGGTCTATATTAGATTCTTCAGCATTGGGTAGAACCCCTGCCAGATTACATAGCCCGCTTCAACCAAGAAAAGGTGGCAGTTTCAGAGTGAAGCTTTCCTACTGCGATCTCTGCCTTCAAAAGGGGCCTGCTTCCAAACGGAGGCCTCTATAAAGAACTAACATATATCCTTGCAAGACCATGGAAGACGTGTTATCCCGGACCTGGGCGCAAGTGAAGTGGGAAGAAGACGTTGCTAGCCGCACTAAAGCCCAGCCAAAGCAGGACCAAAAGTCAGCCCGATCAGACCAAGGAAATCAGGATGAAAGATCCTCCCAGAGAGCGACCAAGGACTCTGGGAATAGAAACCGGGGCTGGTTCCAATACCGACCTCTGGAAAAGGAGGAAGGAATGTCGGTATCCACTAGTCCCGACATCTCCTATCTCTCGATACCCACACCGAAGCTAGTCAACGTCTTGAGGCAGATGGGCCAACAGGTCAAGTGGCCTCAGAAAATGAAGGCACCTGATTCGTTCCGGAACCCTGGTCTCTGGTGCGACTTCCATCGCGACCATGGTCACAAAACCGATAACTGCATCGCTCTAAGGATCAAGGTCAATGAACTACTCCAAAAGGGGCATCTCCGGGAATTCCTCTCAGAGAAAGCAAAGAACCATTTAAATAAAGAGGTGCCGGCGAAATCCGCTGAAGCTATACCCGCCTCGCCATCTCGCCAGGACCGAGTGATCCATGTCATATCCGGAGGTTCAGAGATAAGTGGTGTGAGTTATGCAGCTGCCAAGCATGGCCTGGAGACGACCAAACCAAAGCGCTTGCTCCTAGGTACCGACGAAATAAGCTTCACAGCCAAGGAGCACGGGAGGATCCTGGCTCCCCACCATGATGCCCTGGTTATCTTACTCACCGTAGCAAACTGCTTGGTGAAAAGAATACTAGTGGACCAGGACCTCGGGCTGGAGGAGAGTGCCCTGACGCGTAAAATAACTCCACTCATCGGATTCAGCGGTGAAATCAAACAAACGGCCGGAGAGATCATTCTCCCAATATACGCTGAAGGTGTTAGGGGATTTTTGTGTAAGCTTTTTTAGAGTACCACAGAACGATGGATAAGTTGATTTGTTGGGTAGATTTAAGAGTGTTTCGTGAGGATTTAGAGAAATTGAGGAAAATATAGACTTGAAGAGATCTTTATTACATAGAACAAGCAAAGTTTACAAGTATATTCGTATGAACCCTAACCCTAGCCACCTAAGTATAATCTCCAAGTCAAAAGGTCTCGATTCCCTGCTTGAGGGCTGTTGTAGCTCTTATATAGTCGTCTAGAAGTCGGTTTCATTAGGTTAAACTCTTCCATATTCGGAAATATGGAAGGGTCTCCTTGTCGGAAGTTTTCCATATTCGGAACCCGTTTACTAGGGATCCGGGGATCTGAGTCCTGCCTGGAGGCTGGGAGAAATAATACCGGGATATTTTTCCCCAACAGTTTGCCCCTTATTTCTCGACTTTGTCATCGAAATCGGGGAATAACCTGTGCACTCAAGTCAACCGGGGTCGCTTACTCTCAGCAGGCTCCCTTTAGGCAGGACCTTCTTCCGCTAGTCTTGTTAACCTAGGTTCCACTCAAGTCGGAACTCATTCTGAACCCTGGTAAGGACCGGTTCCTTTCAGTTGATGTCTAATAGTAGTTTCTTCTGCCTTTCTGGAAATGGTGAGACCGGAGCATATTTTCACTTCGGGGGTCCATTAGATCGTGCAGGAGAGCGAAAGTGTGGCAACTTTCCTTTTTCCAGTCGGGTCGCAAGGAATTCTTCTGAAGATTTGGAAATATCTGACTTCCTTTTTCCAGGCTCCAAGAAAGGAAAGAGCTAGGCGTATATTTAGGATTTCTGATGCGTGGAGCTTTATTCATTATCAGCTTGAGAAGATGAACTCAGATCTTCCTGCTTTGTTCGTGGGTGGTCGCGTAAGGCCTTGCCATAGGTTTGCTTATCCATTCTCATCGCCTATTGCTTCCTTTGGAACGGCTTCCGAAACAGGTAGTGAGGCGATCCCAATGGCGCCTTTGAAGCAACGCAAACGCTTTACTCTTGACGACGGCCCGCGCTCTGAGATTCGTGAGGGAGGCCTGAAGGCGATACTGAAGAAGTATGGGATCCATTCCTCGGTGCATATGAGGAGTCCTTCCGAGTTCGAACGCGCGCCTGATGGAGGACCGGGAGAGATAGCTATCTATGAGGCATATTTAGTAACAGGCTTCCGAGGGATTGTTCCTTCGCTGATGGCTGAAGTGTCTTCGTTTTCGGTTTCTGCCCTTCTCAGCTTACTCCCTTGTCTTGAAGATTCTTATGTCAATCCAGGTACTCGGGGAGCTTCATGGTCTTGAGACCATTATTCACGAGGTGCTATATTCCTATCGCTTTGCCCCTTGGAGGATTGTGCCTGGGTTTTACCACCTTCAACCTCGTGATGGTGCCCCTTTAGTTGAGGAACCTCGGAGAGGTATCCGGAGTAATTCTTCTTTCAAGAATAATTGGAGTGGTCTATACGTGTTTATGAAGATCCAGGAACCCTTCCATTACCCTACTTTCTGGCGTACTGTTGGTGAGTCTCGCTTCCTGCACCTTTTCCCTTTGGTAGTCGATCTATTGATACTCGGTTTTGTTTTCAGATGTATCTCGTCCGGTATCTTTTCTTGGGGAAGTGGTGGCGAAGAAGATGTTGATGATTCCTCGGCGCTTTCCTGGGGTGCACTTTTTGATGAGCAAGGAGGTCCTGCGCTATAGTCGTCTCTAGGGTAAACTTTTTACTCTTTCCTTTCCAGTGCATTTCCAGTGAATTTCCAGTGGATCCTCCCTTTAGCAAAATCTCATCTCTTATTCTTCAGGTAATATTACGAGGCTTCCTGCGTCGGTTCTCTATGATGAAAACCAGCAGGCTGGGACACGAAGAGGGCGTCCTTTCTATGCGCCTCCACCCCGTTTGACTAATATGGCGCCGTTTGGTATGGGAAGTGGGCCATTCCCCCCTGGGAATATAATCGGAGATGCGCCGCTAGCGGGTATTCAACAAAGGCTTCTTAACGAGCTATTTTCCCTTTGTAACCGGGTGAGTGATATGGCTGCCCAGCGCGACTTGCTGATTCAGCAGGTGAGAGCTTCGAGTAGGTGGGAGCTTATCAAGGAATGGCTAGAAAGAAGGACGGAGCATTGGGACCCTTCGGAGGAGTACCGCCAGTATTTATTTTGGTCTGTAGAGCCGACGCGTCTTGCCGATGCTTCCTTGCGAGTCGGTCCTGAGTCTACTGCGGAGTCTCGGGTTTTAGCTGCTCCGCCATTCTAGATGCTTTTGAAATTGTTTTCCTTCATTATCTTCTTGTTGCTTTTCTGGATTTTCTTTGGAATGAAGACTTTTGTATCGAACTTCTTTTAGCAAAGCTTGTTTCTTCTTTCGGAAGATTGTAGGTTGCTTAGATGACCTCTGGGTCTTGAATTGTGTTTGAAGAACTGGAGAGTTGGGCGTTGATCCGACTGTTCGGTAGCCTTGAGCCTTTCTAGGCCTTTTAGATGTTTTTCGGAGGATTCATGGATCCTAGGCGTCTGGGTTCCTTAGAACCTCTGGACCTTAAGATGATCGGACCTCATAGGTCTCGTAGGATTGAATCTCTTTTGGGGACTCTGGGATCGCTTAGAAAGTATAAATAGCGTTGGGACCCGGAGGTCCCTTCTTAGGGTACTCATGGGTTCCAGACCCTGAGGTCCGGAATTGACTCGTAGTCCCCGGACCCATCAATCTATAAAACTCGTAGGTTTCTTGACCCTGAGGTCTTGGATTAACACTCGTGGTCTTTGGACCCTGATGTCTTCTTAAAGATTGATCTAACCCGCGGGTGTCGTCTTTGAATTGGAGTTGGGCCCGATCATTATAAAGAACTTGGAGGTTTACCTTTTCCAGGTCCTGAAGAAATTTGTTTAAGACCTGGAGACTTCATGGGGACTCGAAAGTTCTCGATAACCCTGGGGCATTCGGTTTGTATTTTAAAGGGACCGTATGCTGCCATCCTAGGTGAGGCCTCTACCGGTACCTGTATGGATTTCGTATTCTACTGCTCGGAAGCTAGTCACTATCGAGTTCCCGTGCTACACTCTGCTTTCTGCAGAAAGCCACTATCAGTCTTACAGAGTGCTGGTGTGGGTGAAAACCCAAGTGCTAGAATTACGCTGTTTTCCACGTCTGGAGAAACAGAATATTTTTTAGGTGCTCCCGGACTTTTGAACTTGCTCAGTGGCAATTATACCTCGTGTCCCCTGTGTTAATTTAGCACTAAGAATTTTTACACAGGTACCTTTCACTTTTTTGGTATTTTAGTTTGGGACCCCGATATGCCTGAGGCTATACAGGGGTTTTAGGTAGTATTGACGGCATACTCGGGCTTGCGCAGACCCATTCCTACCTTATGTCTCATACCCGTTTTTTTTTTTTTTGTATGGTCGTGCCACTTATCATACCCATAGGTTTTTGCGTGGTCATGCCACTTACTGTCAAGGTTTGGCCAGGATCGGAGGTCTCTTGGACCTGATCCAGCTCGTTTGCCCCTTTAAGTATTATGGGATTCATACTACTCTTTTATAGTTGGAACTATCTTTATTATATAGGCTTTGTCCGGAGACGTTCAGTGTACATAGGAGTACGAAAACATAATGCTTAAAATAGGAATATGATCTAGTGATTGCTACTAGAAATGATAAATCCTAAGGTGCAGGGCGTCCAACAGTTTGGTTGTATTTTACCTTGGATATCTTGCAGCCTGTATGCGCCTGCTCCTCGTACCTCGATTATCTTGTAGGGTCCCTGTGACACCCCCGATCGTAGATAACCGGAAATGGCACGGTCGATGTTCCCTGATGGTCGACCCGAGGTTCTCGAAATAAATCTGATCGCCTTAGACCAACAACCAAAGAACAAAGACGCTCCTATCGGATATTACTCTAGACTTTTCTACCCGATAAAGCATCATTCGATAGTTAGTTCGTCCCAGACAAGGACTAATATCATATGAGAAATCGTGATTTATAAACATCTTTTATAAATTATTTATTTACTTTAAACATCTTACAAAGTGTTATAGTTTTATCCTATGGCCTATTGCACAACAACGTTTTAATATTCATCAAAAGGTACGTTGCAAGGACAACAAAATACTACCGCTGGTTGGCCATTCCTTCCGTCCAAAAAGTAAAGTGTCTCTCGCCTAAGGGTTACCTGCATACACGAATTAGTCATGAGCAACAAATTTACTCAGTGAATCTAGAATCACAACACACTCAATAATAAACCAAACAATTATCAAATGCATATACATGATCATGCAAGTACTAGTACTATACTTTAGTATACCAATCATCATTCTGAATTCTTATTTTAAACATCACTTCCACAACACCCGCCCGTTACCATACTCATATAATACAATATATATACTAGACCCGAGAAACCACTAAGGCTAACCGAGACTAGTGAGTTAGCATCACCATCATTGTCGAACGTCCGGTATGAACAATCCGACACTGCATCGTCATGCCGTACACGGTCTCCAGGGAGCTACCCCATCATCGTTTCTTCATGACCTTGTTCTGTTCGCAGGACCAAGTCACGGTAATGCGGGGGCTTTAGGGATAGTGAATATAACAAGACTTCACATGATTTTACTTCCATAATTATTCCAAAATTAATCCGTAATTAATCATAATTAGCTCTTAATTAATCCTGGATGAATCCATAATTAATCTCATATTAATAATTAATTATTCAAAAATAAGTGCTTAATTAATCATGGTTACTCCTTAACTAATCTCAGATTAATCCTTAATTAATCCAAGATTAATTCATAGTTAAACCAAGATTAATCCTGAATCAAAATCATGATTATTTCGTAGTTAAGATTAGTACTTGAGAACAAGTAATAAGATTAGGATTAACCTCACTTTAACATTATTCTTTAAGTGTAAGTGTTTACCATGAGTAAACAGAACACCATTCTTAAATATTCAGACACTTTACTAACTTAATCAAGGACTCATTCATGATATATCGGAACATCTGTCTAGACTCACCTAAAGAACAGTCTTGAAACTGGTTTGGACAATACTTGAGTTCTCTTGAACAAAGCTGAATGGACATGAGAATGGACAAGGTTCTGATCGGTTACTATGGTTAACTCAACAACTCATCTGACTCACTTGACTGTGGCTTACCAAGAGACTGAATGGATAGAATGGGACTAGCAAAGCTCCACACCTTAGCTGATCAAAACAGGGTAAGGTTGGGTTCAGAACATCAACAATCCGACAGTTCGGTTCAAGCTAAACAACTTAAATCAAATCAGTTCAATATCGGTTCCTTTCATACCAGATCAGATCAGTTCAGTTATATTCAGTTAACAATAGTTCAAGACAAGATCAGACTGAGTTTAGTTTCGTTTAACTCCAATAAATCCATAACAGCTTAGCAAACTGTTTTAGGAGATGGATTCAAACCGAAACTAAACAAGAACTGAACTGTATCATAACTTAAACAACTGATCCGACCAAGATCCAAGGTAGCCATGAACTGTTCTGATCAGATACTGACTTAGGCAAGGAGACCAAAGCTTACCAAGACGAACTAAAGGACTAGATGGCCTCAGCTGATCCTCTTCTCCAAGGCAAGCTTGTGGCTGAACTAATCAAAGAGAAAGATCAAGACCTGATCATGATCTGAACTGAACTAGGTCTAGGGTTTTATTTAAAAATTTCACCTTCTGATCTTTCTCAAAGTAACAGACTGATCTAGGGTTCACGATTAGATCACAAGAATTTTTTTCTTGATTTATTTTCCTAATTTTCTCACTGATTTTTCTGTTCTTCTTTCTCTCTGAAATTCTCTAGGTTTTTCTGTAGGTTTCAGAACGTGGGAAGCAGCTGGAGGAGAGTAAAATACAACCTGAGGTTACTTCATATGAGGGTTTAGCTCATAACCAAGCTTGGCTGAGAGCACACAGCTGGCAACCTGTTTCATCATCTACACCATACTGTCCTTTCCCTCCCATGAAGCAGTTTCCAGCCAATCATGTGCCATTTACTGAAGAAGCTAAGTAAGCAGGCAGGTGCAAGTCAAGTGACTGAATACTGAACAAGCAGGCTGGTGGAAGACATGAGTCTGGTCCAAAATTAATTAGGCAGTTGGTTGATAATTTTAAATAATTTTCAACCAAATATTCCATGTCTTTGTCTCTCATCTTGTTCTCTGAAAGTCTCGTCCAGCTTAATAAAAATTCGACCAAAATATTTAAGACTCGACCAAACTATCAAGTGAAGGTCTTTCGACCATAAGACAGTCCCGTCGAGAAATTAATCTAAAGAGTTGATTTTTATTTTTATTAATCATGGTCGAACCAACTAAAAACTGGTCGAGCGGGATTTTTCTCGACCAAAAATTTATTGGCTCGTGAGGGTTATTACACTCTTTCCCCCTTAAAAGAATTTCTCCCCCGAATTCTCAAAATACAAGTGTACACCCTTTACTGGACGACTGGGGTATCTGAGAAGAGTTTTGGGTAATCAGCTCGGAACTTATCTTCATCCTCCCATGTTATAACAACTCTCTGTCGCTTTCCCAAAATACTTGAACTTGCGAAATTTCCCTATTCTTCAATTTCTTGATTCGACGCTCGCCTATCCGCAAAGAACCTCTAGGATAGGTGAGGTTAGGTTTCAAGTTCTCTGGTCGTTGCGGCTCAACAATATTCGGATCTGGTATATGCTCACACAGCATCGATACATGAAATACCGGATGCATAGGCATATCGGGAGGAAATTCTAGTCTATAGGCTACTTCTCCAATTCTAGCGACAATTTGGTATGGTGCCTTTGCTTTTGCAGTGGATCCGGGTTCTATAGTTATACTAAAGGGGTTACTCCTAGACGGCGGCAATCCCTTTAATGACTTAAATACGTCCTCATATTCTCTGAATACTGATATTTCTTCCATGTTCTGCTCTTTCTCGTCATTCACTGGTCCAGCAACCAAGCTCACTAAGTATATGTCTTCACCCTTCTCAAAAAGGTTTTCAATTCTCAATGCTGATACTAGTGACGCTCCAACACTTGGTACTATGCTGTGGTAAGCTAAAGGGGGTTGGGTATCTATCTTGAAAACATTCTTCCCTCGACCACAATCAAGGTGAGCTCGGTAACTTGACAGCCAATCCATCCCTAAGATTACCTCGTACCTCTCTAATGGGAGAACTAACAAATAAGCCGGAAAAACCATATCTTGGAAAATTGATTAGAACTCTTAGAATACAACCTTCAATTTCAAGAACTTGATCTCTGGGAGTTAGAACGGGAATGGATAAATTCACCTTAGTGAATTCTCCATCGAATCTGGATGCTACTTCGGAAGCTACAAAACTATGTGTTGCTCCCGAATCGAAACGATGTGGGCGGATATTCCACTCACAAGCAAAGTCGTTGACAATAATTGACTTTACCATCAATTACTTACTCAACAACTTTTATACTATTTTTCTTATATCACCAATTTACCAATCATTTAAAAATTATGCAACACTCAATTGGATAGGAAAACAAACCTGAAATCAGACCCTGAGGTTGTCTGGATGGTCCTGGTAACTCTAAAGCGTAAGTCCTACCAGAAGTGGCTTGACGCTTAGCAGGAGGTAAGGGTAAAGGTGGGTTAACTGGTACAACGGGTTGAGCACTCGAAACAACAAGCTGAGCAAGATGAGTGTTTGGACATGATGTCGCGTAATGTCCTCGCTCTCCACACGTGAAACAAGTAATGTGAGATGGTACAGCCGATTGGAACTGTACCACGTTCGGACAATCTCGCCTAACATGGCCCAGCTGGCCACAAGTGAAACAAGTCGGGGTTCTAGGTCTAGGACCTCCAGAATGACTTCCCTGAAAAGCTCTACATCCTCGTCCTCGCGGCATAGGAAAATATGGCTGAGGCTGACTTTGAACTGATGGACGTCTAGGTTGTGCGGAATGGCTAGAAGAAGCTCTCTCAGCAGCAATGGCCTCCTCAACGTTCACAGCACGCTCAACAAGATCAGCAAGCCTATGAAACTCTACTGCCTCAAGTCTGCTCCTGATATATGGGTTAAGTCCTCGAAGGAACTTACGGATAATCATCATCTCGTCCTCCTGACCATAGTGGACATACTTCCTGAGACGGGTGAACTCTGCCTCATACTTCCTAACAGATAATCCTCCCTGAACTAGCTCCATGAATTTATTCTCCAATCGATCACGGGCTTCCGGTGGGAAGTACTTTCGAACGAACGCTGTACGGAAGTCAGGCCAACTCAGATTGAATTCTCCAAAGTTCCCATATACGCATAACCACCAACTGATGGCATCCTTCTCCAGATAGTAACAGCCACGTCCTTCTTGAATTCTACTGGACAACGGGTTGCAGCAAAGTTCTGCTCGAGATTGTGCAGCCATGCATCAGCTTCAAAGGGATCAGTACCTCCCGGGTAACGCTTCATTCCCAAGTTCTTCATAATCATGACTATCTTCAAAAAGTCCGGATGAGAAGTGGTAGGTACATGAGCTGGCTGAGCACGTTGTGCTTCACGCTGTGCATTCAGTGTTTGATGTTTCAAATTCACCATCTCATCCATCAGTTCTAGAAGTGCTATTATAGCTGGATCAGTTGGCGCTGGATCAGTTGACGCTGGTCCAGGTTGTTCTGCCGGAAAAGGTGCGGCAGGGGCTGGTGGAATATGAGCGGCAGGAGATGCAGGAGCTGCGGGATGATCTCCGTGCACTGGACTATCGTGTACCACATCCACCTCGATGTCCATAAAGTATGAGTCTGGAGACAGTGGCATGTGCACCGGTGTCTAATTATATGACCCTTCAGACGGGTCAGTCTCAAAGCTAGAGCCCGAAGGTGTAGCATCAAAGCTAGGAGTCGGAGGTTGTGTCGGAGTAGATGGCCGCGAAGAGTCTGAAGATGATGAAATCTAAATTGGGAGGTTTGGACCTCCACGGCGTCCAAAGAGTGCTCTTCTCGGTGGCATCTGCAACGAAAGATCATGGTAAGTTTCTACCCAGGTCTATCTATTTCTAAAAGAAGGAACAAACCAGCATATCCTATTTATCCTTACGACAAATTTTTGACTCCAAAATTATTTGAAACAAGTTCCATTCTAGCATCGTATAACCATACTCTTATACCACCATTGTGACACCCCCGATCGTAGATAACCAGAAATGACACGGTCGATGTTCCCTGATGGTCGACCCGAGGTTCTCAAAATAAATCCGATCGCCTTAGACCAACAACCAAAGAACACAGACGCTCCTATAGGATATTACACTAGGTTTTTCAACCCGATAAAGCAATATTCGATAGTTAGTTCGTCTCGGACAAGGCCTAATATCATATGAGAACTCGTGATTTATAAACATCTTTTATACATTATTTATTTACTTTAAACATCTTACAAAGTGTTATAGTTTTATCCTATGGCCTATTGCCCAATAGCGTTTTAAGTAAATATACATCAAAAGGTACGTTGCAAGGACAACAAAATACTACCGCTGGTTGGCCGTTCCTTCCGTCCAAAAAGTAAAGTGTCTCCCGCCTAAGGGTTACCTGCACACACGAATTAGTCATGAGCAACTAATTTACTTAGTGAATCTAGAATCACAACGCAATCAATAATAAACCAAACAATTATCAAATGAATATACATGATCATTCAAGTACTAGTACAATACTTTAGTATACCAATCATCATTGTGAATTCTTATTTTAAACATCATTTCCACAACACCCACCCGTTACCATACTCATATAGTACAATATATATACTAGACCCGAGAAACCACTAAGGATAACCGAGACTAGTGAGTTAGCATCACCATCATTGTCGAACGTCGGTATGAACAATCCGACACTGCATCGTCATGCAGTACACGGTCTCCAAGGGGCTACCCCATCATCGTGTCTTCAAAACCTTGTTTCGTTCGTAGGACCAACTCACGGTAATGCGGGAGCTTTAGGGATAGTGAATATAACAAGACTTCACATGATTTTACTTCCATAACTATTCCAAAATTAATCCATAATTAATCATAATTAGCTCTTAATTAATCCTAGATTAATCCATAACTAATCTCATATTAATATTTAATTAATCCAAAATTAGTGCTTAATTAATCAGGGTTACTCCTTAATTAATCTCATATTAATCCTTAATTAATTCATAATTAATTCTTAGTTAAACCAAGATTAATTCTTAATCAAAACCATGATTATTTCATAGTTAAGATTAGTACTTGAGAACAAGTACTAAGATTAGGATTAACCTCACTTTATCATTATTCTTTAAGTGTAAGTGTTTACCATGAGTAAAAACAACACCGTTCTTACATATTCAGACACTTTACTAACTTAATCAAGGACTCATTCATGATATATCTCAACATCTGTCTAGACTCACCTAAAGAACAGTCTTGAAACTGGCTTGGACAATACTTGAGTTCCTCTTGAACAAAGCTTAATGGACCTGAGAATGGACAACGTTCTGATCGGTTACTATGGTTAACTCAACAACTCATCTGACTCACTTGAGTGTGGCTTACCAAGAGACTGAATTGATAGGATGGGACTAGCAAAGCTCCACACCCTAGCTGATCAAAACAGTGTAAGGTTGGGTTCATAACATCAACAATCCGACAGTTCGGTTCAAGCTAAACAACTTAAATCAAATCAGTTCAAGCTCGGTTCCTTTCACACCAGATCAGATCAGTTCAGTTATATTCAGTTAACAATAGTTCAAGACAAGATCAGACTGATTTTAGTTTCGTTTAACTCCAATCAATCCATAACAGCTTAGCAATCTGTTTTAGGAGATGGATTCAAACCGAAACTAAACAAGAACTGAACTGTATCATACCAAGATTTAAGGTAGCCATGAACTGTTCTGATCAGATACTGACTTAGGCAAAGAGACCAAAGCTTACCAAGACGAACTAAAGGACTAGATGGCGTCAGCTGATCCTCTTCTCTAAGGTAAGCTTGCGGCTGAACTGATCAAAGAGAAAGATCAAGGCCTGATCATGATCTGAACTGAACTAGGTCTAGGGTTTTATTTAAAAATCTCACCTTCTGATCTTTCTCAATGTAACAGACTTATCTAGGGTTCAAGATTAGATCACAAGAATTTTTTCATGATTTATTTTCCTAATTTTCTCACTAATTTTTCTGTTCTTCTTTCTCTCTAAAATTCTCTAGGTTTTTCTGTAGGTTTCAGAACGTGGGAAGCAGCTGGAGGAGAGTAAAATACAACCTGAGGTTACTTCATATGAGGGTTTAGCTCATAACCAAGCTTGGCTGAGAGCAGATGATATACCTTGGATTTGACCTGTTTTCATCCATAGTATATAGGTGTTTTACTATATATATATCTATGTTTTCTACTCTTCTAGATATGTTTTCGGGTTCAGGTACATTTCGGAGTAAAACTATGACTTTGGAGCATTTTAGAGCTTAAAGGACATTTCATCCGAGCTGACCATGTAGAGGTCGACGAGAGGAAGAACAATCGATCGATGCGCATTAGTGTTGTAGATCGACACCAAGAGATGCCTCGACAGATGAAGATTAATATCGATCGATGTACACAAGTACCATCGATCGATGTCGAGACAGTGGACGCGACATTTTGGATCCAGCGGACTTAAAGCCCAAGTCCAAGCCAAATTACGAAAATGCCTTGACGAGTTTTTAACCTAGTAGATTATATACTGCCTAAGTGTTTTGACGGCAAAAGAGAGATATTTGTTACAGTTTTACTTTGAGAGAGAAGGAGAGAGCTTTTTGTTACAGTTTTACTTTGAGAGAGAAGAGAGAGTTTTGGAGAGAAGATCACTTGTGATTGGAACTCCTTGTTTTCATTTCTTTTCATCTATACTATGAATTCCCATTTCTTAATTGTTATGAATTGCTTTGCTATGTCTGAGTAGTTCATTTATTAGATCCAGGGTTCAGATAGGTTTGTGGGATTAGCCCCAAACTATAGATCTGCCTTGTTGTGATATTCATGATAGATTTGTATTCATTGCTTGTTTTAGCCTTGCTAACTAGAACTTGATCATAGGATTGCATACTCAAGCACCCTTGTTATCCCATCCTGACATCTATCTATCATATTAGGAGTGCTAGAGAGGGCTAACCGCCAATTTAGTATCTTAATAGGGCATATCATACTCGCGCATAGGCCTGGCTAGAACCCGTCGATCGATGTCCTCAACTGACTATCGGTCGACTTAGGCAAAGGTGTATCGGTCGACGTCCCAATAGGACCATCGATCGACACTCTTTCGTTGTCAACATACTAACCGTTGAGATACGAGATCTAGCTTGTTAACCAGTGAAACATGCGACAGCTGATCACTGAGTTAAGCGGTTGAGCTCAAACATATCATGCATGCAACAAATAGGCATCTATAGATATTATAATCTCCAACACCTGAATAGTATCCCTGCATCTAATATCATTTCCAATCAAGTTACATTTACTATTTACTTCGCTTGTTACTATTGCTATTTCATTTAAACATTTCCAACTCTTAGAATTAATAAACACTAGATTTAATTGTTTCCTAGCTCTTTGTGAATTCGATCCCTAAGTACTACATCTGAACCTCTTTTGATGAGAGTAAAACTCCTTAGGGTAATTTGAGTGGTTTCAAATTTGGCGCAGTTGCCGGGAAGCTTTGGTCGCCATTAGATTTAGTTTTATTGATTCTTATTCTTTTCTCTACCCCCTTTCTAACATAATCTTTTTCTTGTCTTTTCAGGTGCATGCCCAGCGGTACCAGAAGTAACAAGGAGAAAGACTTGCTGTTCTCAGACGATCCTGCTCACTTGGAACGCACCATTAGTAGAGGTCAACGTTCCACATCGCTCGACCCAACAACTTCGTCGTCGATCGATACTCACAACCAACCGTCGACCGACACCAGACCTTCATCGTCGATCAATCTTAATCGTTTGACAACGATCGATACTACCCCGCGTACGTCGATCGATATCGTGTCGTCAAAAATGGTAAACATTATTATTCTAACACAGGACGAGAACGGAAACCTGTATGACCAAGACGGTCATCTGCGTAATGCAACAGGCCAAAAAATAGATGCTCAGGGGACTGTAATCCCTGATGCTGATACTATAGGAGCTGCTCAACCTGTAGACGAGGACGCTCGATCGAAACCACTGGCCGACTACAATCTCCCATATGAGTACTATTCCAACATATCAGCTATTCGACTTCTGGAGATCCAGAAGCAGAATTTCGAGCTGAAGCCTTAATACTACACTCTTGTGTCGCAGATACCCTATTCTGGGTTACCGCACGAGCATCCTATGGACCATCTATAACGGTTAGAGGATTTAATTGCTGCTATTCGGATGGTAGGAGTCCCCGAAGATTACCTGCTGTGCAAGCTCTTCAGATACACGCTGAATGGAGAACCGATGCACTGGCTTAGGCAGTAACCCACAGGATCCTTAACATCCTGGGCCTACATCAAGAATGTTTTCTTACGAAACTTCTTCGATGAGGCGCGCGCTGAAGAACTTCGGAACAAAATTTCCACATTCTCGCAGGAGGCTGGAGAGTCCTTCAAAGATGCGTGGATTAGATTTAGGTTCTTCCAGCGAGACTGTCCACACCACAGATTTAACGAAGTGCAGCTGCTAAGCATTTTCTTTTGAGGTCTCGCCTTACAGTATCAAATGGCTCTTGATACGGCGAGTGAAGGAAACTTCACTACTCGGAATCCGTTGGAAGCTGTGAGACTTATCAAAAACCTTGCTAACAGCAGCAACACCAAAAACACTGACTCTGAACGAAAGAAGTCTGTAGCCTCTATCGGGAAGGAACAGATGGACGAAGTAAGAGCTAAGTTAGATGTGGTGCACGAGCTTCTTAGGAAGCAAGTCTGTTTAGCTGAAGGAGAAGTAGTAGATACGGAAGGAGAAGAAAATGTGAACTACATCGGAGGTACTGGATTCCAGAAATTTGGAAACCAGGGCGGAAACAGAAACTTCTTTGGAAATGGTCAAAGAAGTAACCAGAGTTCACAATTTCAAAAACCCTTTAACAACAGCAAAAGCTACTCGAACTCCTACTACCAGAATCCACCACCCCAGACTCAGGAAAGCAAGATCAAAGAAATGCGTGATCGAGTACTGTTGGGACAACAACAAATCACCGTGGATTTCAACGGTAAAATAGACTCCGCCTACAACAATCTGAACACCAAAATCGAGACCTTAGGGACTCAGGTAAGAAAACTTGAAACGCAAGGGATTCAGACTGGCGAGACTATAAAGAGGCAAGAAGGTTTTGCTAGAGGGGCAGGAGCTGATAAAGGAAAACACCACGTAAATGCCATCATAGATGATGATTTCTGGCAAGTGGTGAGACATGAAAAGCTTGAGGAAGGAGACTTCAAAATCAAAAGCTCCATGAGTCTCGGCGGATCCCAATGGTGTCGACCGATGTCGATGAACTCCCATCGATCGACAGACCATGACGAAGATCGATGGACGGATACTCCAGTCATCGATCGACGTCGTCCGTTAAATCGACTGAATGCAATGCGGTTCAATTCTAACTCATGAGGAATTAGCAGCTAAGCATCCTCACCCACCCTCCCCTTTCTATGATAAAATCGATCGATCGGTTGAGCCAACCATCGATCGACAGAGTGAGTCCGACGTGGATCATCACAACACACCTCCCATTGATCGACAGGCACCTCTGACATACCGAGTGCGGTTACCCTCAATCGATAATGACTATATCAGCGCTCAGACCACCACCTAAACCATTAGCTAGCCCACCGAACCAAAACCCTTTAACAACAGCAAAAGCTACTCGAACTCCTACTACCAGAATCCACCACCCCAGACTCAGGAAAGCAAGATCAAAGAAATGCGTGATCGAGTCTTGTTGGGACAACAACAAATCACCGTGGATTTCAACGGTAAAATAGACTCGCCTACAACAATCTGAACACCAAAATCGAGACCTTAGGGACTCAGGTAAGAAAACTTGAAACGCAAGGGATTCAGACTGGCGAGACTATAAAGAGGCAAGAAGGTTTTGCTAGAGGGGCAGGAGCTGATAAAGGAAAACACCACGTAAATGCCATCATAGATGATGATTTCTGGCAAGTGGTGAGACATGAAAAGCTTGAGGAAGGAGACTTCAAAATCAAAAGCTCCATGAGTCTCGGCGGATCCCAATGGTGTCGACCGATGTCGATGAACTCCCATCGATCGACAGACCATGACGAAGATCGATGGACGGATACTCCAGTCATCGATCGACGTCGTCCGTTAAATCGACTGAATGCAATGCGGTTCGAATTCTAACTCATGAGGAATTCGCAGCTAAGCATCCTCACCCACCCTCCCCTTTCTATGATAAAATCGATCGATCGGTTGAGCCAACCATCGATCGACAGAGTGAGTCCGACGTGGATCATCACAACACACCTCCCATTGATCGACAGGCACCTCTGACATACCGAGTGCGGTTACCCTCAATCGATAATGACTATATCAACGCACTCAGACCACCACCTAAACCATTAGCTAGCCCACCCGAACCAAAACCCAACCCTTTAAATAGTTCACCAGAACCAATTCAAGAAGAACATGAAACTGAAGGGAGAAGGTTAAGGAAAAGAAAGGAGAAAATTCCTAAGAACCTTAAGAGGGAAGCTAACGAGAAGGAGATGGAGGGTTTCACTAAAAGAGTCCTCAGAATCCCAATCGAAAAAGCTTTTGATGAAGCTTAGTTCACACACCGGTTGTGGATGTTCTTCAGAGAAACAAAGGTAATTGAGGAGGACATTAGGAGAATGTTTCATCAAGTCAGAGAGAAGATGAAACACAGGATCACATTGTCGAAGAAGAGTGATCCTGGGAAGTTTGCAATACCATGCCCAGAGTAGGGTATCTGCGACACGAGAGTGTAATATTGAGGCTTCAGCTCGAAATTCTGCTTCTGGATCTCCAGAAGTCGAATAGCTGATCTGTTGGAATAATACTCATCTGGGCGATTGTAGTCGGCCAGTGGTTTCGATCGAGCGTCCTCATCTACCGGTTGAGCAGCTCCTGTAGCATTAGCATCAGGGATTACAGTCCCCTGAGCATCTATTTTCTGACCTGTTGCATTACGCAGATGACCGTCCTGGTCATACAAGTTTCCGTTCTCGTCCTGTGTTAGAATAATAATGTTTACCATTTTTTACGACACGGTAGCGATCGACGTACGCGGTGTAGTATCGATCGTTGTCGAACGATTAGGATCGATCGACGATGAAGGTCTGGTGTCGGTCGACGGTTGGTTGTGCGTATCGATCGACAACGATGTTGTTGCGTCGAGCGATGTGGAACGTTGACCTCTACGGATGGTGCGTTCCAAGTGAGCAGGATCGTCTGAGAACAGCAAGTCTTTCTCCTTGTTGCTTCTGGTACCGCTGGGCATGCACCTGAAAAGACAAGAAAAAGATTATTAGAAAGGGGTAGAGAAAAGAATAAGAATCAATAAAACTAAATCTAATGGCGATCAAAGCTCCCCGGCAACGGCGCCAAATTTGATACCACTCAAATTACCCTAAGGAGTGTTACTCTCATCAAAAGAGTTTCAGATGTAGTACTTAGGGATCGAATCCACAAGGAGCTAGGGAACAATTAAATCTAGTATTTATTAATTCTAAGGGTTGTAAATGTTTAAATGAAATAGCAATAGTAACAAGCGAAGTAACTAGTAAACCTAACTTGGTTGGAAATGATATTAGATGCAGGGCCACTATTCAGGTGTTGGAGATTATAATATCTATAGATGCCTATTTGTTGCATGCATGATATATTTGATCTCAATCGCTTAACTCAGTGATCAGCTGTCGCATGTTTCACTGGTTAACTAGCTAGATCTCGTGTCTCAACGGTTAGTATGTCGACAACGAGAGAGTGTCGATCGATGGTCCTATTGGGACGTCGACCGATACACCTTTGCCAACGTCGATTGATAGTCAGTTGAGGACATCGATCGACGGGTTCTAGCCACGTTTATGCGCGAGTATGATATGCCCTACTAAGATACTAAATTGGCGGTTAGCCCTCTCTAGCAGTCCTAATATGATAGATAAATGTCAGGATGGGATAACAAGGGTGCTTGAATATGCAATCCTATGATCAAGTTCTAGTTAGCAAGGCTAAAACAAGCAATGAATACAAATCTATCATGAATATCACAACAAGGCAGATCTATAGTGTGGGGCTAATCCCACAAACCTATCTGAACCCTGGATCTAATAATTGAACTACTCAGACATAGCAAAGCAATTCATAACAATGAAGAAATAAAAACTCATAGTATAGATGAAAAGAAATAGAAACTCATATTCTAATAAGTGATCTTCTCTCCAAAACTTGTAACAAAAAGGTCTCTACCCAAAAAGCTCTCCTGCCGTCAAAACACTTGGGCAGTATATAATCTACTAGGTTAAAAACTCGTCAGGGCATTTTCGTAATTTGGCTTGGCCTTGGGTTTTACGTCTGCTGAATCCAAAATGTCGCGTGTCTGTTGTCTCGACATCGATCGATGGTACTTGTGTACATCGATCGATATAAATCTTCATCTGTCGAGGCAGCTCCTGGTATCGATCGTCAGCACTGATGCGCATCGATCGATTGTTCTTCCTCTCGTCGACCTCTACGTGGCCAGCTCGGGTGAAATGTCCTTTAAGCTCCAAAATGCTCCAAAGTCATGGCTTTACTCCAAAATGCACCTGAACCTGAAAACATACCTAGAAGAGTAGAAAACATAGATATATATATATATAGTAAAACACCTATATACCATAGATGAAAACGGGTCAAATCCAAGGTATATCACTGAGCACTAAAATCGAGCTACTACAGCAAGATCTGGACACCATTCGCAAGAAGGACCAACAACCAGCCACATCGCTCGATGCTAAGATCTCAGCCATGGATAATAGGCTGCAGACTTACGAAATCATGCATGACCGCTTCGTATCACCAGTCATGCTAGATTTAAACAAATTGTCTAGTCAACTACTTCATGCCCAAAGAGATATTGATAAAATTACTAATCAAAATTTTTATGCAGGCAAACTCATCTTCGATCGACAGGCTACAAGGGCCATGGATCGATGGCAAAATTATGTGGAGTTACTTCCCTACACAGCAGCAGAGGTTGACAAGATCACATCCAAGATCTACACTGCTATAGACACCATGGAAGAACGACTTGACAAACGCTGCGATGACATCTACTTTTCATTCGACAACAGAATCAGTGGACTAGACAGCCACCCAGAATGGCTACAGAAAGAAGTCAAAGCCATTCAGAGGCAACTCGCAGCTCAACACCAGATATCAGCATCGATCGACAAGAAGCGAGCGCAATCGCTCGATGGTAAGTCACCGAGATCGACCGACGAACACATAATCACATCGATCGACGCCGAGTCTACACCAGCCGGCGAGCAGCTGATACACAAAACGATAGAGTCAATGCACAAGGAACTGACAGAACTTTCAGCATACGCCTATGACAACATAGGCTGGCACCAGGTCAGCATTGACAACGTTCAAGATAGGCTACAGAACATCTCTAATGTACTTGAAAAGATGGATCACAAATGGACAAGAAATGATGAGGCCACAAGAAGTTTCATTGCATCTTGGTCCAGAATGTGCAGAGATGACGTGGATGCTTGTTTTCCAACAAGCAGCTGTTTCTCCACCCAATAGCCAATCACTACCACAGTCAAGCTAAATGACTATAACCAAGCGCTGAGTGGGAGGCAACCCACTATTAGGTATTTTGGTTTGGTTTTATTAGCTAGCATTTATTTACTTTCGTTTTATTTCTTTCAGATTTAGGAGACCCAAGTAAGAGGACATTAATATCGACCGCCGACGAGACGTCGACATCGCTCGATATAGACAAACACACGACGATCGATGCAACACTTTCCCATCGATCGATATCTAATCCGGTCAGATGTATATTCTTTACTTGTTACATTTCGTACATCATGAATTATTCAATCATAACTCCAGCTGAGTTACACTGGGACAGTGTAATTTAAGTCTGGGGGGAGATTTATTTATATAATTTATTTTATTCTTATATAAAAGGAATTTTAATAAATTATGCTTAGCTATTGAAAATGGGACTATAATCTTATATTGATTTAAACTTGAATTTCTAACCAATCTTTAGCACCATTTTAGATTTACTGATTGCAGATAACACTATAGATGCTAAAGCAGATCAACCTATCAACTACACACTTGCCTTGACCGTATGAAGTAACCAAAGCTGATTTCCAACACTGAACCTGACATAACCGCTTGTCTTGGGGCTTGGTATACATGGGATCGGATTCTTCAGACAAGTCTGGAAGGTAACGCCTTGTGTAGATTATTTATCATATTTTCTCTCTCTAAATTTTGATCCTAGAATAGTTAGTGATTTATATCCTAACGTTAAAAAAAATAAATAAAAAATAATAATAATAATAATAATAAAAAAATAAAATAAGATCAATTGTTTACTTAGGATGAGTCTGAACAGGACTGGTGGCTAAAACCATTAAGGCTTGATTCATAAAGACTCCAATATAAGAGTTCGAAACGGGACTTGGAAGCGGCAATCTTCAAGGCTCGCTTTCGCAAAGAACTCTTAGATATAGGTCAAAAAGAAGTGAACAGAGCTTGGTGGCAACCACCATTAAGTTTTGATTCATGGAAGTCTGTCCAATCTTGGTCACTGATCCTCCAATGGAAGCAGACTTTGACTCAAGAGAGAAAATTAGAGAGAGAGAAACTAGGAACTAACTTTTACCTGCTGCTCCAGATACATGTCTGAAATCCTTGAATCCTATGATCGATATTCCCACGGTAAAGCATTCACTTTATATTTATGCTAAGAAATGAAGTCAGTAGAGGGGATGTCAGACGTGAATTGCTGAGTTGTGTTATGTTAGAAATGGTTGCTAAGCTAGGATCGACACCAAGAGATGCCTCGACAGATGAAAAATATTATCGATCGATGTACACAAGTATCATCGATCAATGTCGAGACAGTGGACGCGACATTTTGGATCCAGCGGACTTAAAGCCCAAGTCCAAGCCAAATTATGAAAATGCCCTGACGAGTTTTTAACCTAGTAGATTATATACTGCCTAAGTGTTTTGACGGCAGAAGAGAGCTTTTTGTTACAGTTTTACTTTGAGAGAGAAAGAGAGAGCTTTTTGTTACAGTTTTTTTTTTAGAGAGAAGAGAGAGTTTTGGAGAGAAGATCACTTGTGATTGGAACTCCTTGTTTTCATTTCTTTTCATCTATACTATGAATTCCCATTTCTTCATTGTTATGAATTGCTTTGCTATGTCTGAGTAGTTCATTTATTAGATCCAGGGTTCAGATAGGTTTGTGGGATTAGCCCCAAACTATAGATCTGCCTTGTTGTGATATTTATGATAGATTTGTATTCATTGCTTGTTTTAGCCTTGCTAACTAGAACTTGATCATAGGATTGCATACTCAAGCACCCTAGTTATCCCATCCTGACATCTATCTATCATATTAGGACTGCTAGAGAGGGCTAACCGCCAATTTAGTATCTTAATAGGGCATATCATACTCGCGCATAGGCCTGGCTAGAACCCGTCGATCGATGTCCTCAACTGACTATCGGTCGACTTAGGCAAAGGTGTATCGGTCGACGTCCCAATAGGACCATCGATCGACACTCTTTCGTTGTCAACATACTAACCGTTGAGACACGAGATCTAGCTTGTTAACCAGTGAATCAAACATACGACAGCTGATCACTGAGTTAAGCGGTTGAGCTCTAACATATCATGCATGCAACAAATAGGCATCTATAGATATTATAATCTCCAACACCTGAATAGTGGCCCTGCATCTAATATCATTTCCAATCAAGTTACATTTACAACCCTTAGAATTAATAAACACTAGATTTAATTGTTCCCTAGCTCCTTGTGGATTCGATCCCTAAGTACTACATCTGAACCTCTTTTGATGAGAGTAACACTCCTTAGGGTAATTTGAGTGGTATCAGCAGACAGCTGGCAACCTGTTTCATCATCGACACCATACTGTCCTTTCCCTCCCATGAAGCAGTTTCCAGCCAATCATAAATAATTAAAGGAGGAAGCAAGCACACAGGCAGCTTCTGTCATGTGCCATGTACTGAAGAAGCTAAGTAAGCAGGCAGGTGCAAGTCAAGTGACTGAATACTGAACAAGCAGGCTGGTGGAAGACATGAGTCTGGTCCAAAATTAATTAGGCACTTGGTTGATAATTTTAAATAATTTTCAACCAAATATTCCTTGTCTTTGTCTCTCGTCTTGTTCTCGGAACGTCTCGTCCAGCTTAATAAAAATTCGACCAAAATGTTTAAGACTCGGCCAAACTATCAAGTGAAGGTCTTTCGAGCACAAGACAGTCCCGTCGAGAAATTAATCTAACAGGTCAATTTTTATTTTTATTAATCATGGTCGAACCAACTAAAAACTGGTCGAGCGGGATTTTTCTCGACCAAAAATTTATTGGCTCATGAGGGTTATTACAGTCCCTCCCATACGGGGGACAGTTTTCCAGTTGTTTTCTATGGTCGTCGTAGAACCCAGTCTCCTTGCTGAAAGGTTATGGTTCTGACTTTCTTGTTGTAGGTTTTGGCTACTTCTTGGTTATATGCCTGATTTCTTAGTCGAGCGGCTTCTCTTTTTTCGTCGAGTAGGTCGAGGCTCAGCGACATTAACTCGTGGTTCTCCTCCTGAGAGGTGGTTCCTGAGATCGTGGTCTTCACGTGCATTTCGGTTGGGATTATTGCCTCTGCCCCGTATACCAGGGCATAGGACGTTTCCTGGTTGCCGTCTTTGTAGTGGTTCGGTAGGCCTAGAGAACTCCGTGTAGTTCCACTGCCCAATTCCCCTGTGATACTTCCAGACACTTCTTTAGCATGTTTACACGGTTTTGTTTGTGGACTCCACTTGTCCGTTGAACTGGCGATGTCAGGGTGTAGCAAAAGAGAGTTTGATGCCCCACTCTTTGCAGAATTCCTTGAAATTATGACTTGTGAACTGGGGGCCTTTGTCTGTGACGATTTCTTCTAGAACCCCGATCCGTGTTATCACATGCGTCCATATGAACTTTCTGATCTGGAGGGCGGTTATTCTGCTGAGTGCCTCTGCTTCGACCCATTTTGAGAAGTAGTCTGTTACCATTAGGATGAAGACTTTCTGCCCCGGCGCTGTGGGGAATTTTCCTACTATGTCCATGCCCCATTTCCTGAAGGGCCAGGGCGAACTTATGGACTTGAGGTTTTCTGGAGGTAGCCCGGGGATTTGGGTGTGTCTTTGGCATTTGTCGCAGAGTCTAGCCTTCTTGTTAGCTTCTTCCGCCATTGTTGGCCAATAATAGCCTGCTCTCTTAGCTCTCAGAACAAGGCTCCTCCCGCTGGAATGAGATCCACAATCTCCTTCATGTAGTTCGACCAGGATTCTAGCTGCTTCACGGGGCGTGACGCACCTCAGGTATGGACCAGCGAATGACCTGCGATATAATACTTCCTGAGATAGACAATATCTAGCGGCCTGTTTCTTGATTTTCCTGCTTTCATTGTGGTTTTCGGGGAGGATATCGTCTTTATGGTACGGAACTATGGGGGTCATCCAGGTTTCTTCTTCCTCGATGGCAGAGACCTCTTCGTTCGGAGGTTCTAAGGTGGCCGGCCATTGCAACACTAATACTGGGATGCTCATCTGAGTCTGCGTCTGGAGGGCCGACCCTAGGTTAGCCAGAGCGTCGGCCTGTGAATTCTGCTCCCTAGGGATCTGCGTGAGTTTACAGCTTTTAAACTTGCTTGTGAGGCACTGAGCGACTGCCAGATATTGGATCATGCTGTCGTCTTTGGCTTGATATTCTCCTTGCACCTGGTTGATAATTAGCTGGGAGTCACTATAGACTTGGATATTTTCGGCACCTAGCTGGTGGGCGAGCGATAGTCATGCAATCAAGGCCTCGTACTCACTTTCATTGTTCGTTGCTTTGAAGTTACACCTTACAGCTCTTGAGGCCGTGTTTCCTGTTGGCGATGTGAGCACGATCCCCACTCCTGCTCCTCGAATGTTGCTGGAGCCGTCTACATGCACGACCCATTCTCCTTCCTCGTCGACCTCTTTCTGGAGGCGTATCTCCGGTTCAAGAGCCGGGAGTAGATCTGGAGAGAACTCAGCTACAAAGTCCGCTAGGACCTGGTATTTTATTGTCGTGGCCGGCCTGAAGATCACGTCGTATTCCCCTAGCTCGACTGCCCATTTTGCTATTCTTCCGGAGACCTCGGACTTATGTAGAACCAACTTTATAGGGAACGAGGTGACGACTACAATCAGATGAGCTTGGAAATAGGGTCGTAGTTTTCGAGCGGCGATCATCAGAGCTAGGGCCAGCTTCTTTAGATGACTGTAGCGAATTTCCGCGTCTAGGAGGGCTTTGCTTACTTAGTAGATTGGTAGCTGCTTGGTCCCCTCTTCCCGGACCAGGATGGCGCTGACTGCATGCTCTGAGACAGCAAGGTACAACAGCAAGACTTTGCCATGCAAGGGTTTGGAAAAGAGGGGGGAGGTGTGGTAAAATAGGTTTTGAGCTCCTCGAGGGCTGATTCACACTTCTCAGTCCATTCAAAATCCTTTGGCTTTTTAAGGGTATCAAAGAAGGCATGAGATTTGCCGGAGAGCCTGGAGATGAATCTGCTTAAGGCTGCCATCCTGCCGGTCAGTTTCTGTACTTCCTTCACATTTCTTGGGGAATGGATGGAATGGATAGCCCTGATCTGGTACGGATTGGCTTCTATGCCCCGGTGGGTTACAATGTACCCTAGGAACTTTCCGGAGCTGACAACGAACGAGCACTTAGCTGGGTTGAGTTTCATGTTATACTTGCGAAGGGTAGAGAAAGCATGTTGTAGGTGCGAGATATGGTCTTCCTCCTTTAGAGATTTCACTACCATATCGTCGATGTAGACCTCCATGGTTTCTCCTATTTGGTCTGCGAACATCATATTTACCAGCCTTTGATACGTTGATCCGGCGTTCTTCAATCCGAAGGGCATGACCTTGTGATAGACCATATATTTTACCCATTTTTAATCATGGTCTATAAGTGTTTTAAAGTGTTTTAAGATACAATTATTATGTTTTGGAGTCTTTTTAGAGTATTTACAGGTTCAGGGACGTTTAGGAGAAATATGGTGATTTTGGAGTCTTTTGGAGCCTTTGGAGGTGCAGAGTTGCACAGACGCATCAGATGTTTAGCTATGGATGGAGACCTTACGACCGTTAGATTGAGCCCATATATTGACACAAGATAGAGCTTTGAGTTATCTTTCCAATTCCACCGGTCTCAGGTCAATCAGCATCCTGTAGCAGAAGTTATGCCCGTTTTACTGAAGAGCGGTCAGTCTGCCTCGCGAGAGGAAGCTGCCGAGAAGAGGAAGCCACGTCGATCGATGCAGCACTCTGCACGTCGATCGATGGAGATCCCAGATCGTGGGCCTTGTATATTTTATCACTGCGTGAAGCCCAGAAGTAACCACAAATTACCAGAATGCCCTTGGACGACCAGAAACCCTATTTATGTTATTTCTAAGCCATTGTTGATGGCTACGCTTTTTACACACTTTCTTTGATTCGTAGTTTTGTTAGGAGAGAAGGGAGGAACTCCTATCAGAGTCCTCCTGGAACTCCTTTGGTTTTATTTATCTATTTCATTTCAGTTTTTCTATCTATTCATCTATGATTTCTGTTTTCATATCTGAGTAGATCCACCTGTTAGACCCAGGGTTCAGATAGGTTTGTGGGATTAGCCCCAAACTATAGATCTGCCTTATTGTGATATTCATGATAGATCTACACTTATTGCTTGTTCTAGAGTAATTAACTAGAATATTGATCATAGGATTGCATACACAAGCATCCTTGTTATCCCATCCTGACATCTATCTATCATATTAGGATTGCTAGAGAGGGCTAACCGCCAATTTAGCATCCTAATAGGGCAAATCATCCCGCGCATAGGCCTGGCTTGAACCCGTCGATCGATGTCCTCAACTAACTATCGGTCGACGTAGGTAAAGGTGTATCGGTCGATGTCCCAATAGGACCATCGGTCGACACTCTTTCGTGATCAAGATACTAACCGTTGAGACACGAGATCTAGCGACTTAACCAGTGAAACATGCGACAGCTGATCACTGAGTTAAGCGGTTGAGCTCTAACATATCATGCATGCAACAAATAGGTACCTATAGGAATTATAATCTCCAACACCTGAATAGAAACCCTAGATCTAGCAACCATCCTTGCATCGAACAACCCTTGCCAAGCTGAACAATTGACTTGTTCAACTTGTTTACTGCTTGTTTATTTAATAGCTATTTTATTGCTTCATAATCTATTAGGCTAGTTTATTATAAATTGTTTAGATCTAATCGGTTCCCTAGCTCCTTGTGGATTTGATCCCTAAGTACTATAACTCGACCTCTTTTGATGAGCGTTACACTCTTTAGGGTAATTTGAGTGATATCAAATTTGGCGCCGTTGCCGGGGAGCTTTGATCGCCATTAGATCTTTTTAGTTAGATTTAGTTTAAGTTTTATTATTGTTCGAAAAAAAAAAAAAACTCATAAAGTTTTTTCTTCTATTTGAGGTACATACATATCAGTATCAGAGCAATGAAGAGAGGATTTCTAGGTCCTTCAAGGAAGGAGACTGCTGGTCTATGCACGATCCGTAAGTCTAAGAGGGAAGTATCGATCGCGACACCCTCCAAGCAGCATCGATCGACATCATATACCATCAATCGATCGACACCATTCATCCGACGTCGATCGACAAACGACAAGCAGCGGTGATTGACAAAGCCAACAAATCGTCAAACAGCACTGTTCACCGAGGTACCACTGATCGAGGTACTGTTCATCCAGGTACTGTTCAACATAATACTATTCATTTACTACTGTTCATCACATACTATTCATCGCGACACTATTCACCTGCCGTCGATCGACACTGTTCAAATTCCGTCGATCGACACTATTCATATTCTGTCGATCGATACTGTTCATCGCGTGTCAGTCGACACTATTCATATCCCGTCGATTGACACTGTTCATCCCGTGTCGGTCGACACTATTCATATTCTGTCGATGGACAGTGTTAATCCCGTGTCGGTCGACACTAATCATCTTCCGTCGATCGACACTGTTCAAATTCGCCGACGACACTATTCATATTCGTCGATCGACACTGTTCAAATTCGTCGATCGATACTGTTCAAATTCGTCGATCGACACTGTTCAAATTCGTCGATCGACACTATTCATATCCGTCGATTGACACTGTTCATCCCGTGTCGGTCGACACTAATCATCTTCCGTCGATCGACACTGTTCAAATTCGCCGACGACACTATTCATATTCGTCGATCGACACTATTCATATTCTGTCGATGGACAGTGTTAATCCCGTGTCGGTCGACACTATTCATATTCTGTCGATGGACAGTGTTAATCCCGTGTCGGTCGACACTAATCATCTTCGTCGATCGACACTATTCATATTCTGTCGATGGACAGTGTTAATCCCGTGTCGGTCGACACTATTCATATTCTGTCGATGGACAGTGTTAATCCCGTGTCGGTCGACACTAATCATCTTCGTCGATCGACACTGTTCAAATTCGTCGATCGACACTGTTCAAATTCGCCGACGACACTATTCATATCCGTCGATTGACACTGTTCATCCCGTGTCGGTCGACACTAATCATCTTCGTCGATCGACACTGTTCAAATTCGCCGACGACACTATTCATATTCGTCGATCGACACTATTCATATTCGTCGATCGATACTGTTCATCGCGATATTGTTCATTAGAACACTGTTCATCGAAACACTATTCATCGCGGCACTGTTCCTCCAATGACGAACACCACTTACGGAGAGACAAAGAAGATCGAAGCGCTCATACTTAAGATCGACAAGAAATGTATTTGGCGAGACGAAGAAGGTCGCCCTTGCAGCCACACAAGACAATTGATTAATGCAGAGGGTAATGAAATCTCTGATGTAATTGCTGTTGCTGAGATGAATTCCTTTGATCTCACAAGCCAATGGTATAATTGGGGAAGTGAGGATCTTTTCTGAGGTCTTCCTCATGAAAATCCCAGAAACCACATCGAAGAGCTTGAGGGTCTAGTTTCAAGGTGTAAGCAGAAACAAATATCCGAAGACCTCATGCTCTGCAAGATTTTCCCTTATACTATCTCTGGAGATGCTTTTAGCTGGTTCAGTAAGCTGCAGCCAAGATCTCTAACCTGCTGGGAAGACATCAAAGGCGCCTTCCTAGGTAATTTTTTTAGCGAAGCTGTAGCAACTCGAAGTAGAACGTTTGATTACATGGTGGACAAGATGATTGAAGATCACGAGAAAGGAATAATCACTAGTCTTAGTCAGATTAGTACTAGTTAGATTATGGATTTTGCCTATAGCGAGCATAATGGAGATATTGGAACACCGACAACTCATGTCAAGCAGCCAGACATTCAGGTTCACCATGCAGATGAGAGTAAGCAGAAGGACGAACTGAACAGAGAAAAGCTGGTCAACCATGATACAGTTGAGGATGATGAATATCATTTATCAGGAGATCAGAGCAAAGTAGACGAAGCTGATACAAAAGATCCGACTTCAGCATCGATCGACAGTAGTAACTCAGACTCGAATATCCGCACTGCAGAAACGATCGATACAAATATTTGTCATCGATCGATACCTTCTACAATCCCTGATGCTACCACTGTGTATGTTAGGACTGGACGACTGAAGGCAATTAGAGACTATAACAGTCCTAAGGACGCCTATGCTAAAAGGTCTGCATTGCGTCGTTCAGCACTTCAGAATACTGTCCTTGAGCTGCACCCTGCATATATCTCTCTTGTGGGTCAGCATTCTTTCCATGGTTTTCCTCAGGAAGATCCCACTAGCCACCTGGAGACATTTGTAGATCTAGCCTCGACCATTAAATGCAATGGAGTCTCTGAAGACTACTACTTTTGCAAATTATTCCCATACTCTCTTGTTGGGGATGCAGCTCATTGGTTGAAGAAGCTACCACCAGGATCTCTCAATGCTTGGAATGACATTGCAAACGCTTTCGTCAACAAGTTTCTCTATGATGCTGCAGCAAGTCAAGAGATTAAGATGAGATCTATGATGGAATATATGGTGGAAGATGATGAACAACATGTGCCTGGAGAGCTGAGCAGAATAGAAGAAGTCGATATTAGTGACATGAGCTCAAAACCGATCGACACTCCGACCTCAACATCGATCGACATCCTTACCATAACATCGATCGATACCAGGTTTTCAACATCGATCGACCCCCAGCCTTCAAACATCGATCGACCCAAACTCTTGTTGTCAATCAATACCACTCGAAATCCCTGAAAGATCGAGTTGTCCTCAGGACATTGCAGACTCGACACTGAAGAGCATCGATGTATCAAGTTGTTATCCTGACCAAAAAGTAGAAAAAGAAATCACCATGGAAGATTTCTTGGAACTAGAAGAATTCTTGGAGTTAGAGGATGGACAACAGCTTGGAGATTTGGATTCGAGTGAAGAAGTAACTATGGAAGACTTCTTGGAGCTGGAGGAATGGCTTGAGGATTTAGACCAGAACCTGAAGCAGATGTTTGATGATCAGCACACTTCGGGAAGAGGTCTGAAAATTTCACCAAAGGCTGATGACATCGATCGACATCAACCTCATGAGATCGATTGATACACTCCCTGCATAATCGATTAACACCCACCCTACGCCATCGATCGACAGTCGCCACACATCATGAATCTACATACACCCGACTGCATCGATCGACGCCCGCCCAATTGTATCGATCGATACTCATGGTTGGATGAACTATCTGGATGCCGAATTGAACCAGGACCGATTGAGGAGATAATGAACATGTCTAAGACATCACACATTGATGTCCCCGAACATCTAAGACCACCTATATGCGAAGAAGAAGCTGTTTGGATTTGTAAAAGAGTGAAGATGATACATGATCCTGTGAAGATTATGGTTCCATGTGCAGTGTTTGAAGTTGAATCTCCTATCCCACTAGATAAAGGTGTGTATCTGAGTTCTTACATTGAGGTATTGAATGATAAACATCATGTAGAAGCTTCTCAGAGAGGGCTGCGATTTAGAGATAAAGTAGATGAAGGCCCAGCAGAAGCACCATCGAGCGACATCAGCAAATCGAAATTGATCGACACTATCACTTCATCATCGATCGATACCGATCAGATACCATCGATCGACACCAGACGCGAATCAGAGCAGAATGAGTATGAATTGTGTGGAAATATTTTTTATGGAGATACCACCACGCATTCAGACAAGTCTGGGGGAAAGAAGCGGAGGAACTGGAAGAAGAAAAAAAGAATCAATGAAGGTTCTCAGTTATCATTGATTCCTCACTTCTCAGATGATGTCAGGAAGTCCAGAGTGAGATTACACAAGTCTGTGGGAAAGAAGGGGAGAAATTGGAAGAAGCGGAAACAAACCAAAGGAGGTTCTCAATTACCATTGACTCCTTACTTCTCAGATAGTATCAGAAAATCAAGAGTGCGCAGGAAATGCTTCTCACATCCATATGCAAAACTTAAAGCACTCCTTATTGCTGAAATGATAGACAAAGGAGAAGGGTATATGGAGGAGGCTTTCACACAAGAATGATAAAGCTTCAAAGAGTAGACATTGAGACTTGGTTTGGAGCAAGTTCTCATTCTTATCCGGACTTAATCAGATCTCCAGAAGTCAAGCTAATGACTAAAAATAAGCGCTGAGTGGGAGGCAACTCACTGTTTGGTTTGTTTTAAATATGGTTTAATTTTCATTTATTACTGATTTTTCTTGTTTTCTAATGATTTCAGGTAAAAAAAAAAATTAATTGGTTTTATTAGTTATATATTACTAACTTTTAGACTTTTAGTGTTTTATTTATGTTAGGTACAAGGAAAAGATCCGAGGAAGAAGAGTTTCAATAGAAATCGACGATGGCTAGCTAACATCGAGCGACAGAGTATCAAGGGTATCGATCGCCACTTAACTGTGTTGGTCAATATTCACATCAAAGTTAGGTATATTGTTCTTCCTTGTTAAATATTGTCCTTATGATTTATTCTCCCACCGATCTTAGGCTGAATAACATTGGTAACAATGTTATTTAAGTATGGGGGAGGTTATATTAATATTAGGTTTTAGTTAGATGTTTAGAATAGGGACCCAAGTAACCAATTGCCATGATATCGACCGACGAGAACAAGTCGATATCGATCGACATTGCTACATCTTCCACGACCGATGACAACACGTTTACGACGATCGACATCCATTCCGGTCAGGTATATCATTCTAACTTGTTAAATTGAGTACTTATGATTTACTTACACCATAACTCCGACTGGATATACACTGGTCACAACGTTATCTAATTATGGGGGAGGTTCTACTGATATTGTGTTTTAGTTATGAAAAAAAAAAAAAACAGATCCATGTAGACGATTGCTCAGATCATCGACCGATGAGACCATCTCGATATCGATCGACAACGCTTCATCAACAACGATCGATTGTCACTTCATTGTATTGATCGATACTGAGTAGGTTATCGTTCTTACTTGTTAAATTTTGTACTTCTGCTTTATGATTTTCACCTTACCACCGACTGTGTTACACTAGGGACAGTGTAATTTAAGTCTGGGGGGATTACTGACGTTTATCTACCTTTATGAGTCTTATTTAAAATATATTTAAAATATTTTCAAAATTTGTTTCTATTGAGTCAAGAATGGGGTGATGATCTAATTCGATTTATTACTTGTCATCTAAACAACTCTTTAGACCAGTCTTAGATTGACTGACTGCAGAAGTACTAGAGATACTAAAGTGGATCAACCTGTCAACTATGTTTGCACTTGCTGAGAGTATTTGAAGGAACCAAAGCTGACCTCCAACCTAATTTGACTTGAGTTGCTTGTCTTGGGGCTTGGTATTCAAGGGATCGGAATCCTCCTGCAAGTCTGAAAGGTAAACGCTCATATGTGTTGCTGGTTCCCTTCCTTCTCTCTCTTCGGCATCTCAAAGATCAAAATTAAAAAGAAAATACTGAGATGATTTCCTGGAAGAGGCAGAGGGGTAGGAGTGTCTCATGTGACGCCATTATTCTAAGTCTGAAGGGAATGATCACACATTGTGGAAACGAGGTGGTAGGATTGTGTCTCCTGTGACCCCATTATTCGCTACACTTTGTCAAAAAAAAAAAAAAAAAAGATCATCATGTCAATTAGATGAACTAGATGTCTAATCAACATCGAAATTCATTGGGATTGAAACTAATAAAGAGATTTAGAGAAGAGAGTAGGGGGAAGAAAAGAATCAAATGAAACTAACTACTTGCTTGGGTTGAGTCCATGTGTTCCTTGATCGATACTCCTAAGGTAAAGCCTGCAATTTTATTTTATGCAAGAAATGAGGTTAGTAGAGGGGATTGTCAGACAGGATCTGTTGAGTTGTTGACTAGATGAATTTGGTTGCTATACTAGGATATTGTATAATGTGCTTCTAAAGTTGGGATGTCTATGAATTGGTTTGCACTACTAGAAAGATGATGACTGAGTTTTTAAAATCTTTGGAGTCCCCGCTGTTTTCAAACCTCTTTCAGAGAGACTGCCTGTTGGTTTTGCTTGAGGACAAGCAAAAGGGTAAGTCTGGGGGAGTTGATAGACCATATATTTTACCCATTTTTAATCATGGTCTATAAGTGTTTTAAAGTGTTTTAAGATACAATTATTATGTTTTGGAGTCTATTTAGAGTATTTACAGGTTCAGAGATGTTTAGGAGAAATATGGTGATTTTGGATTCTTTTGCAGCCTTTGGAGGTGCAGAATTGCACAGACGCGTCAGATGTTTATCTATGGATGAAGACCTTCCGACCGTTAGATTAAGCCCATATTTTGACACAAGGTATAGCTTTGAGTCAGCTTTCTAATTCTACCGGTCTCAGGCCAATCAGCATTTTTTAGCAGACGTTATACTCGTTTTACTGAAGAGTGGTCAGTCTGCCTCGCGAGAGGAAGCTGCCGAGAAGAGAAAGCCACGTCGATCGATGCAGCACTCTGCACGTTGATCGATGGAGATCCCAGATCGTGGGCCTTGTATATTTTATGACTGCGTGAAGCCCAGAAGTAACCACAAATTACCAGAATGCCCTTGGACGACCAGAAACCCTATTTATGTTATTTTTAAGCCATTGTTGACGGCTACGCTTTTTACACACTTTCTTTGATTCATAGTTTTGTTAGGAGAGAAGGGAGGAACTCCTATCAGAGTCCTCCTGGAACTCTTTTGGTTTTATTTATCTATTTCATTTCAGTTTTCAATCTATTCATCTATGATTTATGTTTTCATGTTTGAGTAGATCCACCAGTTAGACCCAGGGTTCAGATAGGTTTGTGGGATTAGCCTCAAACTATAGATCTGCCTTGTTGTGATATTCATGATAGATCTATACTTATTGCTTGTTCTAGAGTAACTAACTAGAATATTGATCATAGGATTGCATACACAAGCATCCTTGTTATCCCATCCTGACATCTATCTATCATATTAGGATTGCTAGAGAGGGCTAACCGCCAATTTAGCATCCTAATAGGGCAAATCATCTCGCGCATAGGCCTGGCTAGAACCCGTCGATCGATGTCCTCAACGTACTATCCGTCGACGTAGGTAAAGGTGTATCGGTCGATGTCCCAATAGGACCATCGGTCGACACTCTTTCGTGATCAAGATACTAACCGTTGAGACACGAGATCTAGCGAGTTAACCAGTGAAACATGCGACAGTTGATCACTGAGTTAAGCGGTTGAGCTCTAACATATCATGCATGCAACAAATAGGTACCTATGGGAATTATAATCTCCAACACCTGAATAGAAACCCTAAATCTAGCAACCATCCTTCCATCGAACAACCCTTGCCAAGCTGAACAATTGACTTGTTCAACTTGTTTACTGCTTGTTTATTTAATTGCTATTTTACTGCTTTAGAATCTATTAGTCTAGTTTATTATAAATTGTGTAGATCTAATCGGTTCCCTAGCTCCTTGTGGATTCGATCCCTAAGTACTATAACTCGCCCTCTTTTGATGAGAGTAACACTCTTTAGGGTAATTTGAGTGATATAACCATGTAGCAATAGATTCCTCGTGATGTCATGTGATATACCTTAGATTTGACCCGTTTTCATCCATGGTATATAAGTGTTTTACTATATATATATCTATGTTTTCTACTCTTCTAAGTATGTTTCAGGTTCAGGTGTATTTCGGAGTAAAGCTATGACTTTGGAGCATTTTGGAGCTTAAAGGACCTTCCACCCGAGCTGACCATGTAGAGGTCGACGAGAGGAAGAACAATCGATCGATGCGCATCCAGTGATGTCGATCGATACCAAGAGATGCCTCGGTAGATGAAGATTAGTATCGATCGATGTACACAAGTACCATCGATCGATGTTGAGACATTGGACACGCGACATTTTGGATCCAGCGGACTTAAAACCCAAGGCCAAGCCAAATTATGAAAATGCCCTGACGAGTTTTTAACCAAGTAGATTATATACTGCCTAAGTGTTTTGACGGGAGGAGAGCTTTTTGGTTTACAGTTTTACTTTGAGAGAGAAGAGAGAGTTTGGGAGAGAAGATCACTTGTGATTGGAACTCCTTGTTTCCATTTCTTTTCATCTATATTATGAATTTCTATTTCTTCATTGTTATGAATTGTTTTGCTATGTCTGAGTAGTTCACTTATTAGATCCAGGGTTCATATAGGTTTGTGGGATTAGCCCCAAACTATAGATCTGCCTTGTTGTGATATTCATGATAGATTTGTATTCATTGCTTGTTTTAGCCTTGCTAACTAGAACTTGACCATAGGATTGCATACTCAAGCCCCCTTGTTATCCCATCCTGACATCTATCTATCATATTAGGACTGCTAGAGAGGGCTAACCGCCAATTTAGTATCTTAATAGGGCATATCATACTCGCGCATAGGCCTGGCTAGAACCCGTCAATCGATGTCCTCAACTGACTATCGGTCGACGTAGGAAAAGGTGTGTCGGTCAACGTCCCAATAGGACCATCGATCGACACTCTTTCGTTGTCAACATACTAACCGTTGAGACATGAGAACTAGCCTGTTAACCAGTGAAACATGCGACAGTTGATCACTGAGTTAAGCGGTTGAGCTATAACATATCATGCATGCAACAAATAGGCATCTATAGGTATTATAATCTTCAACACCTGAATAGTGGCCCTGCATCTAATATCATTTCCAACCAAGTTACATTTACTATTTATTTCGCTTGTTACTATTGCTATTTCACTTAAACATTTACAACTCTTAGAATTAATAAACACTATATTTAATTGTTTCCTAGCTCCTTGTGGATTCGATCCCTAAGTAATACATCTAAACCTCTTTTGATGAGAGTAACACTCCTTAAGGTAATTTGAGTGGTATCAAATTTGGCGCCGTTGCCGGGGAGCTTTGATCGCCATTAGATTTAGTTTTATTGATTCTTATTCTTTTCTCTACCCCCTTTCTAACATAATCTTTTTCTTGTCTTTTCAGGTGCAAGCCCAACGGTACCAGAAGAAACAAAGAGAAAGACTTGCTGTTCTCAGACGATCCTGTTCACTTGGAACGCACCATCCGTAGAGGTCAACGTTCCACATCGCTCGACGCAACAACTTCGTCGACGATCGATACTCACAACCAACCGTCGACCGACACCAGACCTTCATCGTCGATCGATCCCAATCGTTCGACAACGATCGATACTACACCGCGTACGTCGATCGATACCGTGTCTTCAAAAATGGTAAACATTATTATTCTAACACAGGATGAGAACGGAAACCTGTATGACCAGAACGGTCATCTGCGTAATGCAACAGGTCAGAAAATAGACGCTCAGGGGACTGTAATCCCTGATGCTGATGCTACAGGAGCTGCTCAACCTGTAGACGAGGACGCTCGATCGAAGCCACTGGCCGACTACAATCGCCCAGATGAGTACTATTCCAACAGATCAGCTATTCGACTTCCGGAGATCCAGAAGCAGAATTTTGAGCTGAAGCCTCAATACTACACTCTCGTGTCGCAGATACCCTATTCTGGGTTACCGCACGAGCATCCTATGGACCATCTAGAACGGTTCGAGGATTTAATCGCTGCCATTCGGATGGAAGGAGTCCCTGAAGATTACCTGCTGTGCAAGCTCTTCAGATACACGCTGAATGGAGAAGCGATGCACTGGCTTAGGCAGTAACCCACAGGATCCTTAACATCCTGGGCTCACATCAAGAATGCTTTCTTACGAAACTTCTTCGATGAGGCGCACGCTGAAGAACTTCGGAACAAAATTTCCACATTCTCGCGGGAGGCTGGAGAGTCCTTCAAAGATGCGTGGATTAGATTTAAGTTATTCCAGAGAGACTGTCCACACCACGGATTTAACGAAGTGCAGCTTCTAAGCACTTTCTTCCGAGGTCTCGCCTTACAGTATCAAATGGCTCTTGATACGGCGAGTGAAGGAAACTTCACTACTCGGAATCCTTTGGAAGTTGTGAGACTTATCGAAAACCTTGCTAACAGCAGTAGCACCAAAAACACTGACTCTGAACGGAAGAAGTCTGTAGCCTCTATCGGGAAGGAACATATGGACGAAGTAAGAGCTAAGTTAGATGTGGTGCACGAGCTTCTTAGGAAGCAAATCTGTTTAGCTGAAGGAGAAGTAGCAGATACGGAAGGAAAAGAAAATGTGAATTACATCGGAGGTACCGGATTCCAGAAATTTGGATACCAGGGCTGAAACTGAAACTTCTTTGGAAATGGTCAAAGAAGTAACCAGAGTTCACAATTTCAAAAACCCTTCAACAAAAGCAAAAGCTACTCAAACTCTTACTACTAGAATCCACCACCCCAGACTCAGGAAAGCAAGATCGAAGAGATGCTTGATCAAGTACTGATGGGACAACAACAAATCACCGTGGATTTCAACGGTAAAATAGACTCCGTCTACAACAATCTGAACACCAAGATCGAGACCTTAGGGACTCAGGTGAGAAAACTTGAAACGCAAGTGATTCAGACTGGCGAGACTATAAAGAGGCAAGAAGCTTTCGCTAGAGAGGCAGGAGCTGATAAAGGAAAACACCACGTAAATGCCATCATAGATGATGATTTCTGGCAAGTGGTGAGAAATGAAAAGCTTGAGGTAGGAGACTTCGAAATCGAAGTTCCATGAGTCTCGGCGGATCCCAATGGTGTCGACCGATGTCGATGAACTCACATCGATCGACAGACCATGACGAAGATCGATGGACGGATTACTCCAGTCATCGATTGACGTCGTCCGCTAAACCAACTGAATGCAATGCAGGTCGAACTCTAACTCATGAGGAATTCGCAGCTAAGCATCCTCACCCACCTTCCCCTTTCTATGATAACATCGATCGATCGGTTGAGCCAACCATCGATCGACAGAGTGAGTCCGACGTCGATCGTCACAACACACCTCCCATTGATCGACGGGCACCTCTGACATACCCAGTGCGGTTACCCATCAATCGATAATGACTATATCAACGCACTCAGACCACCACCTAAACCATTAGCTAGACCACCCGAACCAAAACCCAACCCTTTAAATAGTTCACCAGAACCAGTTCAAGAAGATCAGGAAACTGAAGGGAGAAGGTTAAGGAAAAGAAAGGAGAAAATTCCTAAGAACCTTAAGAGGGAAGCTAACGAGAAGGAGATGGATGGTTTCACTAAAAGAATCCTCAGAATCCCAATCGAAAAAGCTTTTGATGAAGCTTACTTCACACACCGGTTGTGGATGTTCTTCAGAGAAACAAAGGTAACTGAGGAGGACATTAGGAGAATGTTTCATCAAGTAAGAGAGAAGATGAAACACAGGATCACATTGACGAAGAAGAGTGATCCTGGGAAGTTTGCAATACCATGCGAAGTCAACGGTGTTGAATTTCCCCATTCAATGTGTGAAACAGGAGCATCAGTTAGTATCCTCCCTAGGATCATGGCAAACCAGCTTGGTTTGACCATCGAACCTTCAACGGAATCCTTCACCTTCGTGGATCTTTCAGAAAAACGATAAGGAGGTATCATAAGAGATCTGGAGTTACATATTGGTAATGCCCTTGTCCCGGTAGATTTTCATGTCCTAGACATCCAGCTTAACTGGAACCCTTCACTTCTTCTTGGAAGATCTTTCCTAGGTACAGTAGGAGCTGTATGTGACATGAACAAAAACAAATTGTGTATGACGCTGATAGACCCCAACATCCACTACGACCCTATCCAACCAAAGAGAAAGGTTATTAATTCTGTGGATTACGGAAAGAACTTGGTTCATTGGCATGCCATTGTGAAATCTGAAACAGAGTACTTAGAATCGATCGACACCCCACTTTTCCATCGATCGAATCCAATGAGTCAACAGTGACCGATGACCGCAACATTACGTCGCTCGACGTTGATCAGCCAGTTGACCATTTCGCTCCACCTAATCATTGTTACCCACACTTTGCCTTCCACCCTCCAAGCAAGAGAGATCATGATGATTATTCCATAGGCAGTTGGGCAGACAGTGGTTTCCATGAAATTTTTGCAGTTGACACTGTAATTACTTCACCTTACGAGAAACATACAGAGGAATACGATGAGGATTATTGGAAAGAACGTGCAATAGAAATGTCTTTGCAGGATGAAAGATTTGAAACACATATACCTTGGATTTGACCCGTTTTCATCCATGGTATATAAGTGTTTTACTATATATATATATCTATGTTTTCTACTCTTCTAGGTATGTTTTCAGGTTCAGGTGCATTTCGGAGTAAAGCTATGTTTTTGGAGCATTTTGGAGCTTAAAAGACATTTTACCCGAGCTGACCATGTAGAGGTCGACGAGAGGAAGAACAATCGATCGATGCGCATCCAGTGCTGTCAATCGACACCAAGAGATGCCTTGACAGATGAAGATTAATATCAATCGATGTACACAAGTACCATCGATCGATGTCGAACATTGGACCGCGTGACATTTTGGATCCAGCGGACTTAAAATCCAAGGCCAAGCCAAATTACGAAAATGCCCTGATGAGTTTTAACATAGTAGATTATATCTGCCTAAGTGTTTTGGCGGAGAGCTTTTGGGTTACGCTTTTACTTTGAGAGAGAAGAGAGAGTTTGGGAGAGAAGATCACTTGTGATTGGAACTCCTTGTTTCCATTTCTTTTCATCTATACTATGAATTTCTATTTCTTCATTGTTATGAATTGTTTTGCTATGTCTGAGTAGTTCACTTATTAGATCTAGGGTTCATATAGGTTTGTGGGATTAGCTCCAAACTATAGATCTGCCTTGTTGTGATATTCATGATAGATTTGTATTCATTGCTTGTTTTAGCCTTGCTAACTAGAACATAATCATAGGATTGCATACTCAAGCACCCTTGTTATCCCATCCTGACATCTATCTATCATATTAGGAATGCTAGAGAGGGCTAACCGCAAATTTAGTATCTTAATAGGGCATATCATACTCGCGCATAGGCCTGGCTAGAACCCGACGATCGATGTCCTCAAGTGACTATCGGTCGACGTAGGCAAAGGTGTATCGGTCGGCGTCCCAATAGGACCATCGATCAACACTCTTCGTTGTCAACATACTAACCGTTGAGACACGAGATCTAGCCTGATAACCAGTGAAACATCGACAGCTGATCACTGAGTTAAGCGGTTGAGCTCTAACATATCATGCATGCAACAAATAGGCATCTATAGGTATTATAATCTCCAACACCTGAATAGTGGCCCTGTCTAATATCATTTCCAACCAAGTTACATTTACTATTTATTTAAGCTTGTTACTATTGCTATTTCACTTAAACATTTACAACTCTTAGAATTAATAAATACTAGATTTAATTGTTCCTAGCTCCTTGTGGATTCGATCCTAAGTACTACATCTGAACCTCTTTTGATGAGAGTAACACTCCTTAGGGTAATTTGAGTGGTATCAATCGTAATCACAGCGAAGCGTTTCTTGTGAAACCCGCAGAAACAACACTACTTTGACATATGTATCATTATCACCGATTTACAACCTTGTAAAACCGGTCCCCATTACTTACGAAAAATCCTTCGTACAATCAGACCAAGTCTTACGAAGAAACTTTCTAATGTTAACATAACAGGCCTTATGAAGAATTATGTCTTGTATAGCAAACCTCTTAGGCTTCGTCTTCCTCAGACAAAAAGACTCGATTGTCATAAGACTATAGGTAACATTTTACGAAATATTCGTCATTATAACTGAAACCTAGAGCGCAGAATCGTTTTCTCGACTATCGGCCATATTAGCACGGATAACCCGACAAACTTGGCATATCAATGTCGACAAGCACTTTTGGCTATCGGTCAATTCGCCTTCCACTAAAGGTCCAAACCAATATTTGCCATCACCTTCAAAGGGCGATTGTAAACTAACATGACCTTAAATGTTAAAGTACCATGGTCTAATCCTTGACCTACATCATCGTTGGCTATCTGAGTGAACACATCCTTCGCCAAGCCAAACTATTTGAGAAACCATCGCTCCATCACTTAGCGGCTAAACAACAATCTGATTTATCTAAAAGCGTCGGGTGACTATTAAGAGAATAATTATCATTATAGCCCACAGTCGGAAGTTTATATACCTTGGATTTGACCCACTTTTATCCATGGTATATTAGTATTTTACTATATATATATATTTCTATGTTTTCTACTCTTATAGGTATGTTTTCAGGTTCAAATGCATTTGAGATAAAGCTATGACTTTGGAGCATTTTGGAGCTTAAAGGACACTTCACCGAGCTGACCACTTAGAGGTCGTGAGAGGAAGAATAATCGATCGATCGCATCAGTGCTGACGATCGATATCAGAAATACCTCGACGGATGAAGATTAATATCGATCGATGTGCACAAGTACCATCGATCGATGTCGAATACCAGGCGACATTCTGGATTCAGCGGACTTAAAACCAAGGCCAAGCCAAATTACGAAAATGCCCTGATGAGTTTTAACATAGTAGATTATATCTGCCTAAGTGTTTTGGCGAGAGAGACTTTTCTTTTCTAGACCTAGTTTTGTTACAAGTTTCATTTGGGAGAGAAGATCACTTGTGATTGGAACTCCTTGTTTCTATTTCTTATCACCTATTCAATGAGTTTCTGTTTATCTATTGATATGAATTGCTTTACTAAGTCTGAGTAGTTCAACTGTTAGATCGAGGGTTCAGATAGGTTTGTGGGATTAGCCCCAAACTATAGATATGCCTTGTTGTGATATTCATGATAGATTTGTATTCATTGCGTGTTTTAGCCTAGCTAACTAGAACTTGATCATAGGATTGCATATTCAAGCACCCTTGTTGTCCCATCCTGAAATCTATCTATCATATTAGGATTGCTAGAGAGGGCTAACCGCAAATTTAGTATCTTAATAGGGCATATCATACTCGGCATAGGCCTGGCTAGAACCCGACGATCGATGTCCTCAAGTGACTATCGGTCGGCGTAGCAAAGGTGTATCGGTCGGCGTCCCAATAGGACCATCGATCAACACTCTTCGTTGTCAACATACTAACCGTTGAGACCGAGATCTAGCCTGATAACCAGTGAAACATCGACAGCTGATCACTGAGTTAAGCGGTTGAGCTCTAACATATCATGCATGCAACAAATAGGCATCTATAGGTATTATAATCTCCAACACCTGAATAGTGGCCCTGTCTAATATCATTTCCAACCAAGTTACATTTACTATTTATTTAAGCTTGTTACTATTGCTATTTCACTTAAACATTTACAACTCTTAGAATTAATAAATACTAGATTTAATTGTTCCCTAGCTCCTTGTGGATTCGATCCTAAGTACTACATCTGAACCTCTTTTGATGAGAGTAACACTCCTTAGGGTAATTTGAGTGGTATCAATCGTAATCACAGCGAAGCGTTTCTTGTGAAACCAGCAGAAACAACACTACTTTGACATATGTATCATTATCACCGATTTACAACCAGTAAAACCGGTCCCCATTACTTCTGAAAAATCCTTCCGTACAATCAGACCAAGTCTTACGAAGAAACTTTCTAATGTTAACATAACAGGCCTTATGAAGAATTATGTCTTGTATAGCAAACCTCTTAGGCTTCGTCTTCCTCGGACAAAAGACTTCGATTGTCATAAGACTATAGGTAACATTTTACGAAATATTCGTCATTATAACTGAAACCTAGAAGCGCAGAATCGTTTTCTCGACTATCGGCCATATTAGCACGGATAACCCGACAAACTTGGCATATCAATGTCGACAAGCACTTTTGGCTATCGGTCAATTCGCCTTCCACTAAAGGTCCAAACCAATATTTGCCATCACCTTCAAAGGGCGATTGTAAACTAACATGACCTTAAATGTTAAAGTACCATGGTCTAATCCTTGACCTACATCATCGTTGGCTATCTGAGTGAACACATCCTTCGCCAAGCCAAACTATTTGAGAAACCATCGCTCCATCATAGCGGCTAAACAACAATCTACGATTTATCTAAAAGCGTCGGGTGACTATTAAGAGAATAATTATCGTATAGCCCACAGTCGGAAGTTTATATACCTTGGATTTGACCCACTTTTATCCATGGTATATTAGTATTTTACTATATATATATATTTCTATGTTTTCTACTCTTATAGGTATGTTTTCAGGTTCAAATGCATTTGAGGATAAAGCTATGACTTTGGAGCATTTTGGAGCTTAAAGGACACTTCACCGAGCTGACCACTTAGAGGTCGTGAGAGGAAGAATAATCGATCGATCGCATCAGTCTGACGATCGATATCAGAAATACCTCGACGGATGAAGATTAATATCGATCGATGTGCACAAGTACCATCGATCGATGTCGATACCAGATAGCGACATTCTGGATTCAGCAGACTTAAAAACCAAGGCCAAGCCAAATTACCAAAATGCCCTGACGAGTTTTTAACCTAGTAGAATATATACTGCAAGTGTTTTGACGGCAGAGAGAGACTTTTCTTTTCTAGACCTAGTTTTGTTACAAGTTTCATTTGGGAGAGAAGATCACTTGTGATTGGAACTCCTTGTTTCTATTTCTTATCACCTATTCAATGAGTTTCTGTTTATCTATTGATATGAATTGCTTTACTAAGTCTGAGTAGTTCAACTGTTAGATCCAGGGTTCAGATAGGTTTGTGGGATTAGCCCCAAACTATAGATATGCCTTGTTGTGATATTCATGATAGATTTGTATTCATTGCGTGTTTTAGCCTAGCTAACTAGAACTTGATCATAGGATTGCATATTCAAGCACCCTTGTTGTCCCATCCTGAAATCTATCTATCATATTAGGATTGCTAGAGAGGGCTAACCGCCAATTTAGAATCATAGTAGAGTATTTTCATACTCGCGCATAGGCCTGGCTAGAACCCGTCGATCGATGTCCTCAACTGACAATCGATCAATGTTGGCAAAGGTGTATCGGTCGACGTCTTAATAGACTATCGATCGACACTCTCTTGTGTCTGCATCTAACCGGTGGGACACAAGATCTAGTCTGTTAATCAGTGGTACATGCGACAGCTGATCACTGAGTTAAGCGAATGAGCTCTAATATATCATGCATGCAACAGTTAGGCATCTATAGGAATTATAATTTCCAACACCTGAAATAGTGGCCCTGTCTAATATCATTTCCATCCTAAGTTACATTTATCATTTACTAAACATTACTATTGCTATTTCATTAAATCATTACAACCTTTAGAATTAATAAACACTAGATTTAATTGTTCCCTAGCTCCTTGTGGATTTGATCCCTAAGTACTACATCTGAACCTCTTTTGATGAGAGTAACACTCCTTAGGGTAATTTGAGTGGTATCAAATTTGGCGCCATTGCCGGGGAGCTTTGATCGCCATTAGATTTACTTTTATTAATTCTTATTCTTTTCTTTACCCCCTTTTCTAATAATCTTTCTTTTTCTTGTCTTTTCAGGTGCATGCCCGGTACCAGAAACAACAAGGAGAAAGACTTGCTGTTCTCAGGCGATCCTGCTCATTTGGAGCGCAACATCCGTGAGGTCAGCGTTCCACATCGCCGACGCAACCACCGTCGTCGATTGATACGTACAATCAACCGTCGACCGACACCAGACTGTCATCGTCGATCGATCCCAATCGTTCGACAACGATCGATACTACACCTCGTACGTCGATCGATACCGTGTCGTCAAAAATGGTAAACATTATTATTCTAACTCAGGATGAGAGCGGAAACCTGTATGACCAGGCGGTCATCTGCGTAATGCAACAGTCAGAAAATAGATGCTCGAGGCGTAATCCCGATGCTGATGCTACGAGAGCTGCTCAACCTGTAGATGAGGGCCTCGTCGAAACCACTGGCCGACTACAATCGCCCAGATGAGTACTATTCCAACATATCAGCTATTCGACTTCGGAGATCGAAGCAGAATTCGAGCTAAAGCCTCAATACTACACTCGTGTCGCAGATACCCTACTATGGGTTACCTACGAGCATCCTATGGACCATTTGGAGCGGCTCGAGGATCTAATCGCTGCCATTGGATGTAGTCCCGAAGATTACCTGCTGTGCAAGTTCTTCAGCTCGAGGATCTAATCGATGCAGCCCGCGGCAACCCACAGGATCCTTAACATCACGGGCGACATCAAGAATGCTTTCTTACGAAACTTCTTCGATGAGGCGACGCTGAAGAACTTGAACAAAATTTCCACATTCGCGGGAGGCTGGAGAGTCCTTCAAAGATCGTGGATTAGATTTAAGTTCTTCGGAGAGACTGTCCACACCCGCGGATTTAGCAGTGCAGCTTCTAAGCACTTTCTTCGGTCTCGCCTTACAGTATCAAATGGCTCTTTATCTGGCGAGTGAAGGAAACTTCACTACTCGAATCCTTTGGAAGTTGTGAGACTTATCGAAAAACCTTGCTAACAGCAGCAGCACAAAAACAACTCACGAGCGGAAGAAGTCGTAGCCTCTATCGGGAAGGAACAAATGGGCCAGTAAGAGCTAAGTTAGATGTGGTGCACGAGCTTCTTAGGAAGCAAGTCTGTTCAGCTGAAGGAGAAGTAGCGAATCTGGAAGGAGAAGAAGATGTGGACTACAGTCTGGGATTCAAAATTTGGAAACCAGGTGGAATCAGAAACTTCTTTGGAAATGGCCAAAGAAGTAATCAAAATTCACAATTTCAAAACCCTTCAACAACAGCAAGAGCTACTCGAACTCTTACTACCAAAATCCACCACCCCAAACTCGGAAATCAAGATCGAAGAGATGTTTGATAAATCTTGTTGGGACAACAACAAATCACCGTGGATTTCAGCGGTAAGATAGACTCTGCCTACAACAATATGAACTCCAAAATCGAGACCTTAGGGACTCAGGTGAGAAAACTTGAAACCCAAATAATTCGGCGGTGAGACTATAAAGAGGCAAAGCTTTTCGCCCGAGAGGCAGGAGCCGACAAAGGAAAACACCACGTAAATACCATCATAGATGATGATTTCGGCAAGTGGTGAGAAATGAAAAGCTTGAGGAAGGAGATTTGAAATCGAAAGCTCCATGAGTCTCGGCGGATCCCAATGGTGTCGACCGATGTCGATGAACTCGCATCGATCGACAGACCATGATGAAGATCGATGGACTGATTACTCCAGTCATCGATCGACGTCGTCTGCCAATTCGACTGATTGCAATGCGGTTCGAATTCTAACTCATGAAGAATTCGCAGCTAAGCATCCTCACCCACCCTCCCCTTTCTATGATAAAATCGACCGATCGGTAGAGCCAACCATCGACAGAGTTAGTCCGACGTCGATCGTCACAACACACCTCCCATCGATCGACAGGCACCTCGACATACCGAGTACGGTTACCCTCAATCGATAATAATTACATCAATGCACTCAGACCACCACCTAAACCATTAGCAAACCCACCCGAACCAAAACCCAACCCTTTAAATAGTTCACCAGAATCTGTTCAAGAAGAACAAGAATCTGAAGGGAGAAGGTTAAGGAAGAGAAAGGAGAAGATTCCAAAAAACCTGAAGAGGGAAGCTAACGATAAGGAGATGGATGGTTTCACTAAACGAGTCCTCAGAATCCCAATCGAAAAACCTTTTGATGAAGCTTACTTCACACACCGGTTGTGGATGTTCTTCAGAGAAAAAAGGTAACTGAGGAGGACATTAGGAGAATGTTTCATCAAGTCGAGAGAAGATGAAACAGGGATCACATTGGCGAAGAAGAGTGATCACGGGAAGTTTGCAATACCATGCATAGTAAAGGGTGTTGAATTTCCCCATTCAATGTGTGACCACGGGAGCATCAGTTAGTATCCTCCCTAGGATCATGGCAGACCAGCTTGGTTTGACCATCGAACCCTCAACAGAATCCTTCACCTTAGTGGATCTTTGGAAGCGATCAGGTGGCATAATAAGAGATCGGAGGTACAGATTGGTAATGCCCTTGTCCTGTAGATTTTCATGCCTTAGACATCGATCTTAACTGAAACTCTTCACTTTCTACTTGGAAGATCTTTCCTAGCTACAGTAGGAACTGTATGTGACATGAACAAAACAAATTGTGTCTAGCGCTCATAGACCCAAACATCCACTACGATCCCACCGACCTAAGAAAGGTCATTAATTCGTGGATTACGGAAAGAACTTGGCTTCATTGGCGCTTGCCATTGTGGAGTAGAGTATGAATCAGAGTACGAAACAGAGTACTCGGAATGATCGACACCCCAACCTTTCCATCGATCGATTCCAATGTGTCAGCGGTGACCGATGACCACAACAACCGTCACTCGGCGTAATGCACGATTGACCATTTAAGCTTCACCTAATCATTGTTACCAACATTTTGCCTTCCAACCTCCAACCAGAAGAGGACATGATGATTATTCTATAAGCAGTTGGGCAGACAGTGGTTTCCATGAAAGTTTTGCAGTTGACACTGTAATTACTTCACCTAATGAGGAACATACCGAGGAATACGATGAGGATTACTGGAAAGAACGTGCAATAGAAATGTCTTTGCTTGATGAAAGACTTGAAACACATAAGTTCACCAACACGTTTCCAACATCGTTCGACGCTGTGCACTCCACATAGGTCGATACCCACCCTCGTCGAGCAAAACAACCGCTCACATCGATCGACACCCACAAAGGAACATCGATCGATATTCGCGCCGCAGCAAAAATCCAGGAGCTGGAGAATATTCCCTCCCCAACTACGTTTATAGATACCTATATAAATCGTTTTGAACCTCTGAAACCACCTACACACATCAGAGCAAACACACAAGCAAAAAGATGAACACTCTTCCTTCTACATCAACAGAAAAATCCATGAAGAGCAATCATCTCAAGAACAAAAGTTCTGCAGAAATTACACTGCCATCGATCGATGTAACTGTATCTACATCGATCGATACTACTCTAAACCCTAATCTTTCTATTTCTAAGTTGAATGATTATGCAAACATTGATTACGGTTTTCTAACACCTGATGAATTTGGTATTTTCAGGGACCCAGATGGCAACGCACGTGCAATGGATGGAAGGATTTTACAAGTGTCCAGAGAGGACATAGCAGACATCCTTCAAGTAGCCAATGGACCTGACAACCTATTCTCACAGCAGCGTGGCACTCAGAAGTCAATCAAACAAATCCTAACAACCACGAGATTAAGCCACAACAGAGATCAACAGATTTATCATGCCAACCAAAGGGCAAGCATCGATCGACTGTACAGCGGAGACATCGATCGACAGGGTAACACCAACGTCGATCGATATGGATGAACTGACATCGATCGACAGAAGGTATGAATGTGGGAACCGCGCTTCGACATGTATGGAGGCAGAAAATTCACTTGGGAACAAAGGGGCGAATATGGAGTCTGAGAGATGGCGTGGACCGCGCCTGGCGCAGCTGGTGAGATGATACCTGTCACAAAGGACAACATCAGGAAAATACTGGAAAGAGCATCTCTTTTTGAAGAGCCACATCTGTCTTCAGAACATGCCACTTCCTTCACACCCACAAAACTGGCACGAACTCTACACCAAAGAAGAAATCGATGAGATGGTGTTTGGTATTTGTGGAGCTCATGAGAAACTGGGAGAGGAGCTCAAAACATTGGTGGAAGATACACATCAGCCTTTGGATAGAGGCTACAATGAGCTTTTCAGATGTATGGCAGAAATGAGGACAGAAATTGAGAGTTTACGTCAACAACTTGAGAAGGAAGCTACGACCTCAGCATCAATCGATGCACCACGGCAACATCGATCGGCGTCAGTCTTCCTACAGCTCAAATCCCTGCAGAACCGCAATGTTCAACACAACACAGGGATGAATGGGAAGTCTCATACATCGACCGCGAGGATAAGCGGCGTTTACTGCCCTCTCAACAACAAGCGTGGACTGGCTAAGCACTAAAATCGAGCTACTACAGCAAGATCTGGACACCATTCGCAAGAAGGACCAACAACCAGCCACATCGATCGACATGTGCACCTTCACATCGCTCGACGCCAAAGTCTCAGAAATGAATGAGAGGCTGAGGACTTACAAGGATATGCATGACCGTTTTATATCACCAGTCATGATATATTTAAACAAATTGTCTAGTCAATTACTTGATGCCCAAAAGGATATTGAGCACATTACTAATCAAAGTTTTTTGCAGGCAAAATCATCATCGATCGACAGGCTAAGAGGACCCTGGATCGATGGCAAGAAACCTGTGGAGTTACTTCCTTACACAGCAGCACAAGTTGACAAGATCACATCCAAGATCTACACTGCTCTAGACACCATGGAGGAACGACTTGACAAACGCTGCGATGACATCTACTTTCCATTCGACAACAAAATCAGTGGACTAGACAACCATGCTGAATGGCTACAGAAAGAAGTCAAAGCCATTCAGAGGCAACTCGCAGCTCAACATCAGATATCAGCATCGATCGGCGGGAAAAAGCGAAATCGATCAACGACAACTTCGCCGAGATCGACCAGCGAACACATAATCGCATCGATCGACGCCGAGTCTATACCAATCGGCGAGCAGCTGATACACAAGACAGTAGAGTCAATGCAAAAGGAACTGACAGATCTTTCAGCATACGCCTATGACAACATAGGCTGGCACCAGGTCAGCATTGACAACATTCAAGAAAGGCTACAGAACATCTCCAATGTACTTGAGAAGATGGATGACAAACTCACCTAACTTGTCTAACTTGCCAAGCCACTCGCTAGAACCTCAAGCTAGAAGCTCATGGTTCTAACGAGCTGGAGGCCTAACTGTTGGGGTCAAAATCGGTCCGCGGAGTCATTGTCTGAAAATCCGTAAAAATCGGCATGAACGTTTTTAAGAAAAGTAATCTTCGTAAAGAAATCTTTACGAAGAGCCTTGCGGTAAAATCTTGTTCAAATCTCAATCGAACCACTAAACACAAGCTGTCCCAAGGCAGCGAAACATATCTAAGCCAGCCACAGATAGGTTCGAATGTGACGACCGGAACACGGACAAACCAAGCTCAGTCACTATGCAACTACAGCACATGCACACTGCCCGGTCAATGCGAAGCGACCAAGCTCAGTCACTACGTAGAGACCGAGCGTGCGTCTCGCTCTGTTGCTATGTAGCGACCGAGCCCAAGCCAAGCTCGGTTGCTACATAGCGACCAAGCATCCGTCCCGCTCGGTCGCTACGTAGCGACCAAGCTCTTCCGAAACGTCGATACGACACAAATCCATGCATTCTCGTCTACCCTTCGATGCTGTCTCCCGAAGACCATAGCGAACCCGTTTCATGTTTTCCGTCATTCGGAGTCATCAATCAAACTTTACGATTAAAACCACGGAAAGTTTGTTTTTATTGAAAGAAGTCGTAATAAACGCTTCTAGTCGAAAGACGGCCCAAAAAGGGACCTAAGACATGACTCGAAGCCCACCTTACGATTTCTTAACCTGCAGCCCGTAAACCGTGGGGCCGGTTTAAACCGTCGCAAGGAAAGATAAATGTCAAGTTTCTCGCGGATAAATCTGAAATTTTGAAGATAATTACGAAGATCGGAAAAATGGAATATCTCCATTTTTAGGCTATGGCGACTTAAGGGCAGAAGGGAAAAAGCGTAAACCGACCTAGGAGCGAGTATATAAGGAGTCCTAGGCGAGAGGCATGAGGAGAGAACTTTTTCACAGCAAACTTAGCACTTAGAGTAATTAGGCAACATTCCGTTTTGTTATTTCGAGCTGCGACTCAATTAGGTTTAGCCGTCTTAGGGTTGCTAGAACTAGGAATCTCGCTGACAGCTCGAGCCCAGGCTTATACCTTGTTGTAAACGCTCATACGCAAATTCGGAATAAGAGTTCTCTTTGCTCTCTTTTCATGATTTCTTATACTTTATCGTTGTTATCTCGTATTCTGATTGCTTGGCGTGTGGTATTAGCAGATATCCAGGACCTTTGGGAAACTAGGGTTCTCCTACTTTCCTAATTTAAGCGGAAATCGGCAGTCGCGAATTTGGTTCCCATGAACCCTAACCCTAGCCGCCTAAGTATAATCTCCGGTCAAAGGTCTCGATCCCACAGCGAGGGCTGTTGTAGCTCTTATATAGTCGTCTAGAAGTCGGTTTCATTAGGTTAAACTCTTCCATATTTGTAAATATGGAAGGTTCTCCTGTCGAAGTTTTCCATTTCTTGGAAGGGGCAGGGTCCGGGATCGTGCCCAAGGTTCCCTCGAGGGACCGGGAACCGTTTACTAGGGATCGGGGATCTGAGTCCTGCCTGGAGGCTGGGAGAAATAATACCGAGATATTTTTCCCCAACAAAAGGGATCAACATGTTCACCAAGTTCCTGGTCGTCGACTGTCAATCAGCATACAACATGATCCTAGGAAGACCCTGGATTCATGATATGGGAGCAGTCACTTCAACCCTTCATCAAATGGTGAAGTTCCCTACACCTTGGAACAACAGAATAATCAAATGAGGCCAAGAGAACTCTCGATCCTGCTACCAGACCACCCTAAAGGGAAAAACCAAGGTCTTATGGCAATTACAGAAGAGACCTCAGGTCCCGTGAACTCAGGGACCAGAGGTCTAGAAGACAGGCGATTGGTGATCGGTTCAGAGGACCCGGACCCCAAATCACGTGAAGGACCACATAAGGACCGGTATCAACTACTTCGCATGGTCTCACTCAAGGTCCTCCAAAGCGGTACCTGCTCAGAAAATATGGATCTCGCAAGATCCTTGTCCTCCGCCCCGCATGGATCTCGTCAGCTATCAACCGATTGTCTCGCAAATGAAGAAGCGGGGCATAAGCACCGTGAGGAGACCTCCTCTAAAATCATACCGAACGAATCTGGGGCAGAAGTCACTCCGCCAACGAAGAACGAAGAAACCTAGCCAAGCCAGAGCTCTTTAAATCTGGTTGCTCCACTGGATGAATGCGACTACACATCTCATGTCCGTGCTGAAAACCTTTATCACCAGGAATCACCGGCTGTGGAACCTAGTTACAAGAAAATCTACGGAAACCGGGGCACGAGACAAATCTCGGTCATGGTCCCCGGACCCAAGGGAGAAGCAGTACCCAGCAATAAAGAGAGGAATAACACGCCACGGAAGCACTCATATAATCCTCAACATACCAGCATGAAGTCTGCCTCCCGGGGAGGCGACGAGCGGATTCACATAACCCAAAGGACTGGTCCGACCACAGTGCCGCCACAGACCGCAGCGAAAGAGGAATCCTCCAGCAGGGGCACTCACCTAAACAGCGAAGCATAGCCTACGGGCTACATAACAAAGGTAAAACATGGCCTAACCACCGGGGTACCTTGCAAGCTGACGTCTTGTACGGTCTCCGGGCCATTATTTTTATTACTTATTTATTATTTAAGCATTGTGTTTTCCTACTCCTATGTACGCTGAAACGTCTCCGGACAAAGCTTATGTAATAAAATAGTTCCGACTATAAATGAGTAGTAGGAATACCATAGTACTTAAAGGGGCAAACGAGCTGGATCAGGTCCAAGCGACCTGCGATCTTGGCCAACCCTCAATCAAAAGTGGTACGACCACAGAAAAACAAAACGGGTATGAGACATAAAGCAAGAATGGGTATGCGCAAGCCTGAGTACGCTAACTACTTAAACCCTTGTGCAGCCTAGGGCACATCGGGGTCCCAAGAGTACCAATGTGAAAAGTACATGTATTAAAACGCTACGAGCTACATGATACATGGAACACATGGTATATACTCATTGCAAAAGTACTGTGAAACACATGGAGCAATCTAAATCCTACTTCTCCAGACGTGGAAAGCAGCGTAAGCCTGGCACTTGGGTCACAACACCCATACCAGCACCCTTTAAGCATGTCAGTGACTTCATCATAGGAACTCAATAGTGGCCAGCTTCCGAGCGGCAGAATGCGAAATCCAAATAGGTACCGGTAGTAGTATTTCCTAGGAAGGCGAGTGCCGTCCTGTAGAAACCTTTAAAAAAGAGAGAGTATGGTCGAGTATCTTTGTGGTGGTCGGTGGACTAGATAGACAAGCAGAATGGCTCTGAAGGAAGTCAAAGCCATTCAGAGGCAACTCGCATCTTAATAACAGATATCAGCATCGACCGACGGAGCACGCTCCAAATCGAGCGACAGAAATGCACCAGCAACGATCGATAGAAACTTACTCGCATCGATCGATACCGCGTCTCTACCAGACGACGAGCAGCTGATAACAAACCACATGGAGTCAATGCAGGAACAACTGAACGAGCTATCAAAATCGCCTACAGCAAGATAAGCTGGTATCAATTCAGCATTGGCGACATCCTAAAACTCTGAGAACATCTCAAATGCAGTACAAAAGATGGATGAGAGATGGATGAGAGATGGACCAAAATGATGAGCCCACAAGAAGCTTCATTGCAGCTTGGTCCTGAATGTGCAGAGATGATGTGGATGCTTGTTTCCCAACAAGTATCTGTTTTTCCACCGACTAGCGAAACACCTCCAAAGTCAAGCTAAATAACTATAACAAAGCGCTGAGTGGGAGGCAACCCACTATTAGGTAATTTGAATTGGTTTTATTAGTTACTAGTATTTATTTTCGTTTTCTTTCTTTCAGATTTATTGCAAGACCCAAGTAGGATGATTACCAACATATTGACCGTGGACAATTAGTCGACATCAATCGACATACACACACACGACGATCGATGCATACCTATGCACATCAATCGATTCCCACTCCGGTCAGGTTTATCTTCCTAACATGTTACATTTTTACTTATGATTTATTTTCACCATAACTCCGACTGTATTACACTGGGACATTGTAATTTAAGTCTGGGGGAAGTTTACTGATATGATTTATTCTGATTCTTATAAAAAGATTTTTAATAAATTATGCTTAGCTATGTGAAAGGGACTATGATTTTATTACTTGAACATCTAACCATTCTTTAGCACCATTATAGATTTACTGATTGCAGATAGTACTAAGATGCTAAAGTGGATCAACATGTCAACTACACACACTTACCTTGATTGTTTTAAGGAACCAAAGCTGACCCCCAGTACTAAACCTGACATAACCGCTTGTCTTGGGGCTTGGTATACATGGGATCGGATTCCTCAGACAAGTCTGGAAGGTAAAGCCTTACGTAGATTTTATTATCACATTTTCTCTCTCTATTTCGACCCTAGAGAAGTTAATATTAGTATTTTAAAAAAAAACGAAAATTTATTGCTTTATTGGGACTTAAGATTTAGTTAGGTGGAATCTGAACAGGACTTGGTGGCTACAACTATTAAGGCTTGCTTCATAAAGATTCCAAATAAAGAATTCGAACGGGACTTGGAGGCGGCAATCTTCAAGGCTCGCTTCATATGAATTCTTGGATATAAGTAAAAAAAAGTGAACATGGCTTGGTGGCAAACACCATTAAGACTTGATTCATGGAAGCATGTCCAATCTTGGTCACTGATCCTGCAATGGAAGCAGACTTTGACTCAAGAGAGATTTTAGAGAGAGAGAGAAATTAGGAACTAACTTTTACCTGCAGATCCAGATACTTGTCTGAAAATCCTTACATCCTGTGATTGATACTCGCAAGGTAAAGCATGCACTTTTTTATTTCTGCAAAGAAATAAGGTTAGTAGAGGGGAATGTCAGACAAGATCTGCTAAGTTGTAGATTAGTTGAATTTGGTTGCTAAGCTAGGATATTGCATAATGTGCTTTTGTGATTAGGACTTTTGATGTGGATTGAAATTGTAGAGGTGATGATTTCTATGTGATTAATCTATAAGTCCTTGCTGTTTTCAAACCTCTTTCAGAGAGACTGCATGTTTGTTTTGCTTGAGGACAAGCAAAAGGGTAAGTCTGGGGGAGTTGATATACTATGGATTTGACCCATTTTCATCCATGGTATATAAGTATTTTACTGTCTATATACCTATATATTCTATCCTATTAGGTATGTTTTCAGGTTCAGAAGTATCTTCGAGTAAAGTGATGATTATGGAGCATTTAGGAGCTTAAATGAGATTTCATCGAGCTGACCATTAGAGGTCGATCTGAAGGAGAGACAATCGTCGATGCACATCGATTATCGTCGATCGATACAAAATCGCCTCGGCGATTGAAGATTATGATCGATCGATGTACATCATGTACCATCGATGGATGCGAACAGGTGTGACCTAGTTTAAGCCGACTTTAAACCTAAGACTTCACCAAATTACAAGAATACCCTAAAGAGTTTTAACCTAATAGATTATATACTTGCCTAAGTGTTTAGAGGCAAGAGAGCTTTCAGCCACCTTTTGTGTTTTCTTATTTTCAGTAAATAGTTTTAGGAGAGAAGATCATAGAGAGATTTGTGATTGGAACTCCATTTGATTCATCTTTTCTATTCTATGCAGTTTTCATTTATATTTTGTGTCATGAAATGCTTAGCTATGTCGTCTGAGTAGTTCAACTGTTAGATTCAGGGTTCAAATAGGTTAAAGGGATTAGCCCCAACTATAGATTGCAAAGTTGTGGTATTTATTGATAGATTGATCTTAATGCTTATTCTAGATTAGCTACCTAGAATATTGAATCTAGGAATCTGCATGAGTAAAGCAACCTTGACCATCCAGTCCTGAATCTAATATGTCAGACTAGACGATAGGAAAAAGGCTACCGCTGAACCAGGAAGCTAGTGTTCATTATCAACTTGCGCCTAGGGCTTAACTAGAAGCATCGATCGATACTGTCTTCTGACAATCGATCGATCTTGCGAAAGGTGTATCGATCGATGTCCCTATAGAACCATCGTCGACACTCTTAATGGTCAATAAATGACAGTTGAGATCAAGATCTAGTTAGTTAACTAGTGAAACATTGCCATTGCTGATCTCTGTGTTAAGTGGTTGAGTTCTAACATATCATGCAAGCAACTGATAGACATCTATAGGATTATAATCTCCAACACCTGAATATAAACCCTGCATCTAATATCTTTCCAATAAGTTACACCCCCAATCATTTTTTTAGTCGAGCAATAGACTTGCTCATTTAGGATTGCTATTTACATTTAAACCAATAAACAACAAAACCTTAGAATTAATTATCATCTAGATTTAATAGGTTATCTAGATTTAATAGGTTCTCTAACTCATTGTTGATTCGATCCCTAAGTACTACAATAGAACCTCTTATTTTGAGAGAGTAATTAACTCCTTAGGGTAATTTGAGTGGTATCAATTCCTTAAGGCTATTTTATTTATGGAACCGGACTCAGTTTAGCAAGGGCTAAGCTGAGATGAATGGAATGAAGACTAAGTTAATAGCCTGACTAGGACTAGGGCTAGGATGCATCATGTTTTCTATTATTGTGTGTTGATATGGTTGAGTGCGGGTTCCCGTTATCTTTAAACATAGTTTCTCAGCAGGAGGCTGAACCATCTGGGTAACCAAAATTCGCACTGCCGATGTCCGTTTAAATTGGAAAACTAGGAAAACCCTAATTTCCCAAAGGTCCTGGATCTCTGCGAGAGCCAACGATAAGTGACCAAATATATGCGGAAATCATGAAAAGATAATAAACGAGTTTAGAGAAAACAGTAGATCTTATTTTGAGTCCGCGTAAGAGCGTTGCGATCATTACAAAAGATCATGAAAGCTTTGGCCGCAAAGGCTGTCAGCGAGTTACTTAGTTCTAGCGGCCTAATAGCTCAAACCTAGTTGAGTCGCAGTTCGATAACAAAAGATGAAATATATACAGAAAAGGTTTTTGATTGATTTTGAACTGAACCTTGTTAAAGGCTGCCTACGTACCCCTTTCGAGGATCAAGCCGAACGTAGTTCAATTGATAGAGCTGGACAAGAGATCGAACTGCCTGGGCGAGTTCGTCTAGTAATTGAGTGCCAGTCATAGAAACCGAACTTGTCGAGAATAAAGCCTAAAGTTTCTAAGTGCAAAGACTTCCGAGTCTAAAAAGTTCCCCCTTCATGCCTCTCGCCTAGGACTCCTTATATACTCGCTCCAAGGTCGGTTTACGCTTTTACTCTTCTGTCCTTAAGCCGTCATAGCATAAAATGGAGATATTCCATTTTTTCCGATCTTCGTAATTATCTTCAAAATTCTGTATTTATCCGCGGAAACTTGACATTTATCTTCCCTTGTGAACCAAGCGTAAACCATCCTACCGTTTACGGGCTTTTGGTTAAGAAATCGTAAGATCGGTCTCAAGTCGTGTCTTAGGTCCCTTTGGGCCGTATTCCGACTCGAAACGTTTATTGCGACTTCTTTTGATAAAGAACGGACTTTCCGCGGTTTTTACCGCAAAGTTTGATCGATGATTTAGAATGGCGGAAAACATGAACTGAGTTCCCTACGGTCTTCGGGAGATAGCATCGAAGGATAGACGAGAATGCATGGACCGGTGTCGTATCGACGTTTCGGAAGAGCTCGGTCGCTACATAGAGACCAAGCTAGGCTCGGGCTCGGTCGCAACGTAGCGACCGAGCTGTGTGCATGCTTGGTCGCCGCGTATCGATCGAGCTTGGCTTGTCTGCGGTCCGATTGCCATACTCGAGCTTGTCCGCGGCCGATTTGGATACATGTTTGTTGCCTTCGGACAATCGTATTTAGTGGTTCGATTGAGATTTGAACAAGATTTTACCGCAAGGCTCTTCGTAAAGATATCTTTACGTGGATTACTTTTCGTAAAAATGTTCATGCTGATTTTTACGGACTTTCAGACATTGATTTCGTCGTGACCGATTTTGACCCCAACAGTTAGCCCCCCAGCTCATTAGAACCATGAGCTTCTAGCGTGAGGTTCTAGCGTGTGGCTTGGCAAGTTAGGCAAGTAAGGTGAGCTTGGCGGAATTAATGGTTGAAAAGGTCAGTGAAAAGTGGTCTTCTCGCTCTTCTAAAGGTAGAACTCGATAAGAATGGGGCTGCGCCTTATGACGGCTGCCTACGTACCCTTGTTGAAGGGATCAAGCCTTAAGTAGTTTGTCTTGGAGTTAAGGTTCTTATGACTAGTTTTCCAGCGAGACCTTTTCGGTCTAGTTTTTATGTAGCGGTTATCAGGAGTGTTGCTGCCGATGGCATTTTGTATGGGTGTAGAAGGAAGACTACGAGTTGTCATCTCATAATCTAACTCTGTGTGAACTGCTATATCCGTAATCTGTTTCGAAAGTTATCTGCAGTGTGTAAACTTGCGGGAGTTCTAAAGATTCTCAAATATTGGCAAAGAGACAAATTTTAGGATCTCGTATCAGGGTGTTTGATACTATGCCTAGAGATGTTAGAGACCAGTGCGCTGGGTTTAGGGCAAGACCTAGGTTTACTCCTGGTTTTAGATGGTGCGATGACTAATTCGACTTCATTATCCGTTTCAGTTTCATCGATTCCATACCGATTTAAAGTCCGCGATAGGTTTTAGAAGCTTATCGACTTGTATGGTTGGAACCGAGCATCTCTCAAGGACAATTTTTAAGCCTCCTGGAAGTGCTGACCAAAAATTTTGGGTTTCTTTTATAGCGCTATTATCCTTGTGTCGGATGTACGAGAGTCATCTCTACGAGATGGCTAAGTCTGTTTAGGACGTTAAGAGTTTGTTGTGATCAGCAACAAACTTAATGGTAAAAATTACCATTTTGAGTCTTCGCGAAGAATATTTTTTGAGAAGATGTTAGTGCGTATGACTTTCTGGTCTTCCATGAAGGTATTTTTATCGAGAAAGGAAATTTCGTCGAAGAACTAATCTTCAGGCGTCTGCGACGTCTCGCGATGCTGAAGATTTGTTATTCTTTCGTATGGCACGTTTTGTGCTTGAAATGTTCGCGGGCTTGAAGATATTTCGCGATGTTGCAAGGGTTTAGTCTTAGCCATGCGTTTGAGAAACATTCTGGTTTGACTACGAATGTTCGCAGCCAAAATTGTTGTTCATGTTTGGATGCTAATAGTTTTATTTGCGATCGAGGAATTCTGACTGAGGTGTTGTGTAAATTTGTCCATGGGAACAAGCATTTTCCTTCATAGTGCTTTGTGAAGTGTTGGCCTTCCGAGATGTATGTCGTGAATTTTTTAGGATGTTTCGTATAGCTCTAGAAGCTTTGTTACATGCCGCATATTATGGTTAAAACGTTGCAAGCTTTAAAGTGAATTGTGGAGCGTATTGAACTTGGTCAATTTTCGAAAAGTTTAGATTTTCCGTTAACCGTTTGGTTGTTAGGACTTAGTTTTGTTATGAAAAATTTATCATATGATTTCCGACTGTGGGCTATACGATAATTTATCATATCATATAACCGGTTTTACGAAGTAGTAAATCAGTGATATGTATACATATGTCAAAGTAGAGTTGTTTCTGTGGGTTTTACGAGAAACGTTTCTGCTGTGATTTTGATCTTAGGAGAAAGTTGCTTTGAGTTACTCATGGAGCGTTACCGAAGTTTATTTCAATACGATCTAGTCGCGGAACGTTTTTCATAGGTTTTTTGAGAGGATTCTCATGACACATTCGTTTCTTGAACGAATTGGTCAACCAGAGGTGGATCTAGCCAACCATCGGGAGGAAAGTATTCCTTTTAATGTGCACGATGCTACATCTATTCTCGAGTTTTCTTCGTCGCAAATGTTTTCGATGCTTTTCGGTGACTTTCTTGGTTCAACGGAAACTGAAAGAAATGCTTTGGTGATTTTCTCGTAGAAATTTTTAAACGAAACTGGCTTTCTGAAGCCGGAAAGGGCTTCAATATTGCTAATCGTCGAGTTTCAGTTTGATATTGGTACAGGTTTTCTGTACGCATGATTGCGACAAGAAATGATGTATAGTCTTTGAGATTTATGTTCATGATCGTCTTGATATGTTGCAAGCGTTTAGACGAATATTAGATTGTCGTTTGCCTATTCTTGATGATTTGCAGAAGTTTTTGAAGTTCGGGAGTATACGAGTATAGTATACGTACCTACTCCCCACTTTTTTTTTATGAAAGAAAACGGTTGAACCGATACTTTGAAGGGTTGTGTATGTTTCTTCTAGGTCTGGAATGATCGATTATTTGGGACGATTTATAGACGACGCTTGGACTATGATTTGGTTGTTTCCACGTTGACGACTTGGAATATGTTGGTTCAGAGAAAATTTCCAGAAACGAATCGGTTTTAAGACGACGTTCATGTCTCTAGTTTTTTCTCTCTTTAGGAAGCGAGCTTGATATGCGTGGCGATCTTTTCTCGATTTTTGGAGAGTTTACATCGGTTTGCAAGATCTGGATGAACAATTATGGAACAATATATCGAGACAGGAAAAATCGCTTAAGACTTAGGTCGCTAGACTATCAGCCTAGGTTTTACATACCCTAAAGTTCTATGGCAGCCTCAAAGTAATTTCCTACGAAAATTCCAAGTCTGATTTCAAAAATTTCAATTCGAAAATACCTTTGTTCTCTCGAAGGTGCAGTTTTGTCTCTTCTCAGTTTTGCTTTCTCATTTCCCTTTCCTCTTCTCGTGTATGTTCGCCATTTCCGATATTGGTGTTTATCCTTTGAAACTTGACATTTATCTTCCGAATTTGACTGTTATCTTCTCCTTCCATGCAACGTCAATTTTTATAAAAAGGTTCAACGTAATCGTATACTTGAGGACGCTAAAGTGTTAAGTTAACTATTGCCGTTTTATACGATCAGTTTGAATTCATGCGAGGAAAATAGTCTTTGAGGTTTTTTTTATATCATAAAGTCTCAATGGTAACTTCAATCGAGGAGAAACAAGAGACGTTTCGATCGAGATTCGAAAGTGAATGCAAAGATGGAGGTAGGGCGAGCAGGAACAAGCCAAGGAGTTTAAGATGAGTTTTACTTGTTTTAGTAAGTAAAATCTCAGCGGAAACTCCGATTGAGGCGAAGCGAAAAGCGTTTCGATGAGGATTCAAAGAGAACCCAAAGGAGGACCTTTGAGGCCTGACCGTCGCTATAGCGAGTGAGGATGTCATCTCGGCCGCTGTAGCGAGTGGAAGGGAGCCAAGACGAGTCCAACTTGTTTTCGTCGTAAGATATCAACGGAAACTCCGATTGAGATGAAACAAAAGCGTTTCGATGAGGATTCAAAGAGAACCCAAAGGAGGACCTTTGGGGCCTGACGGGTCACTATAGCGAAAGTGAGGATGTCATCTCGCCGCTGTAGCGAGTGGAAGGGAGCCAAGACGAGTCCAACTTGTTTTCGCCGTAAAATCTCAACTGAAACTCGATTGAGGCGAAGCGAAAAGCGTTCGATGAGGATTCAAAATAGAACCCAAAGGCGGACATTTCTGAGGCCTTACCGGTCGCTACGTAGCGAGTGAAGGTCTGACAGGTCGCTACGTAGCGAGTGGACGCAAGCCAAGAAGAGTCCTACTTGTTTTCGTCGTAAAATCTCAACTGAAACTCCGATTGAGACGAAACGAAATGCGTGGCGATGAGGATTCAAAAGAGAACTCAAAGGAGGATTTTTTTGAGGCCTTACCAGTCTCTACATAGCTATTGAAGGTCTGACAGGTTGCTACATAGCGAGTGGAAGCAAGTTAAGAAGAGTCCTACTTGTTTTCGTCGTAAAATCTCAACGGAAACTCCGATTGAGATGAAACAAAAAGCGTTTCGATGAGGATTCAAAAGAGAACCCAAAGGAGGACCTTTCTGAGGACTTATAGGTCGATACGTAGCGACCGAGCAGTCTGGCGTGCTTTCGGTCGCTACGTAGTGACCGAGCAGTGTCGCGTGCTTTCGGTCGCTACGTAGCGACCGAGCGTGTCGCGTGCTTTCGGTGGCTACGTAGTGACCGAGCAGTGTCGTCTTTCGGTCGCTACGTAGCGACGAGCAGTGTCGTGCTTTCGGTGGCTACGTAGCGACCGAGCAGTGTCGTCTTTCGGTCGCTACGTAGCGACCGAGCAGTGTCGCGTGCTCTTTAGCTACATAGCAAGCGAGCGTGTCGCGTGCTTTCGGTCGCTACATAGCTTAACGAAATGCAGGTACTCAGTCGCTATGTAGCGACCGAGTTGTGTCGTGCTTTCGGTCGCTACGTAGCGACCGAGCAGTGTCGTGCTTTCGGTCGCTACGTAGCGACCGAGCAGTGTCGTGCTTTCGGTCGCTACGTAGCGACCGAGCAGTGTCGCGTGCTTTCGGTCGCTACGTAGCGACCGAGCAGTGTCGTGCTTTCGGTCGCTACGTAGCGACCGAGCAGTGTCGCGTGCTTTCGGTCGCTACGTAGCGACCGAGCTGTGTAATCGTTTTGTTGTGTTTTCTTTTTCCGCGATTGGGTTTTTCAGTGAGATTTCTTTTGTTCGGTAATGAGCCAAACTTATGGGGTTTGATAAGATTTATCGTTTCCCTTTATGTTTTGAAAGAAAAATCGCGAGCTCGTTTCATTGCACTTCCTGCGGCGAAAAGTCGCAGCAAGGTTTTCGATTTTCTCAAGAAGTGTGGTGTTTGCGGAGTCGTTAACCATAGGAGCAGTCAGTGCTGCGAGTTTGTCTTTCATATATCCAGACATCTTTTCGATCAAGCGTTTTGTGGCCATGAGTAAGAGTAATCCGTAACCCCCCCCCCTCCTTTTAGTGCCAAACTGTGGGAACCAAAATTTGCACTGTCGATTTCCTTTTAAATTGGGAAACTAGGAAAACCCTAATTTCCCATAGGTCCCGGATCTCTGCGAGAGCCAACGACAAGTGACCAAATATATGCGGAAATCATGAAAAGATAACAAACGAGTTTAGAGAAAACAGTAGATCTTATTTCGAGTCCGCGTAAGAGCGTTGCGATCATTACAAGATATCATGAAAGCTTTGGCCGCAAAGGCTGTCAGCGAGTTACTTAGTTCTAGCGGCCTAATAGCTCAAACCTAGTTGAGTCCCAGCTCGATAAGAAAAGACGAAATAGATACAAAAAAGGTTTTTGATTGATTTCGAACTGAACCTTGTTAAAGGCTGCCCTCATTACCCTTCGAGGATCAAGCGAGCGTAGTTCAATTGATAGAGCTGGACAAGAGATCGAACTGCCTGGGCGAGTTCGTCTAGTAATTGAGTGCCAGTCATAGAAACCGAACTTGTCGAGAATAAAGCCTAAAGTTTCTAAGTGCAGAGAATTCCGAGTCTAAAAAGTTCCCCCTTCATGCCTCTCGCCTAGGACTCCTTATGTACTCGCTCCAAGGTCGGTTTACGCTTTTACTCTTCTGCCCTTAAGCCGTCATAGCATAAAATGGAAATATTCCATTTTTTCCGATCTTCGTAATTATCTTCAAAATTTTGTATTTATCCGCGGAAACTTGACATTTATCTTCCCTTGCGAACCAAGCGTAAACCATCCTAGGGTTTACGGGCTTTTGGTTAAGAAATCGTAAGATGGGTCTCGAGTCGTGTCTTAGGTCCCTTTGGGCCGTATTCCGAATCGTAAGCAGGACGGACGCTCAGTCGCTAAGTAGCGACCGAGCTTGGCTCGAGCTCGGTCGCTACGTAGTGACTAAGCGGGACGGACGCTCGGGTGCTACTTAGCGACTGAGCTGTGTGCATGCTTGGTCACCGCGTATCGATCGAGCTTGGCTTGTGTGCGGTCCGATTGCCATACTCGAGCTTGTCCGTGGCCGATTTGGATACATGTATGTTGCCTTCGGACAATCGTATTTAGTGGTTCGATTGAGATTTGAGCAAGATTTTACCGCAAGGCTCTTCGTAAAGATATCTTTACGAGGATTACTTTTCGTAAAAATGTTCATGCTGATTTTTACGGACTTTCAGACATTGATTTCGTTGTGACCGATTTTGACCCCAACACGGTTTGATTAAGTAGATTGATTGTTAGAGTAGTTAAATGCTTGCTCGTTTAATTAATGCTTGTTGTTCGAGGTTAGTCAGCTCTTGGTAAGGGAGTGACTAACTGATTGATTTATTTGTTCTTGTATTGTTGTTTATCGGTTAGTAGTACTAGAGGTCTTAGGCCATATAGGCTGGATAACTAGTACTAGTCGTTAGTTGTGTAGAGTCGAGTGTCTAGTTAGGATCTGGAACTTTGGCTTTAGGTTAGGTTCTAGATTGAGTTGTTGTTGTGAGTGTGCCGACAGTATGTGCGTAACCCGCCCATGCTAGGCTTGTTTAGGGGTGATTAGTGTTTCCTCGTCCTCGTACCTAGCGGGTTCAAGGAAACCCCTTATTCGCTGGATCAGGAAGATTCAGACGAACGCGGTCATGTCCTATGGCTGAGTATTACAAGACGGTGTAATGTGGCAGTGACCCGAAGGACTGTGGGCTGTTGCGCGGTGACCCGAAGGACTGTGGGCCGCGGTCAGTTGAAACTTCCTTCTTCTGGCCTTTGTGGTAGGGAGATAGGATATTGCCGATAGAGAGGAGGAATACGAAGTCACCAGGGCCCAGGTTAGAGTGTTGTGTTTGTGTGTTGTAGAGGGTTATGGAACTCTCAAGTTAATGTAGCACCGATATACGGTGAAACGAGTTAGATCGAGTCGTAGTTACTCATAATTATTATTGTGTTTGTGGTTGATTGATTTGCTTGCAGGTTCTGACATTAAGTCCTAAGTCTGGTTTAGGTACCGGATTAGGCTTGGTGTGTCTTTGGTTAGTGTAGGCCTGACGTTGGCTTGTATGTGTTTGAATGATTGCTGTATCATTGGTTGGCCGATCATGTTCTTGTTTGATTGTTGGTCGACCGGTTAATGATACTTGTATAGTCGAACTGTCTAACACTACATGAGTACTGAACTCAAGCGTATATATGGTTAACTAGGGATTGGTTGTTGACTTATTTTAATGCAGGTTCCCGTTACTTGAAGCTAGATCATGGCAGGAAGCCAAGTCTAACTTAGTAACCGTTTGCTTAGCCTTGCTTTTATTGCATGCTAGGGCTAGATTGATTGTTATTTTGGGTTGTCTGTATTCGAGTCTAGGTTGCAGGCAGAGGTCGCCAGCTCACTGAGTAATACTAGATTACTCATCCAACTCTGTTGTTCTTTTTTGCAGGTCGCTTTAGGTAAGGATGATCAGATAGCTTGGAGCTGGACGTTAGGACCGCCGCTGTAGTTTTCATGCCTTTTGTAAACGGTATTGTGAATTGTGTTATGTTGACTCGATTTGGCATTAGGCCGGACCCAGTCTTGAATTATTAAATGTACGAATATTTCCTAGTTTGTTGTGGGGATTTCTCCTTGCTACTTTTCCTTTGAAGACCAAACATCATAACCTGAAAATCTCAACACAAAAGTTAGGAAATAAAATCTCACACTCTCAAGTGTTTAATCTCATCCACTCAAGTGTTTCTCTCAGATTTAAGTAATCACACACAAGTTTCTACTCAATGTTCTAAGAGAACAAATCAAAGAATCCCAATGGGCAAATCCAAGCAAGCACAAAAGGAATTTCTTAAGAGAGAAAGATAAGAGATCTTTTTTTTGATTTGGAATCCGTTTTAACCACCTCAAAGGCTGGATTTCTCCTCAGCCAGCAGGCTTTCGCTTCCACCACCCATCCCCAAATGAAAAACTTTTCGAATTTCTTTTTTTTTTTTTTTTGATAGATCTTTTTTTTTTTTTTTGATAGATTGAGGATGGTAATGAGGGGTCCGGATTCAACATAGATAGATGAAGAGTGTTTATGAAGAAATGGAAGAGGAGAACGATGAAAGATTTAGAAGATACCAAATGAGTGGCTCTGATACAACTTGAAGGACCCTAAGATCGGCTCACTCGAATGGATCAGATTTGGATATGAACTCCAGATGGAGAACTGGATGGATTGAAGGGTCGCGCGAAGGTTGCAGAATGGCCTTCGATATTCCCAACTTCAGATGGTGCTTGATATGACTCACAAGTCCACGAAATGAAGAATCTCGAACCGTTGCTTTATATGACTCACAAGACCAACAATTTGGAGAGGTGTTTGATTGGATATGACTCACCAAGAAACTAAGAACAAGTTCTAAACGAAGAACAAAGAGTTTAACTCAAACTTTAGACAAAATCGATTTCTGATTTATTAAAATGAAAGAGTTTCATACTTATAGAGTTTTGTAGATCTAGGAATTAAATAGAAAAGTAGATCTAGATCTAGATCTAGTCTTTAATACGAAAATAAAGAGATAAGACTAGACAAGTTGACTATTCGGCTTCTGTCCAGATTCGTTGTATCCTGAAGCATGAACCGCGGTAAGGAGAAGGACGGATGTGGGACTGTCCGTACGAACCACCATGTCCGTTTCATGAACCAGACTGGGCCAATTGCGTCATATGTCTTCAGAAAGGTGAAGGATCCTTGCCTTAGTGAGATTTCCAAAGAAAAAGTCCATGACCGGATCGAACAAGGTAGAGAGATCCTCAGCACGGTCGTCGGTACATGCGGTACGAGCCAATCGAGCCAAAGAGAGAAGTCTCGATCATTTTGTGAAACCTCATGATCCAAGTCAAGTCTGGCATGATCCAAGTCAAGTCTGGCATGATCTTTGTCAAGTCTGGCATGATCCAAGTCAAGTCTGGTACGGTGAAAAACATGAACCTCGGTTGAAATGTTCAGAACGTCCGGAAATCCATGCTGAGCTGGTTCCATGTAATGATCCGTGCACTGCGGCACATCATGTTTATTACGGTTTTTTCGATAAAAACAAACTTCCCGCAGTTTTTATCTTAAAGTTTGACGATGACTTCGAGGGATAAGAAACAAAGAATGGTTTAGAAATGGCCTACGGGAGAGAGCATTAAATAGTAGACGAGAATGCATCACGTTTATTACGGTTTTTTTGATAAAAACAAACTTCCCGCGGTTTTTATCTTAAAGTTTGACGATGACTTGAGGGATAGAAACAAAGAATGGTTTAGAAATGGCCTACGGGAGAGAGCATTAAATAGTAGACGAGAATGCATCACGTTTATTACGGTTTTTTTGATAAAAACAAACTTCCCGCGGTTTTTATCATAAAGTTTGACGATGACTTCGAGGGATAAGAAACAAAGAATGGTTTAGCAATGGCCTACGGGAGATAACATTAAATAGTAGACGAGAATGCATGGATTCGTGTCGTATCGATGTTTTGGGAAAGTTCGGTGGCTACGTAGCGACCGAGCGTTGTCGTCTTTCGGTCACTATGTAATGATCGAAAGATAAAGCGTTCCGGGTCCCTATGTAGCGACCGAGCTTGGCTAGTGCATGGTCCCATGGCCATACTTGAGCTTCTCTGTGGCCAATTTGGATATGTGTCCGTTGCCTTTGGACAATTGGTATTTAGTGGATCGATGGAGATTAGAACAAGATTTTACCGCAAGGCTCTTCCTAAAGATTTCTTTGCGAAGATTACGTTTCGTAAAAGCGTTCATGCTGATATTTACAGACTTTATGACATTGATTCCGTTGTGACCGATTTTGACCCCAACAGTTAGCCCCCTAGCTCGTTAGAACCATGAGCTTATAGCGTGAGATTCTAGCGAGTGGCTTGGCAAGTTAGACAAGTTAGGTGAGTTAGGCAGAATTAATGGGTGAAAAGGTCCGTGGTAAGTGGTCTTCTCGCTCTTCTAAAAGTGGAACGCGATAAGATTGGGGCTGCGCCTTATGACGGCTGCCTACGTACCCTTGTTGAAGGGATCAAGCCTTTTGTAGTTCATCTTGGAGTTAAGGTTCTTATGACTAGTTTTCCAGCTAGACCTTTACGGTCTAGTTTATATGTAGAGGTTATCAGGCGTGTTGCTGCCGATGACATTTTATATTGGTGTAGAGGGAAGACTACGAGTTGTCATCTCGTAATCAAACTTTATGTGAACTGCTATATCCGTGATCTGTTTCGAGAGTTTTCCGCAGTGTGAAAACTTGCGGGGTTTCTGAAGATGCTCGAATATTGGCCAAGAGACAAATTTTGGGATCTTGTATCAGGGTGTTTTATACTATGCCTAGAGATGTTAGTGACCAGTGTGTTGGGTTTAGGGCAAGACCTAGGTCAAATCACGGCTTTAGGGGGTGCAATGACTACTTCGACTTACGTTTCCTGTATCGTTTTCGACATGATTCCATCGCGCATTGAAGTCCGTGATATGTTCTCGGCTTACGTGACTTGTGTGGTAGCAAACGAGCGTCTCTTCGAGGACAATTTTTAAGTCTCCCAAAAGTGCTGACCAAAATTTTGGATTTTTTTATATAGCTCTATTACCCTTGTGTCGGGTGTACGAGAGCTATCTCTACGAGATGTCTAAGTCTGTCTGGGGCGTTAAGAGTTTGTTGTGATAAGCAACAAACTTACCAGTAGATATTACCGTTATTAAGTCTTCGCGAAGAATACGTGTTTGAGAAGATGTCAGTATATATGACTGTTTGGTCTTCCAAGAAGGTGCCTTTATCGAGGAAGGTAATTTTGTCAAAAAATGGTTCTTCAGGCGTCTGCGACGTCTCGCAATGTTGAAGATTGATTTTTTCTTTCGTATGCCGCGTTTCGTGCTTGAAATGTTTGCGGGCTTGAAGATGTTTCACGATATTGCAGGGGTTTAGCCTTAGCCCTGCGTTTGAGAAACATTCTTGTCTGTCTATGGATGTTCGCAGCCAAAATTGTTGTTCCTGTTTGGATGCTAATAATTTGATTTGCGATCGAGAAATTAGGACTGAGGGGTGGCATAAATTTGTCCTTGGGAAGAAGCGTTTTCCTTCAAAGTGCTTTGTGAAGTGTTTGGCCTTCCGAGATCTATTTCGTGCATTTTTGAGGATGTTTCGTATAGCTCTAGAAGCTTTGTTACGAATTTTTCCTTATATGCCGTGTATTATGGGTAAAACATAGCAGGTGTAAAGTGAATTGTGGAATAGATCGAACTTGGTCGATTGTCGACAATCATATGATTTTCGACCGTGGATTATACGATAATTATTCTCTTAATAGTCTCACGACTTTTTTTGACAAATCGTAGATTGTCGTTTAGCCGTTAAGTGATGGAGCGATGGTTTCTCAAATAGTTTGGCTTGGCGTGAAGGATGTGTTCACTCAGATAGCCAAGGATGTTGTAGGTCAAGGATTAGAGCATGGTACTTTATCATTTAAGGTAATGTTAGTTTACGTTCGTCCTTAAAGGGGATGACAAATTCTGGTTTGGACCTTTACTGGAAGGCGTATGTGGGAACCGAAATTCGCACTGTCGATTTCCGTTTAAATTAGGGAAGTGGGAGAACCCTTGTTTCCAAGAGGTCCCGTATATCTGCTAATACCACACTCCAAGCAATCAGAACACGAGATAACAACGATGAAAATACAAGAAATCGTAAAAAGAGCAAAAGGTGTCTTATTCCGATTTCGCGTATGAGCGTTACAACAAGGAAGAAGCCTCGGCTATGAGAGCTGTCGGCGAGATTCCTAGTTCTAACAACCTAAGACTGCAAAACCTAGATGAGTCGCAACTCGAAATAACAAAAACGGAAAGTTGCCTAATTGCTCTAAGAGCTAAGTTTTCTCTTCAAAAAGTTCTTCTCATGCCTCTCGCCTAGGACTCCTTATATACTCTCTCCTAGGTCTGTTTACGCTTTTGCCCTTCTGCCCTTAGGCCGTCATAGCCTAAAAATGGAGATATTCTATTTTTCCCGATCTTTGCAATTATCTTCCAAAACTTCGTATTTATCCGCGGAAACTTGACATTTATCTTTCCTTGCGAACCAAGCGGAAAATGTCCTACGGTTTACGGGCTTTTGGTTTAGAAATCGTAAGTGGGCCTCGAGTCACGTCTTAGGTCCCTTTGGGCCGTCTTTTTGCTCGAAGCTTTTATTACGGCTTCTTTCGATAAAAACAAACTTTCCATGATTTTTATCGTTAAGTTTGATCAATGACTTCAAATGTCGAGAAACATGAAATAGGTTTACTACGGTCTACGGGAGATAGCATCAAAGAGTAGACGAGAATGCATAGATTCGTATCGTATCGACATTTTGGGAAAGCTTGGTCGCTTCATAACGGTCGAAACATGCACAGGCTCGGTCGATACGTAGCGACCGATCTTGGCTCGAGCTCGTTCGCTACGTAGCGACCGAGCGGGACGCGCACTCAGTCACTTCGTAGCGACCGAGCTTGGCTCGAGCTTGGTCGCTACGTAGCAACCGAGCGGGACGCACGTTCAGTCACTTTGTAGCAACCGAGCTTGGCTCGAGCTTGGTCGCTACGTAGCTACCGAGCTTGGCTCGAACTCAGTCGCTACGTAGCAACCGAGCTTGGCTCGAGCTCGGTCGCTACGTAGCGACCAAGCAGTATGCATGCTTGGTCGCTGCGTAGCGACTTTGCTTGGCTTGTCCGTGTTCCGATCGTCATACTCGAACTTATCCGTGGCTGGTTTAGATACGTTTTCGTTACCTTGGGACAGCTGGTGTTTGATCCGACCGGGACTCGAACAAGGTTTTATCTCGAGATCCTTTGTCGTGACATTTTTTACGAAGCATAGTTGTCGCAGAAAGAAACTCACACTAATTTTTGCGGAGGTTTGGATATTAACTTCGTCGTAACCGTTTTCGACCCCAACAGCGTAATTGACCGAGGGCCAAAGAGTGCTTGTCAAAATTGTTAGGCCAAGTTTGCCAGAGTTAGCCATGTTAATATGGCTGATAGTCATAGAAAACGTTTCTATGCTTTAGGTTTCAGTTATACAAAGAATGTTTCGTATAATGTTACCTATAGTCTTATGAAAATTGATTCGTTTTTGTCTTAGGAAGACATATCCTAAGAGGTTTGATACAGAACCAGTGCGGAGTCAGTTGCGGGACGATTGCCTGCTCGGATGTGACCGAGGGGAACGAAACGCAGAAGCCAGTGAGCCGCATGGGTAAAATTCGAGATATATTAAATCGTAATGCGAAGAGATCGCTCTTTTGATTGGTCATCCAAAGATGATGATGACCAGGATGATGATGTGCAATTCATCAGGAGCAACAAGCGTCAGACAATCGCGACTACGGCCCCTTCCTCTTCCAAGAGGAAGTCTAAGGCTTTCGGATCCACTCTTAAGGCGTCTCCAACTCCATCGTGTGACATGGCTGCCGTGCTTGCCAACCTCAACACGGAAGTGTTTCCTTCGACTCCTGTCCTCTTAGCATCGATGGAGGATTCTTCTGTAGCCATCCAATCTCTTCAGGGAGACCTTCTCCGAGTAAGAAGCAATATTCCCTTTCCCTTGTTTTTCTGAGATGCTCCGACTGGGGTTGCTAATTGAGTCCATTTGCGTAGGTGATGTCCCAATTGCATCATCACGGGAATAATGTGGAGGGCCAGTCCAAGGCTGATCTGGATGCTCTGACTTCTCAGCTGCAGGAAGAGAAGAACAACGCCTTGGCCAGGGAGAAGGAGATCAAGGCTTTGAGACTTAAAGTGAAGGCTCAAGATGAGGCCGGGAAGATGGCAGCGTCGTAGAATGAAACTCTGCGGAAGGAACTGGAGAGCCGAGAAGAGGAGGCGGTCGAGTTGAAGCTCGCTGAGGAGACCTTTGGTGCTGAGAAGACCATGGCTGTGAGCGGCGCCATGGTAGTGGCTCGTTGGGAGTTAATAAGGGAGTGGCTCAATCATCAGACCGATAGCTGGGATCCTGCAGTCGCTCTGGAGCAGTACAAGACGGTGAAGACTACCGAGGTCGAGCTCTAGGGACTTCCAGATCCTTCATTCAATGACGAGCCTGAGATTCCCGGGCCGGATGAGGCAGAGAAGACATCAGAGCCTACTAATGATGATCCTCCAGCCGAATAGCTCATATCTGCTTGTTAAAAAACTCCTATGTATTTTGTTGTTGTATGCACCTCCGATGGGGGTTTAAAACTTTGGTTAGGCCTTCGTGCCTTATTGTATTTATTTTGAACATCGGTCCCTTGTGGCCTCGTCTCTAGACTCTTGCCTGTTGGCTTTTTAAAAATTGTGCTTCGGATTTCTTCTTTATGTTTTTCTTTATATCTTTCGGATCCCTGCTTTTGTTTTCTTGAAATCGAACTTGTGGTGAAGAAAGGTGATCTTGAGGACTTGGTTTTAACGAGACTCAGGAATTTCCCTTCATCTTCCAGATGGGCTTCTAGGCTTGAGGGTTTAGTCAAAAAGTTGCGGGATCTTAGATTGGCCCTGTAATAACCCTCACGAGCCAATAAATTTTTGGTCAAGAAAAATTCCGCTCGACCAGTTTTTTTAGTTGGTTCGACAAGGATTAATAAAAATAAAAATCGACCCGGTAGATTAATTTCTCGACGGGACTGTCTTGTGGTCGAAAGACCTTCACTTGATAGTTTGGTCGAGTCTTAATTATTTTGGTCGAATTTTTATTAAGCTGGACGAGATTTTCCGAGAATAAGACGAGAGCCAAAGACAATGAATATTTGGTTGAAAAAAATTATTTAAAACTGTTAACCAACTTCCAAAATAATTTATGAACTGAGTTATGTCCTCCACCAGCCGGTTTGTTCACTTATTCTGTCCCATGACTTGCACCTGCCTGCTTACCTAGCTTCTTCAGTACATGTCACATGACAATCACAAGCTGCCTGTGTGCTTGCTTCCTCTCTTAATTATTATGATTGGCTGGAAACTGCTTCATGGGAGGGAAAGGACAGCATGGTGCAGATGTTGAAGCAGCTTGCTAGCTGTCTCCTCTTATCCTTCTTTGGTCCCTCAGCTGGACACTCATCCAAAGACCAACTGAAATATATAAACCTCTCCTCCAGCTGCTTTACCACGTTCTGAAACCTCAGAAAACTCCACAAAATTTTCAGAGAGAAAGAGAGAAAGAAGAAGAGAAAATCAGGAAATTAAATGAAGAAAAAAATTGTTGGTGATTTGATCTTAAGCCCTAGCTCAGTCAGTTGCTGGGAGAAAGATCAGAAGGTGAGATTCTTAAATAAAACCCTAGACCTAGTTCAGTTCAGATCATGATCAGGCCTTGATCATTCTCTTTGATCAGTTCAGCCACAATCTAATCTTGGAGAAGACGATCAGCTGAGGCCATTTAGTCCTTTGGTTCATCTTGGTAAGCTTTGGTCTCTTACCTCAGTCATGCCTTGATCAGAGCTAGTTGATGTTTACATAAGAACTTGGTCCGATCAGTTCTCTAAGTGGTGAAATAGTTCAGATTTTTATTAATTTTGGTTTGAATCAAACTCTTAGAACCACCAGCTATGATGTTCTGATCTGGCTTTGATTAAACCAATTTGAACTCAGTCTGATCTTGTCCTGAACTTTGGAAGACTGACTAGAACCAAGCTGAACTGGTATAGTTTGAGTGGAACCAAGCTTGAACTGATCTGATCTAAGATGTTAAAGTATGAACCAAACTGATCTTGTAATCATTCACTTCTGTTTCAGGTCAGAGGTGGAGTAAGGCTTTAGGTATCCAACCAGTTCCAAGACTAATCTCTTAGGTGAGTCTAGATAGATGTTTAGATTGATTAAGCTAGTAAAGTCTCGGAAGTTTATAAGAATGGTGTTATGTTTACTTATTGTGAATTATACATAAGAGTAATCAAAATGTTAAAATAAGGTTAATCCTCATCTTAGTACTTGTTCACAAGTACTAATCTTAACTATGAAATAATCATGGTTTAATTAAGGATTAATCTTGGTTTAATTAAGGATTAATTTTGGTTTAATTAAGAATTAATCTTAGTTTAATTAAGAATTAATATGAAATTAATTAAGGAGTAATCATGATTAATTAGGTACTAATCTTGGATTAATTAAAAATTAATATGAGATTAATTATGGATTAATTTGGGATCAATTTAGAGTTAATTATGATTAATTAAGGATTAATTATGGATTAATTTTGGAATGATTATGGAAGTAAAATCATGTGAAGTCTTGTTATATTCACTATCACTAATGTCCCCGCATTACCGTGACTTGGTCCTGGGAACGGAACAAGGTCATGAAGACACGATGATGGGATAGCTCCCTGGAGACCGTGTACTGCATGACGATGCAGTGTTGGATTGTTCATACCGAACATTCGACAATGATGGTGATGCTAACTCACTAGTCTCGGTTTGCCTTTGTGGTTTCTCGGGTCTAGTATATATATTGTATTATATGAGTATAGTAACGGGCGGGTGTTGTGGAAGTGATGTTTAAAATAAGAATTCACAATGATGAATGATATACTAGAGTATAGTACTAGTACTTCCATGATCATGTATATGCATTTGATAATTGTTTGGTTTATTATTGATTGTGTTGTGATTCTAGATTAACTGAGTAAACTAGTTGCTCATGACTCATTCGTGTGTGCAGGTAACCCTTAGGCAGGAGACACTTTACTCTTTTGGACGGAAGGAGCGGCCAACCAGCGGTAGTATTTTGTTGTCCTTGCAACGTACCTTTTGATGTATATTTACTTAAAACGTTGTTGGGCGATAGGCCGTAGGATAAAACTATAACATCTTGTAAGATGTTTAAAGTAAATAAATAATGTATAAAAGATGTTTATAAATCACGAGTTCTCATATGATATTAGTCTTGTCCGGGACAAACTAACTATCGAAGATTGCTTTTATTGGGTTGAAAAGCCTACAGTAATATCCGATAGGAGTGTCTGTGTTCTTTGGTAATTAGTCTAAGGTGATCGGATTTATTTCGAGAACGACCATCAAGGAACATCGACTGTGTCATTTCCGGTTATCTACGATCAGGGGTGTCACGAAGGTGGTATCAGAGCATTGTTATACGATGCTAGAATGGGACTTGTTTCAAAAAACTTTCGAGCCAAAAATGTGTCGCAAGGATAATTAGGATATGCTGGTTTGTTCCTTCTTTTTGAAATAGATAGACCTGGGTAGAAACTTACCATGATTTTTTGTTGCAGATGCCACCGAGACAGGCACATCGTGGTGGAGATTATCTACCGATACCTATTTCATCATCTTCAGACTCCTCGCCGCCATCTACTCCGGCACCACTTCCGACTCCTAGCTTTGAGGCTACACCTTCGGGCTCTAGCTTTTAGACTGACCCGTCTGAAGGGTCATATAATCAGACACCAGTGCACATTCCTTTGTCTCCAGACCCGTACTTTATGGACATCGAGATGGATGTGGTACACGATATTCCAGTGCATGGAGATCATCCCGCAGCTCCTGCATCTCCTACCGCTCATATTCCACCGGCCCCTGCCGCACCTATTCCAGCAGCACAAACTCAACCAGCACCAACTGATCCAGCTATGATAGGACTTCGGGAACTGATGTATGAGATGGTGAATTTGCAATATCAAGCATTGAATGCACAGCGAGAAGCACAGCGTGCTCTGCCAGCTCCAGTACCTACCACTTCTCACCCGGAATTCCTGAAGATAGTCAAGATTATGAAGAACTTGGGGACGAAGCATTACCAGGGAGGCACTGATCCCTTTGAAGCTGATGCGTGGCTGCACAATCTCGAGCAGAACTTTGCTGCAACCCGTTGTCCGGAAGAATATAAGAAGGACGTGGCTGTTTACTATCTGGAGAAGGACGCCATCAGTTGGTGGTTATGCGTAGAGAGGAACTTTGGAGACTTCAATCTGAGTTGGGCTTACCTCCGTACAGCGTTCGTTCGGAAGTACTTCCCACCGGAAGCCCGTGATCGACTGGAGATTAAATTCATGGAGCTAGTTCAGGGAGGATTATCTGTTAGGAAGTATGAGGCAGAGTCAACCGTCTCAGGAAGTATGTCCACTATGGTCGGGAGGCGAGATGATGATTATCCGTAAGTTCCTTCGAGGACTTAACCCATATATCAGGAGCAAACTTGAGGCAGTAGAGTTTCATAGGCTTGTTGATCTTGTTGAGCGTGCTGTGAACGTTGAGGAGGCCATTGCTGCTGAGAGAGCTTCTTCTAGCCATTCCGCACCACCTAGACCTCCATCTGTTCCATTCCAGCCTCAGCCGCATTCTGCTATGCAGCGAGGACGAGGAGGTAGAGCTTTTCGGGGAGGTCGTTCTGGAGGTTCTATACCTAGAACCCCAACTTGTTTCACTTGTGGCCAGCTGGGCCAAGTTAAGAGAGATTGTCCGACCGTGGGACAGTTCCAACCGGCTGTACCATCTCACATCACTTGTTTCACGTGTGGAGAGCAAGGACATTATGCGACGTCATGTCCATGCACTCATCTTGCTCAGCCTGTTGTTTCGAGTGCTCGACCCGTTGGACCTGTTAACCCACCTTTACCCTTACCTCCTGCTAAGTGTCAAGCCACTGTTGGAAGGGCTTACGCTTTAGAGTTACCAGGACCACCCGGACCACCTCAGGGTCCAATTTCAGGTTTGTTTTCTTATTCGATTTAGTGTTGCATAAATTATTAAAACTAAAAATAAATGATTGGTGAATTAGTGGTATAAAAATATTATAAAAGTGGTTGAGTAATTAATTGATGGTAAAGTAAATTATTTTCAGGGACTTTGATTGTGGGTGGAATATCTGCCCACATCCTTTTCGATTCGGGAGCAACACATAGTTTTGTAGCTCCCGAAGTAGCATCCAGATTCGATGGAGAATTCACTAAGGTGAATTTATCCATTCCTGTTCTAACTCCCCGAGATCAAGTTCTTGAAATTGAAGGCTGTATTCTAAGAGTTCCAATCAATATCCAAGATATGGTTTTTCCGGCTCATTTGTTAGTACTTCCATTAGAAAGGTACGAGGTAATCTTAGGGATGGATTGGCTGTCAAGTTACCGAGCTCACCTTGATTGTGGTCGAGGGAAGATTGTTTTCGAGAGAGATACCCAACCCCCTTTAGCTTACCATGGCATAGTACCAAGTGTTGGAGCGTCATTAGTGTCAGCACTAAGAATTGAAAACCTTTTGGAGAAGGGTGAAGAAGTATACTTAGTGACCTTAGTTGCTGGACCAGTAGAAGACGAGAAAGAGAGCAGAACATGGAAGAAATACCAGTAGTCAGAGAATATGAGAACGTGTTTAAGGCATTAGAGGGATTGTCGTCGTCTAGGAGTAACCCCTTTAGTATAACCTTAGAACCGTATCAGCTGCAATAGCAAAGGCACCATACCAAATGGCACCAGCAGAACTCGCCGAGTTGAAGCAGCAGTTAGCTGATTTGTTAGATAAGGGTTTCATACGTCCTAGTTCATCACCATGGGGAGCACCCGTGCTATTTGTAAAGAAGAAAGACGGAAGCATGCGGTTATGTATTGATTATCGTGGAATCAATAACGTAACCATAAAAGACAAGTACCCACTCCTAAGAATTGATGAGCTATTAGACCAGTTACAAGGTGCAAGCTGGTTTTCGAAGATTGATTGAGCTTCGGGTTATCATCAGATTCCGATTTCCGAAACCGATATCATGAAGACTGCCTTTAGAACCCGCTATGGACACTTTGAGTTCGTAGTAATGCCTTTTGGTCTTACCAATGCCCCGGCTGCATTTATGCGACTGATGAATCATGTATTTCAGGATTACCTGGATGAGTTTGTTATCATATTCATTGACGATATTGATACCACTCAAATTACCCTAAGGAGTGTTACTCTCATCAAAAGAGGTTCAGATGTAGTACTTAGGGATCAAATCCACAAGGAGCTAGGGAACAATTAAATCTAGTGTTTATTAATTCTAAGAGTTGTAAATGTTTAAATGAAATAGCAATAGTAACAAGCGAAGTAAATAGTAAATATAACTTGGTTGGAAAAGATATAAGATGCAGGGCCACTATTCAAGTGTTGGAGATTATAAGAACTATAGATGGTTAATTGTTGCATGCATGATATGTTAGGACTCAACCGCTTAACTCCGTGATCAGCTGTCGCATGTGTCACTGGTTAACAAGCTAGATCTCGTGTCTCAACGGTTAGTATGTTGACAACAAAAGAGTGTCGATCAATGGTCCTATTGGGACGTCGACCGATACACCTTTTCCTACGTCGACCAATAGTCAGTTGAGGACATTGGTCGACGGGTTCTAGCCAGGCCTATGCGCGAGTATGATATGCCCTATTAAGATACTAAATTGGCGGTTAGCCCTCTCTAGCAGTCCTAATATGATAGATAGATGTCAGGATGGGATAACAAGGGTGCTTGAGTATGCAATCCTATGATCAAGTTCTAGTTAGCAAGGCTAAAACAAGCAATGAATACAAATCTATCATGAATATCACAACAAGGCAGATCTATAGTTTGGGGCTAATCCCACAAACCTATCTGAACCCTGGATCTAATAAGTGAACTACTCAGACATAGCAAAGCAATTCATAACAATGAAGAAATACAAATTCATAGTATAGATGAAAATAAATGGAAACAAGGAGTTCCAATCACAAGTGATCTTCTCTCCCAAACTCTCTCTTCTCTCTCAAAGTAAAAATATAACAAAAAGCTCCCCTGCCGTCAAAACACTTAGGCAGTATATAATCTACTAGGTTAAAAACTTGTCAGGGCATTTTCGTAATCTGGCTTGGCCCTGGGTTTTAAGTCCGCTGGATCCAAAATGTCGCGTGTCCAATGTCTCGACATCGATCGATGGTACTTGTGTACATCGATCGATATTAATCTTCATCTGTCGAGGCATCTCCTGGTGTCGATCGATAGCACTGGATGCGCATCGATCGATTGTTCTTCCTCTCGTCGACCTCTACATGATCAGCTCGGGTGAAATGTCCTTTAAGCTCTAAAATGGTCCAAAGTTATAGCTTTACTCCGAAATGCACCTGAACCTGAAAACATACCTAGAAGAGTAGAAAACATAGATATATATATAGTAAAACACTTATATACCATGGATGAAAACGGGTCAAATCCAAGGTATATCAGACATCCTCATATATTCCCAAGTTTCATGGGGTACCAGCAAATATAGTTTCAGACCGAGACCCGCACTTTACAGCTGAATTTTGGCAAGCCTTTCAACAAGCCTTGGGAACTGATTTGCATATGAGTACATCGTTTCATCCAGAAACCGATGGCCAAACCGAAAGAACCATTAGAACTCTGGAAGATCTGTTAAGGTTGTGTATCCTCGACTGGAATGGTCCTTGGGAAAAGTTTTTACCGCTGATAGAATTCTCCTACAACAATAGCTACCACTCTAGTATTGGTATGTCACTATACGAAGCATTGTATGGTCGACCTTGTAGAACGCCAGTATGTTGGGCAGAAGTTGGTGAGAAAAGAATTCTTGGTCCAGAAATAGTAGATGAGGCTACATAGAAAGTAAGGATAATTCAAGCCAATATGAAGAAGGCTCAAGACCGACAAAAGATGTATGCAGACCGCGGTAGAAGAGAAGTCATTTTTGCAGTAAATGATTTAGTTTTCTTGAAAGTAGCTGCACGGACAGGAAAGGATCGATTTGGAAAAATTGGGAAACTAGCTACTCGTTACATTAAGCCATACCGAATTGTCGCCAGAGTTGGAGAAGTAGCCTATAGACTAGAACTTCCACCCGATATGCCTATCCCTCCGGTATTTCATGTATCGATGTTGCTTAAGCATATACCAGATCCGAATATGGTCGAGCCGCAGCGACCAGAGAACTTGCAACCTAACCTCACCTGTCCTGAAGGTCATTTGCGGATAGGGGAGCGTCATATCTACAAATTATAGAATAGGGAAATTTTACAAGTTCAAGTATTTTGGGGAAAGCGAAAGAGAGTTGTTATAACATGGGAGGATGAAGATAAGTTCCAAGCTGATTACCCAGAACTATTCTCAGAAACCCCAGTCCTTCAGTAAAGGGAGTACACTTGTAGTTTGAGAATTTGGGGACGAATTCTTTTAAGGGGGTAAGAGTGTGATAACCCTCACAAGCCAATAAATTTTTGGTCGAGAAAAATCCCGCTCGACCAGTTTTTTTAGTTGGTTCGACAAGGATTTATAAAAATAAAAATCGACCCGGTAGATTAATTTCTCGACGGGACTGTCTTGTGGTCGGAAGACCTTCACTTGATAGTTTGGTCGAGTCTTAAATATTTTTGTCGAATTTTTATTAAGCTGGACGAGATTTTCCGAAAATAAGACGAGAGCCAAAGACAAGGAATATTTGGTTGAAAAAAATTATTTAAAACTGTCAACCAACTTCCAAAATAATTTATGAACTGAGTTATGTCCTCCACCAGCCGGTTTGTTCACTTATTCTGTCCCATGACTTGCACCTGCCTGCTTACCTAGCTTCTTCAATACATGTCACATGACAATCACAAGCTGCCTGTGTGCTTGCTTCCTCTCTTAATTATTATGATTGGCTGGAAACTGCTTCATGGGAGGGAAAGGACAGCATGGTGCAGATGTTGAAGCAGCTTGCTAGCTGTCTCCTCTTACCCTTCTTTTGTCCCTCAGCTGGACACTCATCCAAAGACCATCTGAAATATATAAACCTCTCCTCCAGCTGCTTTACCACGTTCTGAAACCTCAGAAAAATCCACAAAATTTTCAGAGAGAAAGAGAGAAAGAATAAGAGAAAATCAGTGAGAAAATCAGGAAATTAAATCAAGAAAAAAATTGTTGGTGATTTGATCTTCAGCCCTAACTCAGCCAGTTGCTGTGAGAAAGATCAGAAGGTGAGATTCTTAAATAAAACCCTAGACCTAGTTCAGTTCAGATCATGATCAGGCCTTGATCTTTCTCTTTGATCAGTTCAGCCACAATCTAATCTTGGAGAAGAAGATCAGCTGAGGCCATTTAGTCCTTTGGTTCATCTTGGTAAGCATTGGTCTCTTACCTCAGTCATGTCTTGATCAGAGCTAGTTGATGTTTACATAAGAACTTGGTCGGATCAGTTCTCTAAGTGGTGATATAGTTCAGATTTTGATTAATTTTGGTTTGAATCAACCTCTTAGAACCACCAGCTATGATGTTCTGATCTGGCTTTGATTAAACCAATTTTAACTCAGTCTGATCTTGTCCTGAACTTTGGAAGACTGACTAGAACCAAGTTGAACTGGTATAGTTTGAGTGGAACCAAGCTTGAACTGATCTGATCTAAGATGTTAAAGTATGAACCAAACTGATCTTGTAATCATTCACTTCTGTTTCAGGTCAGAGGTGGAGTAAGGCTTTAGATGTTGAGATTGATTAAGTTAGTAAAGTCTCTGAAGTTTATAATAATGGTGTTATGTTTACTTATTGTGAACTATACATAAGAGTAATCAAAATGTTAAAGTACTAATCTTAACTATGAAATAATCATGGTTTAATTAGGGATTAATCTTAGTTTAACTAAGGATTAATTTTGGTTTAATTAAGGATTAATATTGGTTTAATTAAGAATTAATCTGAAATTAATTATAGAGTAATCATGATTAATTAAGTACTAATCTTGGATTAATTAAAAATTAATATAAGATTAATTATGGATTAATCTGAGATTAATTAAGAGTTAATTATGATTAATTAAGGATTAATTATGGATTAATTTTGGAATGATTATGCAAGTAAAATCATGTGTAAGTCTTGTTATATTCACTATCACTAATGTCCCCGCATTACCGTGACTTGGTCCTGCGAACGGAACAAGGTCATGAAGACACGATGATGGGGTAGCTCCCTTGATACCGTGTACTGCATGACGATGTTGTGTCGGATTGTTCATACCGAACATTCGACAATGATGGTGATGCTAACTCACTAGTCTCGGTCCCGCAATGGGCCATCTCACTTTGGAAGGAGAGAAACTCTACAATGTCAGCTGGAACAGCCCCGGCGGGAGGGAGAGCCGACGAATTCTCGCTGGCGGGAGGGAGAACCGATGGACTTACACCAGCGGCGTCGCTCATCTCGACATCGCCATCCGTCTGGAAATTTCTGGAAGAAGACATCTTGGTTAAAAAAAACAAATTTGAGAGAAAATGTAAAGGGAACTTGAGAGATTGAGAGAATGTGGAGAGAATGAAGAAGGGAGGTCACTACTTATAGGAAATCAAGAGTGTAAGGAACTTTTTCCGCATTAAAATAATCAGAAGAAAGCTTTCGGTAAAAAGCAAGTTTAACCGTGGATTCTGGTTAACACCATCCCTCGCCCGCAAGATTCGAACTCAAAAACTTACGAGCTGGGGGGCTTTCTGTTGGGGTCAAAAATCACATTTCCTCGCGGAGACCTTCTCGACACACTCTCCGCAAAAGTTACCGAGCATAAGTTTAAAAGAGAGACGAACCCCATAACTAAAAACAAACAGTCCAGCTCGGCGGATGGCCGAGCTGGACCGGACACGCGACCAGCTCAGCCATCCGCTGAGCTGGACCAGTCCAGTTCGGCGGATGGCCGAGCTGAATCGAACGCACGAACAGCTCGGCCATCCCCCGAGCTGGAACGATCGCGCTGTTCTCGTCCTGTCCGCAAGCAATGAATACAAATCTATCATGAATATCACAACAAGGCAGATCTATAGTTTGGGGCTAATCCCACAAACCTATCTGAACTCTGGATCTAACAGTTGAACTACTCAGACATAGCAAAGCAATTCATATCAATAGATAAATAGAAACTCATAGAATAGATGAAAAGAAATTGAAACAAGGCAGTAGAAACTAGGTCTTGAAAAAGCTCTGTTCTTCTACCGTCAAAAACACTAGGCAGTATAAATTCTACTAGGTTAAAAACTCGCCAGGGCATTTTGGTAATTTGGCTTGGCCTTGGTTTTTAAGTCTGTTGAATCCAAAATGTAGCGTCTGGTGTCTCGACATCGATCGATGGTACTTGTGTACATCGATCGATATTAATCTTCATCTGTCAAGGCATTTCCTGATATCGATCGTCAGCACTGATGCGCATCGATCGATTATTCTTCCTCTCGTCGACCTCTAAGTGGTCAGCTCGTGTGAAATGTCCTTTAAGCTCCAAAATGCTCCAAAGTCATAGCTTTACTCCGAAATGCTCCTGAACCTGAAACACATACCTAGAAGAGTAGAAAACATAGATATATATATAGTAAAATACTTATATACCATAGATAAAAATGGGTCAAATCCAAGGTATATCAACTCCCCCAGACTTACCTTTTTGCTTGTCCTCAAGCAAAACATATAGGCAGTCTCTCTGAAAGAGGTTTGAAAATATTTAGGGATTTAAGATTTTAAAACATAGAAATCTTTCCTCAACAATTTTGCAACCACATTTAAAAAGTCCTAATTACAAAAGCACACTATGCAATATCCTAGCTTAGCAACCATTTCTAACATAACACAACTCATCAATTCACGTCTGACATCCTCTCTACTGATTTCATTTCTTAGCATAAATATAAAGTGAATGCTTGGCCTTGGGAGTATCGATCACAGGATGCAAGGATTTCAGACAGGTATCTGGAGCTGCAGGTAAAAGTTAGTTCCTAGTTTCTGTCTCTCTAAATTTCTCTCTTGAGTCAAAGTCTGCTTCCATTGCAGGATCAGTGACCAAGATTGGACAGGCTTCCATGAATCAAAACTTAATGGTGGTTGCCACCAAGTTCTGTTCACTTCTTTTTGACCTATATCCAAGAGTTCTTTGCGAAAGCGAGCCTTGAAGATTGTCGCCTCCAAGTCCCATTTCGAACTCTTTTATTTGAGTCTTTATGAATCAAGCCTTGATGGTTTTAGCCACCAAGTCCTATTCAGACTAATCCTAATTAAACAATAGATCTTATTTATATTTTTTTTATTATTTTTTTTTTTTTTTTTTTTTTAATACTCGCTAACTAATCTATGGTCAAAATTTAGGGAGAGAAAATGTGATAAATAATCTAAACCAGGCGTTACCTTCCAGACCTGTCTGAAGAATCCGATCCCATGTATACCAAGCCCCAAGACAAGCGGTTATGTCAGGTTTAGTGTTGGAAATCAGCTTTGGTTACTTCATACGGTTCAAGGTAAGTGTGTAGTTGATAGGTTGATCCGCTTTAGCATCTTTAGTGCTATCTGCAATCAATAAATCTAAAATGGTGCTAAAGATTGGTTAGATATTCATGTTTAAATCAATATAGGATTATAGTCCCTATTTTCAATAGCTAAGCATAATTTATTTGAAATTCCTTTTTACATAAGAATAAAATAAATTATATCAGTAAATCTCCCCCCAGACTTAAATTACACTGTCCCAGTGTAACTCAGCCGGAGTTATGATGAATAGTGTATGATGTACGAAATGTAACAAGTAAGGAAGATACATCTGACCGGATTAGATATCGATCGATGTGTAAGTGTTACATCGATCGTCGTGTGGTTGCCTAAGTCGAACGATGTCGACGTCTCGTCGTCGGTCGATATTCAGGTCCTCCTACTTGAGTCTCCTAAATCTGAAAGAAATAAAACGAAAGAAATTAAATGCTAGTTAATAAAACCAAAGTAAAATACCTAATAGTGGGTTGCCTCCCACTCAGCGGTTGGTTATAGTGATTTAGCTTGACTGTGGTAGTGATTGGTTATTGTGTGGAGAAGTAGCTGCTTGTTGGAAAGCAAGCATCAAGGTCATCTCTACTCATTCTGGACTAAGATGTAATGAAACTTCTTGTGGCCTCATCATTTCTTGTCCATTTGTCATCCATCTTCTCAAGTACTTTGGAGATGTTCTGTAGCCTTTCTTGAATGTTGTCAATGCTGACCTGGTGCCAGCCTATGTTGTCATAGGCGTATGCTGAAACTTCTGTCAGTTCCTTTTGCATTGACTCTACCGTCTTGTGTATCAGCTGCTCGCCGATTGGTGTAGACTCGGCGTCGATCGATGCGATTATGTGTTCGTTGGTCGATCTCGGCGAGCCATCGATTGATTTCGCTAGCGTCCTGTCGATCGATGCTGATATCTGATGTTGCGCTGCGAGTTGCCTCTGCATGGCTTTGACTTCTTTCTGTAGCCATTCTGCGTGGTTGTCTAGTCCACTGATTTTGTTGTCGAATGGAAAGTAGATGTCATCGCAGAGTTTGTCAAGTCGTTCCTCCATGGTGTCTAGAGCAGTGTAGATCTTGGATGTGATCTTGTCAACCTCTGCTGCTGTGTAAGGAAGTAACTCCACAGGTTTCTTGCCATCGATCCAAGGCCCTCGTAGCCTGTCGATCGATGCTGATTTTGACTGCAAAAAACTTTGATTAGTAATGTTCTCAATGTCCTTTTGGGCCTGAAGTAATTTACTAGACAATTTGTTTAAATCTATCATGACTGGTGATATAAAACGGTCATGCATATCCTCGTAAGTCCTCAGCCTCTCATTCATGGCTGAGACTTTGGTGTCGAGCGATGTGAAGGTACACATGTCGATCGATGTGGCTGGTTGTTGATCCTTCTTGCGAATGGTGTCCAGATCTTGCTGTAGTAGCTCGATTTTAGTGCTTAGCCAGTCCACGTTGTTGTTGAGAGGGCAATAAACGTCGTTTATCCTTGTGTCGATGTATGAGACTTCCCATTCATCCCTGTGTTGTGTTGAAAATTGCGGTTCCGCAGGGATCTGAGCTGTAGGAAGACTGACGTCGATCGATGTTGCACGTGGTGCGTCGATCGATGCTGAGGTCGTAGCTTCCTTCTCAAGTTGCTGACGTAAACTCTCAATTTCTGTCCTCATTTTTGCCATACATCTGAAAAGCTCATTGTAGCCTCTATCCAAAGGCTGATGTGTATCATCTACCAATGTTTTGAGCTCCTCTCCCATGTTCTCTTGAGCTCCACAAATACCAAACACCATTTCATCGATTTCTTCTTTGGTGTAGAGTTCTGGTGCCAGTCTTGTGGGTGTGAAGGAAGTGGCATGTTCTGGAAGACAGATGTGGCTCTCCTTAAAAAGAGATGCTCTTTCCAGTATTTTCCTGATGTTGTCCTTTGTGACAGGTATCATCTCACCAGCTACGCCTCGTGCGTGTCCACGCTCATCTCTGTAGACTCCATACTCGTCCTTTTGTTCCCAAGTGAACTTTCTGGCTCCGTACATGTCGAAAGCGCGGTTCCCACATTCATACCGTCTGTCGATCGACGCCGGTTCATCCCTATCGATCGACGTTGGTGTTACCGTGTCGATCGATGTCTCCGTTGTACCGTCGATCGATGCTTGCCCTTTTGGTTGGCGTGATAGCTCTGGGTTGATCTCTGTTGTGGCGACTCCTACGTGGTTGTTAGGATCTGTTTGAATGACGTCTGGAGTGCCACGTTGCTGTGAGAATAGGTTGTCAGGTCCATTGGCTACTTGAAGGATGTCTGCTTTGTCCTCTCTGGACACTTGTAAAATCCTTCCATCCATTGCACGTGCGTTGCCATCTGGGTCCCTGAAAATACCAAATTCATCAGGTGTTCGAAAACCGTAATCAATGTTTGCATAATCATTCAATTTAGAAATAGAAAGATTAGGGTTTAGAGTAGTATCGATCGATGTAGATACAGTTACATCGATCGATGGCAGTGTAATTTCTGCAGAACTTGTGTTCTTGAGATGATTGCTCTTCATGGATTTTTCTGTTGATGTAGAAGGAAGAGTGTTCATCTTTTTTGCTTGTGTGTTTGCTCTGATGTGTGTAGGTGGTTTCGGAGGTGCTAAACGATTTATATAGGTATCTATAAACCTAGTTGGAGAGGGAATATTCTCTTGCTCCTGAATTTTCGCTGAGGCGCGAATATCGATCGATGTACCTTTACGGGTGTTGATCGATGTGAGCGGTTGTTTTGCTGGACGAGGGTGGGTATCGACCGATGTGGAGTGCACAGCGTCGAACGATGTTGGAAACGTGTTGGTGAACTTATGTGTTTCAAGTCTTTCATCCTGCAAAGACATTTCTATTGCACGTTCTTTCCAGTAATCCTCACCGTATTCCTCGGTATGTTCCTCATTAGGTGAAGTAATTACAGTGTCAACTTTAAAACTTTCATGGAAACCACTGTCTGCCCAACTGCCTATGGAATAATCATCATGTCCTCTCTTGCTTAGAGGTTGGAAGGCAAAATGTTGGTAAAAATGATTTGGTGAAGCGAAATGGTCAACTGGGTGCATTACGTCGAGTGACGTGTTGTTGCGGTCATCGGTCACCGTTGACACATTGGAATCAATCGATGGAAATGTTGTGGTGTCGATCGATTCTGAGTACTCTGTTTCGTACTCCGATTCATACTCTGCTCCACAATGGCATGCGCCAATGAAGCCGAGTTCTTTCCCATAATCCACAGAATTAATGACCTTTCTCTTAGGTCGGATGGGGTCGTAGTGGATGTTTGGGTCTATGAGCGTTAGACACAATTTATTCTTGTTCATGTCACATACGGCTCCTACTGTAGCAAGGAAAGATCTTTCAAGCAGAAGTGAAGAGTTCCAGTTAAGCTCGATGTCTAGGACATGAAAATCTACAGGGACAAGGGTATTACCAATCTGTACCTCCAGATCTCTTATGATACCTCCTGATCGTTTCTTTGAAAGATCCACGATGGTGAAGGATTCTGTTGAGGGTTCGATGGTCAAACCAAGCTGGTCTGCCATGATCCTAGGGAGGATACTAACTGATGCTCCTGTGTCACACATTGAATGGGGAAATTACACACCCTTGACTACGCATGGTATTGCAAACTTCCCAGGATCACTCTTCTTCGTCAATGTGATCATGTGTTTCATCTTCTCTCTGACTTGATGAAACATTCTCCTAATGTCCTCCTCGGTTACCTTTGTTTCTCTGTAGAACATCCACAACCGGTGTGTGAAGTAAGCTTTATCAAAAGGTTTTTCGATTGGGATTCTGAGGACTCGTTTAGTGAAACCATCCATCTCCTTATCGTTAGCTTCCCTCTTAAGGTTTTTAGGAATCTTCTCCTTTCTCTTCCTTAACCTTCTCCCTTCAGATTCTTGTTCTTCTTGAACAGATTTTGGTGAAATATTTAAAGGGTTGGGTTTTGGTTCGGGTGGGTTTTCTAATGGTTTAGGTGGTGGTCTGAGTGCATTGATGTAATCATTATCGATTGAGGGTAACCGCACTCGGTATGTCAGAGGTGCCTGTCGATCGATGGGACGTTTGTTGTGATGATCGACGTTGGACTCACTCTGTCGATCGATGGTTGGCTCAACCAACCGATCGATTTTATCATAGAAAGGGGAGGGTCGGTGAGGATGCTTATCTACGAATTCTTCATGAGTTAGAATTCGAACCGCATTGCATTCAGTCAATTTGGCAGACGACGTCGATCGATGACTGGCGTAATCCATCCATCGATCTTCATCATTGTCTGTCGATTGATGCGAGTTCATCGACATCGGTCGACACCATTGGGATCCGCCGAGACTTATGGAGCTTTCGATTTCAAAATCTCCTTCCTCAAGCTTTTCATTTCTCACCACTTGCCAGAAATCATCATCTATGATGGCATTTACGTGGTGTTTTCCTTTGTCGGCTTCTGCCTCTCTAGCGAAAGCTTCTTGCCTCTTTATAGTCTCGCCCGTCTGAATTACTTGGGTTTCAAGTTTTCTCACCTGAGTCCCTAAGGTCTCGATTTTGGTGTTCAGATTGTTGTAGGCAGAGTCTATCTTACCATTGAAATCCACAGTGATTTGTTGTTGTCCCAACAGTACTCGATCAAGTATCTCTTCGATCTTGCTTTCCTGAGTCTGGGGTGGTGGATTTTGGTAGTAAGAGTTTGAATAGCTCTTGCTGTTGTTGAAGGGTTTTTGAAATTGTGAATTTTGGTTACTTCTTTGGCCATTTCCAAAGAAGTTTATGTTTCCGCCCTGGTTTCCAAATTTCTGGAATACGGTACCTCCGTTGTAATTCACGTTTTCTTCTCCTTCTGTATCTGCTACTTCTCCTTCAGCTGAACAGACTTGCTTCCTAAGAAGCTCGTGCACCACATCAAACTTAGCTCTTACTTTGTCCATCTGTTCCTTCCCGATAGAGGCTACAGACTTCTTCTGTTCAGAGTCAGTGTTTTTGGTGCTGCTGCTGTTAGCACGGTTTTCGATAAGTCTCACAGCTTCCAACGGATTTCGAGTAGTGAAGTTTCCTTCACTCGCCGTATCTAGGGCCATTTGATACTATAAGGCGAGACCTCGAAAGAAAGTGCTTAGCAGCTGCACTTCGTTAAATCCGTGCTGTGGACAGTCTCGCTAGAAGAACCTAAATCTAATCCACGCATCTTTGAAGGACTCTCCAGCCTTCTGCGAGAATGTGGAAATTTTGTTCCGAAGTTCTTCAGCGCGCGCCTCATCGAAGAAGTTTCGTAAGAAAGCATTCTTGATGTTGCTCCAGGATGTTAAAGATCCTGTGGGTTGCTGCCTAAGCCAGTGCATCGCTTCTCCATTCAGCGTGTATCTGAAGAGTTTGCACAGCAGGTAATCTTCGGGGACTCCTTCCATCCGAATAGCAGCGATTAGATCCTCGAACCGTTCCAAATGGTCCATAGGATGCTCGTGCGATAACCCAGAGTAGGGTATCTGTGACACAAGAGTGTAGTATTGAGGCTTCAGCTCGAAATTCTGCATCTGGATCTCCGGAAGTCGAATAGCTGATCTGTTGGAATAGTACTCATCTGGGCGATTGTAGTCGGCCAGTGGTTTCGATCGAGCGTCCTCATCTACAGGTTGAGCAGCTCCTGTAGCATCAGCATCAGGGATTACAGTTCCCTGAGCATCTATTTTCTAACCTGTTGCATTACGCAGATGACCGGCCTGGTCATACAGGTTTCTGTTCTCGTCCTGAGTTAGAATAATAATGTTTACAATATTTGACGACACGGTATCGATCGACGTACGTGGTGTAGTATCGATCGTTGTCAAACGATTGGGATCGATCGACGATGATGGTCTGGTGTCGGTCGACGGTTGGTTGTGCGTATCAATCGACGACGAAGTGGTTGCGTCGAGCGATGTGGAACGTTGACCTCTACGGATGGTGCGTTCCAAATGAGCAGGATCGTCTGAGAACAGCAAGTCTTTCTCCTTGTTGCTTATGGTACCGCTGGGCATGCACCTGAAAAGACAAGAAAAAGATTATTAGAAAGGGGGTAAAGAAAAGAAAAAGAATTAAAAAAACTAAATCTAATGGCGATCAAAGCTCCCCGGCAACGGCGCCAAATTTGATACCACTCAAATTACCCTAAGGAGTGTTACTCTCATCAAAATCGGTTCAGATGTAGTACTTAGGGATCGAATCCACAAGGAGCTAGGTAACAATTAAATCTAGTGTTTATTAATTCTAAAGGTTGTAAATGTTTAAATGAAATAGCAATAGTAACAAGCGAGTAAATAATAAATGTAACTTCGTTGTAAATGATATTAGATGCAGGGCCACTATTCAGGTGTTGGAGATAATAATACCTATAGATGCCTAACTGTTGCATGCATGATATATTAGAGCTCATTCGCTTAACTCAGTGATCAGCTGTCGCATGTACCACTTGTTAACAGACTAGATCTCGTGTCTCACCGGTTAGTATGCAGACACAAGAGAGTGTCGATCGATGGTCTATTAAGACGTCGACCGATACACCTTTGCCAACATCGATCGATTGTCAGTTGAGGACATCGATCGACGGGTTCTAGCCAGGCCTATGCGCGAGTATGAAATGCTCTACTAAGATTCTAAATTGCCGGTTAGCCCTCTCTAGAAATCCTAATATGATAGAAAGATGTCAGGATGGGATAACAAGGGTGCTTGAATATGCAATCCTATGATCAAGTTCTTGTTAGCTAGGCTAAAACAAGCAATGAATACAAATCTATCATGAATATCACAACAAGGCATATCTATAGTTTGGGGCTAATCCCACAAACCTATCTGAACCCTGGATCTAACAGTTGAACTACTCAGACATAGCAAAGCAATTCATATCAATAGATAAATAGAAACTCATAGAATAGATGAAAAGAAATAGAAACAAGGAGTTCCAATCACAAGTGATCTTCTCTCCCAAATGCAACTTGTAACAAAACTAGGTCTAGAAAAAGCTCTGTTCTTCTGCCGTCAAAAACACTAGGCAGTATATATTCTACTAGGTTAAAAACTTGTCAGGGCAGTTTGGTAATTTGGCTTGGCCTTGATTTTTAAGTCTGCTGAATCCAAAATGTCGCGTCTGGTGTCTCGACATCGATCGATGGTATTTGTGTACATCGATCGATATTAATCTTCATCTGTCGAGGCATTTCCTGATATTGATCGTCAGCACTGATGCGCATCGATCGATTATTCTTCCTCTTGTCGACCTCTAAGTGGTCAGCTCGGGTGAAATGTCCCTTAAGCTCCAAAATGCTCCAAAGTCATAGCTTTACTCTGAAATGCACCTGAACCTGAAAACATACCTAGAAGAGTAGAAAACATAGATATATATATAGTAAAATACTTATATACCATGGATAAAAATGGGTCAAATCCAAGGTATATCACCGTCTTATCTCTCGCGAATCATGTAGCCTTGTACTTTTGTCAATCAATAATACGCCTCTATGCAATTTACTTTCAATATTCTGTTAGCTTTGTCTCTTTCGTTTTTTGTGTGTTTATGCAGATAATACGGGACCTCTGGGAAATTTAGGGTTTCTATCTTTTCCTATTTTACGGAAAATCGACAGTGCGAAATTTGGTTCCCAAAACTTTTAAACGATAAAGGAGTAGAATTTACAGAGAATGGTAAACGAGTGAAACACTATTGGGATTAAAGTCGGCTGGAACAAAGTCGTGATTCCGCGTCTCGACATCGAGCGATGGTACAGGATGTACATCGATCGATCTTAATCTTCAATCATCGAGGCTTCTCTTCTTCATCGATCAACGACAGTGGATGTGCATCGATCGATTATGTCTTCTTCGTATCGACCTCTAATGGTCAGCTCGGATGAATACTCATTTAAGCTCCTAAATGCTCCATAATCATCACTTTACTCTAAGATATTTCTGAACCTGAAAACATACCTAATATGATAGAATATATAGTATATAGATAGTAAAATACTTGTATACCATGGGTGAAAATGGGTCAAATCCATGGTATATCAACTCCCACAAACTTACCATTTTGCTTGTCCTCAAGCAAAACAAACAGGCAGTCTCTCTGAAAGAGGTTTGAAAACAGCAGAGACTTATAGATATAAAACATAGAAATCATCACCTCTACAATTTCGCAAATCACATGTAAAGTCCAAATCACAAAAGCACATTATGCAATATCCTAGGTTAGCAACCAAGTTCAACTAGTCTACAACTTAGAAAATCCTGTCTGACATTCCCCTCTACCAACCTCATTTCTTAGCATATATAAAAAAGTGCATGCTTTACCTTGGGGGTATCGATCACAAGATGCAAAGATTTCAGACAAGTATCTGGAACTGCAGGTGATATACCATGATTTTCAACCGTTTTTATACATGGTATATAAAGGTTTTAACATGTATTAATCATGTTTTAGAGTCTTTTCAAAGCAAATACAGGTTTATTCACCTAATGGAAGGAAATGATACTTTTGGGGCATTTTGGAATGCTTTTACGCAAGGAAAATCGATCGACGCTTGAAGAGAAACATCGGTCGATCATAATCACTTACCATCGATCGACATACATACATGTGCATCGATCGATGCCCAGTCACACGAATGAAATCGCAAATTAAAAGATTTCATTTCCCAGAAGGTCTATTATTTACAACTTAAGTCCCTAGCCGCCTGTTGGGCTATAAGTACTAGGGTTTTGTATCATTTCTAGACAGACACTTGCAAAGACCTAGTTTTGGAGGAAGAGCATTTTGGCTACCATTAGGAGAGCTTAGGATTGGAGAAATAGATCTGAGACTGCAAAACAGAGAAGATCTTGAACTCCTTTATTTCTATTACTCTATCTATTTGTGTTCTATGTTTCATTTGATTTTATTTCACACCATCATGACTTTGTCTCTCATGAATATGTTTCAGTAAACCAATTGTTAGATTTAGGTTTCTCACCATGGTTGAAATTATGTACTGCTAATATGACTATTAAAAAGGTGTTTTGATTGTTCTTTCATTGCTTATGAACTTAATGCTAAAATTGAGATTGATCACCTTCATTTTAGATCTTAGGATTAACTGAGTCCAACTAACCGTTTCCCCTCAATACCTGAACCCATTTGCGTGATCTAACTAACTCAGGCGCAACGACAGTTGGTCTGAGAAGGTTAGAGAACAAGTTAAACTCCGTTAAGGCTTCGCTAGAATAACCATCGATCAACGCAACTATCGTTCTGTCGGTCGATCGTTACAAAGGTGTATCGGTCGATGTACATCAAGTCACATCGATCGACACTCTCTCGAGATCAAAATACGACAGTTGAGATCCGAGATCTAGCGAAGATAACCTATCCGGTAAAATCAATGTTTAGTTCAAAAACCATCAAACCCTTTAGTCTAAACTAAGTGCATACATTTTATACATGAGATTTGCCTGAATCTAGCTGCTTTCCCAATCTTGAAACCACTTCAATTCAATCTATTGAATCACTATTGTTTTCTATTTATCATTTACTCCTTTTAAAACTATTAAAACCTTTTAGTCTATCTTCATTTCTAATTATTTAAGTCTGTTGAGTAATCCTAGAGTCTCTATGGATTTGATCCCTAAGTACTACATTTGAATCTCTTTTGATGAGAGTAACACTCTTTAGGGTAATTTGAGTGATATCAAAGTTGGCGCCGTTGCCGGGGACTCTTTCTTATTACCATTAGATTTAATTTAGAATTTAGTATAGACTTGTTACGAAAATCTTGCTAAAGTTTTCTTTCTTAATCTGTTACTCAGACACAAAGAATGCAGAACACAGAGCGCGACCAACCATCGATCGACGAAGACACATTTCCATCGAGCGACGATGAGTTAGAAGAATCGACCGATACGGAGCTGCCAACATCGATCGATACCGCCCAGCCGGAAGCAGGTAAGTTTTCTCTTACCAAGCTTACCAAGCCCGCTAATGAGAAAGTAGTCCAAACTGAACTAAATGGTCAAACACGCAATGAAACTAGCCAAACTGAACAGGGGACTGAAATCCCTGTTAAGGAAAATTTCACCTTAACTAAAGGTGAAGGTATAAAATTGTCCATACAAGACTACCTTGATCCTGGTAGGACCTATTCCAATAGGTCCGCTATTAAAATACCAGGAGACGATACCAAGAAATCTAAGTTTAACGCAGATTACTACCGTATGGTTCGTCAAAACCCATTCCGTGGATCCCTCCCAGAACACCCACAAGATCACATTGAAACTTTGGAAGAATTAATACCAGATGAATATGATCGTTGCAAACTATTCTCATTCTCCCTAGAAGGAGAAGCCCTCAGGTGGTTAAACTATTTAGCAACAGGATCACTCACTTGTTGGGAAGAGATTAGAAGAGCCTTCCTTAGAGAATTTTGCACTGATGAACGCTACTGGGAAGTAAGAAAACAAATTTCTACATTTCGCCAAGGTCCACGCGAATCGTTAAAAAACGCCTGGGGAAGATTCAGAGGCAATGAACTTGAATGTCCCCATCATGGTTATTCAGAACCACAACTTCTTAACATCTTTTATGGAAGTGTTAATTTGAGCTATAAAACCACACTCGATACAGCGAGTGATGGAAATTTCATCACTAGGAATCCCGAAGGAGCTAGACGTCTTATCCAGAATATGACAACGGGAAGATCCTATGAAAAATTGGATGAAGAGATAGAAAAAACCACAAGTCCAAAAGACAATTCTGATTTAATAGAAATTAAGAATTCCCTTAAATCCCTTCATTCCTTTCTTCAAAACAAACACCGATCTGATATAGCCCAGATCGACGACAACGCTTTGTCTGACAACGCTTTGTCTGAAGGAACGAACAGCTCTGATCCCTACTCTGTGCTTCATGTCGATAGCTTTACCCAAGCTTATGACACTGCTGTAAAATCACGTACCGGAAGAGAGAGGGTTAATATTAGACAAGCTCTTACTGGCAACCGTAAGACAAAATCGGAGTTTTAAGGAAAGATAAATATGGTTTACGGAGAATTAATGGAGAAAGCAGATTCTTTATGAGAACTAATCCGAAAATTAGAAGGTCAAGTAGCTGAGATTGCAACTGCCATAAAAAGAGATGCTGGATGTCTTCCCGGAAGAACTGATTTAAACCCGAGACGTCAAGTCAGTGCCGTAATGCTGCGCAGCGGGAAAAACCTCGCAGAAGATACTTGGAATAACTCAGATGTTGGAATGCCTGACGACGCCGACAAGACCGGGAAAAGCAACTCTCGTCCTATTTTTATTAACGATCTTGACCCAAATCCATCTCAAGAGAACCGGAAAACCACCGCTGAAAAGGCTAAGGAAAAAGCAATAGACTTAGAACTAGAAGAATATACGGAGATTAAGGATGAAATCGATCGACAGTACGGAACTGACGTCGATCGACCCAAAACACCTACCATCGATCGACAACCTGAAAAACCCGTCGATCGACGGTCTACTCAACTCGAGCCCATAATTGAAAGAGTCTATAGAACTTTACCCTCTTTTCCTCCTAAAACGCAAACTAAGAAATCATTAGAAAACACAATCTGCAAGAAAGCCTTAGATAAGATTACTGTCGAGATGTCCCTTAGTGATGCTATAAAAATAGCACCTTCAATTAAGAAGTATATAAAGGATACGACATCTCCAAACTATCCAGTTGCAGAACATAGCGTGATGATGATTTCAGAAGAAGTAAGTGCTATGATTAAAGGAGAAACTCCAACGAAGAGATCAGATCCTGGTTGTTTCGTCCTAGATTGTAAAATAGAAAACACGCGTTTCCCTAGATCATTATGTGACCTCGGCTCTAGCGTGAACCTTATGCCTTACTCTGTTGCAGTGACGTTAGGATATAAAGAGTTTATACCAACTCCGATCACCCTGGTTTTAGCTGATAGATCTATTAGGGTCCCCGAAGGAATTCTCGAAGATGGTCCCATAAAGATTAACGATTGCATCGTGCCTACGGATTTTGTTGTGTTGAAATACAGACAATAACCCAAAGACCCCCTCATTCTGGGTCGGCCATTCCTAGCTACAGCTGGAGCAATCATTGACGTCAAAGAAGGACGAATTAATTTGAACATAGGGGATATCTCGATGACTTTTGATATGGAGAAACTGATTAAGCGACCCCTAATAGATGACCAGGCCTTCTACATGGAAAAAGTTTCTGAGGATGAAAGAGACTCTTTCATAAACACGTGTTCAGACAACCCCTTAGAAGACACCCTTAACCACGTGGAACATGAAGTTTTCAGCATATCAGATAGGACAGACGATTACATGCGACTAATGGACGCTAGCATCGAAGTTGCAAACGTAGAAGAAAATGACGACTCCGAAGTTGTCATCGATCGATACCTTCAAGATACCGTCGATCGACAACCTCCCTCGCAATCAAATTGGTCTAAAGATAAAGCACCAAAGGTAGAATTGATCGACAACATGAAGTTTTCAGCATATCAGATAGGACAGACGATTACATGCGACTAATGGACGCTAGCATCGAAGTTGCAAACGTAGAAGAAAATGACGACTCCGAAGTTGTCATCGATCGATACCTTCAAGATACCGTCGATCGACAACCTCCCTCGCAATCAAATTGGTCTAAAGATAAAGCACCAAAGGTAGAATTAAAACCTCTACCCAGCGGTCTTAAGTACGCTTACCTTTATGACCAGTCCTACCCTGTTATTGTCAACACCAATCTCACTAGCGGAGAACTTGCTTTATTGCTGAATAAATTACGCAAGTACAGGAAAGCGATCGGGTATTCTCTCGATGACATTCCTGGAATCTCTCCCGATCTTTTCATGCATCGGATTAACTTGGAAGATGACGCTAAAACGTCAATAGAACAGCAAAGGAGATTGAATCCGAATCTAAAGGAAGTAGTTAAAAAGAAAATTATAAAACTCCTTGATGCTGGAGTTACTTACCCTATTTCGGATAGAAAATGGGTAAGCCCCGTACATGTTGTACCCAAAAAGGGAGGTATCACTGTACTGAAGAATGAAAAGGACGAACTCATTCCGACTCGTACCGTTACTGGTCATCGGATGTGTATTGATTATAGGAAATTGAATGCCGCTACTAGGAAAGACTATTTTCACTTCCCTTTATTTATCAGATGCTGGAGAGATTAGCTTATCACCAGTATTACTGTTTTCTTGATGGATATTCCGGATTTTTCCAAATTCCTATACACCCGGATGATCAAGAAAAGACAACGTTTACATGCCCCTATGGAACTTTCGCATATCGCAGAATGCCATTTGGTCTATGTAACGCCCCCGCCACTTTCCAACGTTGTATGATGTCAATCTTTACGGATATGATCGAGGACTTCGTGGAGGTATTCATGGATGACTTTTCAGTCTATGGATCAGATTTTAAGAGTTGCCTCGACAATTTATGCAAGGTATTGGAAAGATGCGAAGAAAAGAACCTTGTCCTAAACTGGGAAAAATGCCATTTCATGGTTAACGATGGTATAGTGTTAGGACATTGGATTTCCGCCGCTGGAATAGAGGTCGATAGAGAAAAGATTGAAGTAATGACCAGCTTACCTCCACCCAAAACTGTTAAGGACATGCGAAGTTTTCTCGGACACGCCGGATTTTACAGGAGATTTATACTGGACTTCAGCAAAATCGCTAGACCTTTAAATAACCTAATATGCAAGGATATTAAATTCGATTTTACCCCTGAATGCATGAAAGCTTTTGAAGATTTAAAGAAATCCCTTATCACTGCCCGTCGTACAAGCCCCGACTGGAATCTTCCTTCGAAATCGTAATGCGATCGCGGCGATTTCGCAATTGGAGCAGTTCTAGGCAAAAAGAAAGATAAAAAAGCTACATGCCATTTACTACGCCAGCCGCACGCTTGATGAAGCACAACAGAATTACGCAACAACAGAAAAGGAACTATTAGCTGTAGTTTGCGCTTTTGAAAAATTCTGTCAATACTTGATTGGCTCACGAGTGATAGTTCAAAATGATCACGCTGCCATCAAATATTTAATGCAAAAGAAAGATGCTAAACCTCGACTCATACGCTGGATTCTACTACTCCAAGAGTTTGACATTGAGATTAAGGATAAGAGAGGTGTAGATAATGGAGTCGCTGAGTATCTTTCCCAGATAAGGATAGAGGATGATGTCCCTATAGACGATTTCTTTCCCACAGAGAATGTTGCACACATAGATACATCCTTCGTCGGTCAAATATCTCTCACATCTAAAGATCTATCGATCGATGAGAGAGATGGCATATCGGTCGATTCACGTAGTGATACATCGGTCGATGACGAGACTGATGTAATTTCTCATCTCCCCGATAACCAAAATCACGAACCCCCGTCTATTAAAATCAAATTCGGTTTACAAGTTAATGTTTCCGGTGATGAGATTAATCTCACACCTGAGGAATTATCACAACGGGAGGTAAACGCGATTGGTAGAAACTCGGATAACCGACCCTGGTATGCCGACATAGTTAACTATTTGGCAGCTGAGGTTGAGCCAGACGAACTCAAGGGATATATGAGGAAGAAATTTTTCAGAGAAGTAAGACGCTATCATTTGGATGAACCTTACCTCTATAAGCATTGTTCTGATGGCATATCTGGGCGATCGTATCGGCTGAAATTCGGACATTATTTACCAATGTCCGCGGAGCTGATTATGCAGGACATTTCGCTACCTTTAAAACGGTTTCGAAAATTCTCCAAGCAGGATTTTGGTGGCCGACCACTTTTCGCGATGTCCATGCATTTATAACCCAATGTGACAGATGCCAAAGACGTGGAAAAATCAGCAAAAGACATGAAATGAAACAAAAGTTCATTCTTGAAGTTGAAGTCTTTGATTGCTGGGACATCGATTTTATGGGACCTTTCCCGTCTTCATATGGAAACAAATATATACTAGTCGCTGTAGACTACGTATCCAAATGGGTCGAAGCAGTAGCTTCACCTACCAATGACTCATTTGTGGTTATTAAACTCTTCAAGAGTATAATCTTTCCAAGATTTGGAGTTCCAAGAGTAGTCATTAGTGACGGTGGAACTCATTTCATTAACAAAATCTTTGATAGATTGCTTAAAAAGAATGGTGTTCATCATAGAGTAGCTACACCTTACCACCCACAAACTAGTGGACAAGTAGAAGTCTCTAACCGGTAAATTAAGGAAATCTTAGAGAAAACCGTAGGAACCTCCAGGAAAGATTGGTCTAGGAAACTAGATAATGCACTTTGGGCCTCTGGGTTACAAAGCGCCGTTAGGAACAACACCATTCCACCTCCTTTATGGCAAATCATGTCATCTACCAGTCGAACTGGAACATAAAGCAGCTTGGGCTACCAAACTTTTGAACTTTGATATCAAACCAGCTGAAGAAAGGAGACTCATCCAGCTTAACGAGCTTGATGAAATAAGACATTTAGCTTTCGAAAATTCAAAAATCTATAAAGAAAGGATTAAAGCTTATCACGATAAAAATACCATATCCCGGCACTTCGAACCGGTTGATCAAGTCCTCCTTTATAACTCTCGATTAACTTTATTTCCTGGAAAGCTAAAACCCGTTGGTCTGGACCCTTCACCGTAACGAACGTTCAACTCTCCGGAGCTATCACCTTACAAAATGATAAAGGCCAGGAATTTACAGTGAATGGGCAACGAGTTAAGCATTATTGGGCAAAATTACCAGCGAAAGCGCTCATGGTGCTGTATTAACCTGATAATTAGTTTAATCAAGAAGTCGAGCTAAAGACTTAAAAAATTAAGCGCTGAATGGGAGGCAACCCATTTTATAAAAATGAATTTAAAAAAAAAAATTAATTAATTAAAAATCATTAATTAAAATTAATAAATTTTATTTAATAGTAATTAATAGTAATTTCCGTATTTTTTTAATATTAACATTATTTAGGAAATTTAGAAATTAGGATTTGTCTTTAAAGAGGACATTGATCGACGAGGCATTACTGCCATCGATCGATGCGGGCATATCGACGGTTAAAACACTTATTTCACTCGATATCAGCCCACTTCCTCTTCCACACTCACAAACGAAACCGAAAACAAAAACACCCCTTTTCTCTCTCGATTCTTGACGGATTTCTTCCGTTCTTCACCTAAATCCACTCGATTTTTCACTCTATAACTGTTAAATCCACTTCCGTAATCAACATTCAAGGTATGCACTCGAAATTTTTAATTTTTCGAAAAATTAGGGTTTTTCGTTTTGAGTTGGACTAGAACGCTTGATTTAGTGTGATTGAGAGATGTTTTTGTAGTTCATATTGCTTATCTAGAGTTCGGTTATTGATTTCTATGCCTTTGGATTCGTATAAACACGATTTGGAGTTGAGTGATTTTGCAGGTTTTGCGATTCGACATCGGTCGATATGAACTCGTTCGCATCGACCGATGCTCTCTTGTCCGATTGTTCCGACACGATAATATTGATCGATGTTCTGTATAACCCATCGATCGATATTACATTCTATCGACAATGCTAACTTTCTTTTCTTCTTGGTTTCAGATGAGCAGCTCAGAGACAAACGCACGAAACAGAGAACTCAAGTCGAAAAGGAGGTTCGACGAGACTAGCAGCTCCTCCAACCCACAGCGTCCTCCATGGCCTCGCGCCAAAAACACACCATTCGATGTCCCGGGCTATGATGATCCTAAGGCAGCGATCAATAGCAACGAGTGCCATCAGCATCCTCTATCCGATAACTGAGACGACTACGACAGCCTCTTCTACAATGCTTGGCTGGGAGTCTCTATCGAGCCCACAAAATTCCTCGACCGACCCATCCTAAAGAAGCTCAGGATCGAGGGAGTTATAAAGGACATGATCACACAGCTAGGACTCGGTACCATGCCCTCTCGCGCTTACGACCTCTACCCCGATCTCGTCCGCCAGTTCATGGCCATTGTCGACGTCACTTACAGGACTTCAGCAGTGAGGGTAGCGGGAGATGGCACTTTGACCTTCTTCGCCAGAGGGACACGCTACAGGATCACTATCACCGAGCTCTGTCGCATCTACGGTTTCGATGAGAGCATCGCCTCCTACACGGTCCCACCTTTCTCAGATTGATAATAAGATTAGTTAAGATTGTTGGCGAGATAATTTTGGTTGCTAAGCTAGGATATTGCATAATGTATATCTGTAAGAAGGAACCTTAGATGTGGAATGCAATATTATAGAGGTGATAATTTCAATGTTTCAAATCTGTGAGTCCCTGATGTTTTCAACCCTCTTCCAGAGAGATTGTCCGTTGGTTTAACTTGAGGACAACGGACAAGTCAAAAGATAAGTCTGGGGAGTTGATATACCATGATTTTCACCCGTTTTTATACATGGTATATAAAGGTTTTAAGATGTATTAAGCATGTTTTAGAGTCTTTTCAAAGCAAATACAGGTTTATTCACCTGATGGAAGGAAATTATACTTTTGGGGCATTTTGGAATGCTTTTACGCAAGGAAAATCGATCGACGCTTGAAGAGCAACATCGGTCGATCATAATCACTTACCATCGATCGACATACATACATGTGCATCGATCGATGCCCAGTCACACGAATGAAATCGCAAATTAAAAGATTTCATTTCCCAGAAGATCTATTATTTACAACTTAAGTCCCTAGCCGCCTGTTAGGCTATATGTACTAGGGTTTTGTATTATTTCTAGGCAGACACTTGCAAAGCCCAAGTTTTGGAGGAGGAGCATTTTGGCTACCATTAGGAAAGCTTAGGATTGGAGATATAGATCTGAGACTGCAAAACAGAGAAGATCTTGAACTCCTTTATTTCTATTACACTATCTATTTGTGTTCTATGTTTCATTTGAGTTTATTTCACACTATCATGACTTTGTCTCTCATGAATAAGTTTGAGTAAACCAATTGTTAGATTTAGGTTTCTCACCATGGTTGAAATTATGTACTGCTAATATGACTATTAAAAAGGTGTTTTGATTGTTCTTTCATTTCTTATGAACTTAATGCTAAAATTGAGATTGATCACCTTCATTTTAGATCTTAGGATTAATTGAGTCCAACTAACCGTTTCCCCTCAATACCTGAACCCATTTGCGTGATCTAACTAACTCAGGCGCAACGACAGTTGGTCTGAGAAGGTTAGAGAACAAGTTAAACCCGTTCGCAAAGCTCGCTAGAATAACCATCGATCGACGCAACTATCGTTCTATCGGTCAATCGTTACAAAGGTGTATCGGTCGATGTACATCAAGTCACATCGATCGACACTCTCTCGAGATCAAAATACGACAGCTGAGATCCGAGATCTAGCGAAGATAACCTATCCGGTTAAATCAATGTTTAGTTCGAAAACCATCAAACCCTTTAGTCTAAACTAAGTGCATACATTTTATACCTGAGATTTGCCTGAATCTAACTGCTTTCCCAATCTTGAAACCACTTCAATTCAATCTATTGAATCACTATTGTTTTCGATTTATCATTTACTGCTTTTAAAACTATTAAAACCTTTTAGTCTATCTTCATTTCTAATTATTTAAGTCTGTTGAGTAATCCTAGAGTCTCTGTGGATTCAATCCCTAAGTACTACATCTGAACCTCTTTTGATGAGAGTAACACTCGTTAGGGTAATTTGAGTGATATCAGCAGGTAAAAGTTAGTTCCTAATTTCTCTCTCTAATTTCTCTCTTGAGTCAAAGTCTGCTTCCATTGCAGGATCAGTGACCAAGATTGGACAGGCTTCCATGAATCAAGTCTTAATGGTGATTGCCACCAAGCCCTGTTCACTTCTTTTTGACATATATCCAAGAATTCTCTGTGAAGCAAGTCTTGAAGATTGCCGCCTCCAAGTCTCGTTCGAATTCTTTATTTGGAATCTTTATAAAGCAAGCCTTAATGGTTTTAGCCACCAAGTCATGTTCAGTTTCCACTTAACTAAATCCTAAGTCCGATTTAAATAATAAATTTCAGATTTTTTTTAAATAATAACTAATACTAATACTAACTACTCTAGGGTCAAAATGGAGAGAGAAAATTGTGATAAATAAATCTACATAAGGCTTTACCTTCCAAACTTGTATGAAGAATCCGATTCAATGTATACCAAGCCCCAAGACAAGCAGTTATGTCAGGTTTAGTATTGGAGGTCAGCTTTGGTTCCTTAAACAATCAAGGCAAGTGTGTATAGTTGACAGGTTGATCCACTTTAGCATCTTAGTACTATCTGTAATCAGTAAATCTAGAATGGTGCTAAAAAGTGGTTAGACATTCAAGTAATAAAATCATAGTCCCTTTCACATAGCTAAGCATAATTAATAAAAAAATCTTTTTATAAGAATCAGAATAAATTACATTGTCCCAGTGTAACACAGTCGGAGTTATGGTGGAAATAAATCATAAGTACAAATGTAACAAGTTAGGAAGATAAACCTGACCAGACTGTGAATCGATCGATGTGCATAGGTATGCATCAATCGTCGTGTGTGTGTGTATGTCGATCGATGTTGACGTCTCGTCCACAGTCGATATGTTGGTAATCATCCTACTTGGGTCTTGCAATAAATCTGAAAGAATAAATCTGAAAATCTACTTAGACAAGGGCGTTACCAATCTGTACCTCAAGGTTTCTTATGATGCCTCTTGAGCTCCTTTCTGAAAGATCCACGAAAGTGAAATATTCTGATGAGGGCTCTATTTTCAGACCCAGCTGGTCTGCCATAACCTTAGGTAGGATACTGACTGATGCTCCTGTGTCACAAAGTGCATGGGGAAATTCAATACCCTTTACCAGACATGGTATTGCAAACTTCTCAGGATCCCTCTTCTTCTTCAATGTGATCCTTAGTTTCATCCTTTTCCTGACATGATGAAACATTCTCCTAATGTCCTCCTCAGTTTCCTTAGTCTCTCTGAAGAACATCCACAACTGGTGTGTGAAATAAACTTCATCAAATTGTTTCTCCACTGGGATTCTGAGGACTCTCTTAGTGAAACCATCCATCCCCTTCTCATTACCTTCCCTCTTAAGGTTCTTATTAATCTTCTCCTTCCTTTTCCTTGACACTCTTCCCTCAGTTGCCTCATCAATTTGCATAGGCCCTGTTGTAGTGTATGAAGGGTTGGTTGTAGGTTCTGGTGGGTTTGCTAAAGATTTAGGTGGTGGTCTGAGTGCGTTGATTCGGTTACTATCAATTGATGGTAATCGCACTCGGTGGGTGAGAGGTGTCTGTCGATCGATGGGAGGTGAGGGGGGTCGATCGATGTCGGTCTCTCTTTGGCGATCGTTGGCTGGCTCATGCGGTCGATCGATTTTGAGGTCGATCACTACACTCCACAGTCGATTCGGCAGACGACGTCGATCGTTGTCTAGAATAATCCGTGGATCGATTTTCGTCATGGTCTGTCGAGCGATGTGAATCCATTGACATCGGTCGACACCAGTGTGATCCGCCGAAGCTCATGGAGCTTTCAACTTAGAAGTCGCCTTCTCCAAGCTTCTCATGCTTCACAACTTGCCAGAAATCATCATCCAGAAATCATCATCTCTCTAGCCAAGGCTTCTTGCCTCTTTACAGTGTCTCCAGTCTGAACCACTTACATTTCAAGCTTCCTCACTTGAGTCCCTAAGGTCTCAATTCTTGTGTTCAGACTATTGTAGGCAGAATCTATCTTCCCATTGAAGTCCACAGTGAGTTGCTGCTGTCCTTCCAGAACTCTGTCAAGCAGTGCTTCATTCTTGCTTTCCTGAGTCTGTGGTGGTGGATTCTGGTAGTATGAGTTTCCATAGCCTCTGCTGTTGTTGCTGAAAGGTTTCTGGAATTTTGAACTCCGGTTACTCCTCTGACCATTGCCATAGAAGTTTCTGTTTCCATCCTGGTTTCCAGATCTCTGAAATCCAGTACCTCCAATGTAGTTCACATCCTCTTCTCCTTCCATGTCTACAGCTACTTCTCCTTCATCTGAGCAGACCTGCTTCCTAAGGAGCTCATGAACCACATCTAACTTTGCTCTAACATCGTCCATCTGCTCCTTTCCTAGGGATGCAACAGACTTCTTCCTCTCAAAGTCACTATTATTCGTGCTGCTGCTGTTTGCTAGATTTTCTATCAGTCTCATAGCTTCCACCGGATTCCTGGTGTTGAAGTTTCCCTCGCTAGCTGTATCAAGAGCCATCTGATACCTCAAGGCGATACCTCTGAAGAAAGTGCTCAGCAGTTGCACTTTATTGAATCCGTGGTGTGGGCAGTCTCGCTGGAAGAACTTGAATCTGATCCACGCATCTTTAAAAGACTCTCCAGTCTCCTGCGCGAACGTAACAATTTTGCTCCTCAAGTCTTCAGCGCGTGCCTCATCAAAGAAGTTTCGCAAGAAAGCATTCTTGATGTCGGCCCATGATTTTAGAGATCCTGTGGGTAGCTGCTTAAGCCAGTGCATCGCTAATCCAGTCAGAGTATACTTGAAGAGCATGCACAATAGGTAGTCCACAGGGACTCCATCCATACGAATAGCAGCGATAAGATCCTCGAACCTCTCCAGGTGTTCCATAGGATGCTCGGTAACTCATAGTAGGGTATCTGCGACACGAGTGTGTAGTACTGAGGCTTTAGCTTGAAATTCTCCTTCTGAATCTCTGGAAGGCGAATAGCTGATATGTTGGTGTAGTACTCGTCTGGACGATTGTAGTCGGCCAGTGCCTTTGGTGGAGCAGCCTCTTCTACAGGTTGAGCAGCTCCTGTAGCATCAACATCAGGGATTACATTCCCCTGAGCGTCTAGTTTCTGACCTGTTGCATTACGCAGATGACCATCCTGGTCATACAAGTCTCCATTCTCATCCTGTCTGAGAATAACAGTCGGTCGCAACCATGTTCGCGACTGAGGATCGATCAATGTATGCGGTGTAGGACCGATCGATGTCGAACGAGGTATATCAGTCGACGATGAAGGTCGGGTGTCGGTCGATGGTTGGGAACGAGAATCAGTCGACGTGAAAGCTGCTGCGTCGAGTGATGTGGAACGTTGACCTTTGCTTTTCGTGCGTTCCAGGTGAGCAGGATCTTCTGAGAATAGCAGTTGTTTTTCCTTGTTGCTTCTGGTACTGCTGGGCATGCACCTGAAAAGACAAGAAAAAATTTTGTGTCAGAATGGGGGTAAAGAAAAAGAAAAGAATTATTAATAACACTAAATCTAATGGCGATCAAAGCTCCCCGGCAACGGCGCCAAATTTGAAACTACTCAAATTACCCTAAGGAGTAAATTACTCTCTCAAATAAGAGGTTCACAAGGAGTTAGGGAACCTATAAAATCTAGTAATTTATTAATTCTAAGTGTTTGTTGTTTTATGGTTTTAAAGTAAATAGCAATCCTAATTGACAAAGTCTATTGCTCGACTAACAAGATGATTTGGGGGTGTAACTTATTGAAAAGGTATTAGATGCAGCGTTTCTAGTCAGGTGTTGGAGATTATAATCCTATAGATGTCTATCAGTTGCATGCCTGAGATATTAGAGCTCAACCCCTTAGACACAGTGATCAGCGATGGCAATGTTTCACTGGTTAACTAACTAGATTTTGGATCTCAACTGTCGTATATTGATCACAAGAAAGTGTCGATCGATACGTCTTTCACAAATATGATCGATTGTCAGAAGACAGTATCGATCGATGCTTCTAGTTAAGCCTTAGGTGTAAGTTGATATTGCTCACTAGCTTCCTAGTTCAGCTGTAGCCTTTTTCCAGTTGTCTAGTATGACATATTAGGTTCAGGACTGGATGGTCAAGGATGCTTGACTCATGCAGATTCCTAGATTCAATATTCTAGGTAGCTAATCTAGAACAAGCATTTAGAACAATCAATCAATGAATACCACAACTTAGCAATCTATAGTTGGGGCTCATCCCTCTAACCTCTTTGAACCCTGAATCTAACAAGTAAACTACTCAGACATAGCTAAGCAATTCATGATACAAAATATAGATAAAAATTGGATATAATAGAATAGATGAATCAATGGAGTTCCAATCACAAATCTCTCAATGATCTTCTCTCCTAAGAATACAATGGTGGCTGAAAAACTCTGTAAAACAATGTCTCTTGCCTCCAAACACTTACGCAAGTATATAACTATTAGGTTAAAAACTCGTCAGGGGTAATCTTGTAATTTGGTGAAGTCTTGGGTTTAAAGTCGGCTGGAACCAAGTCGCGCACTCCGCGTCTTGACATCAATGATTCTATAGGAATATCGATCGATACACTTTCTGAAACGTCGACCAATTATTCTATTGGAATATCGATCGACGCTTTTTGTCAAGCGTTAATGTATGGGTTGAATGTGCTCACTAAGCTGTCTGGATCAGCTCTCGCCTTACTCTTAGCAAGTCTTAGCTCAATTAGGATGGTTTCAGGGTGAGATGCAAGCTATCTCTTATGTCTAGAACTCCTAGGGCAAGTCTGAGGTAGCTAATCTAGAAGCAGACATTAATGACAATCCTAAAGGTGAATATCACAACTTAGCAATCTATAGTTGGGGCTAATCCCTGATAACCTATTAAAACCCTAAATCTAACAAAGAGAACTACTCAGACATGGCCAAGAAATTCATAACAACAATTAGGTATACAAACTACATTAGATAAATAGATAGATATTAATGGAGTTCCAATCACAAATCTCTTTGGATCTTCTCTCCAATCTACTAAAAATCCTTAAAACCTTTTGCTGTGAAATTAGTAAATCAAGAAAGCCAACTTTGCCTCTAACATATTGGCAAAGCTTATATAATTAGGTTAAAACTCGTCAGTGGTAATCTTGTAAATAGGTGAAGACTTGGGCTCTAAGTCGGCTGAGACCAAACGGGCTTTTTGTGCGCTTTGCTGTCGATCGATGTCACGATGTGAACATCGATCGATTATTCTTCCTCAATGTCGACTGATGGTCGTGCTCGATGGTCATTTCGGGTGCATACTCCAAATATTTCCATAATGCTCCAAAATCATCACTTTCCTCCAAATCACTCCTGATCCTATGAATATACTAAATAGACTCTATAATATAATAATTAGTAGTTAAAACACTTATAAACTATGGCTAAAAGTGGGTCAAATCCATGGTCTATCAACTCCCCCAGACTTACCCTTTTGCTTGTCCTCAAGCAAAACATACATGCAGTCTCTCTGAAAGAGGTTTGAAAACAGCAGGGACTCTCATAATTTTAAACTTAGAATCAACACCTTAGACAGTCCTAGTCTCAGAAGCACATTATGCCATATCCTTGTCTAGCAACCAAGTTCATCTAGTCAACAACTTAACAAATCATGTTTGACAATCCCTCTACCAGCCCCAATTCTTACATAAATAAAGTGTAGGCTTTACCTTGGGGATAACGATTGTTGGGGTCAAAAACGGTCACGACGAAGTTAACGTCCAAATCTACGCAATATATAAGTATGACTCTCCGCAACATAACTTTTCGAGATAAAGTTTCATCTCGAACTTCATTTAGATCAAACATAAGCCATCGGAAACATACCCAAACCAAGTACGGATAAGTTCGAGTATGACAATCGGGACACAGACAAACCAAGCTTGGTCATTGCGCAACTACCGCACATGCACGCTGTTCGGTCGCTACGTAACGACCAAGCTCGAGCCAAGCTCGGTCGCTACATAGCGATCGAGCTCGGCCAAGCTCGATCGCTACATAGCGATCGAGCTCGGCCAAGCTCGATCGCTACGTAGCGATTGAGCTCGGCCAAGCTCGGTCGCTACATAGCGATCGAGCTCGGCCAAGCTCGATCGCTACATAGCGATTGAGCTCGGCCAAGCTCGATCGCTACGTAGCGACCGAGCGTCCGTCCCACTCGGTCGGTACGTAGTGACCGAGCTCTTCCGAAACATCGATACGACACCAGTCCATGCATTCTTGTCAAACCTTCGATGCTATCTCCTAAAGACCGTAGCGAACTCGGTTCATATTTTCCGCCATTCTAAATCATCGATCAAACTTTGCGGTTAAAACCGCGGAAAGTTTGTTCTTTATCAAAAGAAGTCGAGTCGGAAGACGGCCCGAAGGGACCTAAAACATGACCGTAGCACGGTTTACGCTTGGCGCGCAAGGAAGGATAAATGTCAAGTTTCGGTGGATAAATACAAAATTTTTGAGGATAAACACGAAGATCGGAAAAAATGGAATATCTCCATTTTATGCTATGACGGCTTAAGGGCTGAGGAGTAAAAAAGCGTAAACCGACCTTGGAGCGAGTATATAAGGAGTTCTAGGCGAGAGGCATGGGGAGGAATTTTTTCAGAGCAAACTTAGCACATAGAGCAATTTAGGCAATTTTCCGTTTTTTGTTATTTCGAGCTGCGACTCAATTAGGTTTAGCCGTCTTAGGGTTGCTAGAACTAGGAATCTCTCCGACAGCTCTCCAGCCCAGGCTTATACCTTGTTGTAAACACTTATACGCAAATTCGGAATAAGATCTAATTTGCTCTCTTTTCGATTTCACATACTTTATCGTTGTTATTCTCGTGCTCTGATTGCTTGACGTGTGGTAATTAGCAGATATCCGGGTCCTCTAGGAAATTAGGGTTTTCCTAGTTTCCTTATTTAAACGGAAATCGACAGTGCGAATTTCGGTTCCCACAGTTTGGCGCTAGAAGGAGGGGGGGGTACGGATCAATCTAACCCGCAAAAGCCACATCACGCTCAATCAGACATGTCAACTAACGACGCGGATAACATGCAGACTCCTCTTAACGGAGGAAGCAGCACCGATCTCCACACTCCAGCAGCGGACGTATCCGCGGCCAACGCAACAGCCAACGCCGCGGCGCTCGAGGAGTTTAAAAAGATGTTCGCCACGTATGAAAAAAGGTCGGAAGAACAGGATAGGCTCGTGAGTACCTTAACCAAACAGGTTGAAACCTTAACGGCAAGGACTCGAGCAATCCGACCCCACGGAACCACTAAAGTCCACGGGAAAAGACTCGACTTCGCTACCCCACTCGATAGATCTGGAGTTGCGCGAGAACGACCTTCGGATCAAAACCCTAGCTAGAAATCTCTCGTCGAAAAATGGGAACCCCGAAAGTCCTCCGCCTCCTACAAAGGATTCGGAGGATAATGATGTCGAACGCGTTGACTTGGATCCTAGCGATGTCTCCAACGACACCGATGAGGACGTCGACAGACATCCAAGAAGGACCAGAAGCCGATCTGCTTGGGAAAGCTCTCCGTTCGACAAACCAATGACGGAAGAGGAGGAAATCCTCTATTGGAACGAACAGGAGGAGCTGGCTGAAAGGCAAACCGAGCTCACTCGCAGTAAATGCCGACAGGCACGGAATTCTACTGACGAGATATTGGATATCCATGATCTTCGCGACAATATCACCAAGACTGCGGCAGAAGTAAGAGCCATACAGTCTCAAATCCATCATGCTACTAGCGCTGCCCCCAAGATCGACAGGCTGCTGGAAGGGGCTCGGAAGACCCCCTTCACCACTCGCATCTCAGATATGAGGGTGTCCGATTCGGGAAAAATCAAAGTACCAAAGTACGATGGTACAACCGATCCAAAGGCGCACCTTCAAGCTTTCCACATTACGATGGGAAGAGCGAGACTGAAGGATGGCGAAAAAAACGCCGGCTATTGCCGCCTGTTCGTCGAGAATCTGGAATGAGCAGCCCTTGAATGGTTCGCACGCTGATACCACTCTAATTAACCTAAGGAGTGTTACTCTAATCAAAAGAGGTTCAGATGTAGTACTTAGGGATCGAATCCACAAGGAGCTAAGGAACAATTAAATCTAGTGTTTATTAATTCTAAGAGTTGTAAATGTTTAAATGAAATAGCAATAGTAACAAGTGAAGTAAATAGTAAATGTAAATTGGTTGGAAATGATATTAGATGGAGGGCCACTATTCAGGTGTTGAAGATTATAATATCTATAGATGCCTATTTGTTGCATGCATGATATGTTAGAGCTCAACCGCTTAACTCAGTGATCAGTTGTCACATGTTTCACTAGTTAACAAACTAGATCTCGTGTCTCAACGGTTAGTATGTTGACAACGAAAGAGTGTCCATCGATGGTCCTATAGGGACGTCGACCGATACACCATTACCTACGTCGACCGATAGTCAGTTGAGGACATCGATCGACGGGTTCTAGCCAGGCCTATGCACGAGTATTATATGCCCTATTAAGATATTAAATTGGTGGCTAGCCCTCTATAGCAGTCCTAATATGATAGATATATGTCAAGATGTGATGACAAGGGTGCTTGAGTATGCAATCCTATGATCATGTTCTAGTTAGCAAGGCTAAAACAAGCAATGAATACAAATCTATCATGAATATTACAACAAGGCAGATCTATAGTTTAGGGCTAATCCCACAAACCTATCTGAACCCTGGATCTAATAAATGAACTACTCAGACATAGAAAAGCAATTCATGACAATGAAGAAATGGGAATTCATAGTATAGATGAAAAGAAATGAAAACAAGGAGTTCCAATCACAAGTGATCTTCTCTCCAAAACTCTCTCTTTCTCTCTCAAAGTAAAACTGTAAAGAAAAGCTCTCCTGCCGTCAAAACACTTAGGCAGTATATAATCTACTAGGTTAAAAACTCGTCAGGGCATTTTCGTAATTTGGCTTGGACTTGGGCTTCAAGTCCGCTGGATCCAAAATGCCGCATGTCCAATGTCTCGACATCAATCGATGGTACTTGTGTACATCGATCGATATTAATCTTCATTTGTCGAGGCATCTCATGGTGTCGATCGACAGCACTGGACGCATCGATCGATTGTTCTTCCTCTCGTCGACCTCTACATGGTCAGCTCGGATGAAATGTCCTTTAAGCTCCAAAATGCTCCAAAGTCATAGCTTTACTCCGAAATGCACCTGAACCTGAAAACATACCTAGAAGAGTAGAAAACATAGATATATATATAGTAAAACACCTATATACCATGGATGAAAACGGGTCAAATCTAAGGTATATCAACTCCCCCAGACTTACCCTTTTGCTTGTCCTCAAGCAAAACATATAGGCAGTCTCTCTGAAAGAGGTTTGAAAATATTAGAGACTACAGATTTTAAAGCATAGAAATATTTTCCTCAACAATTTTGCAACCACATCTAAAAAGTCCTAATCACAGAAGCACACTATGCAATATCCTAGCTTAGCAACCATTTCTAACATAACACAACTCAGCAATTCACGTCTGACATCCCCTCTACTGACTTCATTTCTTAGCATAAATATAAAGTGAATGCTTTACCTTGGGAGTATCGATCATAGGATTCAACGATTTCAGACAAGTATCTGGAACTGCATGTAAAAATTAGTTCCTAATTTCTCTCTCTCTAATTTTCTCTCTTGAGTCAAAGTCTGCTTCCATTGCAGGATCAGTGACCAAGATTGGACAGGCTTCCATGAATCAAAACTTAATGGTGGTTCCCACCAAGCTCTGTTTACTTCTTTTTGACCTATATCAAAGAATTCTTTGTGAAAGCGAGCCTTGAAGATTGCCGCCTCCAAGTCCCGTTTCGAACTCTTTTATTGGAGTCTTTATGAATCAAGCCTTAATGGTTTTAGCCACCACGTCCTGTTCAGACTCATCCTAAGTAAGCAATAGATCTTCTTTTTTTTTTTTTAAATGGGAAATAAATCACTAACTATTCTAGGGTCGAAATTTAGAGAGAGAAAATGTGATAAATAATCTACACAAGGCGTTACCTTCCTGACCTGTGTGAAGAATCCGATCTCATGTATACCAAGCCCCAAGACAAGCGGTTATGTCACGTTTAGTGTTGGAAATCAGCTTTGGTTACTTCATACGGTCAAGGAAAGTGTGTAGTTGATAGGTTGACCTGCTTTAGCATCTATAGTGCTATCTGCAATCAGTAAATCTAAAATGGTGCTAAAGATTGGTTAGATAGTCAAGTTTAAATCAATATAAGGTTATAGTCCTATTTTCAATAGCTAAGCATAATTTATTAAAATTCCTTTTATATAAGAATAAAATAAATTATATCAGTAAATCTTCCCCCAGACTTACACTGTCTCAGTGTAACTCAGCCGGAGTTATGATGGAATAATTCATAGGTACGAAATGTAACAAGTAAGGAAGATACATCTGACCGGATTAGATATCGATCGATGGGAAAATGTTGCATCGATCGTCGTGTGTTTGTCTATGTCGAGCGATGTCGACGTATCGTCGGCGGTCGATATTCAGTTCCGCCTACTTGGGTCTCCTAAATCTGAAAGAAAGAAAACAAAAGTAAATAAATGGTAGCTAATAAAACCAAAATAAAATACCTAATAGTGGGTTGCCTCCCACTCAGCGCTTGGTTATAGTCATTTAGCTTTACTGTGGTAGTGATTGGCTATTTGGTGGCTAAACAGCTGCTTGTTGGAAAACAAGCATCCACGTCATCTCTGCACATTGGTTTGAATAACGTCTGGAGTGCCACGTTGCTGTGAGAATAGGTTGTCAGGTCCATTGGCCACTTGAAGGATATCTGCTATGTCCTCTCTGGACACTGGTAAGATCCTTCCATCTATTGCACGTGCGTTGACATCTGGGTCCTTGAAAATACCAAATTCATCAGGTGTTAGGAAACCGTAATCAATGTTTGCATTATCATTTAATTTAGAAATAGAAAGATTAGGTTTAAGAGTAGTATCGATCGATGTTGATACAGATGCATCGATCGAGGGCAGAATAATTTCTGCTGAACTTGTGTTCTTGAGATGATTGCTCTTCATGGATTTTCCTGTTGATGTAGACGGAAGAGTGTTCATCTTTTCTGCTTGTGTGTCTGCTCTGGTGTGTGGAGGTGGTTTCAGGGGTGCAAAATGTTCTAAATAGGTATCTATAAACCTAGTTGGAGAGGGAATATTCTCCTGCTCCTGGATTTTTGCTGCGGTGCTAATATCGATCGATGTTCCTGTATGGAGGTTGATCAATGTGAACGGTTAATTTGCTGGACGAGGGTGGGTATCGACCGATGTGGAGTGCACTTCGTCGAACGATGTTGGAAACGTGTTGGTGAACTTATGTGTGTCAAATCTTTCATCCTGCAAAGACATTTCTATTGCACGTTCTTTCCAGTAATCCTCATCGTATTCCTCGGTATGTTCCTCATTAGGTGAAGTAATTACAGTGTCAACTTTAAAACTTTCATGGAAACCACTGTCTGCCCAACTGCCTATGGAATAATCATCACGTCCTCTCTCGCTTGGAGGTTGGAAGGCAAAATGTGGGTAACAATGGTTAGGTAGAGCAAAATGGTCAACCGGCTGATCAACGTCGAGCTATGTGTTGTTGCGGTCATCGGTCACCATTGACTCATTGGAATCGATTGATGGAAAGGTGTGGGTGTCGATCGATTCCGAGTACTCTGTTTCGTACTCTGATTCGTACTCTGCTCCACAATGGCATGCACCAATGAAGCCAAGTTCTTTCCCGTAATCCACAGAATTAATTATTTTTCTCATAGGACGGATAGGGTCGTAGTGGATGTTGGGGTCTATCAGCGTCAGACACAATTTGTTTTTGTTCATGTCACATACAACTCCTATTGTAGCTAGGAAAGATCTTCCAAGCAGAAGTGAAGAGTTCCTGTTAAGCTTGATGTCCAGGACATGAAAATCTACCGGGAGAAGGGCATTACCAATATGTACCTCCAGAACTCTTATGATACCTCCTGATCGTTTTTCTGAAAGATCCACGAAGGTGAAGGATTTTGTTGAAGGTTCGATGGTCAAACCAAGATGGTCTGCCATAATCCTTGGGAGGATACTAACTGATGCTCCTGTGTCACACATTGAATGGGGAAATTCAACACCCTTAACTACGCATGGTATTGCAAACTTCCAAGGATCACTCTTCTTCGACAATGTGATCATGTGTCTCATCTTCTCTTTGACATGATGAAACATTCTCCTAATGTCCTCCTCAGTTACCTTTGTTTCTCTGAAGGACATCCACAAAAGGTTTTTCGATTGGGATTCTGAGGATTCTTTTAGTGAAACTATCCATCTCCTTATCGTTAGCTTCCCTCTTAAGGTTATTAGGAATTTCCTCTTTTCTTTTCCTTAACCTTCTCCCTTCAGTTTCCTGATCTTCTTGAACTGGTTCTGGTGAACTATTTAAAGGGTTGGGTTTTGGTTCGGGTGGGCTAGCTAATGGTTTCGGTGGTGGTTTGAGTGCGTTGATATAGTCATTATCGATTGAGGGTAACCGCACTCGGTATGTCAGAGGTGCCTATCGATTGATGGGAGGTGTGTTGTGACGATCGACGTCTGACTCACTCTGTCGATCGATGGTTGGGTCAACCGATCGATCGATTTTATCATAGAAAGGGGAGGGTGGGTGAGGATGCTTAGCTGCAAATTCCTCATGAGTTACAATTCGAACTGCATTGCATTCCGTCGATTTAGCGGACGACGTCGATCGATGACTGGAGTAATCCGTCCATCGATCTTCGTCATGGTCTGTCGATTGACGCGTGTTCATCGACATCGGTCGACACCATTGGGATCTGCCGAGACTCATGGAGCTTTCGATTTCGAAGTCTCCTTCCTCAAGCTTTTCATGTCTCACCACTTGCCAGAAATCATCATCTATGATGGCATTTACGTGGTGTTTTCCTTTGTCAGCTCCTGCCTCTCTAGCGAAAGCTTCTTGCCTCTTTATAGTTTCGCCAGTCTGAATCTCTTGCGTTTCAAGTTTTCTCCCCTGAGTTCCTAAGGTCTCGATTTTGGTGTTCAGATTGTTGTAGGCGGAGTCTATTTTACCGTTGAAATCCACGGTGATTTGTTGTTGTCCCAACAGTACTCGATCAAGCATTTCTTCGATCTTTCTTTCCTGAGTCTAGGGTGGTGGATTCTGGTAGTAGGAGTTAGAGTAGCTTTTGCTGTTGTTCAAGGGTTTTTGAAATTGTGAACTCTGGTTACTTCTTTGACCATTTCCAAAAAAGTATCTGTTTCCGCCCTGGTTTCCAAATTTTTGGAATCCGGCACCTCCGATGTAGTTCACATTTTCTTCTCCTTCCGTATCTGCTACTTCTCCTTCAGCTAAACAGACTTGCTTCTTAAGAAGCTCGTGCACCACATCTAACTTAGCTCTTACTTCGTCCATCTGTTCCTTCCGATAGAGCTCTGAGACTTCTTACGTTGAGTCAGTGTTTTTGGTGATGCTGCTGTTAGCAATGTTTTCGATAAGTTTCACAGCTTCTAACGGATTATGAGTAGTGAAGTTTCCTTCACTCGCCGTATCAAGAGCCATTTGATACTGTAAGGCGAGACCTCGAAGAAAGTGCTTAGCGGTGCGCCGTTAAATCCGTGGTGTGGACAGTCTGCTGGAAGAACCTAAATCTAATCCACGCATCTTTGAAGGACTCTCCTGCCTCCTGCGAGAATGTGGAAATTTTGTTTCGAAGTTCTTCAGCGCGGGCCTCATCGAAGAAGTTTCGTAAGAAAGCATTCTTGATGTCGGCCCAGGATGTTAAGGATCCTGTGGGTAGCTGCCTAAGCCAGTGCATCACTTCTCCATTCAGCGTGTATCTGAAGAGCTTGCACAGCAGGTAATCTTCGGGGACTCCTTCCATCCGAATAGCAGCGATTAAATCCTCGAACCATTCTAGATGGTCCATAGGATGCTCGTCGCGGTAACCAGTAGGGTATCTGCGACGCGAGTGTAGTATTGAGGCTTCAGCTCGAAATTCTGCTTACGGATCCGGTCGAATAGCTGATCTGTTAGAATAGTACTCATATGGGCGATTGTAGTCGGCCAGTGGTTTCGATCGAGCGTCCTCGTCTACAGGTTGAGCAGCTCCTGTAGCATCAGCATCAGGGATTACAGTCCCCTGAGCGTCTATTTTCTAACCTGTTGCATTACATAGATGACCGTCCTGGTCATATAAGTTTCCGTTCTCGTCCTATGTTAGAATAATAACGTTTACCATTTTTGACGACACGGTCTCGATCGACGTACGCAGTGTAATATTGATCGTTGTCGAATGATTTGGATCAATCGACGATGAAGGTCTGGTGTCAGTCGACAGTTGGTTGTGAGTATCGATCGACGACGAAGTTGTTGCGTAGAGCGATGTGGAACGTTGACCTCTACGGATGGTGCGTTCCAAATGAGCAGGATCGTCTGAGAATATCAATTCTTTCTCCTTGTTGCTTCTGGTACCGTTGGGCATGCACCTGAAAAAAACAAGAAAAAAATTATGTTAGAAAAGGGGTAGAGAAAAGAATAAGAATCAGTAAAACTAAATCTAAGGGCGATCAAAGCTCCCCGGCAACGACACCAAATTTGATACCACTCAAATTACCCTAAGGAGTGTTACTCTCATCAAAAGAGGTTTAAATGTAGTATTTAGGGATCGAATACACAAGGAGCTAGGGAACAATTAAATCTAGTGTTTATTAATTCTAAGAGTTGTAAATGTTTAAATGAAATAGCAATAGTAACAAGCGAAGTAAATAGTAAATGTAACTTGGTTGGAAATGATATTAGATGCAGGGCCACTCTTCAGGTGTTGGAGATTATAATATCTATAGATGCCTATTTGTTGCATGCATGATATATTAGAGCTCAACCGCTTAACTCAGTGATCAGCTGTCGCATGTTTCACTGGTTAACAAACTAGATCTCGTGTCTCAACGGTTAGTATGTTGACAACGAAAGAGTGTCGATCGATGGTCCTATAGGGACGTCGACCGATACACCTTTACCTACGTCGACCGATAGTCAGTTGAGGACATCGATCGACGGGTTCTAGCCAGGCCTATGCACGAGTATGATATGCCCTATTAAGATACTAAATTGGCGGTTAGCCCTCTCTAGCAGTCCTAATATGATAGATAGATGTCAGGATGGGATAACAAGGGTGCTTGAGTATGCAATCCTATGATCATGTTCTAGTTAGCAAGGCTAAAACAAGCAAATTTAGTATCTTAATAGGGCATATCGTACTAGAGATGAGACGAACAAATTGTCCGAACGCGACCACCAAAACTATAGATTTGCTAAGTTGTGGTATTCATTGATAGATTGTTCTTACTGCTTGTTTTAGCCTTGCTAACTAGAACATGAACCTAGAAATCTGCATGAGTCAAGCATCCTTGACCATCATGTCCTGAATCTAGTCTATCATACTAGGACTGCTAGAAAAAGGCTAACCGCCGATCTAGAAAGCTAGTGAGCATTATCAACCTGCGCCTAGGGCTTAGCTAGAAGCATCGATCGATATTGTCTTCTGACAATCGATCGACATTGCGAAAGGTGTATCGATCGATATCCCTATAGGATCATCGATTGACACTTTCTTGTGATCAAAAGACTAACCGTTGAGATCCAAGATCTAGTTAGTTAACCAGTGAAAAATTACCATCGCTGATCACTGTGATTATGGAGTTGAGCTCTAATATATCATGCATGCAATTGTTAGGCATCTATAGGATTACAATCTCCAACACATGAATAGAAACCCTGTATCTAATACCTTTCAAATAAGTTACACCCCCAATCATCTTGTTAGTCGAGCAATAGACTTGCTCAATTAGGATTGCAATTTACTTTTAAACCCATAAAATAACAAACACTTAGAATTAATAATTTAACTGGATTTAATAGGTTCCCTAGCTCCTTGTGGATTCGATCCCTAAGTACTACAATTGAACCTCTTATTTGAGAGAGTAATTTACTCCTTCGGGTAATTTGAGTGGAATCACTTCTCAACCTGTAGAAGAGGCTGCTCGACCAAGGGCACTGGCTGACTACAATCGTCCAGATGACTACTACGCCAACAGATCAGCTATTCGACTTCCAGAGATTCAGAAGCAGAATTTCGACCTGAAGCCTCGGTACTACACACTCGTTTCGCAGATACCCTAGTTTGGGTTACCGCACAGCATCTTATGGACCATCTAAAGAGGTTCGAGGATCTTATCGCTGCTATTCGTATGGATGGACTCCCCGAGGACTACCTATTGTGCAAGCTCTTCAAGTATTCTCTGACTTGAGAAGCGATGAACTGGCTTAAGCAGCTACCCACAGGATCTCTAACATCATGGGCCGACATCAAGAATGCTTTCTTGCGAAACTTTTTCGATGAGGCACGCGCTAAAGACTTGAGGAGTAAAATCGCTACATTCGCGAAAAAAGACTGGAGAGTCTTTCAAAGATGCGTGGATCAGATTCAAGTTCTTCCAGCGAGACTGTCGACACCACGGATTCAACGAAGTGCAACTGCTGAGCACTTTCTTCAAAGGTATCGCCTTGAGGTATCAGATGGCTCTTGATACAACTAGCGAGGAAAATTTCAACACCAGGAATCCGGTGGAGGATGTGAGACTGATAGAAAATCTAGCAAACAGCAGCAGCACCAAGAACACTGACTTTGAGAGGAAGAAGTCTGTTGCATCCTTAGGGAAGTTATGATGGACGAAGTTAGAGCAAAGTTAGATGTGATTGATAGACCATGGATTTTATCCACTTTTAACCATGACCTATAAGTGTTTTAATATATATTTACAACTATATAGAGTATATTTAGAGTATTTACAGGTTGATGTACGTTCTGGAGAAATATGGTGATTTTGGAGTCTTTTGAGGTGCAGAACTGCACAAAAGTGTCAGATGTCCAGCTAGAGCTGTGCGTTAGCGTTCCAATAACCATGACCTTCCACCCGTTAGATTGATACAAGATAGAGCTGTACGTTAGCGTTCCAATGCTACCGGTTTGAGGTAAATCAGCATCTGGTAGCACAAGTTATGCATGTTTTACTGAAGAGTGGTCAGTCTGCCTCGCGAGAGGAAGCTGTCGAGAAGAGGAACGAATTTCGATCGATGCAGAACTCTTGACATCGATCGATATGCCTGCCAGAATGCGGGCCGATCATATTTTATGACCGACAGAAGCCCAGAAGCAACACAAAATTACCATAATACCCTTGGACGACTTAAAACCCTATTTATGTGTTTTCTAAGCCATTGTTGACGGCTACGCTATCTAAGCTTTCTTTAATTCTTGTTCTAGGTTATGAGAGAAAGGAGGAACTCCTTTAGAGTCCTCCTGGAACTCCATTGTTTTGGTTTTTATATCTATTGCAATTTTATTATCTATTCATATATGATTTTCTTGACAACTTCATGATTGAGTAGATCCACCTGTTAGGTTTAGGGTTCAAATAGATTAGAGGGATTTGCCCCAACTATAGAATTGCTTAGTTGTGATATTCATTGATTAATTGTTCTTAATGCTTGTTCTAGCCTTGCTAACTAGAATATTGAACCTAGGAATTTCATGTGTCAAGCATCCTTGATCATCCTGGTCCTGAATCTAATCTGTCATGCTAGGACTGCTAGAGAGAGCTAACAGCTGATCTAGGAGACTAGTGAGCATTATCATCCCTCGCCTAGGGCTTAACTAGAAGCTATCGATCGATATTGTGAAAGGTGTATCGATCGATATCCCTATAGGATCATTGATCGACACTTTCTTGTGATCAAAGGACGACAGTTGAGATCCAAGATCTAGTTAGTTAACCAGTAAAACATTGCCATTGCTGCTCGCTGTGATTAAGGAGTTGAGCTCTAATATATCATGCATTTAACTGTTAGACATCTATAGGATTATAATCTCCAACACCTGAATAGAAATCTTAGATCTAGCAACAATCCTTCCGTCAAACAAACTCCTTGCCAATCTGAACAATCGTCTTGTTCAACTTGTTTACTGCTTTATTACAGCTTTGCATTTACTACTTTATAAACTATTAGCTTACCTTAATCAAACTGATTAGATTAAATTGGTTCCCTAGCTCCCTGTGAATTCGATCCCTAAGTACTACAACTCGGCCTCCTATTTGAGAGAGTATAAATCACTTCTTAGGGTAATTTGAGTGATATCAAATTTTGCTGTTGTCGGGAGGTTTGATCGCCATTAGATCTTGTTTAGTTAGATTTAGTCTAGGTTTTAATACTGTTAAAAAGCTGATAATTTTTTTCTTATGTTTCAGGTACATTCATCTTAGTACCATGAACAACAATGAAGAGAGAATTTATGGGTTCTTCAAAGAAGAAGCCTGCTGATTCACGAACGATCCGTAAGTCTACGAGGGAAGAATCGATCGACACCCTCCAAGCAGCATCGATCGACAGCGTGAACCAATCATCAAATGACACTATCCAACTTGTATCGGACAACACTGTTCATCGAGATACTGTTCATCTCACGTCGATCGAGACTGTTCATCCCGCGTAGATCGACACTGTTCATCCCGCGTCGATCGACAATGTTCATCCCGCGTCGATTGACATTGTTCATCCCGCGTCGATTGACATTGTTCATCCTGCGTCGATCGACATTGTTCATCCCGCGCTGAACGACATTGTTCATCCCGCCGATCGACAATGTTCATCCCGCCGATCGACAATGTTCATCCCGCTGAACGACATTGTTCATCCCGTCGATTGACATTGTTCATCCCGCTGAACGACATTGTTCATCCCGCTGAACGACATTGTTCATCCAGCGTAGATCGACACTGTTCATCCGACACTATTCATCTGGTGAAAAACGACACCACCTGCGGGGAGACAGAGAAGATCGAAGTGCTCATACTTAAAGTTGATGATAATGGGATGTTAAAAGACGAGGAAGGTCGCACTCGCAACAGCGCAGGACAGTTGATTAATGCTCAGGGTGCTGTGATCCTTGATGTGATTGCTGAGATGAATGACTTTGACCTGAGCCGAGAGTGGTATGATTGGGTAGGTCAAGACCCCTTCCAGGGACTTCCTCACCAAGATCCTAGAAACCACATCGAAGAGCTTGAGGATCTCGTGTCAAGGGGTGAGCAGAATGAAGTGTCTGAATACCACATGCTCTGCAAGATCTTCCCTTATTCTATCCCTGAGGATGCATTTAGATGCTTTAGTCAGCTGCAACCATGATCTCTAACCAGCTGGGATGACATTGAAAGAGCCTTCCTTTACAAATGTTTTGATGATGCTGAAGCAACTCGAGAAAAGGAGAAAAATGATAAATGGGACAGGTTCTTGGCATCGTTAGATGCGGAGTATATGATTCTAGTACTGCTGCTCGACGACATTATGGCAAAAAGGGATGAACAAAATGTGTTTGGAGAGCTGAGCAGAATAGAGGAAGCTGGTACTAAAGACCCGACCTCAACGTCGATCGACAACTTGATCTCAACGTCGACCGACATCACGACCTCAACGTCGACCGACATCATGACTTCAGTGTCGATCGATGTTACAACCTCATCATCGACCGACGATGTAGACAGAGAAGTCACTATGGAAGAGCTGGAGGAATGGCTGGAAGATATGGATCAAAATTCGAAGAAGAAGCCTGATGACGATCAGCATACTTCAAGAGGAGATCTGGATACTTCAAAGGCTAGCACCGGTCGACACCAACCTGATGAGATCGATCGACAACCACTCCACATCATCGATCTACACCCACCAGACATCGATCGACACCGCCAACCATTTATCGATCGACACCACCCACCTAATATCGATCAATGATCATTGCTAGAAGTTCCGCCAGGTTTCATATTTGAGATGGAACCAACTGAGGAAAGAGTGCCCGAGACTGAGGCCTCACGCAATGCTGACTCCAAACATCTGAGACCACTTACATGCGCAGAAGAAGCTGCTGGGCTTCACAAAAGAGTGAAGGGGATACATGATCCTGTGAGGATTGTAGTCCCATGCGCTGTGGTTGAAGTTGAATCTCCTATCCCACCAGATAGAATTATGCAGCTCAGTCCTTACATTGGGATACTTGATGATCCTCTACATGCAGAAGCTTCTCAGAGAGGGTTGCGATTTAGAGATGAAATCGATAAAGACCCAGCAGAAGCAGCATCGATTGACACCGACCAAATACCATCGAACGACATCAACAAGCCAGCGTCGATCGACATTACCACTTCACCATAGATCGACACTGGACGTGTATCAGAGCTGAAGAAATTCGATGTGTGTGGAAATCTTAGGGATGGAGACACCACCACGCGATCAGACAAGTCTGGGGGAAGAAGAGGAGGAATTGGAAGAAGAGAAAAAGGATCATGGGTGATTCTCAGATATCATTGATTCCTCGCTTCTCAGATGGTGTCAGGAAATCCAGAGTGCGCAGCAGATGCTTCTCAACTCCATTTGCAAAGGTTTGAACCCTCCTTATTTCTGAGATGATAGACAAAGGAGAAGAGTCTATGGAGGAGGCTTTCACACAAGAATGATAAAGCTTTAGAGAGTAGAAATTGAGACTTGTTTTGGAGCGAGTTCTCATCCTCATCCGGACTAAAACAGATCTCCAAATTCGAGCTAAATGACTATAACAAAGTGCTGAGTAGGAGGCAATCCACTATTAGGTAATTTCTTTCAGTTTAGTTTAGATTGTTATTGATTGAAGTTTTTATTTGTTGCAGGTAAAAAAAAATAAAAAAAGAGATGAACAGTAATGACGATACTGTAGCAACCGTACGATCGACACTGTAGCAGAACACTGTTCATCGGGAAATTAAATCTATAATTGTTTTATTAGTTATCTATTACTGACTTTTAGTGTTATATTTATATTAGGTAAAAGGAAAAGTTACAAGGAAAATGAGTTATGCATCAGCATCGACTGACACTTGATCATTGTCGCTCGACAGAGCATCACAAGTATCGATCGCCACTTAGCTATGTTGATCGACACTCACATCATTGGCAGGTATACTCGAGAAACCTTGTTAAATATAGTAATTATGGTTTATTTTCCCCACCAATCTTAGACTGTATAACACTGGTCACAGTGTTGTTTAAGTCTGGGGGAGGTTCTACTAATATTGTATTTTAGTTAACTATTTACAAAAAAAAAAAAAAAAGATCCGAGCAGACGATTGCTCAGCACATTGACCGATGAGACCAGCACGATATTGATCGACAGCACTTCATATACATCGATCGATTGTTGTCTGACCACTATTTAGCACCATTCCATACTTACTGATTGCAGATAGTATTAAAGATACTAAAGTGGATCAACCTGTCAACTATTCACACTTGCTGAGATTGTTTGAAGGAACCAAAGCTGACCTCCAACACTAAACCTGACACAACTGCTTGTCTTTGAGCTTGGTAAACATGGGATCAGATTCTTCAAACAAGTCTGGAAAGTAAAGCCTTGTGTAGATTTATCACCTTTTCTCTCTCTATTTTGACCCTAGATTTATAGGTAGAGATATTTATTTTCATATATATATATAGAATAGGTGTTAGCTAGGTGGAATCCGAACAAGACTTGGTGGCTACAACCATTTTCATAAGGATTCCACTAAAAAGAATTCGAACGGGACTTGGTGGCGGCAATCTTCAAGGCTCGATTCATATGAATTCTTGGATATAGGTTAAAAATAAGTGATAAGGACTTGGTGGCAACCACCATTAATGCTTGATTCATGGAAGCTTGTCCAATCTTGGTCAATGATCTTGCAATATAAGCAGAGTTTGACTAAAGAGAGAAATTAGTAGTGAGAAAAGATAGGAACTAACTTTACCTGCAGATCCAGATCCTTGTTTGAAAATACTTGCATCATGTGATTGATACTCCCAAGGTAAAGCCTACACTTTTATTTATTTTAAGAAATGAGGTTGGTAGAGGGGAATGTCAAACAAGATTTGCTAAGTTGTTGGCTAGGTGAATTTGGTTGCTAAGCTAGGATATTGTATAATGTGCTTTTGTGATTAGGACTTCTTATATGTGAATTGCAATATTGTAGAGGTTAAGATTCAAAGATTTAAGTCATGCGAGTCCCTGCTGTTTTCAAACCTTTTTCAGAGAGACTGCCTGTTTGTTTTGCTTGAGGACAAGCAAAAGGGTAAGTCTGGGGGAGTTGATAGACCATGGATTTTACCCACTTTTAAACATGGTCTATAAGTGTTTTAATATATATTTACTACTATATAGAGTCTATTTAGAGTATTTACAGGTTCATGTACGTTCTGGAGAAATATGGTGATTTTGGAGTCTTTTGAGGTGGAGAACTGCACTGACGTGTCAGATGTCTAGCTGTGGATGAAGACCTTCCATCGTTAGATTGAGCTCATCTTTTGATACAAGATAGAGCTGTGAGTTAGCTTTCCTATTCCACATATTTGAGGTCAATCAGCATCCGGTAGCAGAGGTTATGCCCATTTTACTGAAGAGTGGTCAGTATGCCTCGACACCTCCATAAAAAAACACTACCTTATCTATTTGTCCTAACTACCCTATTCTTCCTTCTAGCCAAATAAGGAAACCTCCAAAATATTTAGGAAATTTGTCCTAAATACCCTATTCTTCCTTTTAGCCTATCAACGCCATATAAAAACACTACCTTATCTATTTTATAGTTTACTTAGTTTTGAGAAGACAAGTTTACTTTTGATTTTTGCTTTTGTAAGGGCTGACGGCTTCATCTTTCTCATAGAGAGGAACAACCTCAACCCTAGTTTATTTCTTCTCAATCATATGATGTGTATTTCAGTTTCATCTTATGTTATTCCCTGCATCATGATTGAGTAGTCGACTGTTAATCTACGGTGATAGAATGCATATTGCAACTGAGCATAGGTAGGTTATTATTTATTAAGTCTTCATTCATTCATTGTTAAATTTTTACGCTAAACTGATCATCTAGCGTTTGAGCCTAGGTTAACTTGTGCATCAAAAGTGTCATAGATTGCTAGATCTTGCATGAATGAGCATTGTTGGGGAAAAAATACTCAGGTACTGAATTCCTTCAGACCCCAGGCAGGACACCGGCCTCTTGGTCCCCACTGGGAGGCGCCCTGGGTCCCCGCTAGGAAGCACTACGGGTCCGGTCCCAGGGACCACCCCCTTCCTCCGGGAAAAGGAAAAGTTCCAATAAGGAGAACCTTCCACATTTCCGAATAAGGAAGAGTTTAACTTAGTCAAACCAACTAAGGCCGACCTCAAGACAAAAATATAAGGGGAGCCTTGTAGCATCCCCGATCCTGGATAGGATCGTCCAGACAGACCTTAGTGCGAGGAGACCCACCAGTCAGGTCACATGACCTAGAGACAAGCGTGTCATGGTCCAAAACGTGGTTAAGGGAATCAGGTAGCTGGAATTTAACCAAAATAAGGCAGAGGCAAGCTCAAATGAGCTGGACAAGCGAGCCGGTAGCTGGACGAGGTCCGGGTGAAGCTTGATGAAGTGAATGATCAGAACGGATCATGGGAAAACTATGTCTAGGTCTGGGAATAGACCAAGGGACTTACAAGGATTGAAGAAGATAAAGGAAGCAAGCTGGACACAGTGTATAACAGCTGGGCGATGCAGTAAGCAAGCTCGACCAACTAAGTGAAGTGTAGTGCAGCTCGGTGTAGCTCACTGAAGTGTAGGTCAGCCCCCTGAGCTGGATGGTCTAGCTCACTTAGCTGGGTCAGCTGGGGATCAGCTCAACTCAGCTGGACTGAGTGTTCAAGTCCTTTGCAGTTGGGCCGGGTCTGGACAGTGGCCGGGCCATGTGGGCGACCCGTGTGTGCCGATGGGCTGGTTGGCTCTTGGGATTGAGCCAGGAGCTTGGACAATCCGTGTGGGCTTGTTTTTGACATGTCCAGGAGTGTTTTGACAGTTCCAGGACGTCTGGTAACTGCCAGAGGCGAAAGGTTGTGATCTGGACCATTGATTAAATCAATGGCCAGAAATAATACCGAAAGGGTGCAACCTTTGAAAAGGTAACTGCCCCATCTTCTATAAAAGGCAGGCAAGTCCGTGCCGTTGCAGGCACGCCAGGGCTTCCTCCTACACCCTGAAACACAAAGAAACACAAAGAAAAGACAGATAGTTGGTCGGATTCCCAATCCAAGAACCATGGTGATGTGAAGGCCACAAAGAGGCAGTTTTGGGAGAGATCAAAGGGGGGAAGTTATGAACGACTTTCTGGTGGCTTTGATCCGTGATGTTATCACCTAAAGCATCCTCCAGGGCCTGATAACATACGCAAATGGTAAGAAAAGAAGGTAGATGATCGGAATTCATTCCCAAAGGCCAAGACAGCCTTAAGGGCAGAGGTGTGTAGAAAGGCAGTTTCATGGAAGTGCAAGGGAAGTTATGAACGACCCTGTGTTGGGTTTTCACCACTGATGAACACGTCCTAGGATTCTTCTACATCTTGGGAACACACGAAAATATTCAGGAGAGAAGGGAGAAGGCCGGACTTCACTCTTATAGGCATGAACAGCCTTGAAGGCGGATGCAGTGTAGAAACTGGTTTAATGGAAGTTCCATGGAAGGGATCAGAGGTGCAACCCTTGAATGGATCTTATCAATACAGGAGGTATGTGATAAGGATTGATAGAGGCGTGCACTGGAGGAGCATGGCCGAACATAATAAGGAAAGGCACTTGATCTAATCAGATCATGTATAAGGTAACTGATTTTATAATTACCTTCAAGGTTATGTTTTTGTCTCTTGTGGTGCGGTTAAGGCCAAGTATGGCACGCCCCTTGAAGACCATATGTTGTGATGTAAACTAAGGATCCAGGACCCTGAGATAAGGGGCGGATCTTAGTTGATCTAACACATCCATGTGGGATAGAAGTTAGAGGCCACTCATTGGATAGTAATCCATGGTGGATTATGGTGTGTGTTAGTTCTGATCATGGTGTGAATCAATAATCCGAATCATGGAGGAGACACATGGGGACCCTAGTACATGAAGAACCATGTGGAGTGCAAGGTCCAATTCATTTGGAACCAGCAGCAAGCCGTGGAGGGGAGTAAGGCCAGTACTAAGTGGCATGGACCACAAGTATGGGGCCGGTGTGTTTATCAAAAGATGGCCGTGTGTAATCTGATCTTGGGCAAGGATGGATGACCTGATCCATAGGTGATGGATCAAGGTGTCTGATCTGATTGATTGAGGGATGCACCGGTTGTAAGAGCAAGATTGATCGGGTTCATTGGGACATGGTTCCTTGGCGGTTAGGTAAGTGTGAAGATTCATCAGTTCTGAGTCATGTGGTGGTTGGTTGATTGACTTTGGATCTGATGGGCATTATTAGCTCATGAGAGGACTTGGCTCCAGGGGAGCATACGCTTAATACTTGATAGCACTGAACCATGGCCTTGGCCGATTCAAGGGTGATGTCCATGGCCTTGGCCGGACTGATCATGATCGGGATCCACATGATCTGGGTCGATTCATTGGATTCCGATTATGGAAATCTCTCAGTTGGGATTTATCATGAGTTTTCATGAATTTTAATTAATTTTTGGAGCACTTTTGGAAGTGGCCAGAAATGTAGCTGAAGACTCCCCAAAAGTACTTGGTCTGTGGGGATGGTTGGCTGAATGACTAAGTACTGAAGGCAAGAGTATATGCAGGTATAAGAGAGCTGTACGAGTAGACGGAGAGCTGTTCGAAGCAACCTCACAGCTCTATCAGCTGGGTCGAGACTGATTGGACCTCAAGTGAGGTGGTTCAGCTCAGCTAGCTGGATGAGCTAGCTAAACAGCTAAGTCAGCTGGGACAATGAGCTAACAAGCTCCGTGGATGTGGCAAAGGTATGATCTAGCAATGTTGCATAGATCTAGATAGAATGGTTAGGGGAATGGAACCTCAGATTTGTATGCCTTGATTTGGGTTCGGGATTGACCTTGGAGCTAGCTTGTAGTTGAGTATACTAACCATTAGCCGAGGTGATTCGACCAGACAAGTATTATATTGGCTGTAGACCAATGGTTAAGTAGAGAATATCCGCTGCGTATGAGTTGAAATGATCTAAGCTAGGGAATGACTAAGGTAGTCTTAAGCTAAGGTCTAAGTTAGCCCTTGCCTATGGGCGATAATATAGATAAAGGGCGAAATTTTGAGAGGTTCGGTCAGTGTATGGACCAAGCGACGTGAGGCACGACCGTGGCCTAGTCAGCCAGGATCGGGTCTTACAAGTTGGTACCAGAGCCAGGTTGATCCTGTTACTGACAGTGCTCAAAGATGTTGAGTTCCAAACAGAAATTATTTCTGAAAACTGAGATGACTTGGAACCTTAGCTGTGGTGAGCCAAGAGAGAGTTGAGGTAAGACTGGGTTACATGCTTGTGAATGGGGGAGTTCCAAAATGAGCCGGCTTAGCCAAGATGCACTCTCCAAGGGCAAGACCCTGAAAACAAAAAGGTTAGTATCTAGTATTTGGTTGTAATAGACGGATTGGAAAATGGACGCTATGCAATATGTTTGTATGGACGACCTGGACCAGGGAAGTAACATGGACCAGGGAGTGTCTTAGGTTGAAAGAAACGTGCAGTACTCTCTTGGAGGTTAGTGTTATCACTTGGTGGCCGTACAAAACAAGTGAGCATATGCAATGTGTATGTTGGTCTAAGGGAGACGCTACATGGCTAGTACATGAGTGGGCTTGTGATCAGATGGATCAGCTTGGACTCAGTGTAAGTCAAGGTAGGATTCCTTCAGATTGAGTGAATGGAATGGATCAATTCCAAGAGGAATTGGAAACACGATGTTAAGTATCTTAGTATGATGAGGATTGAGGTATACTATAAACACTTTTGTGAATGGTATGGGACGTTCACAGATGTGTGATGCTTTGGAGAATGGTATGGGACGTTTTCCATATGTGTGATCAAACCGAGAGCCTACTCATCTAAGTACTTAATGATCGGTGGTGTAGAAACACACATACTTTTCGATACTGGAGCTACACATAGTGTTGTGAGTCCAGGAATGGTCGGAGAGGGTTTGTTCCAGATGGGAACATGGGATTGTCTTGTCATAGTGAATGAAGCCGGTGAGCAGGTGATGGATTCACTAGGGCTGGAAAGAGACATCCTGGTATTGATCACAGTCAGGGTAATGCCTGCGGATCTGATTGTTGTCCGCCTTTAGAATCACGAGGTGATAGGTATAGACTAGCTTGGAAAGAATCGGGCCACCTTGGACTGTCACTGGAGTTGGGTGCAGTTTGAGAGTGGGTGTGGACCCCCGACCAGGTTCCAAAGTATTTGTCCGACCTCTGGATGCTTAGTGATATCAGCAATCCACGTGGAAAGGATGCTTGAGAAGGGTTGTGAGCCTTACTGGCCACAATCGCCACTAAGGAGGTTGAAGGGGCTGGTGACCCGGACAGGATTCCGCTGGTCAGTGATTTCGAGGACATGTTTTGGGCGCTACAGGGCATTCCCCCTGATAGGGCTGATCTGAACATAGCAGAACTGGAACCAGGGACGGTCCCAATGTCCAAAAGTCCCTATTGTATGGCTCCTGCCGAGATGGCGGAGCTGAAGTCGATCAAGTCCAGTGAGGGATGAGGATCGCAGCACAACCAAGTCGGAGATTGACCTATGGTTGGGGTGAGACGGTTGAGTCCTGGAGTGGACCAGAACCGCAATATGATCAAGTCCGACAAAGGATGAGGATCAGGACACGACCTACTCGGAGATAGACCTATGGTCGGGGTGTGACGGTCGAGTCCCTGAGTGGACCAGGACTGGAATATGATCACGTCGTAAATGGACCAGGATCGAAATATGACAAAGTCTGGTTTGGACTGAAGTCAAGTTGAGGCGGTTTAGTCTTGTAGGGACTAAGATCGTAATATGGCCAAGCTGGAAGAGGCTGTGGCTGGTTAAGGAATTATCCAGTAATTGGTGGCTGGAATCATAAACCTTATTGTCCGGGAAGGACTTAAGGGAACAAAACAATCTGTTAGGACTCATGGTAGAGTGATCAGTCTAAAGAGTGGAACATGTTCGCTAGGACTTGGCTGGTGCATAGAGTGGCTTAGAGATTGGTTGAATCTACTAAGACTTGAGTACGCAGTATGTTCCTAGGGACTGAATTTGATCTAGTCCTGGACTAAGATCTGAAAAAGAATGAAGTCTAGAGTAGACGACATTCTAAAGAGAGATATGGACTTGGTGTCTACAAGGACCGCAACTTGGAGAGTTGGGTCAGTGACACAAGGCATGTCCTTGTATGGGTGCTTGATGGACCACTTGATAAGATTTTGGGTTAAATATCTATCAAGTGGGGGAGACATGTATATATGATGATCAAGACGTGATCAGTGAGAAGGAACAAGGAGGGAGATGAAATGAATTGGTTTGGAAGAACCAAACGAGCATGCTCCATGTTCCGGATGCAAAAAGTTTGATTGGAACCTTGGTCTTGAGGTAGGGCGTCAGCACCACCGGATTCGAGGACAAATCCATTCTAAGTGGGGGAGACTTGTAGCATCCCCGATCCTGAATAGGATCGTCCAGACAGACCTTAGTGCGAGGAGACGCACCAGTCAGGTCACATGACCTAGAGACAAGCGTTTCATGGTCCAAAACGTGGTTAAGGGAATCATGTAGCTGGAACTTAACCAAAATAAGGCAGAGGCAAGCTCAAAGGAGCTGGACAAGCGAGCCGGTAGCTGGACGAGGTCCGGGTGAAGCTTGATGAAGTGAATGATCAGAACGGATCATGGGAAAATTAAGTCTAGGTCTGGGAATAGACCAAGGGACTTAGAAGGATTGAAGAAGATAAAGGAAGCAAGCTGGACACAGTGTATAACAGCCGGGCGATGCAGTAAGCAAGCTCGACCAGCTAGGTGAAGTGTAGTGCAACTCGGTGTAGCTCACTGAAGTGTAGGTCAGCTCCCTGAGCTGGATGGTCTAGCTAACTCAGCTGGGTCGGCTGGGGATCTGCTCAACTCATCTGGACTGAGTGTTCAAGTCTTGGGCAGTTGGGCCGGGTCTGGACAGTGGCCGGGCCATGTGCGCAACTTTTGTGTGCCGATGGGCTGGTTGGCTCTTGGGATTGAGCCAGGAGTGGTTTGACAGTTCCAAGACGTCTGGTAACTGCCAGAGGTGAAAGGGTGTGATCTGGACCATTGATTAAATCAATGGCCAGAAATGATACCGAAAAGGTGAAACCTTTGAAAAGGTAACTGCCCCTTCTTCTATAAAAGGCAGGCATGTCTGTGCCGTTGTAGGCATGCCAGGGATTCCTCCTACACCCTGAAACACAAAGAAACACAGAGAAAAGACAGATATTTTGTCGGATTCCCAATCCAAGAACCATGGTGGTGTGAAGGCCACAAAGAGGCAGTTTTGGGAGAGATCAAAGGGGGGAAGTTATGAACGACTTTCTGGTGGCTTTGATCTGTGATGTTATCACCTAAAGCATCCTCCAGGGCCTGAGAACATACGCAAATGGTGAGGAAAGAAGGTAGATGACCAGAATTCATTCCCAAAGGCCAAGACAGCCTTAAGGACAAATGTGTGTAGAAAGGCAGTTTCATGGAAGTGCAAGGGAAGTTATGAACGACCCTGTGGTTGGTTGTCACCACTGATGAACACGTCCTAGGCTTCCTCTACATCTTGGGAACACACGCAAATACCCAGGAGAGAAGGGAGAAGGCCGGACTTCACTCTTATAGGCATGAACAGCCTTGAAGACGGATGCAGTGTAGAAACATGTTTAATGGAAGTTCCATGGAAGGGATCAGGGGTGCGACCCTTGAATGGATCTTATCAATACAGGAGGTATGTGATAAGGATTGATAGAGGCGTGCACTGGAGGAGCATGGCCAAACATAATAAGGAAAGGCACTTGATCTAATCAGATCATGTATAAGGTAACTGATTTTATAATTACTTTCAAGGTTATGTTTCTTTCTCTTGTGGTGCGGTTAAGGCCAAGTATGGCACGCCCCTTGAAGACCATATGTTGTGATGTAAACTAAGGATCCAGGACCATGAGATAAGGGGCGGATCTTAGTTGATCTAACTCATCCATGTGGGATGGAAGTTAGAGGCCACTCATTGGATAGTAATCCATGGTGGATTATGGTGTGTGTTAGTTCTGATCATGGTGTGAATCAATGATCCGAATCATGGAGGAAACACATGGGGAACCTAGTACATGAGGAACCATGTGGAGTGCAAGGTCCAATTCATTTGGAACCAGCAACAAGCCGTGGAAGCGAGTAAGGCCAGTACTAAGTGGCATGGACCACAAGTATGGGGCCGGTGTGTTTATCTAAAGATGGCCGTGTGTAATCTGATCTTGGGCAAGGATGGATGACCTGATCCATAGGTGATGGATCAAGGTGTCTGATCTGATTGATTGAGGGATGCACCGGTTGTAAGAGCAAGATTGATCGGGTTCATTGGGACATGGTTCCATGGCCTGTTAGGTAAGTGTGAAGATTCATCAGTTCTGTGGTTGAATGACTAAGTACTGAAGGCAAGAGTATATGCAGGTATAAGAGAGCTGTACGAGTAGACGGAGAGCTGGTCGAAGCAACCTCACAGCTCTATCAGCTGGGTCGAGAGTGATGGGACCCCAAGTGAGGTGGTTCAGCTCAGCTAGCTAAACAGCTAAGTCAGCTGGGACAATGAGCTAACAAGCTCCGTGGATGTGGCAAAGGTATGATCTAGCAATGTTGCATAGATTTAGATAGAATGGTTAGGGGAATGGAACCTCAGATTTGTATGCCTTGATTTGGGTTCGGGATTGACCTTGGAGCTAGCTGGTAGTTGAGTATACTAACCATTAGCCGAGGTGATTCGACCAGACAAGTATTATATTGGCTGTAGACCAATGGTTAAGTAGAGAATATCCGCTGCGTATGAGTTGAAATGATCTATGTTGGGGTCAAAAACGGTCACGACGGAATTACCACCCGAAAATCCTCGAAGATCGTATTTTCGAAAGAGATAGTAAAAAGAAAGATATAACTTTCGTAAAAAAATAACCAATACGAAGTTTTTACGAAGAAGTATCCTTGAATATTGTTGGGGTAAAAAACGGTTGCGTCAAATTTAACATTCAAAACGTCCGAGGAAGAAAATAAGAATTTCTCCGATGAGTACTTTTCGAAATAGATTCATCCTTACGAAAAAGCTTTATGAAAGAATGAATCGAGAGGTCCGGCTTGCGGAACAGGTCGCTACGCATCGACCGAGCGATCGTTCGCTGGTCGCGCCGTGAGCGACCGAACTCGAGCAAAAGCTGTCGCATGCGTTTACCGAAGCGCTGGTCCCGCTGCTTCGCTACGTAGCGACCGAGCTCGAGCCAAAGCTCGGTCTCTACGTAGCGATCGAGCGCTCGTCCTGTTCGGTTGCTACGTAGCGACCGAGCGCTCGTCCCGTTCGGTCGCTACGTAGCAACCGAAGCGCTGTTCCGCTTCGGGCAGTAGCGACCGAAGCTCGAAATAAAGCTCTCGTCAGTACGAAGCGACCGAAGCGCCATTCCCGCCGTCGCTGCTCGACCCGGTTCGTCGCTGTGTAGCGATTGAACTCTTACTTAACATCGACACGACACCAATCCATGCATTCTTGTCAAATCTCCGAAGACCGTAGTAAGCTCAGTCCATGTTTTCCGCTATTCTAACACATCGATCAAACCACGGATTAGAAACCGTGGAAAGTTCGTTCTTTATCAAAAGAAATCGTGAAACTTGTCGAAGTCGGAAGACAGCCCAAAGGGACCTAAAACACGACTCGAGGCCCATCCTACGATTTCTTAACCAAAAGCCCGTAAACCAAAGCATGGTTTACGCTTGGTCCACAAGGAAGGATAAATGTCAAGTTTCCACGGATAAATACGGAAGTTTTGAAGATAATTGTGAAGATCGGGAAAAATGGAATATCTCCATTTTATGCTATGACGGCTTAAGGGCAGAAGAGTAAAAGCGTAAACCGACCTTGGAGCTAGTATATAAGAAGTCCTAGCGAGGAGCATGGGGAGAACTTTTCAGAGCAAACTTAGCACTTAGAGCAATTTAGGCAATTTTCCGCTTTTGTTATTTCGAGCGACCAATTAGGTTTAGCCGTCTTAGGGTTACTAGAACTAGGAATCTCGCCGACAGCTCTCGAGCCAAGGCTTATACCTTGTTGAACGCCATACGCAAATTCGAATAAGATCTTCTTTGCTCTCTTTTTCGATTTCTTATACTTTATCGTTGTTATTCTCGTGTTCTGATTGCTTGACGGTGGTAATTAGCAGATATCCGGTCCTCTGAAAATTAGGTTTTCCTAGTTTCCTTATTTAAATGGAAATCGACAGGCGAATTTCGGTTCCCACAGCTTACGCCAGAAGGAGGGGGATACAGATCAATCTAACCCGCAAAAGCCACATCACTCTCGATCGACATGTCAACTAACGACGCGGATAACGCGGCAAACTTCTTAACGGAGGCAGCGGCACCGATCTCCACACTCCAGTAGCGGACGATCCGGGTCAACGACAAGCCACACGCCGAGGAGTTTAAAAGATGTTCGCCACCTATGAGAAAAGGTCCAAGAACAGGATATGCTCGTGAATACCTTGACCAAACAGGTTGAAACCTTAACGGCAAGGACTCAAGCAACCGGCCCCGTGGAACCACCAAAATCCATGGAAAGCTCGACTTCGCTATCCCACTCGACAGATCATGAGTCGCTGAACGACCTTCCAGTCAAAACCCTAGCGAAATCTCCCATCGAAAAAGGGAACCCTGAAAGTCTTCCGCCCCGCAGGACTCGGAGGATAACAAAGCCGAACACATTGACTGGATGCTAGCGATGTCTCCAACGACACCGACGAGGATGTCGCATAGACATCCAAGAAGGACCAGCCGATCCGCTGAAGGCTCTCGCTCAAAACCAATGACGGAAGAAGAGGAAATCGCCTATTGGAAAGAACAAGAGGAGCTGGCTGAAAAGCAAACCGAGCTCACCAGTAAACGCCGACAAGCTCGAAATCCACTAACGAGATATCGATATGATCTTCGTGACTACATCACCAAGACTGCGGCGAAGTGAGAGCCGTTCTCAGATCCATCATGCTACTAGTGCTGCCCTGAGATCGATCGACTGCTGGAAGGAGCTCGAAGACCCCTTACCAGTCGCCGGACATGAGGGTGTCCAATCCGAAAAATCAAAGTACCGGGCACGATGGTACGCCCGATCAAAAGCACACCTTCAGGCTTTCCACATCGCGATGGGAAGAGCAAGACTGAAGGACGGCGAAAAAGATGCCGGCTATTGCGTTCTGTTCGTCGAAACTCTTGAAGGAGTAGCGCTCGAATGGTTCGCACGCCTTCGTCGCAACACCATTGGGAGTTTTTGACAGCTCGCATCGGAATTCCTCAAACAGTACTCTGTATTTATAGACAGAGAAACTTCCGATGTTGATCTCTGGAGTCTCTCCCAGAGGGAAGACGAACCCCTCCGTGAGTTTATCAGTTGGTTCAAGCTGATAATGTCCAGGGTCAGCGGGATAAGCGACAAAGTGGCCATCGACGCACTGAGAAAGACGCTCTGGTACAAGTCAAAATTCAGAAAGTGGATAACTCTCGACAAACCGCAAATGATCCAGGACGCCTTCCACAAAGCAACGGACTACATCATAGTCGAGGAAGAAACTAAAGTCTTATCGCAAAAACATTAGGCGGCAAGACCATCCTCGAGAGACGTGGATCCGAAAGGGAAAAAGAAGAACTCTCGTAACGACAAGTACGCCCATCAGGGGAAGATCTTCCGGCGATAACTATGCGATCAAACCGATCAAGGCCGACCACGGAAACACATGGACTCGCAATCAAGGGTATGACGAAAACACCTTCTGCGAAGTTCCACCAATCCCGGGACACCTACCACCAACTGCAAAGTCTTATCCTCGATTCTGATCGCCCTCCAAAGACGGACAGAAATCTGCCCGCTGAAAAATCCCCTCAACGAAACCAGCCTGGGGATAAACGCGGTAGGAGGCCAGACGACAAGGGAAACGATAACAATCGTCGCAGAGTCAACATGATCATCGGAGGATCGTAATACTGCGGCGATACTGTGTCGGCCATCAAGCTTCTTACCAACGGAAGGCAGAGTCGAGTGAAAATTGGCCTACATGGTCTCCTCCTCGAGATGGCCAAAATTGCTCGATCACCTTCACAGGAAGAAGCCGGCGCATCGACCAACCTCACTGCACTCGCCATAGATCTCGCCATACGAGATTTAGAAGTCGGAAGGGTACTCACGACGGGAAGCACGGTCAACATAATCATCCGCGACACTTCGCGGATGAGCATCGAACTCGAGAAGTATTCGACGCCAAAACCACTCACGGGTTTTCAGGCGACGATCGATGACTCTTGATCAATCCAATTGCCACCATGGCCAAGGAGATCACTAAAATCGCCGAAGTTCAAGGTAGTCGATCATCCCGCCATCTACAACGTGATCATGGGAACCCCATGGCTCAACGCCATGCAGGCAGTTCGCCAACCTACCACCGGTCTCAAATTCCCAACCCCAACCGAGTCGCCATCCGGGATGCCAAAACCAGTCGCTGCTATGCTTCCTCGCAGAGCACGTTAAGGCAAATCATGACTTCTGCAGCTGTAACGGCAAGGGCACGAAGATAAACCGATCTTCGCCAAAATCACCCCGAAAAGACGATTAAAATCGCCTACCGACGCAAACGCATCGGACATCGGCTCGACACAAGTCCGGCCCATGCTACAACTCAACCGAACATCCGAAAATAGTGTTGACCCAGCCACGATCGACATGGTCAAGGCGACATCGCGACGCTTCACCGAAGTAAGAACACTCGCGCATGAAACAGAACTACAAGATGGCTTGATCCTCAAAGGGGTATCGTGAGGCAGTTCCAAAAGACGAAGTTCAGCTATCCCCTCTAAAGGGAGGGTATGATAACGTGATACTCCCACTTAGAAAAATCTTCATTATTGTAATCGAAGTTTTAGAAACTTCAAAACTTTTACTACAATATACGCTGTCATTTTATCAAAAACGCTACGCTTCAAGAAACACAAAAGAAACTTTCGACACGCCTGGAAACATTAAGACTCTTGTTCCGGCCTCATCCGCCCGAAAATCGTAAAATTACCATCTTTCAAACACGGATACATCGATAATCCTCAAACAATTAAGTAGACGCCGCAAAAATTAAAATTCGAGGATAATACTAACCAATTGTCCAACGCCACCACCAAAACCTTACACCCTTTCGCCGATTGGCCCCAACGAACACGCCAGCCGCCTTAAACAAACGCACTGATCACTCTTTTGATCTTCAAAAACGCCCAACACAAGGACAAAAGCTACAACAAAACCCGAATTTTGGTTTAGCACTTCCAGTTTACTTTGAGAAGATGCTCGAAGTCGCACCATACAAGTCATATAAGCCGAACATATCGCGGACTTTAAATCGGTGCGAAGTCCGAAGAAATCGCAACAGGAAAACGAGCCGGCTAGTCACCGACAAACCTTAACCGAAATTAAACCTAGGTCTTGCCCTAAACCCAACGCTCTGGTCTCAAACATCTCAAGGCATGATATCTAAAAGATACAAGATCCAAAACCATGTCTCTGTTCAGATCTCAATGTTCTCGAAAATCGTAAACACAAGTAATTTTTACGAAAATCACGAACTAACTAACAGATCGAACGCCTAATCAGAATTAAATATGGTGACGACAACTCATATTTACTTTGACCCTATTCAGGAAAACTCAAAACGAAAACATTCATCATATAAATAAACGCGTAAAGCGTAAGGATTCAAAGCCACCAACGGCCAGTCCGATAAGCGATAAAAGGCCAAAACAGGCCCATACAAATCTTCACACTCGCCATAAACATAAAACAGAAAGACGAGCATCTTTCTTTTCGATAACTACTCCACCTCTCATAATCCAAAGTCAAAGTTCCCGGACAACGGCACCGAACACATCCGCTGACGATCCACTTCCTCGCCACCGCCGGAAACCCGGCGGAATCTCCTCGGTATCAGGATAAACCGATGGAATCCCGTAACCCTTGAATCCGCCGTCGATCGAAGGGATGAGTGCCACAGCGCGGCACGCTCGCTCATCCCACTCTTCATGAAGCTCATTTCCTAACATAGTCATGGCTCGCGCCCTCCAAAGACTTCCGACCGAACCGTGGCATTCACGAAATCACCCACCGAGGTAAAGGCATTCTTGAGATACCCATACTCAACCTGGAATTGAGAGGCACGAGTCTTCATCACCTCGACGATTTCCCTTTGCTTTCCTTTCCGCTTTGCGGATGGCCCGCGATGATCGCGTAAGTCATGCCTCTCCTTCAACATCTTGCCTTGCACGCTGAAGGAGATCTCCCGCTTTCTCTCCTTTGAAGCGTAGACCATGGCTTCTATGGTCCGCTTCGATGGTCGACCCCAGCAAGCTCAGGTTCTGCAAAATCGATTGACATGTTATAAAATATATACATAAGACAATCACCAAGAAATTAAAAAAAAAAACTAACCCCATTGATGAAGTCCGAAGAAGGGACCATTCCTAAGAAGATCCCTCACCGCAATGATGTCCTCGTGGAACGGAGCAACAGGATTGATGAAGGGATGATCGCTCGCAACCTCCGAGCAGCGAATGCAACTCTCTTTGACAGCACGCCTATACTGACAAAGAAGAAAAACTTCTTCCACGAAGTTGAAGTTTGAGATGAACCCTTGACCACCGACATAAAGTTCGAGGGACCAGCCTATGCCAGATCTTTGACGAGTTGAAGCCGCAAAGCGCTTCATAATGATCAACGGAAAGGGAAAGGCCATGCTCGTAACTCAGGATCAGAATCCCAATAAGGTGCTGAATGGCTAGGGAGTCAACTGGCTTATCGCAACCTCGAACGATCCAACACTTGACGAGGATTTCTGGATTAGGAACCATAGCACAACGCACTACTTAACGCTCATAGCAAGTGAAGTAACCTCTCGCTTTTAGCACACTCCCGAAGCGGGGAACCCGAACTCCACGGCCCGAATGTGATAGAACGATCTCATGATCGCGGAACTCATCGGTACTCCTGCTGGATCCTCTTCTCAACTGCACGGTGGTTCAGGACCGAACGACTTCTTTGGGAGGGTCATTGAACCATAATGAGCAACCCACCATGCCTCGTTCTCGCGGGATGTACCGAGTGAGGCACTAACTCCATCTTCGAACAATGAGCTCTTCGAAGCATCAGGACGAAGATCCTTTTTTCAAATCTTTTCTTGCTCGACATAGCTACACTTCTCTTGAGAAAATAGAGGAAAAGGGTGGAGAGAAAGAAAGAAAGTTTTTCTTAAGAAAGATCTTAGAGAAAGACAAGAAAGTGAAAAATTATGAAACAAGTTACTCTCTTCTTATAGGCATGCGATTTACTATTCAAGCTCGGACTTTTGATATTAATTCCATCCATCACTTAACTTGCCAAACATGCCTAACAGCTTCAGTGGGCTTTCCCGTCTCTCCTTGCTTAGATGGCCTTGGCCTTCGAAATGAACTCCTTGAGGTGTCCTTTCTAAGCAGCCCGCTGACCTTGATCTTTAGTGCGATGCAGTCCTCCGCTTTGTGACTGTGGTCTCGAAGTCGCACCAGAAACTAGGGTTCCGGAAAGAGTCGGTGCTTTCATCTTCTGAGGCCACTTGGACGGTTTGCCCATCTGCCTTAGAATATTGATCTGCTCCGCCTTGAGACGAGAGGTGAAAGATGTCTGGCGACATGGACACTGCCATCCCTTCGCCTTCTCAATCGCCCAGTTCTAGTATCTGCCCGATTTTGATTTCGAGTCCCTGGCTGGCCTTTGAGAAGGTTTCTCATCTCGCCGGTTCGGTCTGGTCTGATCGCCTGGGATCTGGTATTTGTTGCATCTTAGTGCGGCTGGCGACATCTTCCTCCCATTTTACCTGCGCCAAGGCTCGAGATGACGCCTTCCATAGTTTTGCACTGGTATTTGGTTAACTCTTTATAGAGGTCTCCGTCGAGAGCAGGCCTCTCTTGAATGCGAGATAGCAAGGATACATACAGCATACGGGAATAGCCACATTCTCTTGATTAAGCGGGCTATGTAGCCTCAAGGGGTTCCGCTAGGTCCTGGAGGGTTTCATGGAGGCTATCAAAGGTTTTTCCAGGTCCCCACTGCTGGCTAATTGTTCCACAAATATATCGCTGAGAACCGCGAAGGAGGCTATTGACCTGAAGGGTAGGTTGATATACCATTGTAGAGCCGGTTTGATCAGGGTAGAGCAAAACCCTTTGCACAAGCAGCTTCAGCGACCCTTTGGGAGTGCTACAGCATCCTTTGTCTGTATTAGCTTAACGGGTCGCCTGGATCAGTGGTGCCGCCATACGCTATTATGCTGGGAAAGGAGAACATCCTTAGCATCTCGATCAAGGTGATCTCATCCGTGAAAGGAGTATAGGCATAAGAGTCGGGGTTGTTTTTCCAGATGGGGAGCTACCCCTAGAAGCCTCTCTACCATGGACTGCATGGCATCAAGCCTCTTGGTGAACATCTGTTCCAGGTAAGCCACCATAGGAGATTCGCTGCTGCTCCATCATGTGCTTCCTTATCAGGTTCCGCTCAGATTCGCTATCTTCCACGCCGTAGGTCTGGGCCCGAGCCTCACAGATTGATGTGTCTCCTCCCGCCGTAGGTGGGAGATTTGCACCCGTTCCAGAGTTGGGTGTCTCCAGAGTCGGCATAGGGCGGACCTAAGCCCGGAATCGACGCTTGTTACTCGCCATGTTGAGGGCTTGGTTCTCGCCGTGGAGGTTAAGATTCTCCGATTCGAGCTGGCTGAGCTTCTCGGTGCTCTGCTCCAGTTGCTTTGAGTGTTCGTTGAGTTTCTCCTTCAAGCTCTGGAATTCGAGGAGGCCTAGGGATTGGTCTCCTCGAGTTTTATGCAACTCCTTACACTGACTGCACCATCGATTTGCCTTTAGAGTTTGGCTTCGTTTGGGTAGCTCATCCTGCCTGCCCACCACCATTATCACGTAGTTTAGATTACTCCCTCCTTCTAGCCAAACTGTTAGGATTTTTGTAGGATCTTTATGAGTACCACGAGCGATGGACAAGGCTGGTAATTGTATTGATTTGCAAGTAAGAAAGTAGAAAGAGACGCCTTATTAGATCAAAGACCTGGAACTACAACAGTTTGAGTAAGAACCCTAGTTCTAGCAGCCTAGCTCTAATCTCTAAGTGTCGAAGTGTCGATCCCATGCTTTAGGGTTTAGGTTCCCTTTATATAGTCTTCTTAAGGCGGGCCTTAGTTGGAGGACCGGACCCGAGTACTTAGAGATTAGACCTTCAGAAATATGTTCTCCTTATCGGAAGTTTTCCTTTTCCCGAGGGAAGGGCGGTCCCAGGACCGACCCGGTACTGTGAAGCGGGGAACCGTACCTCTTAGCTGGGACCCGGAGGTCGGTGTCCGCCCGGGTCCGGAGGAATTTAATACCTGAGTATTTTTACCCAGAATATCTTATACCTACACCTCAACCAGAAGATGACAAGTACACTAGAGATGAGGTCATGGAGATAATGAATAAACCAAGATAATGTACGACAAGGTGAGATAAACAATGTATAGACTCTTCTACCCTCTTGTTGGGGAAAAATACTGTATCATTTTCCTCCGAGTCCTAGCAGGACCCTGATCTCGGATCCCCGCTCCAGAAGTGTTCTGGGTCCCTAGTATCGAGTACCCCGGTTTTGGTTCCAGGAACCGCCTCCAGCTCCAAGAAAAGGCAAATTGCCGATAAGGGGAATCTTCCATATTTTTCCGAATATGGAAGACTTCCATCTACTCCAACCGACAAGAACCGACCTATAGACGACTATATAAAGGGAACCCAAACCCTAGAATAAGGGATCGACACTTTTATACTTGGAGATTATACTTAGACGGCTAAGGTTAGGGTTCATGCCAAAAATACTTGTAATCGCTTGCTTGTCTACTCAATAAAGATCTCTTCAAGTCTATTTTTCTAATCTTTCATAAAACCTTATGAAATATCTATAAATCTATACTGAAACACAGCTTATCCATCGCTCCATAGTAGTCACAAAGATCCTACACAGAAATCCCCTACCACCTATACATAACTTCATTTCTTGGATCAGCAAAATAATGGAGAAGATGTAGATAAAATTAGAATATACTGAATGGATTATTTAGAGGCAGCAAGATCACAGAACCAGAGTTGAAGAAGCAATCAAAAGATTTGTTGGTACCTAGTTTGAGATGTCCAAAGAAGATGTAAACACTTTTTTCCCAACAAGTAGTCACCTACCTCCATACTAGCCAAACCACCTCCAAAAGTCTTGCTAAATGACTATAATAAAGCTTAATGGGAGGCAACCTATTGGTAAGTTTTATTTAAGTTTCACTGTCAGTTTTACTTATTTTCAAGCACTTTGTTTCAGAAAAAGAAAGATCCGAGGAGATGATTGCTCTAAGCATCGGCCGATGAGAACCCATTGATATCGATCGACAGTACATTACAACCAACGATCGAACACAACTTACTTGTGTCGACACTGACATCAGAGATCAGGTATATCGTTCTCTTTGTTACATTAAGTACTTTTGATTTATGTTCTCACCAAACTTCGACTGAATAAACATTGGGGACAGTGTTGTTTAGTTTGAGGGGGGGGAGGGAGTTACTGATATTAGATTATTCTGAGTCTTATAAAAATGTTTTTACTTATGCTTTATTGAGTCAAGAAGGGATTATGATCTTATTAAAATTTAGTTACTACTCTAACCACTCTCTAGTACCATCTAGATTTACTACCTACAAGATGTATTAGATAGAAACACCGCAGTGTATCATGTGTTTCTTACATCCACACTTACTGAGAATGTCTAGAGAAACCAAAGCTTACTTCCATCGTTAATATACTCTACTTGCTTGTTTCTGGCTTTGTATAAATTTGATCGGAGTACTCTTACAAGTCTGGAAGGTATTAGACTTAGTGTCCATGGTTCTCCTTTGACCGCTCTTGGCAACCATATTTACAAAAGATTGAAATGATTTCTTGCAGTTCATAGGGTAGGAATGTTTCATGCAACCCCATTATTCTACTCTAATAGAATGATCACACATTGATTGGAAGTGAGGGGTAGATACACTATCGATGACATCACTATTCGCCTACAACTTTGCCTAGTAATACTATATATATTATATAAAAAATTGGAATCAAATCAGAGAGAAGAGAGAGGAAAACCAAAAGGGTTACTTGGAGTTCCAGATACTTGCTTGAATCGATTCCATGTGTCCTTTGATCGATTCCATGTGTCAAGAGCGGTATGTCAAGCTATCTGATATACCATGTATTTGACTCATTTTCATTCATGGTATATAAGTGTTTTACTATCTATATAATATATATTATATATTCTATCCTATTAGGTATTTCAAGTTCATGAGTATCTTGGAGTAAAGTGTTGATTATGGAGCATTTAGGAGCTTAAAGAGATTTCATCCGAGCTGACCATTAGAGGTCAATAAGAAGAAGAAGCAATCGCTCGATGCACATCCAGTGCGTCGATTGATAAAGAAGAGAAGCCTCACGATTGAAGATTATGATCGATCGATGTACATCCAGTACCATCGACGATGTCGCAGACGAGATGCTGACTTGGTTCCAGCTGAGTTTAAACCCAAGACTTCACCAAATTACAAGATTACCCATGACGAGTTTTTAACCTAATAGTTATATCCTAAGTGTGAGGAGGCAATGAGAGTTTTAGCCACCATTGTATTCTTACTTTCAGCAAGAGAGAGAGAGAGAGAGAGTTTTAGGAGGGAAAATCATACAGAGATTTGTGATTGGAACTCCATTGATTCATCTATTCTATTCTATGTAGTTTTTGTCTATATTTTGTGTCATGAATTGCTTAGCTATGTCTGAGTAGTTTACTTGTTAGATTCAGGTTTCAAATAGGTTAAGGGGATTAGCCCCAACTATAGATTTGCTGAGTTGTGATATTCATTGATTGATTGTTCTTAATGCTTGTTTTAGCCTTGCTAACTAGAACATGAACCTAGAAATTTGCATGTGTCAAGCATCGTTGATAATCCTATTATGAATATAATCTGCCAAGCTAGGACTGCTAGAGAGAGATAACCGCTGATCTAGAAGACGAGTGAGCATTATTAACCCGTGCCTAGGTCTTAGCTAGAAGCTATCGATCGATATTATCTTCTAACAATCGATCGATATTACGAAAGGTGTATCGATCGATATCCATATAGGATCATCGATCGTAACTTTTTTGTGATCAAAATACGACAGTTGAGATCCAAGATCTAGTTAGTTAACCAGTGAAACATTGCCATCGCTGATCACTGTGATTAAGGAGTTGAGCTCTAATATATCATGCATGCAACTAGTAGGCATCTATGATTATAATCTTTAACACCTGAATAAAACCATGCATCTAATATCTTCCAATAAAGTTACACCCCAACCATCTTGTTAGTCGAGCAATAGACTTGCTCAATTAGGCTATTTACTTTTATACCATAAAACAACAAAACACCTAAAATTAATAACTTGACTAGATTTAATAGGTTCCCTAGATCCTTGTGGATTCAATCCCTAAGTAATGCAACCTGAACCTCTTATTTGAGAGAGTAATTACTCCTTAGGGTAATTTGAGTGGTATCAATTTTTACCGTGTCGGGAGCTTTGATCGCCATTAGATTTAGTGTTATTGATTCTTATTCTCTACCCCCATTCTGGCAAAAACTTTTTCTTGTCTTTTCGGTGCATGCCCAGCTACAGAAGCAACAAGGACAAACACTTGCTATTCTCGAAGATCCTGCTCACTTGGAACGCAATAACCGCCAAAGACCAACGCTCAACATCGCCAACGCAGAAGCTTTCAAGTAGACCGATTCTCGACCCAACCGCCAACCGACACCGACCTTCTTCGCCGACCGATCTACATCGTTCGACATCGATCGATACTACACCGCTGCATATCGATCGATGATCAGTCAAACATGGTTGTGATTGTTATTCTCGACAGGACGAGAATGGAAACCTGTATGACCAGGATGGTCATCTCGTAATGCAACAGGTCATAAACTAGATGTTCAGGGAATGTAATCTCGATACCGATGCTACAGAGCTGCTTGATATACCATGGATTTGACCCATTTTCACCCTTGGTATATAAGTATTTTACTATATATATACTATATATTCTATCCTATTAGGTATGTTTTCAGGTTCAAGTATCTTGGAGTAAAGTGATGATTATGGAGCATTTAGAGCTTAAAAGAGATTTCTTCCGAGCTGACCATAAGAGGTCGATATTTAAGAAACGAATCGATCGATGTACATCCTGTACCATTGATCGATGTCGCGATGGAGCGCTGACTTGGTTCCAGCTGACTTTAAACCCAAGACTTCACCAAATTACAAGATTACCCCCACGAAGTTTTAACTTAATAATTATATACTTGGTAAGTGTTGGGAGGCAAGAGACACAGCTTTACAGAGTTTTCAGCCACCATTGTATTCTTAGGAGAAAAGATCATAGAGAGATTTGTGATTGGAACTCCATTGATTCATCTATTCTATTATATGAAGTTTTTATCTATATTTTGTGTTATGAATTGCTTAGCTATGTCTGAGTAGTTTACTTGTTAGATTCAGGGTTCAAATAGGTTAGAGGGATTAGCCCCAACTATAGATTTGCTAAGTTGTGGTATTCATTGATAGATTGTTCTTACTGCTTGTTTTAGCCTTGCTAACTAGAACATGAACCTAGGAATCTGTATGAGTCAAGCATCCTTGACCATCCTGTCCTGAATCTAGTCTATCATACTAGGACTGCTAGAAAAAGGCTAACCGCCGATCTAGAAAGCTAGTGAGCATTATCAACCTGCGCCTAGGGCTTAGCTAGAAGCATCGATCGATATTGTCTTCTGACAATCGATCGACATTGCGAAAGGTGTATCGATCGATATCCCTATCGGATCATCGAGCGACACTTTCTTGTGATCAAAAGACTAACCGTTGAGATCCAAGATCTAGTTAGTTAACCAGTGAAAAATTGCCATCGCTGATCACTGTGATTAAGGAGTTGAGCTCTAATATATCATGCATGCAATTTTTAGGCATCTATAGGATTACAATCTCCAACACATGAATAGAAACCCTGCATCTAATACATTTCCAATAAGTTACACCCCCAATCATCTTGTTAGTCGAGCAATAGACTTGCTCAATTAGGATTGCAATTTACTTTTAAACCCATAAAACAACAAACACTTAGAATTAATAATTTAATGGATTTAATAGGTTCCCTACCTTGTGGATTCGATCCCTAGTACTGCAATTGAACCTCTTATTTGAGAGAGTAATTCACTCATTCGGTAATTTGAGTGGTATCACTGCTCAACCTGTAGAAGAGGCTGCTCGACCAAGGGCATTGGCTGACTACAATCGTCCAGATGAGTACTACGCCAACAGGTCAGCTATTCGATTTCCAGAGATTTAGAAGCAGAATTTGAGCTGAAGCCTCGTACTACACACTCGCAGAGAACCTAGTTTGGGTTATGCGACAGCATCCTATGGACCATCTAGAGGTTCGAGGATCTTATCGCTGCTATTCAGATGGATGGAGTCCCGAGGACTACCTATTGGCAAGCTCTTCAAGTATTCTCTGACCGAGAAGCGATGAACCTGGCAGCTTGCCTACCCACGGATCTCTAACATCATGGGCCGACATCAAGAATGATTTCGGCGAACAAAATCGCTACATTCACGCGAAAAAGACGGAGAGTCTTTCAAAGATGCGTAGATCAGATTTAAGTTCTTCCAGGAGACTGTCCACACCACGGATTCAACGGTGCAACTTCTGAGCACTTTCTTCAATGGTATCGCTTTGAGGTATCAGATGGCTCTTGATACAACTAGCGAGGAAAACTTCAACACCAGGAATCCGTGGAGGATGTGAGACTGATAAAAAATCTAGCAAATAGTAGCAGCACCAAGAACACCGACTTTGAGAGGAAGAAGTCCATTTGCATCCCTAGGGAAGGAGCAGATGGACAGTTAGAGAAAAGTTAGATATGATTGATAGACCATGGATTTTATCCACTTTTAACCATGACCTATAAGTGTTTTAATATATATTTACAACTATATAGAGTATATTTAGAGTATTTACGTTCATGTATGCTATGGAGAAATATGGTGATTTTGAAGTCTTTGAGGTGCATAACTGCACATACGCGGTCAGATGTCTAGCTATGGATGAAGACTTTCCGCCAGTTAGATTGATACAAGATAGAGCTGTGCGTTAGCGTTCCAATGCCACCGGTTTGAGGTAAATCAGCATCTGGTAGCACAAGGTATGCATGTTTTATGAAGAGTGGTCACCGCCTCGCAGAGGAAGCTGTCGAGAAGGAATGAATGTCGATCGATGCAGAACTCTTGATATCGACGATATGGATGCTAGAATGCCCCGAGCATATTTTATGACCGACTGAAGCCCATAAGCAACACCAAATTTCCATAATACCCCGGACGACTAAAACCCTATTTATGTGTTTTCTAAGCCATTGTTGGATGCCACGCTATCTAAGCTTTATTTAATTCTTGTTCTAGGTTATGAGAAAGGAGGAACTCCTATAGTCCTCTTGGAACTCCATTGTTGGTTTTATATCTATTGCAGTTTTACTATCTATTCATAAATGATTTTCTTGACAACTTGATGATTGAGTAGATCCACCTGTTAGGTTTAGGGTTCAAATAGGTTAGAGGGATTTGCCCCAACTATAGAATTGCTTAGTTGTGATATTCATGGATTAATTGTTCTTAATGCTCGTTCTAGCCTTGCTAACTAGAATATTGAACCTAGAATTTCATGTGTCAAGCATCCTTGATCATCCTGGTCACGAATCTAATCTGTCATGCTAGGACTGCTAGAGAGCTAACAGCTGATCTAGGAGACTAGTGAGCATTATCATCCTCGCCTAGGGCTTAACTAGAAGCTATCGATCGATATTGTGAAAGGTGTATCGATCGATATCCCTATAGGATCATTGATCGACACTTTCTTGTGATCAAAGGACGACAGTTGAGATCCAAGATCTAGTTAGTTAACCAGTAAAACATTGCCATTGCTGCTCGCTGTGATTAAGGAGTTGAGCTCTAATATATCATGCATTTAACTGTTAGACATCTATAGGATTATAATCTCCAACACCTGAATAGAAATCTTAGATCTAGCAACAATCCTTCCGTCAAACAAACTCCTTGCCAATCTGAACAATCGTCTTGTTCAACTTGTTTACTGCTTTATTACAGCTTTGCATTTACTACTTTATAAACTATTAGCTTACCTTAATCAAACTGATTAGATTAAATTGGTTCCCTAGCTCCCTGTGAATTCGATCCCTAAGTACTACAACTCGGCCTCCTATTTGAGAGAGTATAAATCACTTCTTAGGGTAATTTGAGTGATATCAAATTTTGCGCTGTTGTCGGGGAGGTTTGATCGCCATTAGATCTTGTTTAGTTAGATTTAGTCTAGGTTTTTAATACTGTTAAAAAAAGCTGATAATTTTTTTTTTCTTATGTTTCAGGTACATTCATCTTAGTACCATGAACAACAATGAAGAGAGAATTTATGGGTTCTTCAAAGAAGAAGCCTGCTGATTCACTAACCATCCGTAAGTCTACGAGGGAAGAATCGACGACACCCTCCAAGCAGATCGATCAGCTGAACCAATCATCAAATGACACTATCCAACTTGTATCGGACAACACTGTTCATCGAGATACTGTTCATCTCACGTCGATCGAGACTGTTCATCCCGCGCAGATCGACACTGTTCATCCCGCGTCGATCGACAATGTTCATCCCGCGTCGATTGACATTGTTCATCCCGCGTCGATTGACATTGTTCATCCTGCGTCGATCGACATTGTTCATCCCGCGCTGAACGACATTGTTCATCCCGCGTCGATCGACACTGTGCACCGCGACAATATTCACTACTACACTGTTCACCGTGATATTGTTCATCCGAACACTGTTCATCCGACACTGTTCATCCCGACACTATTCATCTGGTGAAAAACGACACCACCTGCGGGGAGACAGAGAAGATCGAAGTGCTCATACTTAAAGTTGATGATAATGGGATGTTAAAAGACGAGGAAGGTCGACTCAACAGCGACAGATTGATTAATGCTCGTGGTGCTGTGATCCGATGTGATTGCTGAGATGAATGACTTTGACCTGAGCCGAGTGGTATGATTGGGTAGGTCAAGACCCTTCCGTGGACTTCCTCACCAAGATCCTAGAAACCACATCGAAGAGCTTGAGGATCTCGTGTCAAGGGGTGAGCAGAATGAAGTGTCCGAATACCACATGCTCGCAAGATCTTCCCTTATTCTATCCCTGAGGATGCATTTAGATGCTTTAGTCAGCTGCAACCATGATCTCTAACCAGCTGGGATGACATTGAAAGAGCCTTCCTTTACAAATGTTTTGATGATGCTGAAGCAACTCGAGAAAAGGAGAAAAATGATAAATGGGACAGGTTCTTGGCATCGTTAGATGCGGAGTATATGATTCTAGTATCGCTGCTCGACGACATTATGGCAAAAGGGATGAACAAAATGTGTTTGGAGAGCTGAGCAGAATAGAGGAAGCTGGTACTAAAGACCGACCTCAACGCCGATCGACAACTTGATCTCAACGCCGACCGACATCACGACTCAACGCCGATCGACATCATGACTTCAGTGTCGATCGATGTTACAACCTCATCATCGATCGACGATGTAGACAGAGAAGTCACTATGGAAGAGCTGGAGGAATGGCTGGAAGATATGGATCAAAATTCAAGAAGAAGCCTGATGACGATCAGCATACTTCAAGAGGAGATCTGGATACTTCAGCTAGCACCGGTCGACACCAACCTGATGAGATCGACGACAACCACTCCACATCATCGATCTACACCCACCAGACATCGATCGACACCGCCAACCATTTATCGATCGACACCACCCACCTAATATCGATCAATGATCATTGCTAGAAGTTCCGCCAGGTTTCATATTTGAGATGGAACCAACTGAGGAAAGAGTGCCCGAGACTGAGGCCTCACAATGCTGACTCCAAACATCCGAGACCACTTACATGCAGAAGAAGCTGCTGGGCTTCACAAAAGAGTGAAGGGGATACATGATCCTGTGAGGATTGTAGTCCCATGCGCTGTGGTTGAAGTTGAATCTCCTATCCCACCAGATAGAATTATGCAGCTCAGTCCTTACATTGGGATACTTGATGATCCTCTACATGCGAAGCTTCTCGAGAGGGTTGCATTTAGAGATGAAATCGATAAAGACCCAGCAGTAAAGCATCGATTGACACCGACCAAATACCATCGAATCACATCAACAAGCCAGCGCCGATCGACATTACCACTTCACCATAGATCGACACTGACGGTATCGAGCTGAAGAAATTCGATGTGTGTGGAAATCTTAGGATGGAGACACCACTAATATCAGACAAGTCTGGGGAAGAAGAGGAGGAATTGAAGAAGAGAAAAAGGATCATGGGTGATTCTCAGATATCATTGATTCCTCGCCGATGGTGTCGAAATCCAGAAGCGCAGCAGATGCTTCTCAACTCCATTTGCAAAGGTTTGAACCTCCTTATTTCTGAGATGATAGACAAAGGAGAAGAGTCTATGGAGGAGGCTTTCACACAAGAATGATAAAGCTTTAGAGAGTAGAAATTGAGACTTGTTTTGAGCGAGTTCTCATCCTCATCCGACTAAAACATTCCAAATTCGAGCTAAATGACTATAACAAAGTGCTGAGTAGGAGGCAATCCACTATTAGGTAATTTCTTTCAGTTTAGTTTAGATTGTTATTGATTGAAGTTTTATTTGTTGCAGGTAAAAAATAAAAAGAGATGAACAGTAATGACGATATCAGAGCAACCGCACGATCGACATCAGAAGCGTAACACTGCTCATCGAAATTAAATCTATAATTGTTTTATTAGTTATCTATTACTGACTTTTAGTGTTATATTTATATTAGGTAAAAGGAAAAGTTACAAGGAAAATGAGTTATGCATCAGCATCGACCGACACTTGATCATTGTCGCCGACAGAGCATCACAAGTATCGATCGCCACTTAGCTATGTTGATCGACACTCACATCATTGGCAGGTATACTCGAGAAACCTTGTTAAATATAGTAATTATGGTTTATTTTCCCCACCAATCTTAGATCAGTATAACACCGGTCACGTGTTGTTTAAGTCCGGGAGGTTCTACTAATATTGTATTTTAGTTAACTATTTACAAAAAAAAAAGATCCGGAAATCGATTGCTCAGCACATTGACCGATGAGACCAGCACGATATTGATCGACAGCACTTCATATACATCGATCGATTGTTGTTCCACCACTATTTAGCACCATTCCATACTTACTGATTGCAGATAGTATTAAAGATACTAAAGTGGATCAACCTGTCAACTATTCACACTTGCTGAGATTTTGAAGGAACCAAAGCTGACCTCCAACACTAAACCTGACACAACCGCTGTCTTTGAGCTTGGTAAACATGGGATCAGATTCTTCAAACAAGTCTGGAAAGTAAAGCCTTGTGTAGATTTATCACCTTTTCTCTCTATTTTGACCCTAGATTTATAGGTAGAGATATTTATTTTCATATATATATATAGAATAGGTGTTAGCTAGGTGGAACTAACAAGACTTGGTGGCTACAACCATTTTCATAAGGATTCCACTAAAAAGAATTCGAACGGGACTTGGTGGCTGCAATCTTCAAGGCTCGATTCATATGAATTCTTGGATATAGGTTAAAAATAAGTGATAAGGACTTGGTGGCAACCACCATTAATGCTTGATTCATGGAAGCTTGTCCAATCTTGGTCAATGATCTTGCAATATAGCAGAGTTTGACTAAAGAGAGAAATTAGTAGTGAGAAAAGATAGGAACTAACTTTACCGCAGATCCAGATCCTTGTTTGAAAATACTTGCATCATGTGATTGATATCCCAAGGTAAAGCCTACACTTTTATTTATTTTAAGAAATGAGGTTGGTAGAGGGAATGTCAAACAAGATTTGCTAAGTGTTGGCTAGGTGAATTTGGTTGCTAAGCTAGGATATTGTATAATGTGCTTTTGTGATTAGGACTCTTATATGTGAATTGCAATATTGTAGAGGTTAAGATTCAAAGATTTAAGTCATGCGAGTCCCTCGCTTTCAAACCTTTTTCGTGAGAGATCGCATTGTTTTGTTTCTGAGGACAAGCAAAAGGGTAAGTCTGGGGAGTTGATAGACCATGGATTTTACCCACTTTTAAACATGGTCTATAAGTGTTTTAATATATATTTACTACTATATAGAGTCTATTTAGAGTATTTGTTCATGCACGCTGGAGAAATATGGTGATTTTGGAGTCTTTTGAGGTGGAGAACTGCACGACGCGTGTCAGATGTCTAGCTGTGGATGAAGACCTTCCCGATCGTTAGATTGAGCTCATCTTTTGATACAAGATAGAGCTGTGAGTTAGCTTCCTATTCCACATATTTGAGGTCAATCAGCATCCGTAGCAGAGGTTATGCCCATTTTACTGAAGAGTGGTCAGTATGCCTCGACACCTCCATAAAAACACTACCTTATCTATTTGTCCTAACTACCCTATTCTTCCTTCTAGCCAAATAAGGAAACCTCCAAAATATTTAGGAAATTTGTCCTAAATACCCTATTCTTCCTTTTAGCCTATCAACTTCCATATAAAAACACTACCTTATCTATTTTATAGTTTACGCTTAGTTTTGAGAAGACAAGTTTACTTTTGATTTTGCTTTTGTAAGGGCTGACGGCTTCATCTTTCTCATAGAGAGGAACAACCTCAACCCTAGTTTATTTCTTCTCAATCATATGATGTGTATTTCAGTTTCATCTTATGTTATTCCCTGCATCATGATTGAGTAGTCGATCTGCTAATCTACGGTGATAGAATGCATATTGCAACCGAGCATAGGTAGGTTATTATTTATTAAGTCTTCATTCATTCATTGTTAAATTTTACGCTAAACTGATCATCTAGCGCTTGAGCCTAGGTTAACTTGTGCATCAAAAGTGTCATAGATTGCTAGATCTTGCATGAATGAGCATTGTTGGGGAAAAATACTCAGGTACTGAATTCCTTCGCACCCCGTGCAGGACACCGCCTCTTGGTCCCCAATGGAGGCCTCCGGTCCCCGCTAGAAGCACTACGGGTCCGTCCTGGGACCACCCCTTCCTCCGAAAAGGAAAAGTTCCAATAAGGAGAACCTTCCACATTCGAATAAGGAAGAGTTTAACTTAGTCAAACCAACTAAGGCCGACCTCAAGACAAAAATATAAGGGAGCCAGAGCATCCCCGATCCTCGATAGGATCGCCCAGACAGACCTTAGTGCGAGGAGACCCACCAGTCAGGTCACATGACCTAGAGACAAGCGTGTCATGGTCCAAAACGTGGTTAAGGGAATCAGGTAGCTGGAATTTAACCAAAATAAGGCGAGGCAAGCTCAAATGAGCTGGACAAGCGAGCGTAGCGGACGAGGTCCGGTGAAGCTTGATGAAGTGAATGATCAGAACGGATCATGGGAAAACTATGTCTAGGTCTGGGAATAGACCAAGGGACTTACAAGGATTGAAGAAGATAAAGGAAGCAAGCTGGACACAGTGTATAACAGCTGGGCGATGCAGAAGCAAGCTCGACCAACTAAGTGAAGTGTAGTGCAGCTCGGTGTAGCTCACTGAAGTGTAGGTCAGCCCCTGAGCTGGATGGTCTAGCTCACTTAGCTGGGTCAGCTGGGGATCAGCTCAACTCAGCTGGACTGAGTGTTCAAGTCCTTTAGCCAATGGGTTCGACAAAGGTCGGGCCATGGGCAATCCCGCAGTGTGCCGATGGGCTGGTTGGCTCTTGGGATTGAGCCAGGAGCTTGGACAATCCGTGTGGGCTTGTTTTGACATGTCCAGGAGTGTTTTGACAGTTCCAGGACGTCTGGTAACTGCCAGAGGCTTAAAGGTTAGATCTGGACCATTGATTAAATCAATGGCCGAAATAATACCGAAGGGTGCAACCTTGAAAAGGTAACTGCCCCATCTTCTATAAAAGGCAGGCAAGTCCGTGCCGTTGCAGGCACGCCAGGGCTTCCTCCTACACCCTGAAACACAAAGAAACACAAAGAAAAGACAGATAGTTGGTCGGATTCCCAATCCAAGAACCATGGTGATGTGAAGGCCACAAAGAGGCAGTTTTGGGAGAGATCAAAGGGGGGAAGTTATGAACGACTTTCTGGTGGCTTTGATCCGTGATGTTATCACCTAAAGCATCCTCCAGGGCCTGATAACATACGCAAATGGTAAGAAAAGAAGGTAGATGATCGGAATTCATTCCCAAAGGCCAAGACAGCCTTAAGGGCAGAGGTGTGTAGAAAGGCAGTTTCATGGAAGTGCAAGGGAAGTTATGAACGACCCTGTGTTGGGTTTTCACCACTGATGAACACGTCCTAGGATTCTTCTACATCTTGGGAACACACGAAAATATTCAGGAGAGAAGGGAGAAGGCCGGACTTCACTCTTATAGGCATGAACAGCCTTGAAGGCGGATGCAGTGTAGAAACTGGTTTAATGGAAGTTCCATGGAAGGGATCAGAGGTGCAACCCTTGAATGGATCTTATCAATACAGGAGGTATGTGATAAGGATTGATAGAGGCGCACTGGAGGAGCATGGCCGAACATAATAAGGAAAGGCACTTGATCTAATCAGATCATGTATAAGGTAACCGATTTTATAATTACCTTCAAGGTTATGTTTTTGTCTCTTGTGGTGCGGTTAAGGCCAAGTATGGCACGCCCCTTGAAGACCATATGTTGTGATGTAAACTAAGGATCCAGGACCCTGAGATAAGGGGCGGATCTTAGTTGATCTAACACATCCATGTGGGATAGAAGTTAGAGGCCACTCATTGGATAGTAATCCATGGTGGATTATGGTGTGTGTTAGTTCTGATCATGGTGTGAATCAATAATCCGAATCATGGAGGAGACACATGGGGACCCTAGTACATGAAGAACCATGTGGAGTGCAAGGTCCAATTCATTTGGAACCAGCAGCAAGCCGTGGAGGGGAGTAAGGCCAGTACTAAGTGGCATGGACCACAAGTATGGGGCCGGTGTGTTTATCAAAAGATGGCCGTGTGTAATCTGATCTTGGGCAAGGATGGATGACCTGATCCATAGGTGATGGATCAAGGTGTCTGATCTGATTGATTGAGGGATGCACCGGTTGTAAGAGCAAGATTGATCGGGTTCATTGGGACATGGTTCCTTGGCCGGTTAGGTAAGTGTGAAGATTCATCAGTTCTGAGTCATGTGTGGTGGTTGGTTGATTGACTTTGGATCTGATGGGCATTATTAGCTCATGAGAGGACTTGGCTCCAGGGGAGCATACGCTTAATACTTGATAGCACTGAACCATGGCCTTGGCCGATTCAAGGGTGATGTCCATGGCCTTGGCCGGACTGATCATGATCGGGATCCACATGATCTGGGTCGATTCATTGGATTCCGATTATGGAAATCTCTCAGTTGGGATTTATCATGAGTTTTCATGAATTTTAATTAATTTTTGGAGCACTTTTGGAAGTGGCCAGAAATGTAGCTGAAGACTCCCCAAAAGTACTTGGTCTGTGGGGATGGTTGGCTGAATGACTAAGTACTGAAGGCAAGAGTATATGCAGGTATAAGAGAGCTGTACGAGTAGACGGAGAGCTGTTCGAAGCAACCTCACAGCTCTATCAGCTGGGTCGAGACTGATTGGACCTCAAGTGAGGTGGAACCAGCTCAGCTAGCTGGATGAGCTAGCTAAACAGCTAAGTCAGCTGGGACAATGAGCTAACAAGCTCCGTGGATGTGGCAAAGGTATGATCTAGCAATGTTGCATAGATCTAGATAGAATGGTTAGGGGAATGGAACCTCAGATTTGTATGCCTTGATTTGGGTTCGGGATTGACCTTGGAGCTAGCTTGTAGTTGAGTATACTAACCATTAGCCGAGGTGATTCGACCAGACAAGTATTATATTGGCTGTAGACCAATGGTTAAGTAGAGAATATCCGCCATGCATGAGTTGAAATGATCTAAGCTAGGAATGACTAAGGTAGTCTTAAGCTAAGGTCTAAGTTAGCCCTTGCCTATGGGCTTATAATATAGATAAAGGGCTTAAATTTTGAGAGGTTCGGTCAGTGTATGGACCAAGCGACGGAGGCACGATCGCGGCCTAGTCAGCCAGGATCGGTCTTACAAGTTGGTACCAGAGCCAGGTTGATCCTGTTACTGACAGTGCTCAAAGATGTTGAGTTCCAAACAGAAATTATTTCTGAAAACTGAGATGACTTGGAACCTTAGCGTGGTGAGCCAAGAGAGAGTTGAGGTAAGACTGGTTACATGCTTGTGAATGGGGAGTTCCAAAATGAGCCGGCTTAGCCAAGATGCACTCTCCAAGGGCAAGACCCTGAAAACAAAAAGGTTAGTATCTAGTATTTGGTTGTAATAGACGGATTGGAAAATGGACGCTATGCAATATGTTTAGATGGACGACCTGGACCAGGGAAGTAACATGGACCAGGGAGTGTCTTAGGTTGAAAGAAACGCAGTACTCTCTTGGAGGTTAGTGTTATCACTTGGTGGCAGACAAAACAAGTGAGCATATGCAATGTGTATGTTGGTCTAAGGGAGACGCTACATGGCTAGTACATGAGTGGGCTTGTGATCAGATGGATCAGCTTGGACTCAGTGTAAGTCAAGGTAGGATTCCTTCAGATTGAGTGAATGGAATGGATCAATTCCAAGAGGAATTGGAAACACGATGTTAAGTATCTTAGTATGATGAGGATTGAGGTATACTATAAACACTTTTGTGAATGGTATGGGACGCTCACAGATGTGTGATGCTTTGGAGAATGGTATGGACGCTTCCATATGTGTGATCAAACCGAGCCTACTCATCTAAGTACTTAATGATCGGTGGTGTAGAAACACACATACTTTTCGATACTGGAGCTACACATAGTGTTGTGAGTCCAGAATGGTCGGAGAGGGTTTGTTCCAGATGGGAACATGGGATTGTCTTGTCATAGTGAATGAAGCCGGTGAGCAGGTGATGGATTCACTAGGGCTGGAAAGAGACATCCTGGTATTGATCACAGTCAGGGTAATGCCTGCGGATCTGATTGTTGTCCGCTTTAATCAATGAGGTGATAGGTATGACTAGCTTGGAAAGAATCGGGCCACCTGGACTGTCACCGGAGTCGCGTGCAGTTTGAGAGTGGACCCCCACCAGGTTCCAAAGTATTTGTCCGACCTCTGGATGCTTAGTGATATCAGCAATCCACGGAAAGGATGCTTGAGAAGGGTTGTGAGCCTTACTGGCCACAATCGCCACTAAGGAGGTTGAAGGGTGGTGACCCGACAGATTCCGCTGGTCAGTGATTTCGAGGACATGTTTTGGGCCACAGGCATTCCCCGATGGCTGATCTGAACATAGCGAACCGAACCAGGGACGGTCCCAATGTCCAAAGTCCCTTATTGTATGGCTCCTGCCGAGATGGCGGAGCTGAAGTCGATCAAGTCCAGTGAGGGATGAGGATCGCAGCACAACCAAGTCGGAGATTGACCTATGGTGGGTGAGACGGTTGAGTCCTCGAGTGGACCAGAACCGCAATATGATCAAGTCCCACAAAGGATGAGGATCAGGACACCCTACTCGGAGATAGACCTATGGTCGGGTGTGACGGTCGAGTCCCTGAGTGGACCAGGACTGGAATATGATCACGCCGAAATGGACCAGGATCGAAATATGACAAAGTCTGGTTTGGACTGAAGTCAAGTTGAGGCGGTTTAGTCTTGTAGGGACTAAGATCGTAATATGGCCAAGCTGGAAGAGGCTGTGGCTGGTTAAGGAATTATCCAGTAATTGGTGGCTGGAATCATAAACCTTATTGTCCGGAAGGACTTAAGGAACAAAACAATCTGTTAGGACTCATGGTAGAGTGATCAGTCTAAAGAGTGGAACATGTTCGCTAGGACTTGGCTGGTGCATAGAGTGGCTTAGAGATTGGTTGAATCTACTAAGACTTGAGCACGCAGTATGTTCCTAGGGACTGAATTTGATCTAGTCCCGACTAAGATCTGAAAAGAATGAAGTCTAGAGTAGATCTACATTCTAAAGAGAGATATGGACTTGGTGTCTACAAGGACCCAACTTGGAGAGTTGGGTCAGTGACAAGGCATGTCCGTATGGTAAGTTGATGGACCACTTGATAAGATTTTGGGTTAAATATCTATCAAGTGGGGAGACATGTATATATGATGATCAAGACGGATCAGTGAGAAGGAACAAGGAGGGAGATGAAATGAATTGGTTTGGAAGAACCAAACGAGCATGCTCCATGTTCCGGATGCAAAAAGTTTGATTGGAACCTTGGTCTGGTGGCCAGCACCACCGATTCGAGGACAAATCCATTCTAAGTGGGGAGACTTCAGTAGCATCCCCGATCCTGAATAGGATCGCCCGTGACAGACCTTAGCGCAGGAGACGCACTCAGTCAGGTCACATGACCTAGAGACAAGCGCTTCATGGTCCAAAACGGGTTAAGGGAATCATGTAGCTGGAACTTAACCAAAATAAGGCGAGGCAAGCTCAAAGGAGCTGGACAAGCGAAGCCGGTAGCTGGACGAGGTCCGGTGAAGCTTGATGAAGTGAATGATCAGAACGATCATGGGAAAATTAAGTCTAGGTCTGGGAATAGACCAAGGACTTGTAAGGATTGAAGAAGATGGAAGCAAGCCGGACACAAGGTATAACAGCCGGCGATGCAGAAGCAAGCTCGACCAGCTAGGTGAAGTGTAGTGCAACTCGTGTAGCTCACTGAAGTGTAGGTCAGCCCCGAGCTGGATGGTCTAGCTAACTCAGCTGGGTGGCTGGGGATCTGCTCAACTCATCCGGACTGAGTGTTCAAGTCTTGGGCGCTGGGCGGGTCCGACAAAGGGTCGGGCCATGTGCGAACTTTGTGTGCCGATGGGCTGGTTGGCCTTGGGATTGAGCCAGGAGTGGTTTGACAGTTCCAAGACGCCTGGTAACTGCCAGAGGTGAAAGGGTGATCTCGGACCATTGATTAAATCAATGGCCGAAATGATACCGAAAAGGTGAAACCTTTGAAAAGGTAACTGCCCCTTCTTCTATAAAAGGCAGGCATGTCTGTGCCGCTAGGCATGCCAGGGATTCCTCCTACACCCTGAAACACAAAGAAACACAGAGAAAAGACAGATATTTTGTCGGATTCCCAATCCAAGAACCATGGTGGTGTGAAGGCCACAAAGAGGCAGTTTTGGGAGAGATCAAAGGGGAAGTTATGAACGACTTTCTGGTGGCTTTGATCTGTGATGTTATCACCCAAAGCATCCTCCAGGGCCTGAGAACATACGAAATGGTGAGGAAAGAAGGTAGATGACCAGAATTCATTCCCAAAGGCCAAGACAGCCTTAAGGACAAATGTGTGTAGAAAGGGCTTCATGGAAGTGCAAGGGAAGTTATGAACGACCCTGTGGTTGGTTGTCACCACTGATGAACACGCCCTAGGCTTCTACATCTTGGGAACACAAAATACCCAGGAGAGAAGGGAGAAGGCCGGACTTCACTCTTATAGGCATGAACAGCCTTGAAGACGGATGCAGTGTAGAAACATGTTTAATGGAAGTTCCATGGAAGGGATCAGGGTGCGACCTTGAATGGATCTTATCAATACAGGAGGTATGTGATAAGGATTGATAGAGCGTGCACTGGAGGAGCATGGCCAAACATAATAAGGAAAGGCACTTGATCTAATCAGATCATGTATAAGGTAACTGATTTTATAATTACTTTCAAGGTTATGTTTCTTTCTCTTTGGTGCGGTTAAGGCCAAGTATGGCACGCCCCTTGAAGACCATATGTTGTGATGTAAACTAAGGATCCAGGACCATGAGATAAGGGCGGATCTTAGTTGATCTAACTCATCCATGTGGGATGGAAGTTGAGGCCACTCATTGGATAGTAATCCATGGTGGATTATGGTGTGTGTTAGTTCTGATCATGGTGTGAATCAATGATCCTAATCATGGAGGAAACACATGGGGAACCTAGTACATGAGGAACCATGTGGAGTGCAAGGTCCAATTCATTTGGAACCAGCAACAAGCCGCGGAAGCGCAGTAAGGCCAGTATAAGTGGCATGGACCACAAGTATGGGGCCGTGTTTATCTAAAGATGTACCGGTGTAATCTGATCTTGGGCAAGGATGGATGACCTGATCCATGTGATGGATCAAGGTGTCTGATCTGATTGATTGAGGGATGCAACCGTTGTAAGAGCAAGATTGATCGGGTTCATTGGGACATGGTTCCATGGCCTGTTAGGTAAGTGTGAAGATTCATCAGCCTGTGGTTGAATGACTAAGTACTGAAGGCAAGAGTATATGCAGGTATAAGAGAGCTGCACGAGTAGAGGAGAGCTGGTCGGCAACCTCACAGCTCTATCAGCTGGGTCGAGTGATGGGACCCTGTGAGGTGGTTCAGCTCAGCTAGCTAAACAGCTAAGTCAGCGGGACAATGAGCTAACAAGCCCGCGGATGTGGCAAAGGTATGATCTAGCAATGTTGCATAGATTTAGATAGAATGGTTAGGGGAATGGAACCTCAGATTTGTATGCCTTGATTTGGGTTCGATTGACCTTGGAGCTAGCTGGTAGTTGAGTATACTAACCATTAGCCGAGGTGATTCGACCAGACAAGTATTATATTGGCTGTGACCAATGGTTAAGTAGAGAATATCCGCCAGCGTATGAGTTGAAATGATCTATGTTGGGTCAAAACGGTCACGACGAATTACCACCGAAAATCCTCGAAGATCGATTTTCAAAGAGATAGTAAAAGAAAGATATAACTTTCGAAAAAAATAACCAACAAGTTTTTACGAAGAAGTATCCTTGAATATTGTTGGGGTAAAAACGGTTCGGCCAAATTTAACATTCAAACGCCCGAGGAAGAAAATAAGAATTTCTCCGATGAGTACTTTTCAAATAGATTCATCCCACGAAAAAGCTTTATGAAAGAATGAATCGAGAGGTCCCACGGTTCGGAACAGGTCGCTACGCATCGACCGAAATGATCGTTCGCTTTGTCGCTACGACGAATCGAACCGAAAAAAGTTCGTCGTTACGTAGCGATCGAAGGCGCCGTCCGCTGCTTCGCTACGTAGCGACCGAAGCTCGAGCCAAAGCTCGGTCTCTACGTAGCGATCGAAGGCCGTCCTGTTCGTTGCTTACGAGCGACCGAAGGCCAGTCTCCGCCGGTTCGCATTGTAGCAACCGAAGCGCCGTTCGCCGGTCGCTAAGTAGCGACCGAAGCTCAATAAAGCTCGGTATATTAAAATCGAAAGCCGTCTCCGCCGGTCGCTGCTCGACCGGTTCGGTCGCTGTGTAGCGATTGAACTCTTACGAACATCGATACGACACCAATCCATGCATTCTTGTCAAATCTCCCGAAGACCGTAGCAAGCTCAGTCCATGTTTTCCGCTATTCTAACACATCGATCAAACTTCGCGGATTAGAAACCGTGGAAAGTTCGTTCTTTATCAAAAGAAATCGTAGCAAACTTGTCGAGTCGGAAGACAGCCCAAAGGGACCTAAAACACGACTCGAGGCCCATCCTACGATTTCTTAACCAAAAGCCCGTAAACCAAAGCATGGTTTACGCTTGATCCACAAGGAAGGATAAATGTCAAGTTTCCACGGATAAATACGGAAGTTTTGAAGATAATTGTGAAGATCGGGAAAAATGGAATATCTCCATTTTTATGCTATGACGGCTTAAGGGCAGAAGAGTAAAAGCGTAAACCGACCTTGGAGCTAGTATATAAGAAGTCCTAGGCGAGGAGCATGGGGGAGAACTTTTTCAGAGCAAACTTAGCACTTAGAGCAATTTAGGCAATTTTCCGTTTTTGTTATTTCGAGCTGCGACTCAATTAGGTTTAGCCGTCTTAGGGTTACTAGAACTAGGAATCTCGCCGACAGCTCTCGAGCCAAGGCTTATACCTTGTTGTAAACGCTCATACGCAAATTCGGAATAAGATCTTCTTTGCTCTCTTTTTCGATTTCTTATACTTTATCGTTGTTATTCTCGTGTTCTGATTGCTTGACGTGTGGTAATTAGCAGATATCCGGGTCCTCTGGAAAATTAGGGTTTTCCTAGTTTCCTTATTTAAATGGAAATCGACAGTGCGAATTTCGGTTCCCACAGTTTGGCGCTAGAAGGAGGGGGGATACAGATCAATCTAACCCGCAAAAGCCACATCACTCTCGATCAGACATGTCAACTAACGACGCGGATAACGTGCAAACTTCTCTTAACGGAGGCAGCGGCACCGATCTCCACACTCCAGTAGCGGACGTATCCGCGGTCAACGCACAAGCCAACGCCGCGACGCTCGAGGAGTTTAAAAAGATGTTCGCCACCTATGAGAAAAGGTCCGAAGAACAGGATATGCTCGTGAATACCTTGACCAAACAGGTTGAAACCTTAACGGCAAGGACTCAAGCAATCCGTCCCCGTGGAACCACCAAAATCCGCGGGAAAAAGCTCGACTTCGCTATCCCACTCGACAGATCATGAGTCGCGCGGGAACGACCTTCCAGTCAAAACCCTAGCGAGAAATCTCCCATCGAAAGGGAACCTGAAAGTCTTCCGCTCGCAGCGACTCCGGAGGATAACAAAGCCGAACACATTGACCTGGATGCTAGCGATGTCTCCAACGACACCGACGAGGATGTCGACAGACATCCAAGAAGGACCAGAAGCCGATCCGCTCGGGAAGGCTCCCCGTTCGAAAAACCAATGACGGAAGAAGAGGAAATCGCCTATTGGAAAGAACAAGAGGAGCTGGCTGAAAAGCAAACCGAGCTCACTCGCAGTAAACGCCGACAAGCTCGGAAATCCACTAACGAGACATCGGATATCCGCGATCTTCGTGACTACATCACCAAGACTGCGGCAGAAGTGAGAGCCGTAAAGTCTCAGATCCATCATGCTACTAGTGCTGCCCCTGAGATCGATCGACTGCTGGAAGGAGCTCGAAAGACCCCCTTTACCAGTCGCTTTTCGGACATGAGGGTGTCCAATCCGGGAAAAATCAAAGTACCGAAGTACGATGGTACGTCCGATCCAAAAGCACACCTTCAGGCTTTCCACATCGCGATGGGAAGAGCAAGACTGAAGGACGGCGAAAAAGATGCCGGCTATTGCGTTCTGTTCGTCGAAACTCTTGAAGGAGTAGCCGAATGGTTTTCGCGCCTTCGCCGCAACACCATTGGGAGTTTTTGACACCGTGATCGGAATTCCTCAAACAGTACTCTGTATTTATAGACAGAGAAACTTCCGATGTTGATCTCTGGAGTCTCTCCCAGAGGGAAGACGAACCCCTCCGTGAGTTTATCAGTTGGTTCAAGCTGATAATGTCCAGGGTCAGCGGGATAAGCGACAAAGTGGCCATCGACGCACTGAGAAAGACGCTCTGGTACAAGTCAAAATTCAGAAAGTGGATAACTCTCGACAAACCGCAAATGATCCAGGACGCCTTCCACAAAGCAACGGACTACATCATAGTCGAGGAAGAAACTAAAGTCTTATCGCAAAAACATTAGGCGGCAAGACCATCCTCGAGAGACGTGGATCCGAAAGGGAAAAAGAAGAACTCTCGTAACGACAAGTACGTCCATCACGAGGGGGAAGATCTCCAAGGGGCGCATAACTATGCGATCAAACCGGATCAAGGCCGGACCACGGGAAACACATGGACTCGCAATCAAGGGTATGACGAAAACACCTTCTGCGAGTTCCACCAATCCCGAGGACACTCCACGACCAACTGCAAAGTCTTATCCTCGATTCTGATCGCCCTCCAAAGACGGACAGAAATCTGCCCGCTGAAAAATCCCTCAACGAAACCAGCCAGCCTGGGATAAACGCGTAGGAGGCCAGACGACAAGGGAACGATAACAATCGCCGCAGAGTCAACATGATCATCGGAGGATCGTAATACTCGCGGCGATACTGTGTCGCCATCAAGCTTCACCAACGGAAGGCAGAGTCGAGTGAAAATTGGCCTACATGGTCTCCTCCTCGAGATGGCCAAAATTGCTCGATCACCTTCACAAAGGAAGAAGCCGCGCATCGACCAACCTCACTGCGCACCATTATAGATCTCGCCATACGAGATTTAGAAGTCGGAAGGGTACTCGTCGACACGGAAGCACGGTCAACATAATCATCCGCGACACTCCTGCCGATGAGCATCGAACTCGAGAAGTAATTCGACCAAAACCACTCACGGTTTTTCAGGCGACGATCGATGACTCTTGGATCAATCCAATTGCCACCATGGCCAAGGAGATCACGAAAATCCGAAGTTCATGGGTATCATCCCGCCATCTACAACGTGATCATGGGAACCCCATGGCTCAACGCCATGCAGGCAGTTCCGCCAACCTACCACCTGGGTCTCAAATTCCCAACCCCAACCGAGTCGCCATCCGGGATGCCAAAACCAGTCGCTATGCTTCCTCGCAGCACAAGTTAAGGCAAATCATGACTTCTGCAGCTGTAAACGCAAGGGCACGTAAGATAAACCGATCTTCGCCAAAATCACCCCGAAAAGACGAATTAAAATCGTCTACCGACGCAAACGCATCGGACATCGAAGCTCGACACAAGTCCAAGCCCATGCACAACTCAACCGAACATCCGAAAATAGTGTTGACCCAGCCACGATCGACATGGTCAAGGCGACATCGCGACGCCTACCGCCGGTAAGAACACTCGCGCATGAAACAGAACTACAAGATGGCTTGATCCTCAAAGGGTATCGTAGGCAGTTCGTCAAAAGACGAAGTTCAGCTATCCCCTCTAAAAGGGAGGGTGCGTATACTCGTATACTCCCACTTAGAAAAATCTTCATTATTGTAATCGAAGCTTTTAGAAACTTCAAAACTTTTACTACAATATACGCTGTCATTTTTATCAAAAACGCTACGCTTCAAGAAAACACAAAGAAACTTCTTCGTGACACGCCTGGAAACATTAAGACTCTTGTTCTGCGCCTCATCCGCCCAAAATCGTAAAATTACCATCTTTCAAACACGAGGATACACGATAATCCTCAAACAATTGGTGACGCCGCAAAAATTAAAATTCGAGGATAATACTAACCAATTGTCCTAACGCCACCACCAAAACCTTACACCCCTTTCGCCGATTGGCCCCAACGAACACGCCAGCCGCCTTAAACAAACGCACTCGACACTCTTTTGATCTTCAAAAACGCCCAACACAAGGACAAAAGCTACTACAACAAAACCCGGAATTTTGGTTTAGCACTTCCAGCTTTACTTTGAGAAGATGCTCGAAATACATACAAGTCATATAAGCCGAACATATCGCTGACTTTAAATCAAAAGCAGTCAGAAGAAATCGCGAACAGGAAAACGATACCGGCTAGTCACCGCGACAAACCTTAACCAAATTAAACCTAGGTCTTGCCCTAAACCCAACGCCTGGTCTCAAACATCTCAAGGCATGATATCTAAAAGATACAAGATCCAAAACCATGTCTCTCTGTTCGTATCTCAATGTTCTCGAAAATCGTAAACACAAGTAATTTTTTACGAAAATCACGAACGAACTAACAGATCGAACGTCTAATCAGAATTAAATACGATACGACAACTCATATTTACTTTGACCCTATTCAGGAAAACTCGAAAACGAAAACATTCATCATATAAATAACCGCAGAAGCGTAAGTGGGATTCAAAGCCACCAACGGCCAGTCCCGATAAGCGATAAAAAAGGCCAAAACAGGCCCATACAAATCTCTCGGCCACACTCGGCCATAAACATAAAACAGAAAGACGAGCATCTTTCTTTCGATAACTACTCCACCTCTCATAATCCAAAGTCAAAGTTCCCGGACAACGAAGCACCGAACACATCCGCTGGACGATCCACTTCCTCGCCACCGCCGGAAACCGGTCGGAATCTCCTCGGTATCAGGATAAACCGATGGAATCCCGTAACCCTTGAATCCGCCGTCGATCGAAGGGATGAGTGCCACAGCGCGGCACGCTCGCTCATCCCACTCTTCATGAAGCTCATTTCCTCCTCGAACACATAGTCATCGGCTCGCGTCCTCCAAAGACTTCCGACCGAACCGTGGCATTCACGGAAATCACCCACCGAGGTAAAGGCATTCTTGAGATACCCATACTCAACCTGGAATTGAGAGGCACGAGTCTTCATCACCTCGACGATTTCCTTTGCCTTCCTTTCCGCTTTGCGGATGGCCCGCGATGATCGGTAAGTTGCGCTCTCCTTCAACATCTTGCCTTGCACGCTGAAGCGAGATCTCGCCCGCCCGCTAAGCGGTAGACCATGGCTTCTATGGCCCGCCGATGGTCGACCCCAGCAAGCTCAGGTCTCTGCAAAATCGATTGACATGTTATAAAATATATACATAAGACAATCACCAAGAAATTTTCAAAAAAAAAAAAAAAAAACTAACCCCATTGATGAAGTCCAGAAGAAGGGACCATTCCTAAGAAGATCCCTCACCGCAATGATGTCCTCAGGGAACGGAGCAACAGGATTGATGAAGGGATGATCGTTCGGCAACCTCCGGAGCAGCGGAATGCAACTCTCTTTGACAGACGCGGCGTCTATACGGACAAAGAAGAAAAACTTCTTCCACGAGTTGAAGTTTGAGATGAACCCCTTGACCACTGACATAAAGTTCTGAGGGACCAGCCTATGCTTGTCCGTATCTTTGACGAGTTGAAGCCGCAAAAGCGCTTCATAATGATCAACGGAAAGGGAAAGGCCATGCTCGTAACTCAGGATCAGAATCCCAATAAGGTGCTGAATGGCGAGGGGAGTCAACTGGCTTATCGCAACCTCGAAACGATCCAACACTCGGACGAGGATTTCTGGGATTAGGAACCATAAGCGACAACGCACTACGAACGCCTCATAGCAAGTGAAGTAACCCTCTGGGGGGCTTTTAGCACACTCAGAAGGGGAACCCGAACTCCACGGCGTCCGAATGTGATAGAACGATCTCATGATCGCGAGGAACTCATCGGTACTCCTGCTTGGATCCTCTTCTCAACTGCACGGTGGTTCAGGACCGAACGACTTCTTTGGGAGGGGTCATTGAACCATAATGAGCAACCCACCATGCCTCGTTCTCGGCGGGATGTACCGAGTGAGGCACTAACTCCATCTTCGGAACAATGAGCTCTTCGTAAGCACTCGCGGACGAAGATCCTTTTTTCGAAATCTTTTTCTTGCTCGACATAGCTACACTTCTCTTGAGAAAATAGAGGAAAAGGGTGGAGAGAAAGAAAGAAAGTTTTTCTTAAGAAAGATCTTAGAGAAAGACAAGAAAGTGAAAAAATTATGAAACAAGTTACCTCTCTTCTTATAGGCATGCGGATTTACTATTCAAGCTCGGACTTTTGGATATTAATTCCATCCATCACGCCTAACTTGCCAAACATGCCTAACAGCTTCAGTGGGCTTTCCCGTTGTCTCCTTGCTTAGATGGCCCTTGGCCTTCTCGGAAATGAACTCCTTGAGGTGTCCTTTCTTAAGCAGCCCGTTGACCTTGATCTTTAGTGCGATGCAGTCCTCCGTTTTGTGACTGTGGTCTCGGTGGAAGTCGCACCAGAAACTAGGGTTCCGGAAAGAGTCGGGTGCTTTCATCTTCTGAGGCCACTTGACGTGTTTGCCCATCTGCCTTAGAATATTGATCTGCTCCGGCCTTGAGACGGAGAGGTGAAAGATGTCTGGCGACATGGACACTGCCATCCCTTCTGCCTTCTCAATCGTCCAGTTCTAGTATCTGCCCCGATTTTGATTTCCGGAGTCCCTGGCTGGCCTTTGAGAAGGTTTCTCATCTCGCTCGGTTCGGTCTGGTCTGATCGTCTTGGGATCTGGTATTTGTTGCATCTTAGTGCGGCTGGCGACATCTTCCTCCCATTTTACCTGCGCCAAGGCTCGAGATAGGACGCCTTCCATAGTTTTGCACTGGTATTTGGTTAACTCTTTATAGAGGTCTCCGCCGAGAGCAGGCCTCTTGAATGCAGAGATAGCAGTGGGGATACAGCATACGGAATAGCCACATTCTCTTGATTAAGCGGGCTATGTAGCCTCGTAGGGGTTCCGCTAGGTCCTGGAGGGTTTCATGGAGGCTATCAAAGGTTTTCTCCAGGTCCCCACTGCTGGCGAATTGTTCCACAAATATATCGCTGAGAACCGCGAAGGAGGCTATTGACCTGAAGGGTAGGTTGATATACCATTGTAGAGCGGGTTTGATCAGGGTAGAGCAAAACCCTTTGCACATAGCAGCTTCGCGCGACCCCTTTGGGAGTGCTACGGCGAGCATCCTTTGTCTGTATGGGCACGGTCGCCTGGATCAGTGGTGCCGCCACGCTATTATGCTGGGAAAGGAGAACATCCTTAGCATCTCGATCAAGGTGATCTCATCCGTGAAAGGAGTATAGGCATAAGAGTCGGGGTTGTTTTTCCAGATGGGGGGAGCTACCCCTAGAAGCCTCTCTACCATGGACTGCATGGCATCAAGCCTCTTGGTGAACATCTGTTCCAGGTAAGCCACCATAGGAGATTCCGCTTTCGTTGCTCCATCATGTGCTTCCTTATCAGGTTCCGGCTCAGATTCGCTATCTTCCACGTCGTAGGTCTGGGCGTCCTGAGCCTTCTCGCGCATTGATGTGTCTCCTCCTGACGCCGTAGGTGGGAGATTTGCACCCGTTCCAGAGTTGGGTGTCTCCAGAGTCGGCATAGGGCGGACCTAAGCCCGGAATCGACGCTTCTTGTTACTCGCCATGTTGAGGGCTTGGTTCTCGTCAGGGAGGTTAAGATTCTCCGATTCGAGCTGGCTGAGCTTCTCGGTGCTCTGCTCCAGTTGCTTTGAGTGTTCGTTGAGTTTCTCCTTCAAGCTCTGGAATTCCGAGGAGGCCTAGGGATTGGTCTCCTCTCGAGTTTTATGCAACTCGGTTACTTGACTCTGCAGACCATCGATTTGCCTTTAGAGTTTGGCTTCTGTTTGGGTAGCTCATCCTGCTCGTCCACCACCATTATCACGTAGTTTAGATTACTCCCCTCCTTCTAGCGCCAAACTGTTAGGGGATTTTTTTGTAGGATCTTTGCGAGTACCACAGAACGATGGACAAGGCTGGTAATTGTATTGATTTGCAAGTAAGAAAGTAGAAAGAGACGTCTTATTAGATCAAAGACCTGGAACTACAACAGTTTTGAGTAAGAACCCTAGTTCTAGCCGCCTAGCTCTAATCTCTAAGTGTCGAAGTGTCGATCCCATGCTTTAGGGTTTAGGTTCCCTTTATATAGTCTTCTTAAGGCGGGCCTTAGTTGGAGGGACCGGACCCGGAGTACTTAGAGATTAGACCTTCAGAAATATGGAAGGTTCTCCTTATCGGAAGTTTTCCTTTTCCCGAGGGAAGGGGGCGGTCCCAGGGACCGGACCCGAAGTACTCCGTAGCGGGGAACCGGGGTACCTCTTAGCTGGGACCCAGAGGTCGGTGTCCTGCCTGGGGTCTGGAGGAATTTAATACCTGAGTATTTTTACCCAGAATATCTTATACCTACACCTCAACCAGAAGATGACAAGTACACTAGAGATGAGGTCATGGAGATAATGAATAAACCAAGATAATGTACGACAAGGTGAGATAAACAATGTATGACTCTTCTACCCTCTTGTTGGGGAAAAATACTGTGTATCATTTTCCTCCGAGTCCTAGGCAGGACCCTGATCTCGGATCCCCGCTCCAGAAGTGTTCTGGGTCCCTAGTATCGAAAATTCCCGTTTTGTTCCAGGAACCGCCTCCAGCTCAAGAAAAGGCAATTGCCGATAAGGGGAATCTTCCATATTTTTCCTAATATGGAAGACTTCCATCTACTCCAACCGACAAGAACCGACCTATAGACGACTATATAAAGGGAACCCAAACCCTAGAATAAGGGATCGACACTTTTATACTTGGAGATTATACTTAGACGGCTAAGGTTAGGTTCATGCCAAAATACTTGTAATCGCTTGCTTGTCTACTCAATAAAGATCTCTTCAAGTCTATTTTTCTAATCTTTCATAAAACCTTATGAAATATCTATAAATCTATACTAAACACAGCTTATCCATCGCTCCATAGTAGTCACAAAGATCCTACACAGAAATCCCTACCACCTATACATAACTTCATTTCTTGGATCAGCAAAATAATGGAGAAGATGTAGATAAAATTAGAATATACTGAATGGATTATTTAGAGGCAGCAAGATCACAGAACCAGAGTTGAAGAAGCAATCAAAAGATTTGTTGGTACCTAGTTTGAGATGTCCAAAGAAGATGTAAACACTTTTTTCCCAACAAGTAGTCACCTACCTCCATACTAGCCAAACCACCTCCAAAAGTCTTGCTAAATGACTATAATAAAGCTTAATGGGAGGCAACCTATTGGTAAGTTTTATTTAAGTTTCACTGTCAGTTTTACTTATTTTCGCTTACTTTGTTTCAGAAAAAGAAAGATCCGAGGAGATGATTGCTCTAAGCATCGGCCGATGAGAACCCATTGATATCGATCGACAGACATTACAACCAACGATCGAACACAACTTACTTGTGTCGACACTGACATCAGAGATCAGGTATATCGCTCTCTTTGTTACATTAAGTACTTTTGATTTATGTTCTCACCAAACTCGACTGAATAAACATTGGGGACAGTGTTGTTTAGTTTGAGGGGAGGGAGTTACTGATATTAGATTATTCTGAGTCTTATAAAAATGTTTTTACTTATGCTTTATTGAGTCAAGAAGGGGATTATGATCTTATTAAAATTTAGTTACTACTCTAACCACTCTCTAGTACCATCTAGATTTACTACCTACAAGATGTATTAGATAGAAACACCGCAGTGTATCATGTGTTTCTTACATCCACACTTACTGAGAATGTCTAGAGAAACCAAAGCTTACTTCCATCGTTAATATACTCTACTTGCTTGTTTCTGGCTTTGTATAAATTTGATCGGAGTACTCTTACAAGTCTGGAAGGTATTAGACTTAGTGTCCATGGTTCTCCTTTGACCATTTTGGCAACCATATTTACAAAAGATTGAAATGATTTCTTGCAGTTCATAGGGGTAGGAATGTTTCATGCAACCCCATTATTCTACTCTAATAGAATGATCACACATTGATTGGAAGTGAGGGGTAGATACACTATCGATGACATCACTATTCGCCTACAACTTTGCCTAGTAATACTATATATATTATATAAAAAAATTGGAATCAAATCAGAGAGAAGAGAGAGGGAAAACCAAAAAGGGTTACTTGGAGTTCCAGATACTTGCTTGAATCGATTCCATGTGTCCTTTGATCGATTCCATGTGTCAGTAGAGCGGTATGTCAGGCGCTATCTGATATACCATGTATTTGACTCATTTTCATTCATGGTATATAAGTGTTTTTACTATCTATATAATATATATTATATATTCTATCCTATTAGGTACGTTTTCAAGTTCATGAGTATCTTGGAGTAAAGTGTTGATTATGGAGCATTTAGGAGCTTAAAAGAGATTTCATCCGAGCTGACCATTAGAGGTCAATACGAAGAAGAAGCAATCGTTCGATGCACATCCAGTGCCGTCGATTGATAAAGAAGAGAAGCCTCGACGATTGAAGATTATGATCGATCGATGTACATCCAGTACCATCGATCGATGTCGAGACGCGAGATGCGCGACTTGGTTCCAGCTGAGTTTAAACCCAAGACTTCACCAAATTACAAGATTACCCATGACGAGTTTTTAACCTAATAGTTATATCCTAAGTGTGAGGAGGCAATGAGAGTTTTAGCCACCATTGTATTCTTACTTTCAGCAAGAGAGAGAGAGAGAGAGTTTTAGGAGGAAAATCATACAGAGATTTGTGATTGAACTCCATTGATTCATCTATTCTATTCTATGTAGTTTTGTCTATATTTTGTGTCATGAATTGCTTAGCTATGTCTGAGTAGTTTACTTGTTAGATTCAGGTTTCAAATAGGTTAAGGGATTAGCCCCAACTATAGATTTGCTGAGTTGTGATATTCATTGATTGATTGTTCTTAATGCTTGTTTTAGCCTTGCTAACTAGAACATGAACCTAGAAATTTGCATGTGTCAAGCATCGTTGATAATCCTATTATGAATATAATCTGCCAAGCTAGGACTGCTAGAGAGAGATAACCGCTGATCTAGAAGACGAGTGAGCATTATTAACCCGTGCCTAGGTCTTAGCTAGAAGCTATCGATCGATATTATCTTCTAACAATCGATCGATATTACGAAAGGTGTATCGATCGATATCCATATAGGATCATCGATCGTAACTTTTTTGTGATCAAAATACGACAGTTGAGATCCAAGATCTAGTTAGTTAACCAGTGAAACATTGCCATCGCTGATCACTGTGATTAAGGAGTTGAGCTCTAATATATCATGCATGCAACTAGTAGGCATCTATAGGATTATAATCTTTAACACCTGAATAAAACCATGCATCTAATATCTTCCAATAAAGTTACACCCCCAACCATCTTGTTAGTCGAGCAATAGACTTGCTCAATTAGGATTGCTATTTACTTTTATACCATAAAACAACAAAACACCTAAAATTAATAACTTGACTAGATTTAATAGGTTCCCTAGATCCTTGTGGATTCAATCCCTAAGTACTGCAACTGAACCTCTTATTTGAGAGAGTAATTCACTCCTTAGGGTAATTTGAGTGGTATCAAATTTGGCGCCGGTGTCGGGGAGCTTTGATCGCCATTAGATTTAGTGTTATTGATTCTTATTCTTTTCTCTACCCCCATTCTGGCACAAAAACTTTTCTTGTCTTTTCAGGTGCATGCCCAGCAGTACCAGAAGCAACAAGGACAAACACTTGCTATTCTCAGAAGATCCTGCTCACTTGGAACGCACAATCCGCAAAGACCAACGTTCAACATCGCTCAACGCAGAAGCTTTCAAGTAGACCGATTCTCGCACCCAACCGTCAACCGACACCCGACCTTCTTCGTCGACCGATCTACATCGTTCGACATCGATCGATACTACACCGCGTACATCGATCGATGATCAGTCGCGAAACATGGTTGTGATTGTTATTCTCAGACAGGACGAGAATGGAAACCTGTATGACCAGGATGGTCATCTGCGTAATGCAACAGGTCATAAACTAGATGTTCAGGGGAATGTAATCTCTGATACTGATGCTACAGGAGCTGCTTGATATACCATGGATTTGACCCATTTTCACCCTTGGTATATAAGTATTTTACTATATATATACTATATATTCTATCCTATTAGGTATGTTTTCAGGTTCAGAAGTATCTTGGAGTAAAGTGATGATTATGGAGCATTTAGGAGCTTAAAAGAGATTTCTTCCGAGCTGACCATAAGAGGTCGATACGAAGAAAACGAAATCGATCGATGTACATCCTGTACCATTGATCGATGTCGAGACGTGGAGTGCGCGACTTGGTTCCAGCTGACTTTAAACCCAAGACTTCACCAAATTACAAGATTACCCCTGACGAGTTTTTAACTTAATAATTATATACTTGCGTAAGTGTTGGGAGGCAAGAGACACAGTTTTACAGAGTTTTTCAGCCACCATTGTATTCTTAGGAGAAAAGATCATAGAGAGATTTGTGATTGGAACTCCATTGATTCATCTATTCTATTATATGAAGTTTTTATCTATATTTTGTGTTATGAATTGCTTAGCTATGTCTGAGTAGTTTACTTGTTAGATTCAGGGTTCAAATAGGTTAGAGGGATTAGCCCCAACTATAGATTTGCTAAGTTGTGGTATTCATTGATAGATTGTTCTTACTGCTTGTTTTAGCCTTGCTAACTAGAACATGAACCTAGGAATCTGTATGAGTCAAGCATCCTTGACCATCCTGTCCTGAATCTAGTCTATCATACTAGGACTGCTAGAAAAGGCTAACCACGATCTAGAAAGCTAGTGAGCATTATCAACCTGCTTCTAGGGCTTAGTTAGAAGCATCGATCGATATTGTCTTCGACAATCGATCGACATTATGAAGGTGTATCGATCGATATCCCTATCGGATCATCGGCGACACTTTCTTGTGATCAAAAGACTAACCGTTGAGATCCAAGATCTAGTTAGTTAACCAGTGAAAATTGCCATCGCTGATCAACGTGATTAAGGAGTTGAGCTCTAATATATCATGCATGCAATTTTTAGGCATCTATAGGATTACAATCTCCAACACATGAATAGAAACCCTGCATCTAATACATTTCCAATAAGTTACACCCCAATCATCTTGTTAGGAAAGCAATAGACTTGCTCAATTAGGATTGCAATTTACTTTTAAACCCATAAAACAACAAACACTTAGAATTAATAATTTAACTGGATTTAATAGGTTCCCTAGCTCCTTGTGGATTCGATCCCTGGTACCGCAATTGAACCTCTTATTTGAGAGAGTAATTCACTCATTCGGTAATTTGAGTGGTATCACTGCTCAACCTGTAGAAGAGGCTGCTCGACCAAGGGCATTGGCTGACTACAATCGCCCAGATGAGTACCGCCAACAGGTCAGCTATTCGATTTCAGAGATTTAGAAGCAGAATTTGAGCTGAAGCCTCGGTACTACACACCTCGGTCGCAGATAACCCTAGTTTGGGTTACCATCACAGCATCCTATGGACCATCTAGAGAGGTTCGAGGATCTTATCTGCTATTCGTATGGATGGAGTCCCGAGGACTACCTATTGTGCAAGCTCTTCAAGTATTCTCTCTGACCGAGAAGCGATGAACCTGGCTTAAGCAGCTACCCACAGGATCTCTAACATCATGGGCCGACATCAAGAATGATTTCTTGCGAAACTTCTTCGATGAGGCACGCGCTGAAGACTTGAGGAGTAAAATCGCTACATTCACGCAAAAAGACTGGAGAGTCTTTCAAAGATGCGTAGATCAGATTTAAGTTCTTCCAGCGAGACTGTCCACACCACGGATTCAACGAAGTGCAACTTCTGAGCACTTTCTTCAATGGTATCGCTTTGAGGTATCAGATGGCTCTTGATACAACTAGCGAGGAAAACTTCAACACCAGGAACTGTGGAGGATGTGAGACTGATAAAAAATCTAGCAAATAGTAGCAGCACCAAGAACACCGACTTTGAGAGGAAGAAGTCTGCTGCATCCCTAGGAAGGAGCATGGACGGTTAGAGAAAAGTTAGATATGATTGATGACCATGGATTTTATCCACTTTTAACCATGACCTATAAGTGTTTTAATATATATTTACAACTATATAGAGTATATTTAGAGTATTTACAGTTCATGTATGCTATGGAGAAATATGGTGATTTTGAAGTCTTTTGAGGTGCATAACTGCACATACGTCAGATGTCTAGCTATGGATGAAGACTTTCCGCCAGTTAGATTGATACAAGATAGAGCTGTGCTAGCTGCTCCAATGCCACGGGTTTGAGGTAAATCAGCATCTGGTAGCACAAGGTATGCATGTTTTACTGAAGAGTGGTCAGTCTGCCTCGCGAGAGGAAGCTGTCGAGAAGAGGAATGAATGTCGATCGATGCAGAACTCTTGATATCGATCGATATGGATGCTAGAATGCGCCCGAGCATATTTTATGACCGACTGAAGCCCATAAGCAACACCAAATTTCCATAATACCCTCTGGACTAATTAAAACCCTATTTATGTGTTTCTAAGCCATTGTTGACGGCCACGCATCTAAGCTTTATTTAATTCTTGTTCTAGGTTATGAGAGAAAGGAGGAACTCCTATAGAGTCCTCTTGGAACTCCATTGTTTTGGTTTTATATCTATTGCAGTTTTACTATCTATTCATAAATGATTTTCTTGACAACTTGATGATTGAGTAGATCCACCATAGGTTTAGGGTTCAAATAGGTTAGAGGGATTTGCCCCAACTATAGAATTGCTTAGTTGTGATATTCATGGATTAATTGTTCTTAATGCTCGTTCTACCTTGCTAACTAGAATATTGAACCTAGGATTTTCATGTGTCAAGCATCCTTGATCATCCTGGTCCTGCATCTAATCTGTCATGCTAGGACTGGTAGGGAGAGCTAACAGGGTGATCTAGGAGACTAGTGAGCATTATCATCCCGCGCCTATGGCTTAACTAGAAGCTGTCGATCGATATCGTCATCTGACAATCGATCGATATTGTGAAAGGTGTATCGATCGATATCCATATAGGATCATTGATCGACACTTTCTTGTGATCAAAAGACGACAGTTGAGATCCAAGATCTAGTTAGTTAACCAGTGAAACATTGCCATTGCTGATCACTGTGATTAAGGAGTTGAGCTCTAATATATTATGCATGCAACTGTTAGACATCTATACGATTATAATCTCGAACACCTGAATAAAAATCCTAGATCAAGCAACAATCTTCCATCAAACAAACTCCTTGCCAATCTGAACAATCGTCTTGTTCAACTTGTTTACTGCTATATTACAGCTTTGCATTTACTACTTTATAAACTATTAGCTTAGCTTAATCAAACTGATTAGATTAAATTGGTTCCCTAGCTCCCTGTGAATTCGATCCCTAAGTACTACAACTCGACCTCCTATTTGAGAGAGTATAAATCACTCCTTAGGATAATTTGAGTGATATCAAATTTAGCGCTGTTGTCGGGGAGCTTTGATCGCCATTAAATCTTGTTTAGTTAGATTTAGTCTAGGTTTTACTACTGTTAAAACAACTGATAATTTTTTTATCTTATGTTTCAGGTACATTTATCTTAGTACCATGAACAACAATGAAGAGAGAATTTATGGGTTCTTCAAAGAAGAAGCTCGCTGATTCACGACGATCCGTAAGTCTACGAGGGAAGAATCGACGACACCTCCAACCAGCATCGATCGACAGCGTGAACCAAGCATCGAATGACACTATCCAACTTGTGTCGAACAACACTGTTCATCTCCCGTCGATCGAGAATGTTCATCCCGCGTCGATCGACAATGTTCATCCCGCGTCGATCGACAATGTTCATCCCGCGTAGATCGACACTGTTCATCCTGCGTCGATTGACACTATTCATCCCGCGTTGAACGACATTGTTCATCCCGCATCGATCGACACTATTCACCGCGACAATATTCACTGCGACACTGTTCACCCAACACCTGCTCATCCAACACCGCTCATCCCACACTATTCATCGGTGAAAAATGACACCACCTGCGGGGAGACAGAAAAGATCGAAGTGCTCATACTTAAAGTTGATGATAATGGGATGTTAAGAGACGAAGAAGGTCGCACTCGCAACAGCGCAGGACAGTTGATTAATGCTCAGGGTGTTGTGATCCTTGATGTGATTGCTGAGATGAATGACTTTGACCTGAGCTGAGAGTGGTATGATTGGGTAGGTCAAGACCCCTTCCAGGGACTTCCTCACCAAGATCCTAGAAACCACATCGAAGAGCTTGAGGATCTCGTGTCAAGGAGTGAGCAGAATGAAGTGTCTGAATACCACATGCTCTGCAAGATCTTCCCTTATTCTATCCCTGAGGATGCATTCAGATGCTTTAGTCAACTGCATCCAGGATCTCTAACCATCTGGGATGACATTGAAAGAGCCTTCCTTTACAAATTTTATGATGATGCTGAAGCAACTCGGGAAAAGGAGAAAAATGATAAATGGGACAGGTTCTTGGCATCGTTAGATGCGGAGTATATGATTCTAGTACAGCTGCTCGACGACATTATGGCAAAAAGGGATGAACAACATGTGTCTGGAGAGCTGAGAAGAGTAGAGGAAGCTGGTACTAAAGACACGAACGTCGATCGACAACTTGATCTCAACGTCGACCGACATCATGACCTCAACGTCGACCGACATCATGACCTCAACTTCGATCGATGTTACAACCTCATCATCGATCGACGATGTAGACAGAGAAGTCACTATGGAAGACTCCTTAGAGCTGGAGGAATGGCTGGAAGATATGGATCAAAATTCGAAGAAGAAGCCTGATGACGATCAGCATACTTCAAGAGGAGATCTGGATACTTCAAAGGCTAGCGGAATTAACCGATGAGATCGATCGACAACCACTCCACATCATCGATCTACACCCACCCGACATCGATCGACACCACCAACCATTTATCGATCGACACCACCCACCTAATATCGATCACTGCTCATTGTTAGAAGTTCCCCCAGGTTTCATATTTGAGATGGAACCAATTGAGGAAAGAGTGCCCGAGACTGAGGCCTCACGCAATGCTGACTCCAAACATCTAAGACCACTTACATGCGCAGAAGAAGCTGCTGGGCTTCACAAAAGAGTGAAGAGGATACATGATCCTGTGAGGATTGTAGTCCCATGCTGTGGTTGAAGTTGAATCTCCTATCCCACCAGATAGAATTATGCAGCTCAGTCCTTACATTTGGATACATGATGATCCTCTACATGCAGAAGCTTCTCAGAGAGGGTTGCAATTTAGAGATGAAATCGATAAAGACCCAGCAGAAGCAGCATCAATCGACACCGACCAGATACCATCGAGCGACATCAACAAGCCAGCGTCGATCGACATTACCACTTCACCATCGATCGACTGGGCGTGTATCGAGCTGAAGAAATTCGATGTGTGGAAATCTTAGGGATGGAGTCCACAGCGATCGGACAAGTGCGGGGAAAGAGAGGAGAATTTGAAGAAGAAAAGGATCATGGGTGATTCTCGGATATCATTGATTCCTCGCTTCTCGGATGGTGTCGGAAATCCGAGTCTTGGCAAATGCTTCTCAACTCCATTTGCAAAGGTTCGAGCACTCCTTATTTCTGAGATGATAGACAAAGGAGAAGAGTCTATGGAGGAGTCTTTCATACAAGAATGATAAAGCTTGAGAGAAGAAATTGAGACTTGTTTTGGGCGAGTTCTCATCCTTATCCGGACTAAAACAGATCTCCAAAGTCGAGCTAAATGACTATAACAAAGTGCTGAGTGGGAGGCAACCCACTATTAGGTAATTTCTTTCAGTTTAGTTTAGATTGTTATTGATTAAAGTTTATATTTATTGCAGGTCAAAAAAAAAAAGACGATAGCGGCGATCTTGTAGCAACGCCTCGATCTTGTGAAATCTTTGTTCATCGGAAATTAAATCTATAATTGTTTTATTAGTTATCTATTACTGACTTTTAGTGTTATATTTATATTAGGTAAAAGGAAAAGTTACAAGGAAAATGAGTTATGCATCAGCATCGTGACACTTGATCATTGTATTTCGTGAGTATCCAAGTATCGATCGCCACTTACCTCGAGAAACCTTTTAAATATAGTAATTATGGTTTATTTTCCCCACCAATCTTAGACTGTATAACACTGGTCACAGTGTTGTTTAAATCTAGGGAGGTTCTACTAATATTGTATTTTAGTTGGCTATTTACAAAAAAAAGAGAGTGAGCGATTGCTCAGCACATCGACCGATGAGACCAACCACGATATCGATAGACAGCACTTCATATCCATCGATCGATTGTCTTTTCATTGTATCGAATGATTGCTCAAGCCATCGACTGATGAGACCATGTATTATCGGTCGACAACACTTCATCAACAACAATCGATTGTCACTTCATTGTGTCGTCCGATCTTGGTATCATCGTTCTTACTTGTTAAATTATGTACTTATGATTAATTCTTACCATAACTCCGACTAGATATACACTCGGGACAGTGTAATTTAAGTCTGGGGGATGTTTGCTGATATTAGTGTGTTCATGAGTCTTATCAAAATGTTTTCAAAAGATTTTATTAAGTCAAGAAGGGGATAATAAATTTATTAGATTTTTGCTTGTTATCTGACCACTATTTAGCACCATTCCAGACTTACTGATTGCCGATAGTATTAAAGATACTAAAGTAGATCAACCTATCAACTATTCACACTTGCTGAGATTGTTTGAAGGAACCAAAGCTGACCTCCAACACTAAACCTGACACAACTGCTTGTCTTTGGGCTTGGTATACATGGGATTGGATTCTTCAAACAAGTCTGGAAAGTAAAGCCATGTGTAGATTTATCACATTTTCTCGCTCTATTTCGACCTTAGATTTATAGGTAGAGATATTTATTTTCAAAAAATATAAATATATATATATATATATATAAATGTATATGTATATATATATATATATATAATAGGTGTTAGTTAGGTGGAATCCGAATAGGACTTGGTGGCTACAACCATTTTCATAAGGATTCCACCAAAACGAATTCGAACGGGACTTGGTGGCGGCAATCTTCAAGGCTTGATTTATATGAATTCTTGGATATAGGTCAAAAATAAGTGATAAGGACTTGGTGGCAACCACCATTAATGCTTGATTCATGGAAGCTTGTCCAATCTTGGTCAATGATCTTGCAATATAAGCGAGTTTGACTAAAGAGAGAATTAGTAGTGAGAAAAGATAGGAACTAACTTTTACCTGCAGATCCAGATCCTTGTTTGAAAATACTTGCATCATGTGATTGATACTCCCAAGGTAAAGCCTACACTTTTATTTATTTTAAGAAATGAGGTTGGTAGAGGGGAATGTCAAACAAGATTTGCTAAGTTGTTGGCTAGGTGAATTTGGTTGCTAAGCTAGGATATTGTATAATGTGCTTTTGTGATTAGGACTTCTTATATGTGAATTGCAATATTGTAGAGGTTAAGATTCAAAGATTTAAGTCATGCGAGTCCACTGTTTGTTCAAACCTTTTCGAGAGGCACTTTGTTTGTTTTGCTTGAGGACAAGCAAAAGGGTAAGTCTGGGGGAGTTGATAGACCATGGATTTTACCCACTTTTAAACATGGTCTATAAGTGTTTTAATATATATTTACTACTATATAGAGTCTATTTAGAGTATTTACAGGTTCATGTACGTTCTGGAGAAATATGGTGATTTTGGAGTCTTTTGAGGTGGAGAACTGCACAGACGTGTCAGATGTCTAGCTGTGGATGAAGACCTTCCGACCGTTAGATTGAGCTCATCTTTTGATACAAGATAGAGCTGTGAGTTAGCTTTCCTATTCCACATATTTGAGGTCAATCAGCATCCGGTAGCAGAGGTTATGCCCATTTTACTGAAGAGTGGTCAGTATGCCTCGACACCTCCATAAAAAAACACTACCTTATCTATTTGTCCTAACTACCCTATTCTTCCTTCTAGCCAAATAAGGAAACCTCCAAAATATTTAGGAAATTTGTCCTAAATACCCTATTCTTCCTTTTAGCCTATCAACGCCTCCATATAAAAACACTACCTTATCTATTTTATAGTTTACGCTAGTTTTTGAGAAGACAAGTTTACTTTTGGATTTTTGCTTTTGTAAGGGCGACGGCTTCATCTTTCTCATAGAGAGGAACAACCTCAACCCTAGTTTATTTCTTCTCAATCATATGATGTGTATTTCAGTTTCATCTTATGTTATTCCCTGCATCATGATTGAGTAGTCGACTGTTAATCTACGGTGATAGAATGCATATTGCAACTGAGCATAGGTAGGTTATTATTTATTAAGTCTTCATTCATTCATTGTTAAATTTTTACGCTAAACTGATCATCTAGCGTTTGAGCCTAGGTTAACTTGTGCATCAAAAGTGTCATAGATTGCTAGATCTTGCATGAATGAGCATTGTTGGGGAAAAAATACTCAGGTACTGAATTCCTTCAGACCCCAGGCAGGACACCGGCCTCTTGGTCCCTTGGGCTGCCAGGTCGCTAGGAAGCACTACGGGTCCGGTCCCAGGGACCACCCCCTTCCTCCGGGAAAAGGAAAAGTTCCAATAAGGAGAACCTTCCACATTTCCGAATAAGGAAGAGTTTAACTTAGTCAAACCAACTAAGGCCGACCTCAAGACAAAAATATAAGGGGAGCAGTAGCATCCCGATCCTGGATAGGATCGTCAGACAGACCTTAGTGCGAGGAGACCCACCAGTCAGGTCACATGACCTAGAGACAAGCGTGTCATGGTCCAAAACGTGGTTAAGGGAATCAGGTAGCTGGAATTTAACCAAAATAAGGCAAGCTCAAATGAGGCTGGACAAGCGATAGGCTGGGCGAGGTCGGTGAAGCTTGATGAAGTGAATGATCAGAGCGGATCATGGGAAAACTATGTCTAGGTCTGGGAATAGACCAAAGGGACTTACAAGGATTGAAGAAGATAAAAAGCTGGACCTGATGTATAACAGTAGGCGATGCGATGCAAGCTCGACCAACTAAGTGAAGTGTAGTGCAGCTCGGTGTAGCTCACTGAAGTGTAGGTCAGCCCCTGAGCTGGATGGTCTAGCTCACTTAGCTGGGTCAGCTGGGGATCAGCTCAACTCAGCTGGACTGAGTGTTCAAGTCCTTTGCAGTTGGGCGGGTCGGGCGGTGGCGGGCCATGTGGCGTTCCGTGTGTGCCGATGGGCTGGTTGGCTCTTGGGATTGAGCCAGGAGCTTGGACAATCCGTGTGGGCTTGTTTTGACATGTCCAGGAGTGTTTTGACAGTTCCAGGACGTCTGGTAAAGGATTGTGATCTGGACCATTGATTAAATCAATGGCCAGAAATAATACGAAAGGGTGCAACCTTTGAAAAGGTAACTGCCCCATCTTCTATAAAAGGCAGGCAAGTCCGTGCCGTTGCAGGCACGCCAGGGCTTCCTCCTACACCCTGAAACACAAAGAAACACAAAGAAAAGACAGATAGTTGGTCGGATTCCCAATCCAAGAACCATGGTGATGTGAAGGCCACAAAGAGGCAGTTTTGGGAGAGATCAAAGGGGAAGTTATGAACGACTTTCTGGTGGCTTTGATCCGTGATGTTATCACCTAAAGCATCCTCAGGGCCTGATAACATACGCAAAATGGTAAGAAAAGAAGGTAGATGATCGAATTCATTCCCAAAGGCCAAGACAGCCTTAAGAGCGGAGGTGTAGAAAGGCAGTTTCATGGAAGTGCAAGGGAAGTTATGAACGACCCTGTGTTGGGTTTTCACCACTGATGAACACGTCCTAGGATTCTTCTACATCTTGGGAACACACGAAAATATTCAGGAGAGGAGAAGGCGGACTTCACTCTTATAGGCATGAACAGCCTTGGCGGATGCAGTGTAGCTGGTTTAATGGAAGTTCCATGGAAGGGATCAGAGGTGCAACCCTTGAATGGATCTTATCAATACAGGAGGTATGTGATAAGGATTGATAGAAGCGTGCACTGGAGGAGCATGGCGAACATAATAAGGAAAGGCACTTGATCTAATCAGATCATGTATAAGGTAACTGATTTTATAATTACCTTCAAGGTTATGTTTTGTCTCTTGTGGTGCGGTTAAGGCCAAGTATGGCACGCCCTTGAAGACCATATGTTGTGATGTAAACTAAGGATCCAGGACCCTGAGATAGGGGATCTTAGTTGATCTAACACATCCATGTGGGATAGAAGTTAGAGCCACTCATTGGATAGTAATCCATGGTGGATTATGGTGTGTGTTAGTTCTGATCATGGTGTGAATCAATAATCCGAATCATGGAGGAGACACATGGGGACCCTAGTACATGAAGAACCATGTGGAGTGCAAGGTCCAATTCATTTGGAACCAGCAGCAAGCCGTGGAGGGAAAAGCCAGTACTAAGTGGCATGGACCACAAGTATGGGGCGGTGTGTTTATCAAAAGATGGCCGTGTGTAATCTGATCTTGGGCAAGGATGGATGACCTGATCCATAGGTGATGGATCAAGGTGTCTGATCTGATTGATTGAGGGATGCACCGGTTGTAAGAGCAAGATTGATCGGGTTCATTGGGACATGGTTCCTTGGCGGTTAGGTAAGTGTGAAGATTCATCAGTTCGAGTCATGTGTGGTGGTTGGTTGATTGACTTTGGATCTGATGGGCATTATTAGCTCATGAGAGGACTTGGCTCCAGGGGAGCATACGCTTAATACTTGATAGCACTGAACCATGGCCTTGGCGATTCAAAGGTGATGTCCATGGCCTTGGCGGACTGATCATGATCGGGATCCACATGATCTGGAGTGATTCATTGGATTCGATTATGGAAATCTCTCAGTTGGGATTTATCATGAGTTTTCATGAATTTTAATTAATTTTTGGAGCACTTTTGGAAGTGGCCAGAAATGTAGCTGAAGACTCCCAAAAGTACTTGAGTGCGGTGGGGATGGTTGGCTGAATGACTAAGTACTGAAGGCAAGAGTATATGCAGGTATAAGAGGAGCTGCAGTGAGCCGGAGCTGTTGAAGCAACCTCACAGCTCTATCAGCTGGGTCGGAGACTGATTGGACCTCAAGTGAGGTGGTTCAGCTCAGCTAGCTGGATGAGCTAGCTAAACAGCTAAGTCAGCTGGGACAATGAGCTAACAAGCTCCGTGGATGTGGCAAAGGTATGATCTAGCAATGTTGCATAGATCTAGATAGAATGGTTAGGGAATGGAACCTCAGATTTGTATGCCTTGATTTGGGTTGGGATTGACCTTGGAGCTAGCTTGTAGTTGAGTATACTAACCATTAGCCGAGGTGATTCGACCAGACAAGTATTATATTGGCTGTAGACCAATGGTTAAGTAGAGAATATCCGCTGCGTATGAGTTGAAATGATCTAAGCTAGGGAATGACTAAGGTAGTCTTAAGCTAAGGTCTAAGTTAGCCCTTGCCTATGGGCGATAATATAGATAAAGGGCGAAATTTTGAGAGGTTCGGTCAGTGTATGGACCAAGCGGCGTGAGAGCGACCGTGGCCTAGTCAGCCAGGATCGGGTCTTACAAGTTGGTACCAGAGCCAGGTTGATCCTATTCTTGGCAGTGCTCAAAGATGTTGAGTTCAAACAGAAATTATTTCTGAAAACTGAGATGACTTGGAACCTTAGCTGTGGTGAGCCAAGAGAGTTGAGGTAAGACTGGGTTACATGCTTGTGAATGGGGAGTTCAAAATGAGCGGCTTAGCCAAGATGCACTCTCCAAGGGCAAGACCCTGAAAACAAAAGGTTAGTATCTAGTATTTGGTTGTAATAGGCGGATTGGAAAATGGGCGCTATGCAATATGTTTGTATGGGCGACCTGGACCAGGGAAGTAACATGGACCAGGGAGTGTCTTAGGTTGAAAAGCGTGCAGTACTCTCTTGGAGGTTAGTGTTATCACTTGGTGGCATTACAAAACAGTGAGCATATGCAATGTGTATGTTGTTGTCTAAGGGAGCGCTACATGGCTAGTACATGAGTGGGCTTGTGATCAGATGGATCAGCTTGGACTCAGTGTAAGTCAAGGTAGGATTCCTTCAGATTGAGTGAATGGAATGGATCAATTCCAAGAGGAATGGAAACACGATGTTAAGTATCTTAGTATGATGAGGATTGAGGTATACTATAAACACTTTTGTGAATGGTATGGGGCGTTCACAGATGTGTGATGCTTTGGAGAATGGTATGGGGCGTTTTCCATATGTGTGATCAAACCGAGAGCCTACTCATCTAAGTACTTAATGATGATGGTGTAAAACACACATACTTTTAGATCTGGAGCTACACATAGTGTTGTGAGTCCAGGAATGGTGGGAGAGGGTTTGTTCCAGATGGGAACATGGGATTGTCTTGTCATAGTGAATGAAGCCGGTGAGCAGGTGATGGATTCACTAGGGCTGGAAAGAGACATCCTGGTATTGATCACAGTCAGGGTAATGCCTGCGGATCTGATTGTTGTCCGCCTTTAGAATCACGAGGTGATAGGTATGAAGCTTGGAAAGAATCGGGCCACCTTGGACTGTCACTTTGGAGTTGGGTGCAGTTTGAGAGTGGGTGTGGACCCCGACCAGGTTCCAAAGTATTTGTCCGACCTCTGGATGCTTAGTGATATCAGCAATCCCGTGGAAAGGATGCTTGAGAAGGGTTGTGAGCCTTACTGGCCACAATGCGCCACTAAGGAGGTTGAAGGGCTGGTGACCCGGACAGGATTCCGCTGGTCAGTGATTTGAGGACATGTTTTGGGCTACGGGCATTCCCTGATAGGGCTGATCTGAACATAGCAGAACTGGAACCAGGGGCGGTCCCAATGTCCAAAGTCCCTATTGTATGGCTCTGCCGAGATGGCGGAGCTGAAGTCGATCAAGTCCAGTGAGGGATGAGGATCGCGCTGCACAAAGTCGGAGGAGATGACCTATGGTTGGGGTGAGGCGGTTGAGTCTGGAGTGGACCAGAACCGCAATATGATCAAGTCCGACAAAGGATGAGGATCAGGACACGACCTACTCGGAGATAGACCTATGGTGGGGTGTGACGGTCGAGTCCACGAGTGGACCAGGACTGGAATATGATCCGCGTCGTAAATGGACCAGGATCGAAATATGACAAAGTCTGGTTTGGACTGAAGTCAAGTTAGGCGGTTTAGTCTTGTAGGGACTAAGATCGTAATATGGCCAAGCTGGAAGAGGCTGTGGCTGGTTAAGGAATTATCCAGTAATTGGTGGCTGGAATCATAAACCTTATTGTCGGGAAGGACTTAAGGGAACAAAACAATCTGTTAGGACTCATGGTAGAGTGATCAGTCTAAAGAGTGGAACATGTTAGCTAGGACTTGGCTGGTGCATAGAGTGGCTTAGATTGGTTGAATCTACTAAGACTTGAGTGCGCAGTATGTTCCTAGGGACTGAATTTGATCTAGTCCTGGACTAAGATCTGAAAAAGAATGAAGTCTAGAGTAGGCGACATTCTAAGAGAGATATGGACTTGGTGTCTAGGACACGCAACTTGGAGAGTTGGGTCAGTGACACAAGGCATGTCCTTGTATGGGTGCTTGATGGACCACTTGATAAGATTTTGGGTTAAATATCTATCAAGTGGGGAACATGTATATGATGATCAAGGCGTGATCAGTGAAGGAACAAGGAGGGAGATGAAATGGTTGGTTTGGAAGAACCAAGCGAGCATGCTCCATGTTCGGATGCAAAAAGTTTGATTGGAACCTTGGTCTTGAGTAGAGGCGTCAGCACCACGGATCGAGGACAAATCCATTCTAAGTGGGGAGACTTGTAGCATCCCGATCCTGAATAGGATCGTCCAGACAGAACCTTAGTGCGAGGCGCACCAGTCAGGTCACATGACCTAGAGACAAGCGTTCATGGTCCAAAGCGTGGTTAAGGAATCATGTAGCTGGAACTTAACCAAAATAAAGAAGCGAGCAAGCTCAAAGGAGCTGGACAAGCGATAGCTGGGCGAGGTCGGGTGAAGCTTGATGAAGTGAATGATCAGAAGCGGATCATGGGAAAATTAAGTCTAGGTCTGGGAATAGACCAAGGGACTTAGAAAGTTGAAGAAGATAAAGGAAGCAAAGGCTGGACCACGATTATAACAGCGAGCGCACGTAAGCAAGCTCGACCAGCTAGGTGAAGTGTAGTGCAACTTCGGTGTAGCTCACTGAAGTGTAGGTCAGCTCCCTGAGCTGGATGGTCTAGCTAACTCAGCTGGGGTGGTGATCTGCTCAACTCATCCGGACTGAGTGTTCAAGTCTTGGGCAGTTGGGCGGGTCTGGGCGATGGCGGGCCATGTGCTAACTTTGTGTGTGCCGATGGGCTGGTTGGCTCTTGGGATTGAGCCAGGAGTGGTTTGACAGTTCCAAGACGTCTGGTAACTGCCAGAGGTGAAAGGGTGTGATCTGGACCATTGATTAAATCAATGGCCAGAAATGATACGAAAAGGTGAAACCTTTGAAAAGGTAACTGCCCTTCTTCTATAAAAGGCAGGCATGTCTGTGCCGTTGTAGGCATGCCAGGGATTCCTCCTACACCCTGAAACACAAAGAAACACAGAGAAAGACAGATATTTTGTCGGATTCCCAATCCAAGAACCATGGTGGTGTGAAGGCCACAAAGAGGCAGGGAGAGATCAAAGGGGAAGTTATGAACGACTTTCTGGTGGCTTTGATCTGTGATGTTATCACCTAAAGCATCCTCCAGGGCCTGAGAACATACATAAATGGTGAGGAAAGAAGGTAGATGACCAGAATTCATTCCCAAAGGCCAAGACAGCCTTAAGGACAAATGTGTGTAGAAAGGCGGTTTCATGGAAGTGCAAGGGAAGTTATGAACGACCCTGTGGTTGGTTGTCACCACTGATGAACACGTCCTAGGCTTCCTCTACATCTTGGGAACACTGCATAAATACCAGGAGAGAAGGGAGAAGGCGGACTTCACTCTTATAGGCATGAACAGCCTTGAAGGGATCAGGTGTAGAAACATGTTTAATGGAAGTTCCATGGAAGGGATCAGGGTGCGACCCTTGAATGGATCTTATCAATACAGGAGGTATGTGATAAGGATTGATAGAGCGTGCACTGGAGGAGCATGGCCAAACATAATAAGGAAAGGCACTTGATCTAATCAGATCATGTATAAGGTAACTGATTTTATAATTACTTTCAAGGTTATGTTTCTTTCTCTTGTGTGGTGGTTAAGGCCAAGTATGGCACGCCCTTGAAGACCATATGTTGTGATGTAAACTAAGGATCCAGGACCATGAGATAAGGGGCGGATCTTAGTTGATCTAACTCATCCATGTGGGATGGAAGTTAGAGCCACTCATTGGATAGTAATCCATGGTGGATTATGGTGTGTGTTAGTTCTGATCATGGTGTGAATCAATGATCCGAATCATGGAGAAACACATGGGAACCTAGTACATGAGGAACCATGTGGAGTGCAAGGTCCATTTGGAACCAGCAACAAGCCGTGGAAGCGAGTAAGGCCAGTACTAAGTGGCATGGACCACAAGTATGGGGCGGTGTGTTTATCTAAAGATGGCCGTGTGTAATCTGATCTTGGGCAGGATGGATGACCTGATCCATAGGTGATGGATCAAGGTGTCTGATCTGATTGATTGAGGATGCACGGTTGTAAGAGCAAGATTGATCGGGTTCATTGGGACATGGTTCCATGGTTAGGTAAGTGTGAAGATTCATCAGTTCGTGGTTGAATGACTAAGTACTGAAGGCAAGAGTATATGCAGGTATAAGAGAGCTGTGCAGTGAGCCGGAGAGCTGGTGAAGCAACCTCACAGCTCTATCAGCTGGGTCAGTGATGGGACCCCAAGTGAGGTGGTTCAGCTCAGCTAGCTAAAGACTAAGTCAGCTGGGACAATGAGCTAACAAGCTCGTGGATGTGGCAAAGGTATGATCTAGCAATGTTGCATAGATTTAGATAGAATGGTTAGGGAATGGAACCTCAGATTTGTATGCCTTGATTTGGGTTGGGATTGACCTTGGAGCTAGCTGGTAGTTGAGTATACTAACCATTAGGCGAGTGATTCGACCAGACAAGTATTATATTGGCTGTAGACCAATGGTTAAGTAGAGAATATCCTGCGTATGAGTTGAAATGATCTATGTTGGGGTCAAAAGGTCCGCGACGAATTACCACCGAAAATCCTCGAAGATCGTATTTTCGAAAGATAGTAAAAGAAAGATCTTTAAGTAAAAAAAAATACAATCTGAAGTTTTTACGAAGAAGTATCCTTGAATATTGTTGGGGTAAGCGGTTGCGTCAAATTTAACATTCAAAACGTCCGAGGAAGAAAATAAGAATTTCTCCGATGAGTACTTTTCGAAATAGATTCATCCTTACGAAAAAGCTTTATGAAAGAATGAATCGAGAGGTCCGACAGCTTCGGAACAGGTCTTCACGTACCGACCGGCGTCGTTCGCTTAATCGCTCTACGTAGCGACCGAACTTCGAGCAAAAGCTTCGGTCGTTGCGTAGCGACCGGCGCTCGTCCGCTTCGTTAAGCTACGTAGCGACCGAGCTCGAGCCAAAACTTCGGTCTCTACGTAGCGATCGCGCTTCGTCTGTTCGGTTGCTTCGCGTAGCGACCGGCTTCGTCCGCCGGCGCTCACGTAGCAACGGCTTCGTTCCGCTTCGATCGCTAAGTAGCGACGGACTCGAAACTCGCTTCGGTCGCTACGTAGCGACGGCGCTTCGTCCGCTTCGATGGCTGCTTTCGACCGAAGTTGATCGCTGTGTAGCGATTGAACTCTTCACGAACATCGATCGACAATCCATGCATTCTTGTCAAATCTCCGAAGACGTGCAAGCTCAGTCCATGTTTTCGCTATTCTAACACATCGATCAAACTTGCGGATTAGAAACCGTGGAAAGTTCGTTCTTTATCAAAAGAAATCGTAGCAAACTTGTCAAGTCGGAAGACAGCCAAAGGACCTAAAACGACTTCGAGGCCCATCCACGATTTCTTAACCAAAAGCCCGTAAACCAAAGCATGGTTTACGCAGTCCACAAGGAAGGATAAATGTCAAGTTTCCGCGGATAAATACGGAAGTTTTGAAGATAATTGTGAAGATCGGGAAAAATGGAATATCTCCATTTTATGCTATGACGGCTTAAGGCGAGAAGAGTAAAAGCGTAAACCGACCTTGGAGCTAGTATATAAGAAGTCTAGGCGAGGAGCATGGGGAGAACTTTTCGAGCAAACTTAGCACTTAGAGCAATTTAGGCAATTTTCCGTTTTGTTATTTCGAGCTGCGACTCAATTAGGTTTAGCCGTCTTAGGGTTACTAGAACTAGGAATCTCGCCGACAGCTCTCGAGCCAAGGCTTATACCTTGTTGTGTAGCAGCTCATACATAAATTGAATAAGATCTTCTTTGCTCTCTTTTTCGATTTCTTATACTTTATCGTTGTTATTCTCGTGTTCTGATTGCTTGGCGTGTGGTAATTAGGAGATATCGGGTCCTCGGAAAATTAGGGTTTTCTAGTTTCCTTATTTAAATGGAAATCGACAGTCGAATTTGGTTCCCAGTTTGGCTAGAAGGAGGGGGATCAGATCAATCTAACCATAAAAGCCACATCACTCTCGATCAGACATGTCAACTAACGGCGCGGATAGCGTGCAAACTTCTCTTAGCGGAGGCGGCACCCGATCTCCACACTCCAGTAGCGGGCGTATCCGGTCAAGCGCCTGAAACCAGCGGCGGCGCTAGGAGTTTAAAAGATGTTAAGCCACCTATGAGAAAAGGTCCGAAGAACAGGATATGCTGCGTGAATACCTTGACCAAACAGGTTGAAACCTTAGCGGCAAGGACTCAAGCAATCCGTCCCGTGGAACCAAAATCCAGCGGAAAAAGCTTCGACCGCTATCCCACTCGACAGATCATGAGTGTGGGAGCGACCTTCCAGTCAAAACCTAGCGAAATCTCCCATCGAAAGGGAACCCTGAAAGTCTTCCGCTGCAAAGGACTTCGGAGGAGGATAACAAAGCGAACACATTGACCTGGATGCTAGCGATGTCTCCAGCGACACCGGCGAGGATGTCGGCAGACATCAAGAAGGACCGAAGCGATCCGCTCGGAAGGCTCCCGTTCAAAACCAATGGCGGAAGAAGAGGAAATCGCCTGGAAAGAACAAGAGGAGCTGGCTGAAAAAGCAAACCGAGCTCACTCGCGGTAAGCGCCGACAAGCTCGGAAATCCACTAACGAGACATCGGATATCCGCGATCTTCGTGACTACATCACCAAGACTGCGGCGAAGTGAAACGTAAAGTCTCAGGATCCATCATGCTACTAGTGCTGCCCCTGAGATCGATCGACTGCTGGAAGGAGCTCGAAAGACCTTACCAGTCGCTTTTCGGACATGAGGGTGTCAATCCGGGAAAAATCAAAGTACCGAGAATGCGATGTGCCGATCAAAAGCACACCTTCAGGCTTTCCACATCGCGATGGGAAGAGCAAGACTGAAGGGCGGCCGAAAAAGATGCGGCTATTGCGTTCTGTTCGTCCGAAACTCTTGAAGGAGGCGCTCGAATGGTTCGCCGCGCCTTCGCCATACACCATTGGGAGTTTTGACAGCTCGCGTCGAATTCCTCAAACAGTACTCTGTTTTATAGACGAGAAACTTCCGATGTTGATCTCGAGTCTCTCCCGGAGGAGCCGAACCCTCCGTGAGTTTATCAGTTGGTTCAAGCTGATAATGTCAGTCAGCGGGATAAGCGACAAAGTGGCCATCGGCCTGAGAAACGCTACGGTACAAGTCAAAATTCAGAAAGTGGATAACTCTCGACAAACCGCAAATGATCCAGGGCGCCTTCCACAAAGCAACGGACTACATCATAGTCGAGAAGAAACTAAAGTCTTATCGCAAAACATTAGCGGCAAGACCATCCTCGAGAGCGTGGATCCGAAGGGAAAAAAGAACTCATAGCGACAAATACGTCCATCGAGGAGAAGATCTCCAAGAGGCATAACTATGCGATCAAGCGGATCAAGGCGGACCACGGGAAACATGGACTGCGTCAGGGTATGGCGAAAACACCTTCTGCGGTTCCACCAATCGAGGACACTCCGCGACCAACTGCAAAGTCTTATCCTCGATTCTGATAAGCCCTCAAAGGCGGACAGAAATCTGCCGCTGAAAAATCCCCTCAAGCGAAACCAGCCTGGGGATAAGCGGTAGGAGGCCAACGACAAGAAGCGATAACAATCGTCGCAGAGTCAACATGATCATCGGAGGATCGTAATACTGCGGCGATACTGTGTCGGCCATCAAGCCTTACCAGCGGAAGGCAGAGTCAGTGAAAATTGGCCTACATGGTCTCCTCCTCGAGATGGCCAAAATTGCTCGATCACCTTCACAAAGGAAGAAGCGGCGGCATCGACCAACCTCACTGCGACCGCTCGTCATAGATCTCGATCATACGAGATTTAGAAGTCGGAAGGGTACTTCGTCGACCGGGAAGCACGGTCAACATAATCATCGCGACACTCTCAGCGGATGAGCATCGAACTTCGGTAATTCGGCGCCAAAACCACTCCGCGGGTTTTCAGGCGACGTATCGATGACTCTTGGATCAATCCAATTGCCAGTCATGGCCAAGGAGATCAGAATTCGAGTTAGCGGTAGTCGATCATCCCGCCATCTACAGCGATCATGGGAACCCCATGGCTCAACGCCATGCAGGCAGTTCCGTCGACCTACCACGGGTCTCAAATTCCCAACCCCAACCGAGTCGCGCCATCCGGGATGCCAAAACCAGTCGCGGCTATGCTTCCGCCAGAGCACAAGTTAAGGCAAATCATGACTTCTGCAGCTGTAGCGGCAAGGGCGAAGATAAACCGATCTTCGGCCAAAATCACCCCGGGAAAAGACGAATTAAAATCGTCTACCGACGCAAACGCATCGGACATCGAAGCTCGACACAAGTCCGAAGCCCATGCTACAACTCAACCGGAACATCCGGAAAATAGTGTTGACCCAGCCACGATCGACATGGTCAAGGCGGACATCGCGACGTCTACCGCCGAGTAAGAACACTCGCATGAAACAGAACTACAAGATGGCTTGATCCTCGAAAGGGGTACGTAGGCAGTTCGTCAAAAGACGAAGTTCAGCTATCCCCTCTCTAAAAGTGGAATGCGTATACTCGTATACTCCCACTTAGAAAAATCTTCATTATTGTAATCGAGTTTTTAGAAACTTCAAAAACTTTTACTACAATATACGTTGTCATTTTTATCAAAAACGTTTACGCTTCAGTAAAACACAAAAGAAACTTTCAGGACACGCCTGGAAACATTAAGACTCTTGTCTGCGGCCTCATCCGGCCCGAAAATCGTAAAAATTACCATCTTTCAAACACGCAAGGATACACGTATAATCCCCGAAACAATTGCGAGACGTCGCAAAAATTAAAATTCGAGGATAATACTAACCAATTGTCCGAACGCGACCACCAAAAACCTTACACCCCTTTCGTCGATTGGCCCCAACGAACACGCCAGCCGTCTTAAACAAACGCAATTCGATCACTCTTTTGATCTTCAAAAAACGTCCAACACAAGGACAAAAGCGCGCTACAACAAAAACCCGAAATTTTGGTTTAGCACTTCCAGTTTACTTTGAGAAGATGCTCGAGTCGTACCATACAAGTCATATAAGCCGAGAACATATCGCGGACTTTAAATCGGTGCGAGTCAGGAAGAAATCGCAACAGGAAAAACGATAGCCGGCTAGTCACCGCACAAACCTTAACCGAAATTAAACCTAGGTCTTGCCCTAAACCCAACGCTCTGGTCTCAAACATCTCAAGGCATGATATCTAAAAGATACAAGATCCAAAACCATGTCTCTCTGTTCGTATCTCAATGTTCTCGAAAATCGTAAACACAAGTAATTTTTTACGAAAATCACGAACGAACTAACAGATCGAACGTCTAATCAGAATTAAATACGAGACGACAACTCATATTTACTTTGACCCTATTCAGGAAAACTCGAAAACGAAAACATTCATCATATAAATAACCGCGTAAAGCGGTAAGGGGATTCAAAGCCACCAACGGCCAGTCCCGATAAGCGATAAAAAAGGCCAAAACAGGCCCATACAAATCTCTCGGCCACACTCGGCCATAAACATAAAACAGAAAGACGAGCATCTTTCTTTCGATAACTACTCCACCTCTCATAATCCAAAGTCAAAGTTCCCGGACAACGAAGCACCGAACACATCCGCGGGACGATCCACTTCCTCGCCACCGTCAGGAAACCCGGTCGGAATCTCCTCGGTATCAGGATAAACCGGGATGGAATCCCAGAACCCTTGAATCCGCTCGTCGATCGAAGGGATGAGTGCCACAGCGTGGGCACGTTCGTTCATCCCACTCTTCATGAAGCTCATTTCCTCCTCGAACACATAGTCATCGGCTCGCGTCCTCCAAAGACTTCCGACCGAACCGTGGCATTCACGGAAATCACCCACCGAGGTAAAGGCATTCTTGAGATACCCATACTCAACCTGGAATTGAGAGGCACGAGTCTTCATCACCTCGACGATTTCCCTTTTGCCTTTCCTTTCCGCCTTGCGGATGGCCCGCGCATGATCGCGAGTAAGTTGCGCCTCTCCCTTCAACATCTTGCCTTGCACGCGAGCGAGATCTCGCTCCGCTTTCTCCGCTTTGAAGCGGTAGACCATGGCTTCTCTATGGCCCGCTTCGATGGCCGACCCCAGCAAGCTCAGGCCCTGCAAAATCGATTGACATGTTATAAAATATATACATAAGACAATCACCAAGAAATTTTCAAAAAAAAAAAAAAAAAACTAACCCCATTGATGAAGTCAGAAGAAGGGACCATTCTAAGAAGATCCCTCACGCAATGATGTCCTCAGGAGCGAACAACAGGATTGATGAAGGGATGATCGTTCGGCAACCTCGAACAGCGGAATGCAACTCTCTTTGACGAGCGGCGGCGTCCTCTGGAGACAAAGAAGAAAACTTCTTCCACGAGTTGAAGTTTGAGATGAACCCCTTGACCACTGACATAAAGTTCTGAGGGACCAGCCTATGCTTGTCCGTATCTTTGACGAGTTGAAGCCGCAAAAGCGCTTCATAATGATCAACGGAAAGGGAAAGGCCATGCTCGTAACTCAGGATCAGAATCCCAATAAGGTGCTGAATGGCGGGGAGTCAACTGGCTTATCGCAACCTCGAAGCGATCAACACTTTCGGACGAGGATTTCTGGGATTAGGAACCATAGCGACAGCGCTTCTGAGCGCCTCATAGCAAGTGAAGTAACCCTCTGGGGGGCTTTTAGCACACTCCCCGTAGCGGGGAACCCGGAACTCCACGGCGTCCGGAATGTGATAGAACGATCTCATGATCGCGAGGAACTCATCGGTACTCCTGCTTGGATCCTCTTTCTCAACTGCACGGTGGTTCAGGACCGGGAACGACTTCTCTTTGGGAGGGGTCATTGAACCATAATGAGCAACCCACCATGCCTCGTTCTCGGCGGGATGTACCGAGTGAGGCACTAACTCCATCTTCGGAACAATGAGCTCTTCGTAAGCACTTTGACGAAGATCCTTTCGAAATCTTTTCTTGCTCGACATAGCTACACTTCTCTTGAGAAAATAGAGGAAAAGGGTGGAGAGAAAGAAAAGTTTTCTTAAGAAAGATCTTAGAAAGACAAGAAAGTGAAAAATTATGAAACAAGTTACCTCTCTTCTTATAGGCATGCGGATTTACTATTCAAGCTCGGACTTTTGGATATTAATTCCATCCATCACGCCTAACTTGCCAAACATGCCTAACAGCTTCAGTGGGCTTTCCCGTTGTCTCCTTGCTTAGATGGCCCTTGGCCTTCTCGGAAATGAACTCCTTGAGGTGTCCTTTCTTAAGCAGCCCGTTGACCTTGATCTTTAGTGCGATGCAGTCCTCCGTTTTGTGACTGTGGTCTCGGTGGAAGTCGCACCAGAAACTAGGGTTCGGAAGAGTCGGTGCTTTCATCTTCGAGGCCACTTGGCGTGTTTGCCCATCTGCCTTAGAATATTGATCTGCTCCGGCCTTGAGACGGAGAGGTGAAAGATGTCTGGCGACATGGACACTGCCATCCCTTCTGCCTTCTCAATCGTCCAGTTCTAGTATCTGCCCCGATTTTGATTTCCGGAGTCCCTGGCTGGCCTTTGAGAAGGTTTCTCATCTCGCTCGGTTCGGTCTGGTCTGATCGTCTTGGGATCTGGTATTTGTTGCATCTTAGTGCGGCTGGCGACATCTTCCTCCCATTTTACCTGCGCCAAGGCTCGAGATAGGACGTCTTCCATAGTTTTGCACTGGTATTTGGTTAACTCTTTATAGAGGTCTCCGTCGGAGAGCAGGCCTCTCTTGAATGCAGAGATAGCAGTGGGGATACAGCATACGGGAATAGCCACATTCTCTTGATTAAGCGGGCTATGTAGCCTCGTAGGGGTTCCGCTAGGTCCTGGAGGGTTTCATGGAGGCTATCAAAGGTTTTCTCAGGTCCCCACTGCTGGCGAATTGTTCCACAAATATATCGCTGAGAACATGAAGGAGGCTATTGACCTGAAGGGTAGGTTGATATACCATTGTAGGCGGGTTTGATCGGGGTAGAGCAAAACCCTTTGCACATAGCAGCAGCGACCCCTTTGGGAGTGCTACGGCGAGCATCCTTTGTCTGTATTGGGCGACGTGGTCGTCTGGATCAGTGGTGCCGTCATACGCTATTATGCTGGGAAAGGAGAACATCCTTAGCATCTCGATCAAGGTGATCTCATCCGTGAAAGGAGTATAGGCATAAGAGTGGGGTTGTTTTCAGATGGGGAGCTACCCACAGAAGCCTCTACCATGGACTGCATGGCATCAAGCCTCTTGGTGAACATCTGTTCCAGGTAAGCCACCATAGGAGATTCGCTTTCGTTGCTCCATCATGTGCTTCCTTATCGAGGTTCGGCTCAGATTAAGCTATCTTCCGTCGTAGGTCTGGGCGTCCTGAGCCTTCTCGGCGCATTGATGTGTCTCCTCTGGCCGTGGGTGGGAGATTTGCACCGTTCAGAGTTGGGTGTCTCCAGTCGGCATAGAGGCGGACTAAGCCGGAATCGGCGCTTCTTGTTACTCGCCATGTTGAGGGCTTGGTTCTCGTCGGGGAGGTTAAGATTCTCGATTCGAGCTGGCTGAGCTTCGGTGCTCTGCTCAGTTGCTTTGAGTGTTAGTTGAGTTTCTCCTTCAAGCTCTGGAATTCGAGGAGGCCTAGGGATTGGTCTCCTCTCGAGTTTTATGCAACTTCGGTTACTTGACTCTGCAGACCATCGATTTGCCTTTAGAGTTTGGCTTCGTTTGGGTAGCTCATCCTGCTTTCGTCCACCACCATTATCCGTAGTTTAGATTACTCCCTCCTTCTAGCCAAACTGTTGGGGATTTTTTGTAGGATCTTTGCGAGTACCACGAGCGATGGACAAGGCTGGTAATTGTATTGATTTGCAAGTAAGAAAGTAGAAAGAGGCGTCTTATTAGATCAAAGACCTGGAACTACAACAGTTTTGAGTAAGAACCCTAGTTCTAGCCTAGCTCTAATCTCTAAGTGTCGAAGTGTCGATCCCATGCTTTAGGGTTTAGGTTCCCTTTATATAGTCTTCTTAAAGGGCCTTAGTTGGAGGGACGGACCGGGTACTTAGAGATTAGACCTTCAGAAATATGGAAGGTTCTCCTTATCGGAAGTTTTCCTTTTCGAGGGAAGGGCGGTCCAGGGACCGGACCGAAGTACTCGTAGCGGGGAACGGGGTACCTCTTAGCTGGGACCCGAGGTCGGTGTCTGCACAGGGTCTGGAGGAATTTAATACCTGAGTATTTTTACCCAGAATATCTTATACCTACACCTCAACCAGAAGATGACAAGTACACTAGAGATGAGGTCATGGAGATAATGAATAAACCAAGATAATGTACGACAAGGTGAGATAAACAATGTATAGACTCTTCTACCCTCTTGTTGGGGAAAAATACTCAGGTATCATTTTCCTCCGAGTCCTAGGCAGGACCCTGATCTCCGGATCCCCGTTCCAGAAGTGTTCTGGGTCCCTAGTATCGAGTACCCCGGTTTTGGTTCCAGGAACCGCCTCCAGCTCCAAGAAAAGGCAAATTGCCGATAAGGGGAATCTTCCATATTTTTCCGAATATGGAAGACTTCCATCTACTCCAACCGACAAGAACCGACCTATAGACGACTATATAAAGGGAACCCAAACCCTAGAATAAGGGATCGACACTTTTATACTTGGAGATTATACTTAGACGGCTAAGGTTAGGGTTCATGCCAAAAATACTTGTAATCGTTGCTTGTCTACTCAATAAAGATCTCTTCAAGTCTATTTTTCTCTAATCTTTCATAAAACCTTATGAAATATCTATAAATCTATACGAAACACAGCTTATCCATCGTTCCATAGTAGTCACAAAGATCCTACACAGAAATCCCCTACCACCTATACATAACTTCATTTCTTGGATCAGCAAAATAATGGAGAAGATGTAGATAAAATTAGAATATACTGAATGGATTATTTAGAGGCAGCAAGATCACAGAACCAGAGTTGAAGAAGCAATCAAAAGATTTGTTGGTACCTAGTTTGAGATGTCCAAAGAAGATGTAAACACTTTTTTCCCAACAAGTAGTCACCTACCTCCATACTAGCCAAACCACCTCCAAAAAGTCTTGCTAAATGACTATAATAAAGCGCTTAATGGGAGGCAACCTATTGGTAAGTTTTATTTAAGTTTCACTGTCAGTTTTACTTATTTTCGCGTTTACTTTGTTTCAGAAAAAAGAAAGATCCGAGGAGATGATTGCTCTAAGCATCGGCCGATGAGAACCCATTGATATCGATCGACAGTACATTACAACCAACGATCGAACACAACTTACTTGTGTCGACACTGACATCAGAGATCAGGTATATCGTTCTCTTTGTTACATTAAGTACTTTTGATTTATGTTCTCACCAAACTTCGACTGAATAAACATTGGGGACAGTGTTGTTTAGTTTGAGGGGGGGGAGGGAGTTACTGATATTAGATTATTCTGAGTCTTATAAAAAAATGTTTTTACTTATGCTTTATTGAGTCAAGAAGGGGATTATGATCTTATTAAAATTTAGTTACTACTCTAACCACTCTCTAGTACCATCTAGATTTACTACCTACAAGATGTATTAGATAGAAACACCATGATTGTATCATGTGTTTCTTACATCCACACTTACTGAGAATGTCTAGAGAAACCAAAGCTTACTTCCATCGTTAATATACTCTACTTGCTTGTTTCTGGCTTTGTATAAATTTGATCGGAGTACTCTTACAAGTCTGGAAGGTATTAGACTTAGTGTCCATGGTTCTCCTTTGACCGCTCTTTGGCAACCATATTTACAAAAGATTGAAATGATTTCTTGCAGTTCATAGGGGTAGGAATGTTTCATGCAACCCCATTATTCTACTCTAATAGAATGATCACACATTGATTGGAAGTGAGGGGTAGATACACTATCGATGACATCACTATTAAGCCTACAACTTTGCCTAGTAATACTATATATATTATATAAAAAATTGGAATCAAATCAGAGAAGAGAGGAAAACCAAAAGGGTTACTTGGAGTTCAGATACTTGCTTGAATCGATTCCATGTGTCCTTTGTCGATTCCATGTGTCGGTGAAGCGGTATGTCGAAGCTATCTGATATACCATGTATTTGACTCATTTTCATTCATGGTATATAAGTGTTTTACTATCTATATAATATATATTATATATTCTATCCTATTAGGTACGTTTTCAAGTTCATGAGTATCTTGGAGTAAAGTGTTGATTATGGAGCATTTAGGAGCTTAAAAGAGATTTCATCCGAGCTGACCATTAGAGGTCAATACGAAGAAGAAGCAATCGTTCGATGCACATCCAGTGCCGTCGATTGATAAAGAAGAGAAGCCTCGACGATTGAAGATTATGATCGATCGATGTACATCAGTACCATCGATCGATGTCGAAACGAGATCTTGACTTGGTTCCAGCTGAGTTTAAACCCAAGACTTCACCAAATTACAAGATTACCCATGGCGAGTTTTAACCTAATAGTTATATCCTAAGTGTGAGGAGGCAATGAGAGTTTTAGCCACCATTGTATTCTTACTTTCAGCAAGAGAGAGAGAGAGAGAGAGTTTTAGGAGGGAAAATCATACAGAGATTTGTGATTGGAACTCCATTGATTCATCTATTCTATTCTATGTAGTTTTTGTCTATATTTTGTGTCATGAATTGCTTAGCTATGTCTGAGTAGTTTACTTGTTAGATTCAGGTTTCAAATAGGTTAAGGGGATTAGCCCCAACTATAGATTTGCTGAGTTGTGATATTCATTGATTGATTGTTCTTAATGCTTGTTTTAGCCTTGCTAACTAGAACATGAACCTAGAAATTTGCATGTGTCAAGCATCGTTGATAATCCTATTATGAATATAATCTGCCAAGCTAGGACTGCTAGAGAGATAACAGCTGATCTAGAAGGCAGTGAGCATTATTAACCCGTGCCTAGGTCTTAGCTAGAAGCTATCGTCGATATTATCTTCTAACAATCGATCGATATTACGAAAGGTGTATCGTCGATATCCATATAGGATCATCGATCGTAACTTTTGTGATCAAAATCGACGGTTGAGATCAAGATCTAGTTAGTTAACCAGTGAAACATTGCCATCGCTGATCAGCGTGATTAAGGAGTTGAGCTCTAATATATCATGCATGCAACTAGTAGGCATCTATAGGATTATAATCTTTAACACCTGAATAAAACCATGCATCTAATATCTTCCAATAAAGTTACACCCCCAACCATCTTGTTAGTCGAGCAATAGACTTGCTCAATTAGGATTGCTATTTACTTTTATACCATAAAACAACAAAACACCTAAAATTAATAACTTGACTAGATTTAATAGGTTCCCTAGATCCTTGTGGATTCAATCCTAAGTACTGCAACTGAACCTCTTATTTGAGAGAGTAATTCACTCCTTAGGGTAATTTGAGTGGTATCAAATTTGGCGCCGGTGTCGGGGAGCTTTGATCGCCATTAGATTTAGTGTTATTGATTCTTATTCTTTTCTCTACCCCCATTCTGGCACAAAAACTTTTCTTGTCTTTTCAGGTGCATGCCCAGCAGTACCAGAAGCAACAAGGACAAACACTTGCTATTCTCGAGAAGATCCTGCTCACTTGGAGCGCACAATCCGCCAAAGACCAGCGTTCAACATGGCTCAGCGAAGCTTTCAAGTAGACCGATTCGCACCCATCAGCCGACACCCGACCTTCTTCGTCGACCGATCTACATCGTTGACATCGATCGATACTACACAGCGTACATCGTCGATGATCAATCATGAAACATGGTTGTGATTGTTATTCTCAGACGGGGCGAGAATGGAAACACGTATGACCAGGATGGTCATCTGCGTAATGCAACAGGTCATAAACTAGATGTTGGGGAATGTAATCTCGATACTGATGCTACAGAGCTGCTTGATATACCATGGATTTGACCCATTTTCACCCTTGGTATATAAGTATTTTACTATATATATACTATATATTCTATCTATTAGGTATGTTTTCAGGTTCAAGTATCTTGGAGTAAAGTGATGATTATGGAGCATTTAGGAGCTTAAAAGAGATTTCTTCGAGCTGACCATAAGAGGTCGTCTGAGAAAGCGAAATCGTCGATGTACATCCTGTACCATTGATCGATGTCGAGCGATGGAGTCGCGACTTGGTTCCAGCTGACTTTAAACCCAAGACTTCACCAAATTACAAGATTACCCACGGCGAGTTTTTAACTTAATAATTATATACTTGCGTAAGTGTTGGGAGGCAAGAGACACAGTTTACAGAGTTTTCAGCCACCATTGTATTCTTAGGAGAAAAGATCATAGAGATTTGTGATTGGAACTCCATTGATTCATCTATTCTATTATATGAAGTTTTTATCTATATTTTGTGTTATGAATTGCTTAGCTATGTCTGAGTAGTTTACTTGTTAGATTCAGGGTTCAAATAGGTTAGAGGGATTAGCCCCAACTATAGATTTGCTAAGTTGTGGTATTCATTGATAGATTGTTCTTACTGCTTGTTTTAGCCTTGCTAACTAGAACATGAACCTAGGAATCTGTATGAGTCAAGCATCCTTGACCATCCTGTCCTGAATCTAGTCTATCATACTAGGACTGCTAGAAAAAGGCTAACCGCCGATCTAGAAAGCTAGTGAGCATTATCAACCTGCGCCTAGGGCTTAGCTAGAAGCATCGATCGATATTGTCTTCTGACAATCGATCGACATTGCGAAAGGTGTATCGATCGATATCCCTATCGGATCATCGGCGACACTTTCTTGTGATCAAAAGACTAACCGTTGAGATCCAAGATCTAGTTAGTTAACCAGTGAAAAATTGCCATCGCTGATCAACGTGATTAAGGAGTTGAGCTCTAATATATCATGCATGCAATTTTTAGGCATCTATGGGATTACAATCTCCAACACATGAATAGAAACCCTGCATCAATACATTTCCAATAAGTTACACCCCCAATCATCTTGTTAGTCGAGCAATAGACTTGCTCAATTAGGATTGCAATTTACTTTTAAACCCATAAAACAACAAACACTTAGAATTAATAATTTAACTGGATTTAATAGGTTCCCTAGCTCCTTGTGGATTCGATCCCTAAGTACTGCAATTGAACCTCTTATTTGAGAGAGTAATTCACTCATTCGGGTAATTTGAGTGGTATCACTGCTCAACCTGTAGAAGAGGCTGCTTTCGACCAAGGGCATTGGCTGACTACAATCGTCCAGATGAGTACTACGCCAACAGGTCAGCTATTCGATTTCCAGAGATTTAGAAGCAGAATTTCGAGCTGAAGCCTCGGTACTACACACTCGTGTCGCAGATACCCTAGTTTGGGTTACCGCACAGCATCCTATGGACCATCTAGAGAGGTTCGAGGATCTTATCGCTGCTATTCGTATGGATGGAGTCCCCGAGGACTACCTATTGTGCAAGCTCTTCAAGTATTCTCTGACTGGAGAAGCGATGAACTGGCTTAAGCAGCTACCCACAGGATCTCTAACATCATGGGCCGACATCAAGAATGATTTCTTGCGAAACTTCTTCGATGAGGCACGCGCTGAAGACTTGAGGAGTAAAATCGCTACATTCATAAAAGACTGGAGAGTCTTTCAAAGATGCGTAGATCAGATTTAAGTTCTTCCAGCGAGACTGTCCACACCACGGATTCAACGAAGTGCAACTTCTGAGCACTTTCTTCAATGGTATCGCCTTGAGGTATCAGATGGCTCTTGATACAACTAGCGAGGAAAACTTCAACACCAGGAATCCGGTGGAGGATGTGAGACTGATAAAAAATCTAGCAAATAGTAGCAGCACCAAGAACACTGACTTTGAGAGGAAGAAGTCTGTTGCATCCCTAGGGAAGGAGCAGATGGACGAAGTTAGAGAAAAGTTAGATATGATTGATAGACCATGGATTTTATCCACTTTTAACCATGACCTATAAGTGTTTTAATATATATTTACAACTATATAGAGTATATTTAGAGTATTTACAGGTTCATGTACGTTATGGAGAAATATGGTGATTTTGAAGTCTTTTGAGGTGCATAACTGCACATACGTGTCAGATGTCTAGCTATGGATGAAGACTTTCCGCCAGTTAGATTGATACAAGATAGAGCTGTGCGTTAGCGTTCCAATGCCACCGGTTTGAGGTAAATCAGCATCTGGTAGCACAAGGTATGCATGTTTTCTTGAAGAGTGGTCGATCTGCCTGTCGAGAAGAGGAATGAATGTCGATCGATGCAGAACTCTTGATATCGATCGATATGGATGCTAGAATGCGGCCCGAGCATATTTTATGACCGACTGAAGCCCATAAGCAACACCAAATTTCCATAATACCCTCGGACGACTAAAAACCCTATTTATGTGTTTTCTAAGCCATTGTTGACGGCTACGCTATCTAAGCTTTATTTAATTCTTGTTCTAGGTTATGAGAGAAAGGAGGAACTCCTATAGAGTCCTCTTGGAACTCCATTGTTTTGGTTTTTATATCTATTGCAGTTTTACTATCTATTCATAAATGATTTTCTTGACAACTTGATGATTGAGTAGATCCACCTGTTAGGTTTAGGGTTCAAATAGGTTAGAGGGATTTGCCCCAACTATAGAATTGCTTAGTTGTGATATTCATGGATTAATTGTTCTTAATGCTCGTTCTACCTTGCTAACTAGAATATTGAACCTAGGATTTTCATGTGTCAAGCATCCTTGATCATCCTGGTCCTGCATCTAATCTGTCATGCTAGGACTGGTAGGGAGAGCTAACAGGGTGATCTAGGAGACTAGTGAGCATTATCATCCCGCGCCTATGGCTTAACTAGAAGCTGTCGATCGATATCGTCATCTGACAATCGATCGATATTGTGAAAGGTGTATCGATCGATATCCATATAGGATCATTGATCGACACTTTCTTGTGATCAAAAGACGACAGTTGAGATCCAAGATCTAGTTAGTTAACCAGTGAAACATTGCCATTGCTGATCAGCGTGATTAAGGAGTTGAGCTCTAATATATTATGCATGCAACTGTTGACATCTATCACGATTATAATCTCGAACACCTGAATAAAAATCCTAGATCAAGCAACAATCTTCCATCAAACAAACTCCTTGCCAATCTGAACAATCGTCTTGTTCAACTTGTTTACTGCTATATTACAGCTTTGCATTTACTACTTTATAAACTATTAGCTTAGCTTAATCAAACTGATTAGATTAAATTGGTTCCCTAGCTCCTGTGAATTAGATCCTAAGTACTACAACTCGACCTCTATTTGAGAGTATAAATCACTCCTTAGGATAATTTGAGTGATATCAAATTTAGCGCTGTTGTCGGGGAGCTTTGATCGCCATTAAATCTTGTTTAGTTAGATTTAGTCTAGGTTTTACTACTGTTAAAACAACTGATAATTTTTTTATCTTATGTTTCAGGTACATTTATCTTAGTACCATGAACAACAATGAAGAGAGAATTTATGGGTTCTTCAAAGAAGAAGCCTGCTGATTCACGCACGATCCGTAAGTCTACGAGGGAAGAATCGATCGACACCCTCCAACCAGCATCGATCGACAGCGTGAACCAAGCATCGAATGACACTATCCAACTTGTGTCGAACAACACTGTTCATCTCCCGTCGATCGAGAATGTTCATCCGCATCGATCGACACTATTCATCAGCGTTGAGCGACATTGTTCATCCGCATCGATCGACACTATTCATCAGCGTTGAGCGACATTGTTCATCCTGCGTCGATTGACACTATTCATCCCGCGTTGAACGACATTGTTCATCCCGCATCGATCGACACTATTCACCGCGACAATATTCACTGCGACACTGTTCACCCGAACACTGTTCATCCAACACTGTTCATCCCGACACTATTCATCTGGTGAAAAATGACACCACCTGCGGGGAGACAGAAAAGATCGAAGTGCTCATACTTAAAGTTGATGATAATGGGATGTTAAGAGGCGAAGAAGGTCGCTTTCGCTTAGCAGCCGAGACGGTTGATTAATGCTCGAGTGTTGTGATCCTTGATGTGATTGCTGAGATGAATGACTTTGACTGAGCTGAGAGTGGTATGATTGGGTAGGTCAAGACCCCTTCCAGGGACTTCCTCACCAAGATCCTAGAAACCACATCGAAGAGCTTGAGGATCTCGTGTCAAGGAGTGAGCAGAATGAAGTGTCTGAATACCACATGCTCGCAAGATCTTCCCTTATTCTATCCACGAGGATGCATTCAGATGCTTTAGTCAACTGCATCCAGGATCTCTAACCATCTGGGATGACATTGAAAGAGCCTTCCTTTACAAATTTTATGATGATGCTGAAGCAACTTCGGAAAAGGAAAAAATGATAAATGGGACAGGTTCTTGGCATCGTTAGATCGCGGAGTATATGATTCTAGTACAGCTGCTCGGCGACATTATGGCAAAAGGGATGAACAACATGTGTCCGGAGAGCTGAGAAGAGTAGAGGAAGCTGGTACTAAAGACCTGAGCGTCGATCGACAACTTGATCTCAGCGTCGACCGACATCATGACCTCAACGTCGACCGACATCATGACCTCAACGTCGATGTTACAACCTCATCATCGATCGGCGATGTAGACAGAGAAGTCACTATGGAAGACTCCTTAGAGCTGGAGGAATGGCTGGAAGATATGGATCAAAATTGAAGAAGAAGCGATGGCGATCAGCATACTTCAAGAGGAGATCTGGATACTTCAAAGGCTAGCACGGTCGACACCAACCTGATGAGATCGTCGACAACCACTCCACATCATCGATCTACACCCACCCGACATCGATCGACACCACCAACCATTTATCGATCGACACCACCCACCTAATATCGATCACTGCTCATTGTTAGAAGTTCCCCCAGGTTTCATATTTGAGATGGAACCAATTGAGGAAAGAGTGCCGAGGCGAGGCCTCACGCAATGCTGACTCAAACATCTAAGACCACTTACATGCAGAAGAAGCTGCTGGGCTTCACAAAGAGTGAAGAGGATACATGATCCTGTGAGGATTGTAGTCCCATGCGCTGTGGTTGAAGTTGAATCTCCTATCCCACCAGATAGAATTATGCAGCTCAGTCCTTACATTTGGATACATGATGATCCTCTACATGCAGAAGCTTCTCAGAGAGGGTTGCAATTTAGAGATGAAATCGATAAAGACCCAGCAGAAGCAGCATCAATCGACACCGACCAGATACCATCGAACGACATCAACAAGCCAGCGTCGATCGACATTACCACTTCACCATCGATCGACACTGGACGTGTATCAGAGCTGAAGAAATTCGATGTGTGTGGAAATCTTAGGGATGGAGATACCACCACGCGATCAGACAAGTCTGGGGGGAAGAAGAGGAGGAATTTGAAGAAGAGAAAAAGGATCATGGGTGATTCTCAGATATCATTGATTCCTCGCTTCTCAGATGGTGTCAGGAAATCCAGAGTGCGCAGCAAATGCTTCTCAACTCCATTTGCAAAGGTTCGAGCACTCCTTATTTCTGAGATGATAGACAAAGGAGAAGAGTCTATGGAGGAGTCTTTCATACAAGAATGATAAAGCTTCAGAGAGAAGAAATTGAGACTTGTTTTGGAGCGAGTTCTCATCCTTATCCGGACTAAAACAGATCTCCAAAGTCGAGCTAAATGACTATAACAAAGTGCTGAGTGGGAGGCAACCCACTATTAGGTAATTTCTTTCAGTTTAGTTTAGATTGTTATTGATTAAAGTTTATATTTATTGCAGGTCAAAAAAAAAAAAAAGATGAACAGTAACGACAGTACTGTAGCAACCGCACAATCGATACTGTAGCAGAATACTGTTCATCGGGAAATTAAATCTATAATTGTTTTATTAGTTATCTATTACTGACTTTTAGTGTTATATTTATATTAGGTAAAAGGAAAAGTTACAAGGAAAATGAGTTATGCATCAGCATCGACTGACACTTGATCATTGTCGCTCGACAGAGCATCACAAGTATCGATCGCCACTTACCTCGAGAAACCTTTTTAAATATAGTAATTATGGTTTATTTTCCCCACCAATCTTAGACTGTATAACACTGGTCACAGTGTTGTTTAAGTCTAGGGGAGGTTCTACTAATATTGTATTTTAGTTGGCTATTTACAAAAAAAAAAAAAAAAAACAGATCCGAGTAGACGATTGCTCAGCACATCGACCGATGAGACCAGCACGATATCGATAGACAGCACTTCATATCCATCGATCGATTGTCTTTTCATTGTATCGAATGATTGCTCAAGCCATCGACTGATGAGACCATGTCGCTATCAGTCGACAACACTTCATCAACAACAATCGATTGTCACTTCATTGTGTCGATCGATACTGAGCATGTCATCGTTCTTACTTGTTAAATTATGTACTTATGATTAATTCTTACCATAACTCCGACTAGATATACACTCGGGACAGTGTAATTTAAGTCTGGGGGATGTTTGCTGATATTAGTGTGTTCATGAGTCTTATCAAAATGTTTTCAAAAGATTTTATTAAGTCAAGAAGGGGATAATAAATTTATTAGATTTTTGCTTGTTATCTGACCACTATTTAGCACCATTCCAGACTTACTGATTGCCGATAGTATTAAAGATACTAAAGTAGATCAACCTATCAACTATTCACACTTGCTGAGATTGTTTGAAGGAACCAAAGCTGACCTCCAACACTAAACGACCTGCTGCTTGTCTTTGGGCTTGGTATACATGGGATTGGATTCTTCAAACAAGTCGGAAAGTAAAGCCATGTAGATTTATCACATTTTCTCGCCTATTTCGACCTTAGATTTATAGGTAGAGATATTTATTTTCAAAAAATATAAATATATATATATATATATATAAATGTATATGTATATATATATATATATATATAATAGGTGTTAGTTAGGTGGAATCCGAATAGGACTTGGTGGCTACAACCATTTTCATAAGGATTCCACCAAAACGAATTCGAACGGGACTTGGTGGCGGCAATCTTCAAGGCTTGATTTATATGAATTCTTGGATATAGGTCAAAAATAAGTGATAAGGACTTGGTGGCAACCACCATTAATGCTTGATTCATGGAAGCTTGTCCAATCTTGGTCAATGATCTTGCAATATAAGCAGACTTTGACTAAAGAGAGAAATTAGTAGTGAGAAAAGATAGGAACTAACTTTTACCTGCAGATTCAGATACTTGTTTGAAAATCCTTGCATCATGTGATCGATACTCCCAAGGTAAAGCCTACACTTTTATTTGTGTTAAGAAATGAGGTTGGTAGAGGGGAATGTCAAACAAGATTTGCTAAGTTGTTGGCTAGGTGAATTTGGTTGCTAAGCTAGGATATAGTATAATGTGCTTTTGTGATTAGGACTTCTTATATGTGAATTGCAATATTGTAGCGGTTAAGATTCAAAGATTTAAATCATGCGAGTCCCTGCTGTTTTCAAACCTTTTTCAGAGAGACTGCATGTTTGTTTTGCTTGAGGACAAGCAAAAGGGTAAGTCTGGGGGAGTTGATAGACCATGGATTTTACCCACTTTTAACCATGGTCTATAAGTGTTTTAATATATATTAACTACTATATAGAGTCTATTTAGAGTATTTACAGGTTCATGTACGTTCTGGAGAAATATGGTGATTTTGGAGTCTTTTGAGGTGGAGAACTGCACAGACGTGTCAGATGTCTAGCTACGGATGAAGACCTTCCGACCGTTAGATTGAGCTCATCTTTTGATACAAGATAGAGCTGTGAGTTAGCTTTCCAATTCCACATATTTGAGGTCAATCAGCATCCGGTAGCAGAAGTTATGCCCGTTTTACTAAAGAGTGGCCAGTCTGCCTCGACGCCTCCATAAAAAAACACTACCTTATCTATTTGTCCTAACTACCCTATTCTTCCTTCTAGCCAAATAAGGAAACCTCCAAGATATTTCGGAAATTTGTCCTAAATACCCTATTCTTCCTTCTAGCCTATCAACGCCTCCATATAAAAACACTACCTTATCTATTTTATAGTTTACACTAGTTTTTGAGAAGACAAGTTTACTTTTACATTTTTGCTTTTGTAAGGGCGACGGCTTCATCTTTCTCATAAAGAGGAACAACCTCAACCCTAGTTTATTTCTTCTCAATCATATGATGTGTATTTCAGTTTTATCTTATGTTATTCCCTGCGTCATGATTGGGTAGTCGACTGTTAATCTACCGTGATAGAATGCATATTGCAACTGAGCATAGGTAGGTTATTATTTATTAAGTCTTCATTCATTCATTGTTAAATTTTTACGCTAAACTGATCATCTAGCGTTTGAGCCTAGGTTAACTTGTGCATCAAAAGTGTCATAGGTTGCTAGATCTTGCATGAATGAGCATTGTTGGGGAAAAATACTCAGGTACTGAATTCCTTCAGACCCCAGGCAGGACACCGGCCTCTTGGTCCCCTTCGAGGCTACAGGTCAGCCCCAAGGCTTTCAGTCGGTCCCAGGGACCACCCCCTTCCTCCGGGAAAATGAAAAGTTCCAATAAGGAGAACCTTCCATATTTCCGAATATGGAAGAGTATAACTTAGTCAAACCAACTAAGGCCGACCTCAAGACAAAAATATAAGGGGAGCCTAAACCCTAGAGCCCTATCGACACTTCAAGAGTTTGAGATTAGAGCTAGGCGGCTAGAACTAGGGTTCTTACTCAATACATTGTAGTTCCGGCATGTTCTATCTAATAAAGCTTCTCTTCAAGTCTATTTTTCTCTAAACTCATACGATATCAAAGCTTGTCCATCGTTTTGTGGTACTCACAAAGATCCTACACAAAAATCCCCTAACATTTTGTCGCTAGAATGAGGGGGTAATCTAATCTACATGATAATGACGGTGGATGAGCAGATCGAGCTACCCAAGCTACACCGAGAGAAGCCGTGCTCCAAAAGCAACTCGATGGTCTACAAAGTCAAGTAACCGAGCTGAACGGAGCTCGAGAAGAGGTTGTGGAGAATCCCGAGCTCTCCTCAGAAGTCCAGAGCTTGAAGGAGAATCTCGACGTACACTCCAAGCAACTGGAGCATAGAAGCTCACTGAATGACCCTACGATCGGCTCACTCGAATGGATCAGATTTGGATATGAAATCCAGATGGAGAACTAGATGGATTAAAGGGTCTCACGAAGGATGCGGATTGGCCTTCAACATTCCCGACTTCAGATGGTGGTTGATATGACTCACAAGTCCACCAAAAGAAGAATCTTGAACAGTTGCTTGATATGACTCACAAGACCAACGATTTACAGAGGTGTTTGCTTGGATATGACTCACCTAGAAACAAGACAGGTTCTAGACAAAGAACAAAGAGTTTAACTCAAAAGGATTATGCAAAAATCGATTGATTATTCCAAATGAAGAGTTTACATACTTATAAAGTTTTGTAGATCTTGACATTAAATAGAAATGGAGGAAAACAAGGCAAAAACATTAAATAAACTTGACTAGATCTGGTCAAGGCACGAAAATAAAGAGAAGATTAATTAATGTGACTGATCGGCTTCCATCCAGATGTATCTGAACCGGCTAAGTCATAAGCGGTAAGGATCAGCACAAAGGCGGGACGATCAGCAAGGATCCTTGCCTTAGAGAAATTTCCAATGGAAAATTCCATGATCGGATCGAACAAGGTAGAGAGATCATCAGCACGGTCGTCGGTACATGCGGTACGAGCCAATCGAGCCAAAAGAGAGAAGCCATGGTCTGAATCGGAATTGGCTCGAGCTAAGTTGGTTCTGGCTTGACCATCAGTCTTGGCTTGTCAAGTTGGCTGAGAGAGACGGGCTTCAGTTCGGTCAGTTCGAGCATCTGGTCGAGGATCTGGACGCAGCTCCAATCCGGACGTTCGTGGGTCGAGCCGATACACGGCCCGGCCAGTGAGTCTGATCTGATTGGTAGGATGAACCTCAACTGGGACGCCTGGAACGTTCTGATCGGTCTTGTCCATGGACTGGGGCACATCATTCCCTCCTTCTTTAAAAGGATTGTCCATAAATCTGGATCATCTACAAGAAAAGGAGAAATATCAGACACATTAAAGCTTGAAGAAATATCATACTTACCTTGCAAATCAAGCTGATAGGCATTGTCATTGATCTTTCTAAGGATCTGAAATGGACCATCGACCCGAAGCATAAGTTTAGAATTTCTTTCTTCTGGAAACCGTTTTTTCCTCAAATTAACCCAAACAAGATCACCCTCCTCAAAGATCACCTCCTTTCTCTTCTTTTTGGCATATCTTTTGTATCCTTCGATTTTGCCTTCAATGTTTGCACGAACCTGCTAATGTAACTTCTTGATAGTGTCTGCTTTCCTTTTGCCATATGTGCTAACTCTTTCACTCAAAGGCAAAGGCAAAAGATCAAGTGGAGATAAAGGATTAAAGCCAGAAACAACTTCAAAAGGTGAGAACTTAGTAGTAGAATGCATAGCATGATTATAAGCAAACTCAACATGAGGCAAGCATTCTTCCCAAAGCTTAAGGTTCTTCTTAACCAATGATCTAAGAAATGCGGATAAAGTTCTATTCACTAATTTAGTTTAACCATCAGTTTGTGGGTGACAAATTGTAGAGAACATCAATCTGGTTCCTAATTTAGACCACAAAGTTTTTCAAAAATAGCTAAGGAACTTAGCATCACGATTAGAGACAATGGTCTTAGGAATTCCATGCAATCTAACAATTTCCCTAAAGAATAATTGAGCAACTTGCACAACATCATCAGTTTTATGACATGGAATGAAATGAGCCATTTTTGAAAACCTATCAACAACCACAAAGATGGAGTCTCGGCCAGTTTTAGTCCTAGGCCAACCAAGAACAAAATCTATAGAAATATCTACCCAAGGATGAGAAGGAATAGGTAGAGCCGAATACAAACCGTGATTAGATGCCTTGGTTTTGGATTTCTTGCAGACCACACATCAGCCACAAATCCTCTCAACGTCCTTCATCAAGCTTGGCCAGTAGAAGCGATCATAAACCGTCTTGTATGTCTTCTTGACTCCAAAATGTCCCATAAGGCCTCCTCCATGAGATTCCCTGAGAAACAACTCCCTCAAAGAACATTAGGGCACACACAAACGGTTATCAAAGAATAAAAATCCAGAATTTTGAAAGTATTTTCCGTAAGCCACTTTGGAACACTTCTGAAATATTTCTTTGAAATCCGGATCAGTCTCATACAAGTCTTTGATAAATTCAAAACCAAGTAGTTTCGTTTCAAGGATGAAAGAAGAGTGTACCTTCGGGACAGGGCATCAGCCACAACATTTTCCTTACCTTGCTTGTACTTGATAACATAAGGAAATGTCTCAATGAACTCAACCCGACGTGCGTGTCTCTTGTTCAGCTTCTGTTGACCCTTAAGATGTCTCAAGGACTGTTGGTCCGTGTGGATAACAAACTCCTTAGGCCAAAGATAGTGTTGCCATGTTTGGAGAGCTCTCACCAAAGCATATAGCTCCTGGTTGTAGGTGGGGTAGTTGAGTGTGGCGCTGATATCACTCAAATTACCCTAAAGAGTGTTACTCTCATCAAAAGAGGTCGAGTTATAGTACTTAGGGATCGAATCTACAAGGAGCTAGGGAACCGATTAGATCTAAACAATTTATAATAAACTAGGCTAATAGATTATAAAGCAGTAAAATAGCAATTAAATAAACAAAGCAGTAAACAAGTTGAACAAGTCAATTGTTCAGCTTGGCAAGGGTCGTTCGATGGAAGGATGGTTGCTAGATCTAGGGTTTCTATTCAGGTGTTGGAGATTATAATTCCTATAGGTACCTATTTGTTGCATGCATGATATGTTAGAGCTCGACCGCTTAACTCAGTGATCAGCTGTCGCATGTTTCACTGGTTAACTCGCTAGATCTCGTGTCTCAACGGTTAGTATGTTGACAACGAAAGAGTGTCGATCGATGGTCCTATAGGGACATCGACCGATACACCTTTGCCTACGTAGACCGATAGTCAGTTGAGGAAATCGATCGACGGGTTCTAGCCAGGCCTATGCGCGAGATGATTTGCCCTATTAGGATGCTAAATTGGTGGTTAGCCCTCTCTATCAATCCTAATATGATAGATAGATATCAGGATGGGATAACAAGGATGCTTGTGTATGCAATCCTATGATCAACTTCTAGTTAATTATTCTAAAACAAACAATGAATACAAATCTATCATGAATATCACAATAAGGCAGATCTATAGTTTGGGACTAATCCCACAAACCTATCTGAACCCAGGATCTAAAAGGTGGATCTACTCAGACATGAAAACAGAAATTATAGATGAATAGATATAAAACTGAAATAGAATAGATAAGAAAACCAATGGAGTTCCAGGAGGACTATGATAGGAGTTCCTCCCTTCTTTCCTCTCAGAGAAACAATGGAAATGAAAGTGTAAAGGAGTTTAGAAAGCGTAGCCGTCAACAATGGATTAGAAATAACATAAATAGGGTTTCTGGTCGTCCAAGGGCATTCTGGTAATTTGGGGTTACTTATGGGCTTCACGCAGTCATAAAATATACAAGGCCCACGATCTGGGATCTCCATCGATCGATGTGCAGAGTGCTGCATCGATCGACGTGGCTTCCCCTTCTCGGCAGATTCCTCTTGCGAGGTAGACTGACCAATCTTCAGTAAAACGGGCATAACATCTGCTACAGGATGCTGGTTGACCTGAGACCAGTGGAATTGGAAAGCTAACTCAAAGCTATATCTTGTGTCAAAATATGGGCTCAATCTAACGGTCGGAAGGTCTCCATCCATAGCTAAACATCTGACGCGTCTGTGCAACTCTGCACTTCCAAAGGCTCCAAAAGACTCCAAAATCACCATATTTCTCCTAAACGTCCCTGAACCTGTAAATACTCTAAATAGACTCCAAAACATAATAATTGTATCTTGAAACACTTTAAAACACTTATAGACCATGATTAAAAATGAGTAAAATATATAGTCTATCAACTCCCCCAGACTTACCCGTTTGCTTGTCCTCAAGCAAAACAGACGGGCAGGCTCTCTGAAAGAGGTTTTGAAAACAGCAGGGACTCACATGATTTAAAACTTAGAATCATCACCTCTACAATATTGCAATCCACATCTAAGAAGTCCTAATCACAGAAGCACATTATACAATATCCTAGCTTAGCAACCAAATTCACCTAGCTAACATCTTAGCAAATCATGTCTGACATTCCCCTCTACCAACCTCATTTCTTAACATAAATAAATGTGTATGCTTTACCTTGGAAGTATCGATCACAAGACACATGGACTCTTACCCCAACAGGTATCTGAGTAAACAGGTAGTCTTGTTCTGGTTTCTTTTACTCTATATCTCCCTTCTCTGAATCTTTTTTATCTCAATTCCAATGAACAAAGATGCTGATGCAGTCCATCTTATTCACCTTCTTTTTCGAATTTTTTTATTTTTCTATTTTTTTATTTATTTTTTTCTTTTTCTTTTCCTGACAAAGTGTAGGCGAATAGTGGGGTCATCGGTAATGTACCTACCCCTCGCTTCCAACAATGTGTGATCATTCTATTAGAGTAGAATAATGGGATCATCGGTAATGTACCTACCCCTCAAAACCGCAAGAAATCATCTCAATCTTTTATTTTATTTTATTAGGATGCCAAAGGGAGGAGATAAGGAAACCAAAATCACTCAGACTTTTACCTTTCAGACCTGAAGGAGGAATCCGATCCAGTGTATACCAAGCCCCAAGACAAGCAGTTAAGTCAAATTAGGTTGGAGGTCAGCTTCGGTTCCTTCAAACAATCTCAGCAAGTGTGAACATAGTTGACAGGTTGATCCACTTTAGTATCTTTAGTACTATCTGCAATCAGTAAGTCTAGAATGGTGCTAAAGAGTGGTTAGATAACAAGCATGAATCTAATAAGTTCATTATCCCCTTCTTGACTCAATAAAAACAGATTTTGAAAATATTTTAAATAAGAATCATAAAGGTAGATAAACGTTAGTAATCCCCCCAGACTTAAATTACACTGTCCCCAGTGTAACACAGTCGGTGGTAAGGTGAAAATCATAAAGCAGGAGTATAAAATTTAACAAGTAAGAACGATAACCTGCTCAGTATCGATCGATACAATGAAGTGACAATCGATCGTTGTTGATGAAGCGTTGTCGATCGATATCGAGATGGTCTCATCGGTCGATGATCTGAGCAATCGTCTACATGGATCTTTTTTTTTTTTCATAACTAAAGCACAATATCAGTAGAACCTCCCCAAGACTTAGATAACGCTGTGACCAGTGTATATCCAGTCGGAGTTATGGTGTAAATAAATCATAAGTACTCAATTTAACAAGTTAGAATGATATACCTGACTGGAATGGATGTCGATCGATGTAAACGTGTTGTCATCAGTCGTAAAAGATGTAGCAATGTCGATCGATATCGACTTGTTCTCGTCGGTCGATATCATGGCAATCGTTTACTTGGGTCCCTATTCTAAACATCTAATTTTGTCGTGAATATTGACCAACACAGTTAAGTGGCGATCGATACCCTTGTCTTCGTAGCTTGGCTTAAGAGCAAAAGCCGGTTTAAGAGAGTAGGCCGGTTTAGAGGTAAAGGCCGGCTTTGAGAAACTCTTCCTCTTAACTTGTTGTTCGATCAAGATGGCATTGTGTAGCATCTGTTCCACACTACCATACTCTTGAGTATCCATACGGTCTTGGATGTCACGGTTGAGGCCTGAAAGAAAGCGAGCCATGGTGGCGTCCAAAGGCTCATCCGTGTCTGTTTTGGTCGTCAAGACCTCCATCTCTAGGTAATAATCTTCCACAGACTTGGTTCCCTGAAGCAAGCGTCTTAACTTCTGGTGGAGCTCGCGGTGATAGTGGGCTGGCACGAATCGTTTCCTCATCAAAACGGTAAGCTTATCCCATGTCTCAATCGGTCGTTCACCTGTTCTCCTCCTGTGGGTCAACACTTGATCATACCAATTAATAGCATAGCCAGAAAATTCAGTGGCAGCAAGCCTTACTTTTCTAAGTTCAGAATAGTTTTGACAATCAAATACATGCTCAATTATTCTTTCTCACTCAAGAAAAGAATCAGGATCATTTTTACCATCAAAGGTGGAATTTTCAGTTTCAATCCGTTCAAGCTATCATCAGTACGACCAGTTCTAGCAAATGGATTACATCACCTAGATCTCGGGTTCTAGGACCTCTTCTTTGACGGTATGCTGATCTGGCCTCGTCCTCTTGATCATCCTCCTCTCGGATCTCATCGTCGGAGCGAGTGTTCCTATGCGGACGGTCTCTTCTTGCTCCGGCTGTAGAAGGAGCTTGGCTTGCCTGAATCTCATCAAGCCTCTGGTGGATATGATCTAAACCTGCGTTCAACATGTTAGACATAGAATCATTCAAGGCACGTATTTGAAGGTTAGATAATCCAGCAACTGAGTTTCCGGGATGGTTCCGTTCATCATCACTACTCATGGTTCCTGAAATTTCTTAAACACAAAACGTTAGATAAAAATCCTCACTCTCTCAAGTGTTTGATCCTCACCCACACACGTGTTTTTCTCAGAATTTGGATTGTAACACAACAAGTTTTCACTCAAAGTTCTAAGAAGAACAAATCAAAGAAACTCAATGGACAAAATCCAAGCAAACACAAGGGAATTTTTAAAGAGAGAAAGATAAGAGATTTTTGATTTTGGGAATCCGTTTTAACCACCTCAAAGGCTGGATTTCTCCTCAGTCAACAGGCTTTCTCTTCCACCACCAATCCCCAAATGAAAAACTTTTCGAATTCCTTTTTCTTCTTTTTTTCTTTTTTTCTTTTTTTATTGATTAATCTTTTTTTTTATAGATAGAGGATGGTAATGAGGGGCCTGGATTCAAGATAGATAGAAGAAGAAGTGTTTATGAAGAAATGGAAGATGAGAAAGATGAAAGATTTAGAAGATACCAAACGAGTGGCTCTGATACCACTTGAAGGACCCTACGATCGGCTCACTCGAATGGATCAGATTTGGATATGAACTCCAGATGGAGAACGAGATGGATTGAAGAGTCTCACAAAGGATGCGGTTCGATATTCCCGACTTCAGATGGTGCTTGATATGACTCACAAGTCCACCAAAAGAAGAATCTCGAACCGTTGCTTGATATGACTCATAAAACCAACGATTTAGAGATGTGTTTGCTTGGATATGACTCACCAAGAAACAAGACAAGTTCTAGACAAAGTACAAAGAGTTTAACTCAAAAGGTTTATGCAAAAATCGATTGATTATTCCAAATGAAGAGTTTACATACTTATAGAGTTTTGTAGATCTAGATATTAAATAGAAATGTAGGAAAAAAAGGCAAAAACATTAAATAAACTTGACTAGATCTGGTCAAGGCACATAAATAAAGAGAAGATTAATTAATGTGACCGATCCTTCCATCCAGATGCATCTGAACCGGCTAAGTCGAAAGCGGTAAGGATCAGCACATACGCAAAACGATCAGCAAGGGCCGCGGGATGTCTGATTAGACAAGTTGCGTTCCAACAAAGCCCAAGTCTTCTGATAGCTTAAGGATCCTTGCCTTAGAGAAATTTCCAAAGGAAAATTCCATGATCGGATCGAACAAGGTAGAGAGATCTTCAGCACGGTCGTTGGTACATGTGGTACGAGCCAATCGAGCTAAAAGAGAGAAGCCATGGTCTGAATCGGAATTGGCTCGAGCTAAGTTGGTTCTGGCTTGACCATCAGTCTTGGCTTATCGAGTTGGCCGGGAGAGACGGGCTTCAGTTTGGTAAGTTTGAGCATCTTGTCGAGGATCTGGACGCAGCTCCAATCCGGACGTCCGCGGGTCGAGCCGATACACATCCCGGTCGGTCTGTCTAATCTAATCGGTAAGATGAACCTCAACTGGAATGTTCTGATCGGTCTGGTCCATGGATTGGGGCACATCACTCACCCAGCTCGAGTCGGAGAATCTATCCCTCCGAGACGAAAACCAAGCCCTCAACATGGAAGTAACAAGAAGCATCGCTTCCAGGCTCAGATCCGACCCACGCCGACTTTGGAGACACTTAACTCTGAAACAGGCGACTCTCCGCCTCTCGAGAAATTAGGAGGGAGGCCGCAGCGAAAGACTAAGGGTGCTGTGACCTACGACGGAGAAGACAGTAAATCTGAGCCGAAATCTGAAAAGGAAGCACCCGAGGGAGCAGCAAAGACGGAGTCTCCTATGGCTGCTTACCAGGAGCATATGTTATCCAAGAGGCTCGATGCCATGCAGTCTATGGTAGAAAGGCTCCCAGGGGTAGCTCCCCCCATTCGGAAAAGCAATCCCCACTCCTACGTCGATACTACTTTCACGGATGAGATCACCCTGATCGAGATGCCCAGGAAATTATCCTTTCCCAGCATAAGGTCGTATGACGGGACCAGCGATCCGGATGATCATGTCGCCAATACAGACAAAGAATTGCTCGATGTAGCACTCCCAAAGGAGTCGCGCGAAGCTACCATGTGCTAAGGGTTCGGCTCAAACCTGATCGGACCCGCCCTGCAATGGTACATCAACCTACCCTCCAGGTCCATATCCTCCTTCGCTATCCTCAGCGATAAGTTCGTGGAGCAATTCACCAGCAGCAGAGACTTGGAGAAAACCTCTGACGGTCTATACGAAATCTTCCGGCATCGGTCTAAAAAAAAAAAAAAACAAAGAATGGTCAAGTATCCTTTGGATTGTCGAGTCGCAGACGATCAGATTGTTCTTGTCTGAACCATGAGTCTAGTATGCCATTAGACAAGGGTCAGACAATGTAGTAGATTGATTCAAATGATGTTTGAAGCAAGACACTTTAGGAAGCACAACAGGAAGACTGGAAATTGGGCGAATAACCCTAAATTTCAGATACGAATTTTTCAAGAAGCTGGAAGCTCAGGAAATATTTTTCCTCAAGATCAGAGTCCCAGTAGGGTTTATTAAAATACTCAGGCCATCTGAACTGGCGTAGAAAAATATTTGGGATTGATCGCGGGACGAAAATTCACGGAAGGCCGAAATAGGCGAATTGACCCATGGCTTCGAGGTGGCTTGATCTGTATGTGTTCAGGACATGGTGGCAGGCTTTTGACAGTGTGTGTGTGTCAAGGGAAGCAGGAGGTGTTTCAGTACATGCAACCTGTACATGAAAGTAGACATGTGGAGCCGCGAGGTGTTGCGATCCATGCGACCGGGCCATGCGGCCAGACATGTGGAGGACGTGGTGTCTCCTTGCATGGAGCCAGGCCATGCATTCAGACAGGTATAGGGCGTGGTGTCACCTTGCATGTGAGCAGGCCATGAATCCAGACAGGTAGAGGGCGTGGTGTCACCTTGCATGTGAGCAGGCCATGAATCCAGACAGGTAGAGGGCGTGGTGTCACCTTGCATGTGAGCAGGCCATGAATCCAGACAGGTAGAGGGCGTGGTGTCACCTTGCATGTGAGCAGGCCATGCTGAAGGACAAGTGGAGCACGAGGTGTTGCGATCCATGCGACCGGGCCATGCGGCCAGACATGTGGAGGACGTGGTGTCTCCTTGCATGGAGCCAGGCCATGCATTCAGACAGGTATAGGGCGTGGTGTCACCTTGCATGTGAGCAGGCCATGAATCCAGACAGGTAGAGGGCGTGGTGTCACCTTGCATGTGAGCAGGCCATGCTGAAGGACAAGTGGAGCACGAGGTGTTGCGATCCATGCGACCGGGCCATGCGGCCAGACATGTGGAGGACGTGGTGTCTCCTTGCATGGAGCCAGGCCATGCATTCAGACAGGTATAGGGCGTGGTGTCACCTTGCATGTGAGCAGGCCATGAATCCAGACAGGTAGAGGGCGTGGTGTCACCTTTCATTTGAGCAGACCATGCTGAAAGACAAGTGGAGCACGAGGTGTTGCGATCCATGCGACCGGGCCATGCGGCCAGACATGTGGAGGACGTGGTGTCTCCTTGCATGGAGCCAGGCCATGCATTCAGACAGGTATAGGGCGTGGTGTCACCTTGCATGTGAGCAGGCCATGAATCCAGACAGGTAGAGGGCGTGGTGTCACCTTGCATGTGAGCAGGCCATGAATCCAGACAGGTAGAGGGCGTGGTGTCACCTTGCATGTGAGCAGGCCATGAATCCAGACAGGTAGAGGGCGTGGTGTCACCTTTCATTTGAGCAGACCATGCTGAAAGACAAGTGGAGCACGAGGTGTTGCGATCCATGCGACCGGGCCATGCGGCCAGACATGTGGAGGACGTGGTGTCTCCTTGCATGGAGCCAGGCCATGCATTCAGACAGGTATAGGGCGTGGTGTCACCTTGCATGTGAGCAGGCCATGAATCCAGACAGGTAGAGGGCGTGGTGTCACCTTGCATGTGAGCAGGCCATGAATCCAGACAGGTAGAGGGCGTGGTGTCACCTTGCATGTGAGCAGGCCATGAATCCAGACAGGTAGAGGGCGTGGTGTCACCTTGCATGTGAGCAGGCCATGAATCCAGACAGGTAGAGGGCGTGGTGTCACCTTGCATGTGAGCAGGCCATGAATCCAGACAGGTAGAGGGCGTGGTGTCACCTTGCATGTGAGCAGGCCATGAATCCAGACAGGTAGAGGGCGTGGTGTCACCTTGCATGTGAGCAGGCCATGAATCCAGACAGGTAGAGGGCGTGGTGTCACCTTGCATGTGAGCAGGCCATGAATCCAGACAGGTAGAGGGCGTGGTGTCACCTTGCATGTGAGCAGGCCATGAATCCAGACAGGTAGAGGGCGTGGTGTCACCTTGCATGTGAGCAGGCCATGAATCCAGACAGGTAGAGGGCGTGGTGTCACCTTGCATGTGAGCAGGCCATGAATCCAGACAGGTAGAGGGCGTGGTGTCACCTTGCATGTGAGCAGGCCATGAATCCAGACAGGTAGAGGGCGTGGTGTCACCTTGCATGTGAGCAGGCCATGAATCCAGACAGGTAGAGGGCGTGGTGTCACCTTGCATGTGAGCAGGCCATGAATCCAGACAGGTAGAGGGCGTGGTGTCACCTTGCATGTGAGCAGGCCATGAATCCAGACAGGTAGAGGGCGTGGTGTCACCTTGCATGTGAGCAGGCCATGAATCCAGACAGGTAGAGGGCGTGGTGTCACCTTGCATGTGAGCAGGCCATGAATCCAGACAGGTAGAGGGCGTGGTGTCACCTTGCATGTGAGCAGGCCATGAATCCAGACAGGTAGAGGGCGTGGTGTCACCTTGCATGTGAGCAGGCCATGAATCCAGACAGGTAGAGGGCGTGGTGTCACCTTGCATGTGAGCAGGCCATGAATCCAGACAGGTAGAGGGCGTGGTGTCACCTTGCATGTGAGCAGGCCATGAATCCAGACAGGTAGAGGGCGTGGTGTCACCTTGCATGTGAGCAGGCCATGAATCCAGACAGGTAGAGGGCGTGGTGTCACCTTGCATGTGAGCAGGCCATGAATCCAGACAGGTAGAGGGCGTGGTGTCACCTTGCATGTGAGCAGGCCATGAATCCAGACAGGTAGAGGGCGTGGTGTCACCTTGCATGTGAGCAGGCCATGAATCCAGACAGGTAGAGGGCGTGGTGTCACCTTGCATGTGAGCAGGCCATGAATCCAGACAGGTAGAGGGCGTGGTGTCACCTTGCATGTGAGCAGGCCATGAATCCAGACAGGTAGAGGGCGTGGTGTCACCTTTCATTTAGGCATTTTGAGAACAGTTACTCTGCCGATTTTGAGTCAGCACTTGGAGAAGGTTCTGTTCAAGTGAAGAGAGATCAGTTCTAGTGGAGACCAGTTCAAGTGGAGATCAGTCCAGACGTGGGTCTACTTGTGAAGGTCGGGAAAGGGTTCGGAACGCAGAAGTCGGGTTTGGGGTCAAGGCCACGGTCAACCAAAAACTGTGAGTTATAATCAATTGATTGCTGAGTTGTTTTTATGCAGGGTCCCGTTACTTGGAAGTTGGATCATGGCAGGAGGCCAGGTCTAACTGAGTAACGGTTTGACTAGTTAATAATTGAGGTTATGTTGATTAAGTTGATATCATGCTTAGTTATTGCTTGAGAACCGTAGTAGCATGCTAATGGTTAAGTTGATTGGTTAGTTAGCGAATGCTTAGATGATATCGCTAAGTTCTGGAATTAGTCTTTATGCTAGATTCTAGAATATGATTGACTGTGTTAATTTGTGATTAATACTAGGAACCTTGTGTTATTTTACCGGGTTTAGTATTAATCATATATTGGCCATATAGCATTTGTGTAACCCACAATGCTAGGCATGTTTGAGGTAAATGTGTTGATTTTGTGGTGACTATTACTAGGAACCTTGTGTTATATTACCGGGTTTAGTATTAGTCGTATATTGGCCGATAGCATTTGTGTAACCCACAATGCTAGGCATATTGGGGTGAGTTAGTGTTCCTTCAGACCCCGTACCCGGCGGGTTCAAGGAAACCCTTTATTCGCTGGATCGGGAAGACTCAGATAGACGGGGTCATGGCCTATGGCTGAGTTATTACACGACGGTGTAATGTGGCAGTGACCCGAAGGACTGTGGGCTGTCGCGCGGTGACCCGAAGGACAGTGGGCCACGGTCGGTTGAAAGTTCCTTGTTCTGGCCTTTTTGGTAGAGAGATAGGATATTGCCGATAGTGAAGGAGGAACATAACGTCACCAGGGCCCGAGTTTGTTATATATATTATATAGTGTTTGGGTTGTTTAAACCCTGGTTTAAATCGAGTTTGAGATTGATGATGAGCTAGTAATTAGCATAATGCTAGTTATCTTGCTAATGCTAATTATCTTGCTATCGTTTACCGCTGCGTATTTCAGATATTGCTTATTGTTATTGAATTGTGTTGTTAGGTGAACCTCTCGCTTTAGATTGTTTGGGGTGGGATAGCGAGGGGTTGTATTTGTTAGTTGGGGATTGTAACTCGCTGAGTAATGCTAGATTACTCACTCCTCACTCGTTGTTGTTTTCAGGTGACCAGTAGTGAGCTCGTAGAAGGCGCGGGAGGCTAGGCTGGCTGGTGTAGATTTGCATCTTTTTGCGTAAGACGCTTTCAGACTATAAGTATGTACTTTCGCTTTCTTGGCATGCCACCACTTGTATAATATTTTTTGTATTGTAAACCAGATATTACATAAGATAAATAAGCGAATGTTTTGTGGAAATGCCTTGTTGTTCTGATATTAGCTTGTCCGAGCTAACACAGCGTCAGATTGGAGTACGGGTTGAGAAGCCTTAGGCTTTTGTCTGACGGGACGTGTTAGTGGGCGGCCTGGCCTAGTTAAGAATTGCACTTTTTGTAACTTTGGCTGGATTGCCCGTTAACCCGTCTTGTAGCGCTCCCAAACCTCGGTAGACGGTCAGGCCGTCGGTCATGTTCTTGTTTGATTGTTGGCCGGTGGTTCGACCTATGCTTAGAATGGTTCGGGGGTGTTACAGAGGTGGTATCCGAGCATGGTTTCCTCCATACATGACACAAGTGCTTTTTAAAGATTTTATCGTGTCAAAGGAGTCGCAAAAAGATGATTAGGAAACCAGCCGCTTCCCGTAGTAGGAATATGACTTACCCTTTTGATTGTGTGCAGATGGCTAATCACGGGACAGGTTATGATGGACGAGATTGGATATGGGGAGAGGGTATGGATTGGACAGGCGGATGATTGGGTTACAGATCTGATCAGGATGATGGAAATGGCATTAGTGAGATGTTTGGACACGATAGGAGCCCTCTGCAGAGAACAAGATCTTTTCCAATTTACGGTAACCGGACTAGAGTGAGGGATGACAGTTTGGCGAGTATTGGCCCAAGTCATAATTGGGACCAGAGACATCAACATGATCAATCCGTTCAATCAAACCCAAGGCCAGATCAGAACCGTGCCACCAAAAGACCACAAGATCAGGGAACCAAAAATACCCTGAAGCTTTTACATGATGTGATGACTGAGGCACTTGGTAACAAAGGCAGGCGTACTCAACCCCCTGAAGTTTCCAAGCTATTATCTACCATGAAGAACATTGGATCCCACAAGTCCAAAGGAGGATCCGATCCTAGTGAGGCCGGCAAGTGGATTACTATGATGGAGAAGAATTTTGAAGCCATGGAGTGCCCGGAGGAGTACAAGAAGAAGATCGCTGTGTACTACTTGGAAGGTGACGCCACAGGATGGTGGGACAGCATAGATAGGCAGCATGGACACACCATCACATCATGGGAGTCGTTCAAGATGGAGTTTGATAGGAAATACTTTCCTCCAGAAGCGAAGCATCGGTTAGAGCGCCAGTTCATGAACCTTGTTCAAGGAGATAGGCCCGTAAGGAGTTATGAGTCGGAGTTCATAAGGTTGAGGCGACATGTCTTTGATGGGCATGAAGATGAAGCAACTATGATCCGTAACTTTATGTACGGACTGTAGCCGGAGCTTGGAAGTCGTTTAGCAGGAAGCAACTTTAGCAGCTTATCTGAGCTAGTGGAAAAAGCTGTTAATGTTGAAACATTATTGGAGGCTGAAAGGAAGACCTTACCACATTCTGGTGGACACACAAAGTTTAGCCAAGGAGAAAGGCCATATTTCAACAAGGGTCCAATATCTTACAAAGGCAAAGGGCGAGGATTTGGAGGCCAAGCCAACAATCGTGGTAACACTGGGGTATGTTACACATGTGATCAGCCGGGACATATTTCAAGGTTTTGTCCCAAAATTCAGCTGAATAACCAACGGAGTAACCAGCTGGGTTATTCATCGATAAGGATGGAAGATGTCACTTGTTTCTCTTGCGGTATGAAGGGCCATTATGCATCGTCATGTCCAAACAAGCCAATCAATGCGACCCCTCTCGCGATCCGAACACCTCCTAGCCGTCCAGCAATTGAGCCAGCACCAAAGAAGCAAAACCTAGGAGGAAGGGTTTATGCCTTAGGTGTAGAAAACCCAGACAATGCAGGACCGTCAAGCGGTCCCATCACAGATATTGTGGGTTCTTAACCTCCTCTTTTTATTGAATGGAATTTAGTTGTTGGAATCTAGTTAGTATGCTGGTTAGGTATAGATTGCTTGATCGCTAGGTTGCGCGTTTAGAAATTTTGGATTATGATTGATGGTTGTGCGAATTTGATTAGTTTTTGTGATTGAGATATTGTTGATTGGGTTACTGTGGCAGGAACCATACATGTTGCTGGTAAACCCACACATGTATTGTTTGTCTCGGGGGCAACACATAGTTTTGTGACCCCTGAAGTAGCTGCCCGGTTTTGGGATTGTTTTGTGGTTGACAGGATAGATGTGGTCGTCTTGACCCCCGTAGACCGAACACTTCAAGCAAATCAGTGTATCAAGAATGTTCCATTGGTAATTCAAGGCAAAGAATTTGTGGCAGATTTGTTAGTCGTGCCTTTGAAAGGGTACGAAGTAATCCTTGGAATGGATTGGTTATCGAACTATGAAGTTCAGATCGACTGTGGAAAGGGAAGGTTGTTGTTCGGCAGAGGTAAACGACCAGAGATGGTATACTATGGAATCAGTCCTAGTATGACCGTTTCTTTGGTAGCGGGAATGAGAGTACAAGATTTGTTTCAAGACGGGGAAGTATATTTGGTGACCTTATCGGTTAGTGGAGGAGCCACTAATGATAAAGTTAAGGTCGAAGAAATTGAAGTGGTCCAGGAGTTTGAAGATGTATTTGAGCCACTAAAGGAACTACCTCCACCTCGAGTAATCCCTTTACCATTACTTTGGAGCCTGAAGCAAAACCTAGGAGGTAGGGTTTATGCCTTAGGTGTAGAAAACCCAGACAATGCAGGACCGTCAAGCGGTCCCATCACAGATATTGTGGGTTCTTAACCTCCTCTTTTATTGAATGGAATTTAGTTGCTGGAATCTAGTTAGTAGGCTGGTTAGGCATAGATTGCTTGATCTCTAGGTTCTTGGCGTTTAGAAATTTTGGATTATGATTGATGGTTGTGCGAATTTGATTAGTTTTGTGATTGAGATATTGTTGATTGGGTTACTGTGGCAGGAACCATACATGTTGCTGGTAAACCCACATGTATTGTTTGTCTCGGGGCAACACATAGTTTTGTGACCCTGAAGTAGCTGCCGGTTTTGGGATTGTTTTGTGGTTGACAGGATAGATGTGGTCCAAGAGTTTGAGGATATCTTTGCACCACTAAAGGAATTACCTCCACCTCGAGTAATCCCTTTACCATTACTTTGGAGCCTGAAGCAAAACCTAGGAGGTAGGGTTTATGCCTTAGGTGTAGAAAACCCAGACAATGCAGGACCGTCAAGCGGTCCCATCACAGATATTGTGGGTTCTTAACCTCCTCTTTTTATTGAATGGAATTTAGTTGTTGGAATCTAGTTAGTAGGCTGGTTAGGCATAGATTGCTTGATCTCTAGGTTGCGCGTTTAGAAATTTTGGATTATGATTGATGGTTGTGCGAATTTGATTAGTTTTTGTGATTGAGATATTGTTGATTGGGTTACTGTGGCAGGAACCATACATGTTGCTGGTAAACCCACATGTATTGTTTGTCTCGGGGCAACACATAGTTTTGTGACCCCTGAAGTAGCTGCCCGGTTTTGGGATTGTTTTGTGGTTGACAGGATAGATGTGGTCGTCTTGACCCCCGTAGACCGAACACTTCAAGCAAATCAGTGTATCAAGAATGTTCCATTGGTCATTCAAGGCAAAGAATTTGTGGCAGATTTGTTAGTCGTGCCTTTGAAAGGGTACGAAGTAATCCTTGGAATGGATTGGTTATCGAACTATGAAGTTCAGATCGACTGTGGAAAGGGAAGGTTGTTGTTCGGCAGAGGTAAACGACCAGAGATGGTATACTATGGAATCAGTCCTAGTATGACCGTTTCTTTGGTAGCGGGAATGAGAGTACAAGATTTGTTTCAAGACGGGGAAGTATATTTGGTGACCTTATCGGTTAGTGGAGGAGCCACTAATGATAAAGTTAAGGTCGAAGAAATTGAAGTGGTCCAGGAGTTTGAAGATGTATTTGCGCCACTAAAGGAACTACCTCCACCTCGAGTAATCCCTTTACCATTACTTTGGAGCCTGAAGCAAAACCTAGGAGGTAGGGTTTATGCCTTAGGTGTAGAAAACCCAGACAATGCAGGACCGTCAAGCGGTCCCATCACAGATATTGTGGGTTCTTAACCTCCTCTTTTATTGAATGGAATTTAGTTGTTGGAATCTAGTTAGTAGGCTGGTTAGGCATAGATTGCTTGATCTCTAGGTTCTTGGCGTTTAGAAATTTTGGATTATGATTGATGGTTGTGAGAATTTTGATTAGTTTTGTGATTGAGATATTGTTGATTGGGTTACTGTGGCAGGAACCATACATGTTGCTGGTAAACCCACATGTATTGTTTGTCTCGGGGCAACACATAGTTTTGTGACCCTGAAGTAGCTGCCGGTTTTGGGATTGTTTTGTGGTTGACAGGATAGATGTGGTCGTCTTGACCCCGTAGACCGAACACTTCACCTAGGGAGCTCCTGTGCTATTTGTGAAGAAGAAGGACGGAAGCATGAGGCTGTGTATCGATTATCGTGGTATGAACAATATCACGATAAAAGATAAGTATCCTCTTCCGAGGATAGACGAGTTGTTAGATCAACTAAAGGGAGCTAGGTTGTTTTCAAAGATTGATTTGGCATCAGGGTATCACAAAATTCCTATTGCCAAGTCAGACATTATGAAGACGGCGTTTCGGACGAGGTATGGGCAGTACGAGTTTGTAGTTATGCCCTTTGGTCTCACAAATGCACCTGCTGCTTTCATGCGTTTGATGAATGAAGTGTTTCACGACTATCTCGACATGTTCGTGATCATTTTCATTGATGACATCCTGGTGTACTCGAGAAGTAAGGAAGAGCACAAAGAGCATCTGAGACTGGTTATGGATAGGTTACGGAATCAGAAGCTATTTGCCAAGTTCAGCAAGTGCTCGTTTTGGAAGAGAGAGATAGGATTTCTGGGTCACATAGTATCAGGAGAGGGCGTGGCTGCTGATCCAGAAAAGGTCCAAGCCATACGAGAATGGCCTCGACCTACCACTGTGACAGAAGTGAGGAGTTTTCTCGGACTTGCGGGCTATTATTGGAAGTTTGTTAAGGACTTTTCCTCTATTGCAAAGCCTTTAACTAAACTTAACGGTAAAGGAGTTCCTTTCTTATGGGTGGAAGAAACCGAGAAGGCATTCAAGAAGTTGAAGGAAGCTCTCACGACCGCACCTGTATTAGCTTTGCCCGAGCAAGGTAAACCTTACACGGTTTACACGGATGCTTCACGAGTTGGGTTAGGTTGTGTTCTTATGCAATATGGTCGAGTCATCGCGTATGCCTCGCGACAACTACGGAAGCATGAGGATGACTACAGTACACATGACTTGGAGTTAGCGGCCGTGGTGTTCGCTTTGCGAATTTGGAGATCTTACTTGTATGGAGAAGAAGTGGAGGTATACACGGACCATCAAAGTCTTAAATACCTCTTCACTCAGCCAGATCTCAACCTGCGCCAGCGTAGGTGGATGGAGTTTGTGGCAGACTACGACATACGGATCCGCTACCATCCTGGAAATGCAAATGTTGTTGCGGACGCCTTAAGTCGAAGAAAGTTGCACGCAGATTTAGAGAAAGAAGTGGAGCTGTTGAACCAGGAGTTGAAACAAGTGAAGTTAGTCATTTTGGAAGGGCAGACAAGCGAGCCATTGGGACTTTAAGCGGTGAATCAGACCAGCTTGATTCAGAGAATTCGAGAGGAACAACTTAAGGATGAGAAGCTATTAAAGATCGCTGAGGAACTCAGAGGACAAGGCAGGCCAAATAGTGCGGGATACTACTTGGCGGAGGATGGAACCTTGGTAATTAATGGGAGGATCACGGTTTCTAAAGGACAAGGGCTGAGAGATGAGATTCTAAGGATTGCACATCATTCTTTACTCAGTATCCATCCTGGAAGTTCGAAGATGTACCGAGACGTGAGGAGATACTATCATTGGCCGGGCATGAAGAGGTCAGTAGCACAATGGGTTGCCCAGTGTGCAACTTGTCAACAAGTTAAGGTGGAACATCAAGTTCCAGGAGGATTGTTGCATAGTCATCTGATACCTCAATGGAAATGGGACTCTATTTCCATGGATTTCATCACCTGATTACCTACTGGTCCAGGTAGATCGAACAACTCGATATGGGTGATTGTGGATAGGTTAACCAAGGTCACACACTTGTTGCCTATGCGGGACACTGATAAAGTTGAAGTTTTGGCCGAGCTGCACATCGACCAAATCGTGAAGTTACATGGTGTACCCTCAGACATCGTCTCAGATCGTGATGCAAGGTTCACGGCATCATTCTGGGAAGCACTGCAAGAAGCCTTGGGAACTAAACTGTTCAGAAGCACCGCGTTCCACCCAGAAACAGATGGCCAAACGGAGAGAACCATTCGAACCATCGAGGACATGCTGCGGATGTGTATTCTCGATTGGGCAGGATATTGGGAGAAGCACTTACCATTGGTCGAGTTCTCGTATAACAACCGTCATTATTCGAGCATAGGGATGTCACCTTATGAAGAGTTTATGGAAGGCCATGCAAAATGCCTATGTGTTGGACAGAAGTGGGCGAAAGAAGAATGTTTGGGTCACCTATCGTTCAATAGACCATGATTAAGCTGGAGACGATTCAGACTAATATGAACAAGGCTCATGACCGTCAGAAGAAGTACGCGGACCAGTCAAGAAGAGAAGTAACTTTTGAGATAGGAGATTGGGTTTATTTGAATGTTACAGCCCAAACAGGGAAGGACAGATTTGGCAAGGTCGGGAAACCAGCTGTAAGATTCATTGGTCCGTACAAGATCATCGGGAAAGTTGGTGAGGTAGCTTACCGATTGGATCTGCCAGCGGATATGCATCTACATCCGGTATTCCATGTTTCCATGCTTCGGAAACATATACGGGATCCAAGTGTTGTTGAGCCCGAGAGAATCGAGGAGTTGGAGACAAACCTTACGTATCCAGAAGGACCAATCAGATTAGGAGAACGGCGTATTCGGAAGCTCAAGAATCGTGAGATTGCTCAAGTACAAGTGTTCTGGGGAAGACAAAACAGAATTCATGTTACTCGGGAGGATGAAGCGAGATTTAAAACCGATCACCCGGTATTTTTCCGAGAGGACATTGTGATGGAAGAAGGAGGCCCCTCAGAGCCTTAGAATTCGAGGATGAATTCTTCTAACGGGGGGAGAATGTAGAAACCCTTTAAAAAAAAAGAAGAAAAAATGGTCGAGTATCTTTTGGGTGGTCGAGTCGCGGCTGATCAGATTGTTCTTGTCAGAACCATGAATCTAGTATGCCATTAGACAAGGGTCAGACAATGTAGTAGATTGATTCAATTGATGTTTGAAGCAAAACACTTTTGGAAGCACAACAGGAAGACCAAAAATTGGGTGAAAAACCCTAAATTTCGGTATTACGAAATTTTTCGAAGAAGCTGGAAGCTCAGGAAATATTTTTCCTCAAGATCAGAGTCCAAGTGGGGTTTATTAAAAATACTCAGGCCATCATAACGGGCATAGAAAAATATTTGGGATTGACCACGGGACGAAAATTCACCGGAAGGGCGAAATCGGCCGAATCGACCGAGAAGCTCGAGGTGGCTTGATGTTTGTGTTCAGGACGTGGTGGCAAGCTCCTGGAAGTGTGTGTGTCAAGGTAAGTAGGAGGTTCTGCAGTACATGCAACCTGTACATGCAAGTAGACATGTGGAGCACGAGGTGGATCGGCCAAGCACGAGGTGTTGCGATGCATGCGACCTGGCCATGCGGCCAGACATGTGGAGGACGTGGTGTCTCCTTGCATGGATCCAGGCCATGCATTCAGACAGGTAGAGGGCGTGGTGTCACCTTGCATCTGAGCATGTCATGCATCCAGACAGGTAGAGGGCGTGGTGTCACCTTGCATGTGAGCATGTCATGCATCCAGACAGGTAGAGGGCGTGGTGTCACCTTGCATCTGAGCAGACCATGCTGAAATACAAGTGGAGCACGAGGTGGATCGGCCAAGCACGAGGTGTTGCGATGCATGCGACCGGGCCATGCGGCCAGACATGTGGAGGACGTGGTGTCTCCTTGCATGGATCCAGGCCATGCATTCAGACAGGTAGAGGGCGTGGTGTCACCTTGCATCTGAGCAGACCATGCTGAAATACAAGTGGAGCACGAGGTGGATCGGCCAAGCGAGGTGTTGCGATGCATGCGACCTGGCCATGCGGCCAGACATGTGGAGGACGTGGTGTCTCCTTGCATGGATCCAGGCCATGCATTCAGACAGGTAGAGGGCGTGGTGTCACCTTGCATGTGAGCATGTCATGCATCCAGACAGGTAGAGGGCGTGGTGTCACCTTGCATCTGAGCAGACCATGCTGAAATACAAGTGGAGCACGAGGTGGATCGGCCAAGCGAGGTGTTGCGATGCATGCGACCTGGCCATGCGGCCAGACATGTGGAGGACGTGGTGTCTCCTTGCATGGATCCAGGCCATGCATTCAGACAGGTAGAGGGCGTGGTGTCACCTTGCATGTGAGCAGGGCATTCTGAAGGACAAGTGGAGCACGAGGTGGATCGGCCAAGCGAGGTGTTGCGATGCATGCGACCTGGCCATGCGGCCAGACATGTGGAGGACGTGGTGTCTCCTTGCATGGATCCAGGCCATGCATTCAGACAGGTAGAGGGCGTGGTGTCACCTTGCATGTGAGCATGTCATGCATCCAGACAGGTAGAGGGCGTGGTGTCACCTTGCATCTGAGCAGACCATGCTGAAATACAAGTGGAGCACGAGGTGGATCGGCCAAGCGAGGTGTTGCGATGCATGCGACCTGGCCATGCGGCCAGACATGTGGAGGACGTGGTGTCTCCTTGCATGGATCCAGGCCATGCATTCAGACAGGTAGAGGGCGTGGTGTCACCTTGCATGTGAGCAGGGCATTCTGAAGGACAAGTGGAGCACGAGGTGGATCGGCCAAGCGAGGTGTTGCGATGCATGCGACCTGGCCATGCGGCCAGACATGTGGAGGACGTGGTGTCTCCTTGCATGGATCCAGGCCATGCATTCAGACAGGTAGAGGGCGTGGTGTCACCTTGCATGTGAGCATGTCATGCATCCAGACAGGTAGAGGGCGTGGTGTCACCTTGCATGTGAGCATGTCATGCATCCAGACAGGTAGAGGGCGTGGTGTCACCTTGCATGTGAGCATGTCATGCATCCAGACAGGTAGAGGGCGTGGTGTCACCTTGCATGTGAGCATGTCATGCATCCAGACAGGTAGAGGGCGTGGTGTCACCTTGCATGTGAGCATGTCATGCATCCAGACAGGTAGAGGGCGTGGTGTCACCTTGCATGTGAGCATGTCATGCATCCAGACAGGTAGAGGGCGTGGTGTCACCTTGCATGTGAGCATGTCATGCATCCAGACAGGTAGAGGGCGTGGTGTCACCTTGCATGTGAGCATGTCATGCATCCAGACAGGTAGAGGGCGTGGTGTCACCTTGCATGTGAGCATGTCATGCATCCAGACAGGTAGAGGGCGTGGTGTCACCTTGCATGTGAGCATGTCATGCATCCAGACAGGTAGAGGGCGTGGTGTCACCTTGCATGTGAGCATGTCATGCATCCAGACAGGTAGAGGGCGTGGTGTCACCTTGCATGTGAGCATGTCATGCATCCAGACAGGTAGAGGGCGTGGTGTCACCTTGCATGTGAGCATGTCATGCATCCAGACAGGTAGAGGGCGTGGTGTCACCTTGCATGTGAGCATGTCATGCATCCAGACAGGTAGAGGGCGTGGTGTCACCTTGCATGTGAGCATGTCATGCATCCAGACAGGTAGAGGGCGTGGTGTCACCTTGCATGTGAGCATGTCATGCATCCAGACAGGTAGAGGGCGTGGTGTCACCTTGCATGTGAGCATGTCATGCATCCAGACAGGTAGAGGGCGTGGTGTCACCTTGCATGTGAGCATGTCATGCATCCAGACAGGTAGAGGGCGTGGTGTCACCTTGCATGTGAGCATGTCATGCATCCAGACAGGTAGAGGGCGTGGTGTCACCTTGCATGTGAGCATGTCATGCATCCAGACAGGTAGAGGGCGTGGTGTCACCTTGCATGTGAGCATGTCATGCATCCAGACAGGTAGAGGGCGTGGTGTCACCTTGCATGTGAGCATGTCATGCATCCAGACAGGTAGAGGGCGTGGTGTCACCTTGCATGTGAGCATGTCATGCATCCAGACAGGTAGAGGGCGTGGTGTCACCTTGCATGTGAGCAGGGCATTCTGAAGGACAAGTGGAGCACGAGGTGGATCGGCCAAGCGAGGTGTTGCGATGCATGCGACCTGGCCATGCGGCCAGACATGTGGAGGACGTGGTGTCTCCTTGCATGGATCCAGGCCATGCATTCAGACAGGTAGAGGGCGTGGTGTCACCTTGCATGTGAGCATGTCATGCATCCAGACAGGTAGAGGGCGTGGTGTCACCTTGCATGTGAGCATGTCATGCATCCAGACAGGTAGAGGGCGTGGTGTCACCTTGCATGTGAGCATGTCATGCATCCAGACAGGTAGAGGGCGTGGTGTCACCTTGCATGTGAGCATGTCATGCATCCAGACAGGTAGAGGGCGTGGTGTCACCTTGCATGTGAGCATGTCATGCATCCAGACAGGTAGAGGGCGTGGTGTCACCTTGCATGTGAGCATGTCATGCATCCAGACAGGTAGAGGGCGTGGTGTCACCTTGCATGTGAGCATGTCATGCATCCAGACAGGTAGAGGGCGTGGTGTCACCTTGCATGTGAGCATGTCATGCATCCAGACAGGTAGAGGGCGTGGTGTCACCTTGCATGTGAGCATGTCATGCATCCAGACAGGTAGAGGGCGTGGTGTCACCTTGCATGTGAGCATGTTGATTAAGATGATAGCATGCTTAGTTATTGCTTGAGAACCGTAGTAGCATGCTAATGGTTAAGTTGATTGGTTAGTTAGCGAATGCGGAATCCTTAGATGATATCGCTAAGTTGTGGATAGTTAGGTATTCTGGAATTAGTCTTATGCTAGATTCTGGAATATGATTGATTGTGTTAATTTGCGATTAATATCAGGAACATTGTGTTATTTTACCCGGTTTAGTATTAATCATTTATTGGCCATATAGCATTGGTGTAACCCACAATGCTAGGCATGTTTGAGATATATGTGTTGATTTTGTGGTGACTATTACTAGGAACCTTGTGTTATATTACCGGGTTTAGTATTAGTCGTATATTGGCCGATAGCATTTGTGTAACCCATAATGCTAGGCATATTGGGGTGAGTTAGTGTTCCTTCAGACCTCGTACCCGTCGGGTTCAAAGAAACCCCTTATTCGCTGGATCGGGAAGACTCAGATAGACGGGGTCATGGAATATGGCTGAGTGATTACATGACGGTGTAATGTGGCAGTGACCCGAAGGACTGTGGGCTGTCGCGCGGTGACCCGAAGGACAGTGGGCCGCGGTCGGTTGAAAGTTCCTTCTTCTGGCCTTTGTGGTAGGAAGATAGGATATTGCCGATAGTGAAGAAGGAACATAACGTCACCAGGGCCCGAGTTTGGTATATATATTATATCGTGTTTGGGTTGTTTAAACCATGGTTTAAATCGAGTTTGAGTTTGGTGATGAGCTAGTAATTAGCATAATGCTAGTTATCTTGCTATTGTTTACCGCTGCGTATTTCAGATATTGCTTATTGTTATTGAATTGTATTTGTTAGTTGGGGATTGTAACTCGCTGAGTAATTCTAGATTACTCACTCCTCACTCGTTGTTGTTTTCAGGTGACCAGTAGTGAGCTCGTAGAAGGCGCGGGAGGCTAGGCTGGCTGGTGTAGATTTGCATCTTTTTGCTTAAGACGCTTTCAGACTATAAGTATGTACTTTCGCTTTCTTGGCATGCCACCACTTGTATTATATTTTGTGTATTGTAAACCAGATATTATATAAGATAAATAAAGCGAATGTTTTGTGCAAATGCCTTGTTGTTCTGATATTTGCTTGGCCGACCTAACACAACGTCAGATTGGAGTACGGGTTGAGAAGCCTTAGGCTTTGGTCTGACGGGACGTGTTAGTGGGCGGCCTGGCCTAGTTACGAATTGCACTTTTTGTAACTTTGGCTGGATTGCCCGTTAACCCGTCTTGTAGTGCTCTCGAACCTCGGTAGACGGTCGGGCCGTCGGTCATGTTCTTGTTTGATAGTTGGCCGGTGGTTCGACCTATGCTTAGAACGGTTCGGGGGTGTTACAGATCCTTGGAGTACACAGATTTTGAAGTAGAGCCGTATGGAGTCTTGGTTGAACTCTTCCTCTTGTTTTGCTGCTCAATGAGAATGGCTTTGTGCAGTAGCTCATCCATGTCCTCATACTCCTGTAGCTCCAATCTGTCTTGTATGTCACAGTTTAACCCTCCTTGGAACCAAGCCATGGTTGCTTCAGCTCCTTCAATCAGGTCAGCTTTCAAGATGAGTGATTCCATCTCCTGGTGATAGTCCTCCACACTCTTAGATCCTTGAGAAAGCTTTCTCAATTTCTGGTGAAGATCTCTCCCATAGTGAGTAAGTACAAATCTTTTCTTCATCACAGTTTTCATCTCAAACCAGGAAGCTATCTGAGGCTCTCCATTGCGTCTCCTAGTGGTTGCAATATGTTCCCACCAGTTGATAGCATACCCACTAAACTCAGTGGTGGCTAATCTGACCTTCCTTCCCTCAGTAAACTGCTGGCAATTAAAGACTAACTCTATCTTCTTCTCCCACTCCAAGTAGGCATCTGGATCATTCTTGCCATGGAATGGAGGAATTCTCAACTGGAGATTTCCTAAGTTATCAGCTGCTGGTTGTCTGTGGTTATGGCGCCTGCTGTGTTGACTAGTCTGAGACTCGTCATCACTTTCATCAGCCTCATCACCATAGATCCTATGACCCCCAACTTCAACTCGTGGTCCTCTTATAGGTCCAATGCGTGCTCTTTGAGCTCCAACAACAGCTGCTGATCTCTCCTGTCTTGCAATATCATCAGGAAAGATTTCATTAGCTTGCTGAGCACGATTGTAATTAGCTTGCATTCTTCTGGTTATCTCAGCCATCATAGCCTCAAATTGAACTTGCTTGAGGTTAATTTGCTGAGCAGCCGGTTCTCCTACTTCCTCTCCATCTTGATCATCAGCCATTGTTCCTGAAAGACAAGTTAGCAAAGACAGAGGAATACAGACAGATTAAAAACACTCTCTCTCTCAGTTTCAGCTGCCAAGTCTCTGCTTTCCTCACAAGTTCAGTTAAGATTCAAAGCTCCACACCTAAGATCTAGAACTAAACCCCAATCAATCAGAGAGAAACTATTGAGAGATTTAGGCACCAGCTGACTTTACCACCCTGAGTTGGATTACTCTTCAGCTTTTTTTTTGTTTTTTGATTTGGATCAGAGATCTCTTTTCTTTTTTTTTTTTTGATTTGCAGGGTTGGCTCAGCTGGCTTACAACAGATAGAAAGATAAGAAAAGTGTTTGATGGAGTGAATGATCTGAGTAGACAAATCGCAAACCCTAACCTTCAAGTGGCTCTGATACCACTTGGTGCAGCCTGGGTATGGCTTCTGCTCCTGGATCACTCGAAGGGGAATGGAAGAGGGTTGTCTGTGGCGGCTACTAGCACTCTGCTGGACTATGGACGTCTCTCTCAAGCTATGGAATGGCGGCAGAGATGGTTTGCTACTCAAAGACACAAGATTACCCTGTATTCTCTAAGATGGTTTTCACTAAGGAATTCCTTCCCTAAGGTCAGATCAATGTTCCTTTAGCTGAACAGAGAAAGCAGGAAACGAGACAACTCTTTGCCGTAAGTTTTTGATTGAAAAGTTGAATGAGTCTCACAAAGTCTGCGTAGAAAGATAAATAGAAAACCCCCAGCAACCCTAATTATAAACCAAGATGGTTTAATCTAATTCCTAATCTAAACCCAATCAAAATTGATTTTTTATTAAATACTAAACCTACCCGAAATTGGTTTAATTTAAATGAAATCAAATTATACTGAAATAAAATTAAACCAACTGGCTGGTTTATCTTGATTCTCCTCTTCTGATTTAACCTCCACGGATTTGGCTAAGTGTTGAAGGCTCTTCTCTTGTGCTCTCAGTCTTGATCTGGTTACTGGTCCACTCCACAAGCTGGCTAGCTCATCTGGTTCTTCTCTGCTCAAGTCTGGTTCTTCTCTGCTCAAGTCTGGTTCTTCTCTGCTCAAGTCTGGTTCTTCTCTGCTCAAGTCTGGCTCTCCTCTTCTCAAGTCTGGCTCTCCTCTTCTCAAGTCTGGCTCTCCTCTTCTCAAGTCTGGCTCTCCTCTTCTCAAGTCTGGCTCTCCTCTTCTCAAGTCTGGCTCTCCTCTTCTCAAGTCTGGCTCTCCTCTTCTCAAGTCTGGCTCTCCTCTTCTCAAGTCTGGCTCTCCTCTTCTCAAGTCTGGCTCTCCTCTTCTCAAGTCTGGCTCTCCTCTTCTCAAGTCTGGCTCTCCTCTTCTCAAGTCTGGCTCTCCTCTTCTCAAGTCTGGCTCTCCTCTTCTCAAGTCTGGCTCTCCTCTTCTCAAGTCTGGCTCTCCTCTTCTCAAGTCTGGCTCTCCTCTTCTCAAGTCTGCAAACCAAACGCCGCTCCTAGGCACGGATTAAATATTCTTCACAGCGAAGAAGCAAGAAAGGGTTCTCACCCCACATCATGACGCCCTGGTCATATCGCTTATTGTAGTGAATTGCTTGGTGAACTAATAGTTAATGGAAGCTCCACCAACATCATCCTCCAAGCTGAATATAAGGATATGGGGCTGGAGGGAAGCCCACTGACATGGAGAATAACTCCACTCATAGGATTCAGCGGAGAAGTCAAGCAGACCACTGGAGAGGTGACCCTCCCGGTGTAGGCTGAAGGAATGAACATGTCAACCAAGTTCCTTGTTGTTGACTACGAATCAGCTCACAACATGATCCTGGGACGGCCCTGGTTTCACGGCATGGGAGCCATCCCTTCGACTCTTCACCAGATGGTTAAATTCCATAGAGATTGAGATGGAATCAATGAAGAGATACTGTTGGGGTCAAAATCGGTAACGACAGAATCTGTTGGGGTCGAAAAAGGTTACGAAGAAGTTAATATCCAAACTTCCGCAAAAAATGAGTGTTAGTATCTTCTTACGAAAGTTATACTTCGTAAAAAATGTCATAACAAAAAATTTTGCGATAAAACCTTGTTCAAGTCTCGATTGAATCAAATACCGGCTGTCCCAAGGCAACGGACACATATCTAAACCAGCCACGGACAAGCTCGAGTATGGCGATCGGACCATGGATAAGCCAAGCATGATCGCTATGCAGTGACCAAGCGTGCACACTGCTCAGTCGCTATGTAGCAACCGAAGCTCGAGCCAAGCTCGGTCGCTAAGAAATCACACATCGTAGTACCGAAAGAGCCAAGCTCAGTCGCTACGCCCTGCTCGGTCGCTATGTAGCAACCGAAGCTCGAGCCAAGCTCAGTCGCTACGCCCTGCTCGGTCGCTATGTAGCAACCGAAGCTCGAGCCAAGCTCGGTCGCTCACGTCCTGCTCGGTCGCTATGTAGCAACCGAAGCTCGAGCCAAGCTCAGTCGCTACGCCCTGCTCGGTCGCTATGTAGCGCTCGAGCCAAGCTCGGTCGCTACGTAGCGACCGAAGCTCGAGCCAAGCTCAGTCGCTACGCCCTGCTCGGTCGCTATGTAGCGACCGAGCACGCGTCCCGCTCGGTCGCTACGTAGCGACCGAAGCTCGAGCCAAGCTCAGTCGCTACGCCCTGCTCGGTCGCTATGTAGCAACCGAAGCTCGAGCCAAGCTCAGTCGCTACGCCCTGCTCGGTCGCTATGTAGCAACCGAAGCTCGAGCCAAGCTCAGTCGCTACGCCCTGCTCGGTCGCTATGTAGCAACCGAAGCTCGAGCCAAGCTCAGTCGCTACGCCCTGCTCGGTCGCTATGTAGCAACCGAAGCTCGAGCCAAGCTCAGTCGCTACGCCCTGCTCGGTCGCTATGTAGCAACCGAAGCTCGAGCCAAGCTCAGTCGCTACGCCCTGCTCGGTCGCTATGTAGCAACCGAAGCTCGAGCCAAGCTCAGTCGCTACGCCCTGCTCGGTCGCTATGTAGCAACCGAAGCTCGAGCCAAGCTCAGTCGCTACGCCCTGCTCGGTCGCTATGTAGCAACCGAAGCTCGAGCCAAGCTCAGTCGCTACGCCCTGCTCGGTCGCTATGTAGCAACCGAAGCTCGAGCCAAGCTCAGTCGCTACGCCCTGCTCGGTCGCTATGTAGCAACCGAAGCTCGAGCCAAGCTCAGTCGCTACGCCCTGCTCGGTCGCTATGTAGCAACCGAAGCTCGAGCCAAGCTCAGTCGCTACGCCCTGCTCGGTCGCTATGTAGCAACCGAAGCTCGAGCCAAGCTCAGTCGCTACGCCCTGCTCGGTCGCTATGTAGCAACCGAAGCTCGAGCCAAGCTCAGTCGCTACGCCCTGCTCGGTCGCTATGTAGCAACCGAAGCTCGAGCCAAGCTCAGTCGCTACGCCCTGCTCGGTCGCTATGTAGCAACCGAAGCTCGAGCCAAGCTCAGTCGCTACGCCCTGCTCGGTCGCTATGTAGCAACCGAAGCTCGAGCCAAGCTCAGTCGCTACGCCCTGCTCGGTCGCTATGTAGCAACCGAAGCTCGAGCCAAGCTCAGTCGCTACGCCCTGCTCGGTCGCTATGTAGCAACCGAAGCTCGAGCCAAGCTCAGTCGCTACGCCCTGCTCGGTCGCTATGTAGCAACCGAAGCTCGAGCCAAGCTCAGTCGCTACGCCCTGCTCGGTCGCTATGTAGCAACCGAAGCTCGAGCCAAGCTCAGTCGCTACGCCCTGCTCGGTCGCTATGTAGCAACCGAAGCTCGAGCCAAGCTCAGTCGCTACGCCCTGCTCGGTCGCTATGTAGCAACCGAAGCTCGAGCCAAGCTCAGTCGCTACGCCCTGCTCGGTCGCTATGTAGCAACCGAAGCTCGAGCCAAGCTCAGTCGCTACGCCCTGCTCGGTCGCTATGTAGCAACCGAAGCTCGAGCCAAGCTCAGTCGCTACGCCCTGCTCGGTCGCTATGTAGCAACCGAAGCTCGAGCCAAGCTCAGTCGCTACGCCCTGCTCGGTCGCTATGTAGCAACCGAAGCTCGAGCCAAGCTCAGTCGCTACGCCCTGCTCGGTCGCTATGTAGCAACCGAAGCTCGAGCCAAGCTCAGTCGCTACGCCCTGCTCGGTCGCTATGTAGCAACCGAAGCTCGAGCCAAGCTCAGTCGCTACGCCCTGCTCGGTCGCTATGTAGCAACCGAAGCTCGAGCCAAGCTCAGTCGCTACGCCCTGCTCGGTCGCTATGTAGCAACCGAAGCTCGAGCCAAGCTCAGTCGCTACGCCCTGCTCGGTCGCTATGTAGCAACCGAAGCTCGAGCCAAGCTCAGTCGCTACGCCCTGCTCGGTCGCTATGTAGCAACCGAAGCTCGAGCCAAGCTCAGTCGCTACGCCCTGCTCGGTCGCTATGTAGCAACCGAAGCTCGAGCCAAGCTCAGTCGCTACGCCCTGCTCGGTCGCTATGTAGCAACCGAAGCTCGAGCCAAGCTCAGTCGCTACGCCCTGCTCGGTCGCTATGTAGCAACCGAAGCTCGAGCCAAGCTCAGTCGCTACGCCCTGCTCGGTCGCTATGTAGCAACCGAAGCTCGAGCCAAGCTCAGTCGCTACGCCCTGCTCGGTCGCTAGTTAGTCACATCGATCGACGGGTTCTAGCAAGGCCTATGCGCAAGTATGATATGCCCTACTAAGATACTAAATTGGCGGTTAGCCCTCTCTAGCAGTCCTAATATGATAGATAAATGTCAGGATGGGATAACAAGGGTGCTTGAGTATGGAATCCTATGATCAAATTCTAGTTAGCAAGGCTAAAACAAGCAATGAATACAAATCTATCATGAATATCACAACAAGGCAGATCTATAGTTTTGGGCTAATCCCACAAACCTATCTGAACCCTGGATCTAATAATTGAACTACTCAAACATAGCAAAGCAATTCATCACAATAAAGAAATAGAAATTCATAGTATAGATGAAAAGAAATGAAAACAAGGAGTTCCAATCACAAGTGATCTTCTCTCCAAAACTCTCTTCTCTCTCTCTCAAAATAAAACTTGTAACAAAACTAGGTCTAAAAAGCTCTCCTGCCATCAAAACACTTAGGCAGTATATAATCTACTAGGTTAAAAACTCGTCAGGGCATTTTGGTAATTTGGCTTGGCCTTGGGTTTTAAGTCTGCTGAGGCCAAATGTCGCGTGTCTGATGTCTCGACATCGATCGATGGTACTTGTGTACATCGATCGATATTAATCTTCATCTGTCGAGGTGTCTCCTGGGATCGATCGTCAGCAATGGATGCGCATCGATCGATTAATCTTCCTCTCGTCGACCGCTACCTGGTCAATTCGGGTTAAATGTCCTTTAAGCTCCAAAATGCTCCAAAGTCATTGCTTTACTCCGAAATACACCTGAACCTTAAAACATACCTAGAAGAGTAGAAAACATAATTATATATATAGTAAAACACCTATATACCATGGATGAAAACGGGTCAAATCCAAGGTATATCAGAGAGCTTTTTGTTACAGTTTTACTTTGAGAGAGAGAGAAAGAGAGAGTTTTGGAGAGAAGATCACTTGTGATTGAACTCCTTGTTTTCATTTCTTTTCATCTATACTATGAATTACCATTTCTTCATTGTCATGAATTGCTGCTATCGTAGTTCGAGGTTCCGAATAGGTTGTGGGATTAGCCCCAAACTATAGATCTGCCTTGTGATATTCATGATAGATTTGTATTCATTGCTTGTTTTAGCCTTGCTAACTAGAACATGATCATAGGATTGCATAATCCAGCACCCTTGTTATCCCATCCTGACATCTATCTATCATATTAGGACTGCTAGAGAGGGCTAACCGCCAATTTAGTATCTTAATAGGGCATATCATACTCAAGACAGGCCTGGCTAGAACCTGTCGATCGATGTGGATGCTTCTGGTCGATGGGCAATGTAACTCTGTATCTCCACAAATTCCCCATGCATAGCTTCAATCTTGGAAGTCAAAGCACAAATGCTAAGATCCATTTGGAAATAGATGTCACCACATCTCCCATCAAGCCTCTCTTCTGTAGTGTTTGGAGCTCTAGAGATCTCTTCTACCAACTGATCTATCTCTTCTCTGGTGTGAAAGTCTTGTGGAGAATTCATCGGAGGTGAGTGTGGTGGACTGTTGTCGACTGATGCTGGTAAGCATTGGTCGATTGATGTTGGTAAGCGACTATCGATCGATGCATGTTGTCTTCTGTCGATCGATTTATGGCGAGAATAGTCGATTGCTTACCGAATTCTGGCTATGTCTTGCCTCATCTCTTCCATGCATGTAGTTAACTAACCGATGCTATCATTGAGGGGATGGTAGACACCATCGAGTTTCATCTGGAAATCACCTTCATACTTCCCTTGGGCTCCACAGACTCCATAGAACATCTCATTGATCTCGTCCTTGGTGTAGATCTCTGGTGCCAGCTTGGTCTGTGTGAATGAGCTAGCATGTTCAGGAAGACATATGTAGCTTGGCTCATCTCTCGAAGCTCTTTCCAGAAGTTTTCCGATATCTCTGTTGTGAACACGAATTGTGTGTCTCTCTAGATCTCTGGTACCAGCTTGGTCTGTGTGAATGAGCTAGCATGTTCAGGAAGACATATGTAGCTTGGCTCATCTCTCGAAGCTCTTTCCAGAAGTTTTCCGATATCTCTGTTGTGAACACGAATTGTGTGTCTCTCTAGATCTCTGGTACCAGCTTGGTCTGTGTGAATGAGCTAGCATGTTCAGGAAGACATATGTAGCTTGGCTCATCTCTCGAAGCTCTTTCCAGAAGTTTTCCGATATCTCTGTTGTGAACACGAATTGTGTGTCTCTCTAGATCTCTGGTACCAGCTTGGTCTGTGTGAATGAGAGAGTTTTGGAGAGAAGATCACTTGTGATTGAACTCCTTGTTTTCATTTCTTTTCATCTATACTATGAATTACCATTTCTTCATTGTCATGAATTGCTGCTATCGTAGTTCGAGGTTCCGAATAGGTTGTGGGATTAGCCCCAAACTATAGATCTGCCTTGTGATATTCATGATAGATTTGTATTCATTGCTTGTTTTAGCCTTGCTAACTAGAACATGATCATAGGATTGCATAATCCAGCACCCTTGTTATCCCATCCTGACATCTATCTATCATATTAGGACTGCTAGAGAGGGCTAACCGCCAATTTAGTATCTTAATAGGGCATATCATACTTCAGCGCAGGCCTGGCTAGAACCTGTCGATCGATGTCGACATCTTTTGTCGATCGATGTCGACATCTTTTGTCGATCGATGTCGACATCTTTTGTCGATCGATGTCGACATCTTTTGTCGATCGATGTCGACATCTTTTGTCGATCGATGGTGAGACTGTTATGTCGATCGATGGTGAGACTGTTATGTCGATCGATGGTGAGACTGTTATGTCGATCGATGGTGAGACTGTTATGTCGATCGATGGTGAGACTGTTATGTCGATCGATGGTGAGACTGTTATGTCGATCGATGGTGAGACTGTTATGTCGATCGATGGTGCATTCCTTTTCCAAGAGGAATGGCGTAGAAGTGTATCTTCCTCATCAAGGATGGCTTTGTACTTTCGGTAGCTCGTTCATCCTCATAGTCTTCATCATACTCTTCTGTATGCATGTTTTGTCTGGTGTATCGCGGCAATAGTGGGGTTGTAGTAGTCGTTCTCCCAATCATCTGGACAACTATCGACCGATTTGTCCTGGGGTTTGTCGGTCGATTTCTTATTGCCCTGTCGATCGATGTGGATGCTTCTGGTCGATGGGCAATGTAAATCTGTATCTCCACAAATTCCCCATGCATAGCTTCAATCTTGGAAGTCAAAGCACTAATGCTAAGATCCATTTGGAAATAGATGTCACCACATCTCCCATCAAGCCTCTCTTCTGTAGTGTTTGGAGCTCTAGAGTTCTCTTCTACCAACTGATCTATCTCTTCTCTGGTGTGAAAGTCTTGTGGAGAATTCATCGCAGGTGAGTGTGGTGGACTGTTGTCGACTGATGCTGGTAAGCATTGGTCGATTGATGTTGGTAAGCGACTATCGATCGATGCATGTTGTCTTCTGTCGATCGATTTATGGCGAGAATAGTCGATTGCTTACCGAATTCTGGCTATGTCTTGCCTCATCTCTTCCATGCATGTAGTTAACTAACCGATGCTATCATTGAGGGGATGGTAGACACCATCGAGTTTCATCTGGAAATCACCTTCATACTTCCCTTGGGCTCCACAGACTCCATAGAACATCTCATTGATCTCGTCCTTGGTGTAGATCTCTGGTACCAGCTTGGTCTGTGTGAATGAGCTAGCATGTTCAGGAAGACATATGTAGCTTGGCTCATCTCTCGAAGCTCTTTCCAGAAGTTTTCCGATATCTCTGTTGTGAACACGAATTGTGTGTCTCTCTAGATCTCTGGTACCAGCTTGGTCTGTGTGAATGAGCTAGCATGTTCAGGAAGACATATGTAGCTTGGCTCATCTCTCGAAGCTCTTTCCAGAAGTTTTCCGATATCTCTGTTGTGAACACGAATTGTGTGTCTCTCTAGATCTCTGGTACCAGCTTGGTCTGTGTGAATGAGCTAGCATGTTCAGGAAGACATATGTAGCTTGGCTCATCTCGAAGCTCTTTCCAGAAGTTTTCCGATATCTCTGTTGTGAACACGAATTGTGTGTCTCTCTAGATCTCTGGTACCAGCTTGGTCTGTGTGAATGAGCTAGCATGTTCAGGAAGACATATGTAGCTTGGCTCATCTCGAAGCTCTTTCCAGAAGTTTTCCGATATCTCTGTTGTGAACACGAATTGTGTGTCTCTCTAGATCTCTGGTACCAGCTTGGTCTGTGTGAATGAGCTAGCATGTTCAGGAAGACATATGTAGCTTGGCTCATCTCGAAGCTCTTTCCAGAAGTTTTCCGATATCTCTGTTGTGAACACGAATTGTGTGTCTCTCTAGATCTCTGGTACCAGCTTGGTCTGTGTGAATGAGCTAGCATGTTCAGGAAGACATATGTAGCTTGGCTCATCTCTCGAAGCTCTTTCCAGAAGTTTTCCGATATCTCTGTTGTGAACACGAATTGTGTGTCTCTCTAGATCTCTGGTACCAGCTTGGTCTGTGTGAATGAGCTAGCATGTTCAGGAAGACATATGTAGCTTGGCTCATCTCTCGAAGCTCTTTCCAGAAGTTTTCCGATATCTCTGTTGTGAACACGAATTGTGTGTCTCTCTAGATCTCTGGTACCAGCTTGGTCTGTGTGAATGAGCTAGCATGTTCAGGAAGACATATGTAGCTTGGCTCATCTCTCGAAGCTCTTTCCAGAAGTTTTCCGATATCTCTGTTGTGAACACGAATTGTGTGTCTCTCTAGATCTCTGGTACCAGCTTGGTCTGTGTGAATGAGCTAGCATGTTCAGGAAGGTCAACGCTCCACATCGCTCGACGCAACAACCGTCGTCGTCGATACTCACAACCAACCGTTGACCGACACGGATCCTAATCGTTTGACAACAATCGATATTACACCGCTGCATATCGATCGATACCGTGTCGTAAAAAATGGTAAACATTATTATTCTAACACAGGACGAGAATGGAAACCTGTATGACCAGGACGGTCATCTGCGTAATGCAACATGTCAGAAAATAGACGCTCAGGGGACTGTTAATCCTTGATGCTGATGCTACAGGAGCTGCTCAACCTGTAGACGAGGACGCTCAATTGAAACCACTGGCCGACTACAATCGCCCAAATGAGTACTATTCCAACAGATCATCTATTCGACTTCCGGAGATCCAGAAGCAGAATTTTGAGCTGAAGCCTCAATACTACACTCTCGTGTCGCAGATACCCTAATCTGGGTTACCGAACGAGCATCCTATGGACCATCTAGAACAGTTCAAGGATTTAATCGCTGCTATTCGGATGGAAGGACTCCCCGAAGATTACCTGCTGTGCAAGCTCTTGAGATACAGCTGAATGGAGAAGCGATGCAGCGGCTAGCAGCTACCCAGGATCCTTAACATCACGGACCGACATCAGAATCCTTTCTTACGAAATTTCTTCGATGAGGCACGCCGTAGAACTTCGAAACAAAATTTCCACATACTTCAAAGATGCGTGGATTAGATTTAGGTTCTTCAGTGAGACTGACCACACCACGGATTTAACGGCGCAGTTGCTAAGCGGTTTCTTCGAGGTCTGCCTTACAGTATCAAATGGCTCTTGATACGGCGAAAGTGAAGGAAACTTCACTACTCGGAATCCGTTAGAAGCTGTGAGACTTATCGAAAACCTTGCTAACAGCAGCATCACCAAAAACACTGACTCTGAACGGAAGAAGTCTGTAGCCTCTATCGGGAAGGAACAGATGGACGAAGTAAGAGCTAAGTTAGATGAGGTGCACGAGCATCTTAGGAAGCAAGTCTGTTTAGCTGAAGGAGAAGTAGCGAATCACGGAAGGAGAAGAAAATGTGAACTACATTGGAGGTACGGTTCGAAATTTGGAAACCGAGTGAGCGAAACTTCTTTGGAAATGGTCAAAGAAGTAACCAGAGTTCACAATTTCAAAAACCCTTCAACAACAGCAAAAGCTACTCGAACTCCTACTACCAGAATCCACCACCCCAGACTCAAGAAAGCAAGATTGAAGAAATTCTTGATCGAGTACTGTTGCGACAACAACAAATCACTTTGGATTTCAACGGTAAAATAGACTCCGCCTACAACAATCTGAACACCAAAATCGAGACCTTAGGGACTCAGGTGAGAAAAATTGAAACGCAAGTGATTCAGACTGGCAAAACTATAAAGAGGCAAGAAGCTTTCGCTAGAGAGGCAGGAGCTGACAAAGGAAAACACCACGTAAATGCCATCATAGATGATGATTTCTGGAAAGTGATGAGACATGAAAAGCTTGAGGAAGGAGACTTCGAAATCGAAAGCTCCATGAGTCTCGGCGGATCCCAATGGTGTCGACCGATGTCGAAGAACTCGCATCGATCAACAGACCATGACGAAGATCGATGGACGGATTACTCCAGTCATCGATCGACGTCGTCCGCTAAATCGACTGAATGCAATGCAGTTCGAATTCTAACTCATGAGGAATTCACAGCTAAGCATCCTCACCCGCCCTCCCCTTTCTATGATAAAATCGATCGATCGGTTGACCCAACCAGCAATCGACAAAGTGAGTCAGACGTCGATCGTCACAACACAGCTCCCATCGATCGACATGCACCTCTGACATACCGAGGGCGGTTACCCTCAATCGACAATGACTATATCAACGCACTCAAACCACCACTGAAACCATTAGCTAGCCCACCCGAACCAAAACCCAACCCTTTAAATAGTTCACCAGAACCAGTTCAAGAAGATCAGGAAACTGAAGGGAGAAGGTTAAGGAAAAGAAAGGAGAAAATTCCTAAGAACCTTAAGAGGGAAGCTAACGATAAGGAGATGGATGGTTTCACTAAAAGAATCCTCAGAATCCCAATCGAAAAACTTTTTGATGAAGCTTACTTCACACACCGGTTGTAGATGTTCTTCAAAGAAACAAAGGTAACTGAGGAGGACATTAGGAGAATGTTTCATCAAGTCAGAGAGAAGATGAGACACAGGATCACATTGTCGAAGAAGAGTCATCTTGGGAAGTTTGCAATACCATGCGTAGTCAAGGGTGTTGAATTTCCCCATTCAATGTGTGACACAGGAGCATCAGTTAGTATCCTCCCTAGGATCATGGCAGACCATCTTGGTTTAACCATCGAACCTTCAACAGAATCCTTCACCTTCGTGGATCTTTTAGAAAAACGATCAGGAGGTATCATAAGAGATCTGGAGGTACAGATTGGTAATGCCCTTGTCCCGGTAGATTTTCATGTCCTGGACATCAAGCTTAACTGGAACTCTTCACTTCTGCTTGGAAGATCTTTCCAAGCTACATGAGGAGCTGTATATGACATGAACAAAAACAAATTGTGTATGGCGCTGATAGACCCCAACATCCACTACGACCCTATCCGACCTAAGAGAAAAATTATTAATTCTATGGATTACGGGAAAGAACTTGGCTTCATTGGCGCATTTCATTGTGGAGCAGAGTACGAAACAGAGTACTCGGAGTCGATCGACACCCATACCTTTCCATCGATCGATTCCAATGAGTCAACGGTGACCGATGACCGCAACAACCACGTCATTTCGGCGTTGATCAACCGGTTGACCATTTCGCTCTACCTAATCATTGTTACCCACACTTTGCCTTCCAACCTCCAAGCGAGAGAGGACGTGATGATTATTCCATAGGCAGTTGGGCAGACAGTGGTTTCCATGAAAATTTTGCAGTTGACACTGTAATTACTTCACCTAACGAAGAACATACAGAGGAATACGATGAGGTTTATTGGAAGGAACATGCAATAGAAATGTCTTTGCAGGATGAAAGATTTGAAACACATAAGTTCACCAACACGTTTCCAACATCGTTCGACGAAGTGCACTCCACATCGGTCGATACCCACCCTCGTCCGGCAAAACAACCGTTCACATCAATCGACACCCATACAGGAACATCGATCGATATTAGCGCCGCAGCGAAATTCCAAGAGCAGGAGAATATTCTCTCTCCAACTAGGTTTATAGATACCTATTTAAAACGTTTGTGGAAACCGAAATTCGCACTGTCGATTTCCGTTTAAATAAGGAAACTAGGAAAACTCTAATTTCCCAGAGGACCCGGATATCTGCTAATTACCACACGTCAAGCAATCAGAACACGAGAATAACAACGATAAAGTATAAGAAATCAAAAAAGAGAGCAAAGAAGATCTTATTCCGAATTTGCGTATGAGCGTTTACAACAAGGTATAAGCCTGAGCTCGAGAGCTGTCGGCGAGATTCCTAGTTCTAGCAACCCTAAGACGGCTAAACCTAATTGAGTCGCAGCTCGAAATAACAAAAGCGGAAAATTGCCTAAATTGCTCTAAGTGCTAAGTTTGCTCTGAAAAAGTTTTTTTCCATGTTCCTTGCCTAGGACTCCTTATATACTAGCTCCAAGGTCGGTTTACGCTTTTACTCTTCTGCCCTTAAGCCGTCATAGCATAAATGGGGATATTCTATTTTTCCCGATCTTCACAATTATCTTCAAAACTTCCGTATTTATCCGCGGAAACTTGACATTTATCCTTCCTTGTGGGCCAAGCGTAAACCGTGCTGCGGTTTACGGGCTTTTAGTTAAGAAATCGTAGGATGGGCCTCGAGTCGTGTTTTAGGTCCCTTTGGGCCGTCTTCCGACTCGACACGTTTACTACGATATCTTTTTGATAAAGAAACAAACTTTCTGCGGTTTCTAATCCGCGAAGTTTGATCGATAAATTTCGATAGCGGAAAACATGGACTGAGCTTGCTACAGTCTTCGGGAGATAGCATTCGAAGGTTTGACGAGAATGCATGGATTGATGCCTGTCGATGTTCGGAAGAGTTCAATCGCTACACAGCGACCGAACTTCGGCTCGAGCCCGGTCGCTACGTAGCGACCGAGCGGGACGAGTGCTCTGTCGCTTCGTAGCGACCGAGCTTTAGCAAGCTTCGGTCGCTCGTAGCGACGGCGGAACAGTGCTCTGTCGCTTCGTAGCGACCGAGCTTTCAAGCTTCGGTCATACTGCGTAGCGACCACGGCAGCTTCGGTCGCTACATAGCGACCGAGCCTTTAGCTTGAGCTCGGTCGCCGCGTAGCGACCGAGCGGGACGATAGTGACCGGGCGAGACGGACGTTCGGTCGCTGCGTAATGACTTGTTTCGAGCTTTCGTCCGGACATCTCGATTCTTTCTTCGTAAAGCTTTTTCGTAAGGAAGAATCTATTTGAAAAAGTACTCTTGAGAGAAATTCTTATTTTCTTCCTCGGGCGTTTTGTATGTTAAATTTGTCGTAACCGTTTTTGACCCCAACAGTTAGCCCCCAGCCCGTTAGAGTTGTGACTCTAGCGGGCGGATAGATGACTTTGACAAGTTTAAGTGTATTGGACGAAATTCACATTTTAAACTCCGCGGAAAAAAGTTGTCGAGACGATATTCCGAACCCATACTTCTATAAGTAGTGAGCTCTTGTCATTCATTTTCTTCACACCTTCCCTTCTTCATTCCTTCAAAAACCTCTCTAGTTTCATAACTTTCCTTTCAACATGTCTTCCTCCCAAGGTGATAAGAAGGATTTCCGACGTCGAGATGGTGAGGCCACTTCTCGGCTCGGTTCTAACTTCTCGGTGAGCGCCGGCAATGTTGCCGGTCATCTTTCTTTCGAGAGAAATTAGTTCGTCGCCAAGCCGAGAAAGAACTAGCTCAAGCTGGCTCCGAGTTTCCGTCTTCTTCCGCGCAGGTCGTTGCCCCGTGTCATGGGACCGAAGTTATGGCTCCTCTCCCGCAAGCCCTACCTGCGGGATCTTCCACGACTCTGATCCTCGTCGAGGACAAGGAGAAGGCTGCTGACTCTATGCCTCCTCCTCCAGCCAGAAAAGAAATCGTTCTGGCATTGCGTGCTCCTAGCGCTGTCCTGGCTACTCAGCCTAAGAGTCGGAAGAGGAAACTTGCCAAGAATGGTGACGGGGAGACTTCGCAGCAAGGTGGATCGAGCCTAGCATTGGGACTTCGCGGAAAGGTTTGTCTCTTGTTTGAATTCTCGATCGTCTTTTGTGCATTCTTTTCTCGGACTTAGTCTTAAGAATTTTCACCGTTCGCAGTTCATATCGTTGATCGATGGGATGATCAGCGAATGTGGTTCTGAGACAAGTCGCCTTTCCGGGGAGTTGGTGGAGCTTCAGGGCAGATGGTCCGAAACCGAGGCCATGTTGACGGCTGTCAAGGACTCTCACTCTGCGAAAGTGTCGAAGCTCGAGGTTGCGATAGGAGAGCTTGAGAGGGACCTTGGGAAGACGGCGAGTTCCTTGCTTAAGGAAAAGAAGGCCAGGAAGGCCAAATCCTCAGTGCGTCGACTCAGCGTCAGATCAAGAGTGGCCAGGGACTAGCTTGTTGAGATCAGAGGCTGCGGATGCCCTTCGCGCGGAGTTTCAAGCTCCCTTGGCGAAGATTTCTGCTTCCCTGGGTTCCCTCGAGTGTATCCGGAGCAGGGATCTAACTTTGGCGACGATTGAGGGCGGGATGGCCGTGGTTTGGTCGTTCCAAAGTGAG